>JAMPIO010000067.1:0-565913 GCA_024699865.1 Aphelenchoides fujianensis | reverse complement strand
ACGCGTCTAACGAGGAGACTGGCCTCTCGCTCGATCTTCGGCAAGCAATGCGCTTCTTTCTTCGGTGATTTTCTTTTGTTCGATTACTAACAACAATGTTTTCGTTTGTACTGTTCGTATCTCCCGTATAAACGCTTCCTTCAATCGTTTGCGAGCGGAGAGAAGAAGCACGTATAATCTCAGAGAGAGTACTTTCCACGTGTAAGACGGTCAATCGAGCATTGCAACATCCGTTATTTGAATACTGGAAGGACTCGCGGGTGTTGCTAAAACCTTCGAATCATCTTCATGTGTTCGCAAATGAAAGCGAACGGAACTCCACCCAAAAAAGCGAGAAGAGCGTTTATTCTTTGCTCCCGCCACTCGATTCTGCTCGACCGCCGGCGGTTTGCGTGCGAAATGCGAGCGGACGCCAAAAACGATCGATCAAGCGTGTGCGCACTCGGGGCTTCAAAACAGTCGGAAAATCAACCGGCAGCCGTCAATCATGCCTCAGTTGCACGGCTAGCATTTATACTCGGTTTTTTTAGCTATGCGAATGACCGTTCTAACGCCTAACGATGATGTCATTTACGCTTACAAATCGAGTCGAATTAAGCAGCAGGCGGGACCAATCGACCGTTGCAAACACGAACGGCAACGAAAGCAACCGAAGCATCGCGTAATTGAGTGGAATCATAGGATGATTGGGGTTTGTCTTCCACCAAGTTCGCGCAACTCACACTCTTCGTGGAAAGTCGCCTGCTTTTCATCAACGTCGAATATGCGTGTGAAGCAAACGTTGATACTTGCGTCTCCGTCTTGAAATTGCGGGCACCAAAAAACGTTGAGTGTTTACCGGCAGCCCGGCAGTTCCGCGTTACACCAATCAAAACACCGCCACCGTGTTTACGCTTCAAACATCAACCATGATGATTGATTGAAGTCGCTGCGCAGAGATTTTTGATGCGCTAACTTGCAACAAACACTCGAGCGGCGGGCGGGCGGCTATCATGGGCGGCGGCTTTCGGCTTGACAACCGAAGATCGGCGTCGTTTCGCGCAGTTTTTCGTCTTCTCATTGCGCAGCCATCACTTTTCATGTTCTCTCCAGCACGCCGCATAGTTGCAGAACGATCGATTTTTTCGCTTGCCTACCGGCTGCTGCAAAAGAAACTTTAAAAATCGCCGATCGTCGGTGCGCGTCGATCGAAAATCGTCCGCCGTTTCGACGCCCCGCTGTGGGCGAAGGTCGACCGAATCGAGCGGCCGGCGGGCAGCGATTTCTTTCGAGGTTATCGCCAATCAATCATGTAGCGGTCGGGAGACCAAAACGATCACCCAATTGCTGGCTAATCAAACAGCCGCCCACTCGATCATCGCCGACTGCCCCCGGGCGATTCGAAGCCGTCGAGAAGCAAAACGAAAATAACAACACGCTCCCATTGCTTCTGCTCGCTGGAAGAGATGCGGTCGGAACGGTTGAGCGCACGATACTCTGCGGCATCTGCTCTGTGCTCTCAATAGCCACCCGGTCAGTCAGTTATGATTGGCGGCTGTGTTGATCACTAGACGAACGTGTCAGAGAGCAAAGTCGACGAGCACGGTGGTTTGCTGGATGTCTCAATGCAACGAGGAGTTGATTCCATCGTTTACTCACATCTTCTGTTCTTACTTTCCTTGTTCCGCCTTTACTTTGCCGGCATCTTCCACTCGACTTCCATTTGTTTGCTCCATGCTACAGAGTACCCACGAACTGCCATTGGAGTCAATTACCCGCCCGCGTCTTCCGTTCGATCGGGAACGGAGGGAGTGCAGGAGCCAGCGCTCCAATCCACTTACTCGGAGTGATTTACACGGCACCGTTTCTTTCTCATCACTCTGTTCAACGGAGTGTAGTCGGCGGTCGGTTGTGGTCGAAATGCGGAGTGCACGATTGTGAACGCGCCCGTGTGCGGAATTCTTCACTTCCGTCCGCCGGTTTGTGTTCGCTCCTTCTGCTCAATTAATTCGCGCCACTCGTTCGAGCGAATTTGAGGACCGGCGAGTGCGCAGAATGGCGGCCGTTCGCTCCAACGGACGTCGAAAACAACTCGAAGCGCGGAAGTTTGGTTGTGTGGTTGCGGGACAACGCGTCCGTGTATACTCCGCTTTGTCATCGCTGTACCGCCGATTGATGGGATTATGTCTGTTTTTTGGTTCGTTCGCTTCGGTATGCGCAAGGGTTCGAGTGAGATTGCAATGCGGCCGTGAGGTTGTTCCGGGCGATTAGAAACGAACGAACGAGCAAAGCGAGAAGTAACGAAAGCTGGGATGAACGTGACCGTTTTGAGTTTGCTCGCGCATTTGTGGTCGTAAAGACTGCAGCTCCGCAACGTGCAAACTGGTCTCAATTTCTCAACCTCTGCGCCGCCGTAATCAACAGACGTCGTTTTGTTATTTTTGGGTCGGCTGTCTACTCGCTGCTTTAAAGATCGCAGATGTCAGTTCGATTTGATTCGATTAGGACGAGGTCGAAAGCGATGATTTTTGAGTGCGAAATGTTCACTTTTCAACGCTCATCTTCGAGTGTTCTTTGATCCACTTTTTCACTCCTTTCAAAGAGTTCCCTCGTTCTCACTCCTTCCTCTTCACCGTTGTGTTCACTTCGATTGTGTTCGAACTTCGAAGTCCCGCCGGTCGGCCGTCGCGTAAAATCGTCGAAAATTCGGGAGTTCGTCGGCGAGTCGATCGAACGGAACGGAACGAAATTAGCCGCCGCCCGCCCGCCCGCCCGGTCGTCCGCAAAGGAAGCCGCAGGTTTTCGAACACGAACACACGTACGGGCGGTCGGGCGGTGCGGAGGGCGGGAGTGCGCGAAGCCTTCCGCTCGCGGGTTTCCGTTTAAAACACACCGACCGCCCATCAACCGCCTTCTCCGCTCTTCCGCCGCCTTCAGTGCGGTTGTTGATTGACTTCAAAGTTTCCGCTTTCTTTTCCCTCCCGACCGACCGCTCTCGCTGCTCGGCGGGTGGGCGTCTCGTCTGCTTCGTGTTTCGGTTGACGACTCCGTTCTTTTGAGTCTGTTGAGTCAAACGATGTGTTTGATGCTTGATCACTTGAATCCGTGGACAGTGTTCACGAAGTTCGTGCCTGCATGGCATTGGTTTGCGCTGATTGCGCGCACTTGCTCGCGTTGTCATTTGCTGCGTGTTCACTTACACTTCTCTTTTCATCGCGATTCTCTTTCAGCCTCATCCCATCTCGCAAAACACAGCTCGAGCGCCATGCTGCAGGGAACGGTGCACAACCGAAACGGACGGGACGATCCGAACGGGCGGACCG
This sequence comes from Aphelenchoides fujianensis, assembly GCA_024699865.1. NCBI lineage: Eukaryota > Metazoa > Nematoda > Chromadorea > Rhabditida > Aphelenchoididae > Aphelenchoides > Aphelenchoides fujianensis. The sequence goes on along the minus strand of JAMPIO010000067.1, from coordinate 562,611 downwards.
TCGAGCGGATCAAAATGGAGGAACCGATCACGCGCGAGGAGGGCAACTGCTCCTGTTTGCCCAACAAATTCCGCTACATCGTCCTGCTGATTTCGCTCTTCTGCTTGACCTCCATCTCTTCCAACATGTTCACCGTAAGTCATTGCAGCAGCTAGCGAACGAGTCCGATGGATTTTAGGTGAACATCGCGCTCATTTGCATGTCGCCCGCCCCCAACGTTACCGTAAGCAAGGCGATAGATAAAAGCAAGTAACTATCGGTCTTTAGATCAACCACGACTTCCCCACGTACAACTACTCGCAGAACGACAAGGGCCTGCTGATGTGGGCGGTTGCGGTCGGCTCGTTGATCGCCACCTTCCCGTTCTCGTGGCTCTACGGCCACTTTGGCGCCCGGTTCGTGTTCTTCGGTGCGGGCATCCTTTCGGCCATCGCCACCGCGTTGATCCCGCTGACCGCCGCCATGGGCATTTGGCCGTTCACAGCGATGCGTCTGCTTCAGGTGAGTCTTTTCGAATGCTCGCATCCCACTCACTTCCATTCGGTTGCAGGGCGTCGCGTACGCTGCTGATTTCGGTTTGTTCTCGTTCATAGGATGAAGAAGACGAGTAATTCACTTGCTTTAGCCGTGATCGGAGTGCTCACTTCGCACTGGGCCTCGCTGCAGCAACACGCGATCTTCATCTCCGTCCTCACGTGCTACTCGCCCCTCTCGCTCTCGTTGACCAACTTCTTCTCCGGATTCGTACGTTCCTTCCACATCTCTTCTGTTCTAATGCCCTCGTTCAGCTGTGCAACTCGTTCCTCGGCTGGCCGTCCATCTACTACATTCATGCGGCGGCGGGCATTTTCGTGTTCGTCCTGTGGCTCATCTTCTACAACGACTACCCCGACCTGCATCGTCGTGTGTCGTGCGCCGAGTTGGAGGAGATCCACTTCAACAAGGGCAATGCTCACATCGAGGTTCGTTAGTAATCGTTGGCCGAGAGTAAAACGAGTGTTCAGATGGGCGGCAACGTTCCGTACAAGGCGATCATGCGCAACACGACCATCCTCTCTTCGTGGTTCTGTGCTTTCGGCTACCTTCTTTCGGCCCTCTTCCTGCACATGTACTTGCGTAAGTGATTGAGAGGGCAGGGGCGGGTAAATTGATAGAGTATCTGAAAGCTTTTGATTTCCACTAACTCCTTTATTCCACTCACTCACTCTTCTACTTGCAGCCATCTACATCCATTTTGTGCTCGGCTTCAACGTTCGTGACGCCGGAATCTACTCTTCGATCGCCACCTTCGCCTACATCCCGTTGAAACTCGTGTTCGGCGTTCTCTGCGACAAGATCACGTAACACACGGCCTTCCATTGCACCTACTAATGGATTCGACTGTAGGAGCCTGACCGAGACCACAAAGGTCATCATTTTCAACACGATCGCTGTGGCCGGCCCCGCCGTCCTCTATTTGTTCCTCGCGTTCATCCCGTCGATGCCCACGCTCTCGATCATCGTCATCATTTTGATCCACATGCTGTTCGCTGCTTCCGGCGGCGGTTTCTACAAGGTTCGTTCCAATCAGTGAAATGAGTGGCTAATGATTGCTTTTGCTTTTAGTGCGCGACTCTCGCTTCTCGGTAGGTTCTTTTTGTTGAACTGCAACCACTCCACTACACTGGATTGCTTCAAACTGGGGGGAAGAGACGAGAAATTTTGGTTTGAAGTCAACAAACAGCCACCGGCCGCCGCCCGGCTTGTCGTCGATCAAATTGCGAACTTTCCGCTCAATTTGTCGCCGCGCAAACCGCCCGCTCGCATCACAAGACCGCTTGCTCGTTTTAATCGATCGATCGATTGAGTGGCGACGGAGCGGCGGGAATTGCGAAAACCGGACCGTTTTGCTTTTGACTGCTTTCGCTCTTGAAGTTCGTCCCCGCTTCACGAACGGAAAGTGGACCTAATTTGAATTAAAAGCAGAAGAATCGACGGGGCGCACTCCACTCGCTCGTTCGGCCGCCGGTTAATGCGATTGCGCGAGTCGAACGACGAGAACACTCCCGTCCGTTCTTCCGTCGATTGACTACAAACGAACGCCAACAGCAGCCGTCGAGTTCTTCCGCTTGTTTACGAATTCCGCGGAACACAAACGACGGGCGGCCGGGCGCAAATTAGTCGTGATTGTCGAAGCGAAAAGAAGTGGCTGGACGGCGGGCGGAAATGATGACTTTCGAACGAAAACACTTGAGCGGGATCGGAGATCAGCGAATGCAAGCATTGGATGAGGAACCCTTTGACCAATGAGGAAGCAAAACGTTAGCGATAACTAATACTCCAAGCACATCCAAGAATCGACCACAAACTCACTCATTTTTAGCCAATATTCTCATTTCGTCATTGCGGCCATCCAGTTTATCAAGTGCCTGTGCCTGTTCTTGGCGCCCACCCTCTTCGACGTGTTCGTCGAGGTGCAGGAGAGCAAAGTGGAGTGGCGCTCCATCTTCTTCATCATTGCCGCCATCCTGGCTCTGGTACGCTCTCGATCAATCGGGCGACTTTGACGAGCGTGTTCGATTGCAGGGCGCCCTGATCTTCTGGCGCTACGCCGACACGCAGCCGGCCACCTTCACCAAGTGCCAACCGCGTCGATCGCGCGTCTCCGTTGTGCCGAAGGGCTCAATTGCGGGACTCGAGAACCATTGATCCGATTGATCACTTCTTCTTTTCTTCTTGTTCCCTCCTCTTCGTTGCTCAACTCCCGATTATTTCCATCGATTGGTCTTTGCATGTTTTCTCCGCTCAATGATAACCGCATTCTTGTGCCTTCTAATCGGTTACTGATAAACACTCGTACAACAACGGTTTAGCCCAAAAAGAATAGAGTTTGAATGATGTTCGAACAAAAAGAGTTTTGGGCTCAACCGCGATTCGAACGCGGGACCTCTCGCACCCGAAGCGAGAATCATACCCCTAGAGCCATTGAGCCGCGTTGGAATGAGCGCAACGCGCCCACATGTCGGAGGGCGCCGTCTGCGATGAGTCACAGACGCCCTCCTTCCGAGCGCTCGTGTTCGGTGGAACTGCCGGACGGCTCGCCGGCTTCCGACGACCTGAAGCACGCGGGCGTCGATCTGTTCGCCAAGTGCACGGGCCTCACGCGCTTTCTGCCCACCTGCCGGCTGACCTCGCGGCACATGCACCGATTCCACTGGATTTCCCAGGCGAGCGAAGAAAGGGCACTCATTTGATGGAAGAAGATTGCAGATGATGTTCTTCTTCGGGTTCGTGATCTTTGCGCTGCTCTACTTCCTGCTCTACCCCAACCTCCACTACACGTCCGCCGATCCCGCCTGCGACCGCAGCAAGGCGGAGTTCTTCTCGCCCATCCTCTAACCGCTCTCCCACCGTTGTCAGTGGATATTTTCGAGTGTTCGCGTGTTCTCGGTGTAAATAAATGCATGAATGGAGTGAAAGAGAGTTTCCCGGTCGTGCCTCGGAGCGCTCTTTGCACGTGGCAGTTGCAAGTCTTCACTTGACCATTGAGAACACAGTGGAGAAGTGGGCGAACGATGTGCGGTCTGCAAAGACGAAAAGCACAGCATGCCAACGACATCATTTTTTTAGAACACCGGCACGTATTCTAAAAAACAGCAAAACACCGGGGGGCGGCTTCAAAAACACACAACCGCAAAACAGGTTGAATTTACGTGTCTTAAGTAAACGAACTCGAGATCAGCAGCCGTCTTTCCGTACGGATCGCTCGTGGCATCGCCTTTACCTTTTCTTTACCTCTCGCAGTTCAACGCGGCCTGAGCGATGACCGATGCGGAGTTCGACCGGGCGGTAGCCGAGGGCATCCCCACGGAGCATCAAATCTTCGTGTATTCCATTGCACAGCAAGTGATGCTCGTCTTAAGCATTCTGACTACTCTTGCTTCGGTGTTCGTCATCCTCGTAGCATCTCCGTCGAGTATGCTGACGTACAAGTGGCTGCTGTTGTACCAAGTCGGATGGAACTTCGCCTTCGATTTGTTCATGTGTTTTGCCCACTTGGTGCCTGCTTTTCCCGCATTTTGCATGTTCAATGCGTCCTTTCTGCGGCATGAAGCGGCCGTTTGGACTCGCTGTCTGTTCCCAGTAGTCGTGATTTGCGCCATGTTCAAAACGAGCGCTTTGATCAACTGCTTGTTTTTCCGATTGGTAAGTAGCTTTAGCTTTTGATATTAACTTCACTCCATTCTTTGCCGATGGCTGCTCTGGGCGAATTGTCGCCTGTTTCCAAGCTCTACCATCGAACGTCTCCGTACTGGCAAATAATCGTCTTCAGTTTGGACGTGTTTGCAAGTTTAGTGAGTGTTATGCTTAGTGCTCATCTAATAAGCTTTCGTTTAGCCCACTATCTACCTGTCTGAGGCCCAATACGAAAGCAATCGAAAAGCTTTGGAGTCCACAAGCCCCGCTCTACGGGAGTTGTTCGTCAACGAAAGCTCTATGATTTGCATGTCTGCCAGTCGCACTGAAACTAAAGTACGGATGATTGCGGCCTTCTTTTTTATGGGTTGTGCAGTTGCCTTCATGTTCTTTGTCCTTGTTTACTCGGCCTACGTATTGAGACGAAGAAAAGCGGCTTTCCACGCAAAGACGTACCGCCTTCAAGTGATGCTGCTGAAATCGTGTGCCGCCCAGATTGTGGCCTTTTGGATCACGTTGATTCTTCCGTTCTATGGCTTTATTGCAAGCGCCTTCTTTGGCATCACTCGCTCCAACTACTCGTTTCTCATAACCATCTTTGCGACCTCCGCCCATCAGACCGTCGACTTTCTAATCATGGTCCTTTCAATTCGACCGTATCGCCTCTATCTGCTGGGCTTTCTTCGCAAAAACCAAGGGGAAAACGTTGGACCCGGCCGTTTGTTTTCTCTTCGCACCGTGCCTTCGGAAAGATCCACTTGAACGCTTTGAATGTCGCGCTGGTTCGCCGAGACTGCTGAATAAAACGACGAGAACACCGATCGGTTGCTGCAAAGTCGGCTGAAAGCCCGCGAAGCACGCGCTTCGAACAGCCGGCCGGGAGGCGAGTGGGCGGCCCCTCGATCGCCCCGTCCACTCGCCACTTCCCCTCATGCGGCGTTATTTTCGGCGAGTGCGCGCTTTCGGGCGCGTCGGCCGTCTTTTTTCTCCGCTCGCCCGCCCGCCCGCTCTCTTGCGCGCCGCTCGCGCCCGGCCGCCGGACGCCGCTGCCTCGCCGCCCGCCGATTTCGCCCGCTTTTCGGCGTGTTTCGGGCGAGAAATCAGGTTGTTTTGCGATCATTCGGGCGTTGATTGATTGACGAGCGTTAATTGCGTGAATTTTATTGATGTTTTGGCGGTTGGGAGCGATTGTGGACGCGCTTTTAGTCGAACTGGACGGGTGTATGAAGAAATGCACGATTTGATGACGGATGGTCGATTTACTGGGACGAGGAAAGTGTGGAAACTAATAAAATGTTAGCGACAAGAAAAGTTGCAAGCGGCGTTTTACCTATACTGATGATCGGAATAAAACGGAACCTGAAATGTCAAAAGAATGTGGTTGAAACTAACGTGACTTCAAATCATCCACCGGCGATCCCGCTACTCCTGCCGCGCGCTCCACCAACCGGCCGGGGGCGTCTGCGAATAAACCGCAGTCTATTACGGAATAAAGCCAACACCGCTCCTCGCTCAATCGCGCCGTTGAAAAGAAGTGGATCCACTCACCGCCCGTCACATACCGTGGTGACGAGCAGCCGGCCGTTCGACGATCACTCGCCATTCGAAGCGGGCAACTCGCAAGTCGTCTCGGGGATCCCCGCCGCCTTCCTCTGGAAGGGGGCAGTCCTCCGGCGAGTGTGGAGGTCGCCCGTGCTGGAGAGCAGCCGGCCGACTGGCGGCAGACGGGCCCTCCCGCCCGCCCGTCCGCGAGCGCCCACCCCCAGCGGGAATCCCGCCCCGAATGCCCGCCGGCCGCCGAAAGAAGGCGGTCGTCCACGGGCACGAGTCGTCGTCCAGCGCTGCCGGTTGCGGGCATCTTTTGATGAGGGCGTGGAGGGAGTGCGGAGAGGACTCGGGCGGGAAGTTCACTGATTGCGAGTTGATGGAATAAATTCTTACTACATCCGGCGTTGCTTGAAAAAGAATCGGATTACTGCAAGTCGACAGCAACACGAAAAGAATGGATGATCTGGTTAGCAACCTGCCCCCACAAACTCCCTTCGCGAACCGGTCTTTGCGGAATAAACTTCCTTTTCCACAAACACCAACAACGCGGAAAACAGCCGTGCTCCATGGAGTGTTCGGAATAATTTCGTTCAACCGGCGAGAAACCAGCCGGCGAGCGAGTAGTCGCGGCGTTCCGTCCGCCCGCCGCCCACTCGCGTTTTCGTCTACCGGCTCTCTTTTCGGTTGTTCCCGCCCGTCACTCCCCACTCGTCGGCCGATCCGCGCACTCCGCCGTCTTCCACGGCCGACCGCCCGCTCTCGACCGCCGGCTTCGATCCCCACGGCCAACGGGACTCCCGCCCCGCAGTCCGCCGCCCATCCCACTGGACTACGGGGGCGCCGTGGGGGCCGCTCGACGGGCGGCGGGCGTCCGGCCGGCAGTCGGCGGTCTTCCCGCCCCGTTCTTTCAGGAGTGCGCCTTCTGGAGCTTCCAACCTGAAAAGAAAGAAGTGAACACGAGCAGCAAGATCGAAGAACACGGCGGCCTTCTCACCAACAGCGGCAGTCGAACCAACCGCCCACTTCCGCTCGAAACGGAACGTCGTCCACTCGGCGAATCTCCTTGCCAACTGTTCGTGAAAACGACCGCTAAAGCCTTTCGATTCGTGCGACAAGCCGTAGATGGTCCAATCCCATTCCTTTTGCTTGCTACTGGATTGTGGGCTTTCGAGAACCTCTCGACCAGAAGCCGTTGAGGCTGCGTTGGAATTTCTATTCACTTTTGCGGTTGGCTTATCAATCCTTGTGACGGCCGCGGTCCTTTGCACTAGCAAACGCCCAAATGCAGCGGATTCCCTTCCTTCTTCGTCTTATCGCACGGAGTGACTGGTCGGCGCACGAGCACCAAGCACTCGTTGCTTCAAGCAAGGACTCGCCGTTCATCGAGTGCTTTTTGGGAGAGTAGAAAGGCGAAATAAAATGCAGAGAACCTTTCTGCCCTTCCAACGATTTTATTCGCGTCGTTGCTGGGTCGAGCGACCGCTTTGACGTTTCGATTCTCTCATTTTTCCGCGTTGTAAATGGCTGACGACAAACAATTGGAGCATGCCGGAGGGATTGCGGTCGCGGACGTTGGAGGGCAGTCGCCAAGCGTCGTGCTTGCGGCAGGCGAACGAACGAACGTGATCGACATCCAGTCGCCGCACAAGCACGATTTAAGCGCGACTATTAAATTGGGCGACGTCACTCCGCACAACTGGAAGGTGAAAGGAGCCGCGGGAATTTAAGCCTCAACTCGCGCGGATTGCAGGAAACAGAGCAGCTCGAAGAGGCCATTTTCTCGCGTTCTCACGACGAGCGGTAGAGTTTTCTGATTGATGGACGAGGTGATCGTTCTTCTCTTCAGCCTTTACACAAAAAAAGCCGACGGGGAGCCGCTCGCGAAGGTCGTCCGCTTCAACGATCACATTGTGGGGTTGATTCTTTGTTCGTTGAGGACGACAAACGGCAGAAAGCAGCTGCACATTCATGCGATCGGAGTCCTCGCGCCGTATCGTCGCTTTGGAGTGGCTGGAATGCTCATGAATAGCGCCCTTGGATTTTGCGATGGAGATCGGGCCATCAAGTGCATCGACCTGCACGTTCGGGTGCCCCATGGTCGATCCTTTTCGTAATCATTTTGGGTCTTTAAGGTCGACAATGCAAGCGCTATTCGTTTCTACGAACGTTTCGGTTTCGCCAAAATGTCCCTCTCCAAGAACCACTACCCGGACGAGACGCCATCCGATGCGTTTCTCATGGAAAAGGCGGTCAACCGCTTTGTTTGAAGATTGACGCAAGAAGGCGGTATGAAGGTTCACCCATTCACAGACGTCCTGCAAGTTCGTTTTCGTTAACTTTCTCGTGTACCACCCTATTCGTGTCTTCAATAAATTGCGTGTTCAATACCTTGACCGACAAGAATAAGAGGGACCAAGTATTTTTTCGATCAGAAGTGAGGGCGGGGGTTCGACCACGGGCGAGCTGCGGGAGTCTCCGCTTTCCGGTGGCCGGCGCCCTCCGGCGGGCAGTCCGCCGAGTGGCCGCCCGAAGAAGCGAGTGGCGGGCGGAGAGGATCGGCGGCTCTCGCGAGTTCTTTCCGGAGTGATCGGCGAGTGCGTGGATGGACGACGGCGAGCGGTGCGGGGAAGCGGAGAGCAGTCGACCGCCCACTCGCTCCTTCCTCCAGCCACTCGTCCGCTCTTCGCTGCCGCCCACTCGACCCGCCGAACAGCCGCCGACAACCGGGGACTCTCGCCGCCCCCCGCCGCTCGCTGTTGGAGTTCCACCGGCGGCGTCGAGTGGTCACCGAGCCGGAAGCCCGCTACTTCACGCCCCAAGCGAGCGCCCTTCGTTCCGCTTCGTCCCCCTCACTCGCCGCTTCCAGCTCGTGGCCGGCTGCCAGCACCTGCACGGCCGGCAGATCGTCCATCGAAGTCTGCAGCTGGGCAACCTCTTCCTCGACGACCACCTGCAGCTGAAGATCGGCGACGGGCAGCAGAGGCGGACGCTCTGCGACACGCTCAACTACGTCGGTTCGTTCCCTCCTTCGTCCACTCACTCCCCGCTGCTCAAGGCCGGCCACTCGTTCGGGGTGGACGTGGGGGGCGGTCGGCTGCATCCTCCGCACGCTGCTCGTCGGGAAGCCGCCGTTCGAGACGCTCTTTTTGGAGGCGAGTTTCCTCCAGTCTTCCCTCCGATTCCGACCGCTCTCGCTGCAGCAAACGAACGCGAGGATTCGGCGGAACGAGTACGTGATCCCGACGCGCATCGGGCAGCACGCGCACGAGTTAACCGCCGCCCTGTTGGCGCCGCGGCCGGAGGACCGCCCGACCGTCTTCTCGCGCGGCTTCCTGCCCGACGCGCTGCCCGTCTCGTGCCTCGTGTCCCTGTCGCGCTTCAACCAGGCGAACCTCTCGGGCGGCATGATCGACGTCTGTTCTCCCGTCCACTCCCTCCACTCGCCTCCGTTCTGCTCGCTTTCAGCCGGAGACTCGTCTGGGCGACGCCGCGCGTCCGCTGCAGCCGCCCGTCGTGCAGGACGCCGCGTCGATGATCGCGAGCAACCGGAAGGCGAGCGAGAAGGACGAGACGCCGATCGTCGAGCACCCGAACAACGCGGCCAACCAGCCGGCGCCCTTCTTCTGCCGACCGGGCGAGCAGGTGCCGACTCGCAATCGTGAGTGTCCCCCGAATGCTTCTCTGATCGCTCGATTGATTGCAGTGGACGTGCGGGAGGAGCACCCCGCCTCGAGTGGGCGGGTGGACTACGCGGAGAAGAACGGACTCTTCTACCAGCTGTGCGACGACTCGGTGGGCGTCCTGTTCAACGACCACACGAAGCTGTTGGTTGATCCGAGTGGAGAGTGAGCTCCCCTTCGTTCTGCTCACTCCTCCCCTTCGCTTGCAGTCGGCTCCAGTACATCGACGAGACGGGCGCCGAGTCCGCGCAGACGCTGGAGAAGACGGTCGAGCTGTTCGCGGAGTTGCGCTCGTACACGATCGAACACCTGCGGTCGGCGGGCGAGCGGCTGCCGCGTGGCGGTCAGGAGTTCGCCCGCTTCCCGTGCGTGAGCGAGTGGTTTCGCTCGGACGTGGCCGTCGTGCTGCTGCTGACGGACGGAACGCTCCAGGTGGACTTCTTCGCGGCGAGTTCCTTCCGTTCGATTCGTGGGACTGTCGGGTTGCTTGCAGGACCACACGAAGCCGATCGTCTCGCCGTCCCTGCGGGCGGCGACGTTCGGCGACCCGCAGCGCCGGCCGCCCTCGTCGAGGCGGGCTGCTCGCACGAGCTCCCCGAGCGGCTGCAGTACGCGAAGACGACGACCGATCGGATGCTCAGCCGCCGCAAGACGGAGTCCTGATCGTGCGGCTGCTTTCTCCCGCTCGCCTTTTTTGCAACGCCGTCGTTCGAGTTCGTCGTGCGGGTGTATGGGACGAAACGGCGCCCTTCTTTCTCTTGCCTACAGGCGGTCTCTTCCGCTTCATCCCTCTCATCGCCTGGGCGGACGAGCCCCGCTTGTGTTCCCCGCATCCGCTTCTTTCTGTTCGTGGGCAGAGATTCGGGGATGTCATTCGATTGAAGATTCTTTCTTTCAGTGAGCGGTCGGTCCAAAGTGGAGGAGGAAGTGAGTTTGATGGGCAACCAGCAGGAGCAATGCGAAAATCTCTTCGTTGTTCACGAGCATGTGGTTAACCGTCGTCTTTAATAGCGAATGAATCGTGTGATTGGAAAGCGTGATCGCAGGCTGAGAAGTGGGCGAGTGGTCGAACGCCACAGTGAAGCGAGTGCCCGCTCGTCTGTGGGGGCCGTCCGCCCCCTTCTTTCCGCTCAAAAGGCGGACGAGCGGAAGATGGGCACTCGTCGGAAGAGCCACCGACCGAACCTTCCAGTCGGCTGCTCGACGGGCAGCCGCGGAGTCCGGCGAGTGACAGACGGCAGGCAAGAACTCGGCGGAGGGGACATTAATCGGGCGGGCTGAAACCAGCGGCTGCAGTGTAGGCAGGTGGAAAGCGCCGGGACTCACCGTTGGGCGTCGAGCTCGCAAGTCGATCGGAGCAGGCGGTTGGAACAGCGAAAGGAGCAACACTTGGGAGGGTAGGAAGAAGGAGTGGAACCACAAGAGACGAATGACTGATGTTGTTCAAGCGGCGGAATAAACGGTCGAAGCGAAACTAACGGCATGCGTCCGTTTTTTCATTGAACTCGCGCCGACAAACGATTAATCGCCGTCGGATTAGAGGACGAGAAGTGGTCAGTCTCTTGGAGAAATGAACCGAAGGCGGTGAATGGTTGTCTGTTGGGTTTTTCTTAGACTGCGGATCGAAGAAGTGGACGTTTTATTCCGTTTATTATGTTTGCCCATTGAGTGTGAGATCGTCGTTGAGATTAGTACCTTTCTGTCGGATGTTGAAGCTAGATTTGTTGACCATTAATTTTGCGAACGTCTTACTCTATGCGTTCGTAGACAAGAGACCGTTCGCAAAGCTATTTTGTAGTGAATAGAAACAACTTCTCGGTTGTTCTGATCTAGCTTCAAAAGACGAGCTTTCTCCTTTTAGCCGAGCGAATCGTCGGCTACAAAGAAATCTTTTGCGATGTTTGGACTTTCTTCCGTTCGGTTATTCCGTGAAGTTTGAGTTCTTGCAATTTCTGTACTTCCTTGCCAACCACTGTCCAAAAAAAGCACTCCATCTTGTTTGTCCACGAGCAAGCGAGTCGTTTATTCGAATGCCGATAGTGTGTCCGGAGGCCGATTCTTTTGACGCTCGTTCGTTTGCTGCCCGGCTTCTCGCCGATCGTTTCACTCTTGCTCCAGCTGGTCACGTCGTTGAAAGTGGGCAGAGCAGCCGTTTTATTCCGTGGGTTTTACAAGCTTCATCTTTGAGCGCTTGCCTCAACCGCCGTAATGGTTCTTCTTTTGCAGCCGCTTCCTTGATGGCGGCGGCAATTTCGAGAACTCTAGATGCCTATCTGCTGCTTGCTTCATAGCTGGACGGTGGGATTAGCTGCCGGCCCGACCGAATGCAGCTCGTCCTTCCCAGCCACTGCTTGCTGAAAGGGCGGCATTGATCACTCTTGCAGAGAGGAGCATCGGCAGTGGGCACTCTTCGATCAGAGCTCGTCGAATCGACCCCAACATTCACGTTCATTCTCGCCCGTCCACCGCTATCTTCTTTCTGTCACTTTCGGACGTTCACTTTGGGGAGATTCCGCGTTCTTTAATTGTCCACCGCTTTGAGAAGCAAGCGAAACATTCCCGTCGGTTACTAATGACAATACGCACTTCTTGGTGATTTTTGCGGCCCTCGGTTTATTCATCGTTCGATATTCCGCTGACCGCTTTTTTACGTACGATTCAACAATCGCTTTTTTCTAAAGCACTTTCTTCACTTTTTTCAACCCGTTTCCAAAACTCTTAAATTCTTTTGCGTGTTCGGGGCTTCTTTGGCTTCACAAATGCCGTTCGCTTAGGTCGTTCGGTAGGTTTTGATGACGATTGGTTTAGCTCCGGACAGAAATTCCGAACCACAGCGCAGTTAGTGTGTCTTCTAAATGCCCGCACGCTTATTCCGTTCATCACAACGGCAGCGTCGATGTTAGGCTTTGTTCTCGACATGACGAGCATCGCTGACGGCATCGAGTCGCTTGTTGTTCTCATCGGCGAGGAGTTCGGGGATCTTCTTTTGGACGCGGGGAGGAGTGCACGGCATTCATTCCATGATCGTACAGAAATAAGTCGTTGCTTTTATTCCGCTTCGAACTAGCGTAGGTTTTCTGGCACTGCGAACCATCAAAGCATTGCGGAGGCCGAACACACGTGCTTAAAATACCAGCCGTTTATTCCGTAATGACCTCTCGAGGCACTAATTTTAAAAGTAGCAATGAGATGATCGTGGTTCGTAGCAGCCAGTTCTGTGCAACACCAAAACGAAGAAGTACATGTTTCGGATTGCTGCCGGTGAGCTCCACTACCCGCATCTATTCATTCGGCGAGTATCGTTGCTTCCAGCTTTATTCCGAATGTGATGCGAATTAGGGTAGGAACTAAGATGAAGAAAGATCGCCCGATTGTTTTGCAAGCAGCTGGACGTTGTTCCTTTTCTGCCGTTCTTCGAGCGTTGCCTTCCGGATTTCTGAAACTGCCTCCTGCACACGCATAAACGCTCGATTTCGGCAGTGTAAAGAGTGCCCGAAACGAGCGTCGATTCGTGCCCACGCATTTCGTTCTCGCTTTCCACCTTCTGTTATCGCTCGGCCCCCGCATTCAAGAGGCGGCGAGCAGTTCGTTTGTTTCGAGCTCTCAATACGGCCCCTCCATCTCGTGTGCGACTCCTTTCGTTGCCCCTTGTTTGATTGCCGCCCTTCTGTTGCCCACTGCTCCACACACCACTCGTGAGTGGAAGGCTGTTCGTTCTTCCTTCTTTCCAGTCCGCACCGAACACGGCGATCTTTCTTCTGCTTTCTGTTCGGGATCGTCGGCATTCGATTCTTTTGACTGCTGGACGACAGGTTAGTTGCTTTTATTCCGCGTGAGTAATGGATTTCCTTTTTAGCGTTGACCGTGGAAACTAGAACATTCTATTGCTGTTCGCTGTGGACTTTCATGTTGATGGTTTATTCCGTCCACCATCGCCTCAAAAAGACTGGCTGTTTGCCCGTTTGTTGAAAGGAGATGGACACCTGGACGATCGGTTGCTGTCGGCGCCGGCCGCAAGCGAGCAGGACGCGAATTCGTTTGGCGCACAGCCGGTCGACTCTAATCTTTCGGTTCGTTCGTGGATCACAGCGACATCGTTGATGTTCGGTGGTTTCGACACAACGAGCATCACGGACGGCATCGAGTCGCTCGTTGTTCTCATCAACGCGGAGTTCGGCGATCTGTCTTTTGCATGCGGAGAGGAGTGCACGACATTCATCTCTTGATAGTACAGAAAGCAATCGTCGATTTTATTCCGCATCTTTTAGTACTACGATCATGCTGAATGACATCCGCTCGCGGGACGTGAAACCTGCTGCATTCTTTTTGAATTTATGCGCTGCAAGCGTGCCTCAAAACGAGGGTTATTCGTGTCCAGGCGCTTCGTTCTCGGCCTCCAGCTTCCGTTCTCGTTCGACCCTCGCATTCAAAAGGCGACGAGGAGTCCGCTCACGTTTCTTCTACCTTCCAAACAGTGGTGACTTTTTTTTGTTGCCCCCTCGCTTCATTGCCGTATTTCTGTTGCCCGGTGTTCCACACACCATTCGTGAGTGGACGGCTGCTCGTTCTTTCTTCTTTCCATTCCGCACCGAACACGGCGGTCATTCTTCTGCTTTCTGTTCGGAATGGTCGGCATTCGATTCTTCTGACTGCTTGACGGCAGAGAGGTTGCTTTTATTCCGACGTGCGTGTTGACGTTTAGCTGCAGTTGTCGGTGGAAGCAGGGGCCTTCGATTGTTGTTCGCTCTGGGCTTTGAGTGAATGGTTTATTCCGAACCTGCTTTTACGGATTCGCTCGATAACAGCATTGTTTGTTCTCTTGTAGAAAGAAGACAGATAGTTGGACGATCGGCTGCCCATGGTTCTGGCCGCAAAGCGATCAGAACACGAATTCGTTTGACGCGCAACCGGTCGACCCCAACATTTCGGTTTAGCCGACGAGTGTTCGGTGGAAGGATCTCAAATCCGTCGTCTGTTGTTGACGATGTGACTTGCACGATGGATGAGCCGCTTTTTGTTGTGAACACAGACGCTCATTTGTTCTCTTTCGACAGGCGTTTGGGCAAGCTTGCGAGGTATTCCGGCATCATGGTCGAAGACTTCTTTTCTACGTGTTGCAGAAGATTCTCCATTCATTTTCATTGGTATGTCGAATCGAATGATCGCTTTCTTTCGATGAAAATTTGTAGCCGACTGCTCGCTTTTCGTCAAACGCAGTTACTCGCGCATTCGGTTCTTCTTAGTCGATCAAGTTTCGTAAAATTCAAGAAATTCCGTGAGGCCGTCGAAAAATCATATGACTAGTCGACGGTAAGTTTTTTCCACTTATTTTAATCGTTTTTTCTTCCTTCAAAGCCTTAATGGAGCGACAGCCAAAAGAAATCGAAACGATTAAACCAACCGCCGTCCACTCGAATCCCTCTTCATCTGCGGCCATCCACCGACGGGCGGGCTGAAAGAAGAGCGGCGGCAGGAGTGAGCGGATTTACGGGCAGAGGAACTCACGACTTCTCTTCAAACGATCCACCAACGACCACTCGGTTATTCCGCCGAAGAGGCTCGGACAAATTGTTGACCCTTAAAACGCCTCAATAAATTCCAATAATTGCCGCTGTATCCACTAAACAAACCTTTCGCCCAACCCGCAGCAGAAATCAACGGAAATCAGCCGAAGAAATCCCAATTTCAAGAGCAGAAAGCGGCCACGCGGCGGGCGGCGGCGGCGGTCAAGACGGCCGTCCGACTTGACGCGCCGCCCGCCGCCACTCGCCGCGAGTCCGCCGGCCGCCCGCCGTCTCGCTGGCGGTCGACCCGCCGAGTTCGTGGGCGAGCGGGCAGCGGCAAATGCCCTGGAATCCCTGCGGCCTCCACGAACTGCCGCCTTCGTTCGACGACCGGAAGGCGGCGGGCGCGAAAAGTCCAACCGAAACGCCACTCGGCCACGAGCACCCCCGCCCACCGTGTGCAGGGTTCGACCCAGCGGGAAGAAGGCGGGCGGAACGGGGAGCAAAGAAGAGCTCCGGTTCTTTCGGATCCACTGCCTTCTACTGACTGTCCCTCTTGTTTGTTCACAAATCTGTGTGGTTGACCGTCTTTATTTCGTCTTTATAAGTTAGCAAATGGATTGTATGGTTAGACGTGCTCGCAGGCTGAGAAGTACGCGAGTAGTCGATCATAAATATGAAGCGAGCGTGCGACATGACGCCAGCCGCCGGCTCTCGACGAGGGGCGAGTGCGGAAGCCGGCCGCACGGTTCTTTCCGTTCGACAGGGCGACGAAGCGGCGGCGAATAAGTGCAAAACGAGCACATGTTGGAAGAACGGTCGATCGTCCACTCGTCTGCTCGTTTACCTGAAACAAAGCAGAGGCTTTTAATGCACCCGAACGAGCAATGAATTCCAGAAGGAACGCAATCATGTGTTGTTTTCCATTCGTTCGTTCCCTTTGCAACGACAGCCCGTGGTTGCTGATGTCATGCGGACGAATCCGATCACTCCTCATTCCGCTCAAAGCGGAATTCCACGAACACGGCTGCGAACACTCATCTCCCACATGTTCGTCTCCGTTGCCCTTTCGTCCGATCAAAACACCGCATTCCTGATTGAACAACAAGCCGTACGCTTAAAGGGCGGCAGGAACACGCCGCTTTTTATTCGCTCTGTTCGAAATGCGCTCAAGCATCCTCCTGTTCGTCTGCCTTCTTCTCGCTCAGATGTCGTCTGTTGCGGCGGAGGAACCACCGGCTATACCGCCGACCCTGGGCCAGAAGTGCAAGTGGCGTTGGGACTGCGGGTGGGCCGAGCATTGCAACGGCGAAGACGGCCACAAGGTTTGCGAGAAGTGTGTCCCTGCGGATGGCGACTGTGAGTGTTTGAAGGTGCCGACTGATGGTTCTTGTCTTGATTGCAGGCTACCCGGACAAAGGACGCTGATTTTGAGCATGAGTGTGGGTTGCAATGAAGCGGGAATAAATTCATTCATGTTGCCCATTGCCTTGTTTCGTTTGGATCGGTTGAAATTTCCAGCGAGATTCTTGCGGTTTCTTCTGATCACGTTCGCCTCAACGACCGAACGAAAAGAGCGACCGCAGACGAGAAACAAGCGAACGATCAGCGAAATGCTTTCGGTAGACGGGCGACTTCTCCGCGGTCACTCGGGCGATCGGCTGCATGTTCGCGTACATGGAAGGGAGGATCGAGGCGGCGGGGCGTCGGCTCATGATCGCGTGGAAGCCCTTTATTCCCCGCAGGTCGAAGCGGCTTCTTCGGAGCGCCTCAACGGCCAAATGGAGCAGCGAGTCGGGCGTCCTGCAAGAAAGAAGTGACCGGGGCAACGGAAAAGAACGAACTTGAAGAGCAGGCGGTGGATTCGACTCGTGTGCCGATCGGGGCGAGCGACGAGCATCAGGCCGTCGTCCCCGCAGCTCTCCGCATCGACGATCGAGCAGAGCTGCTCGAGGCGGTCGATCCCAAGCGGCAGCTCCCGCCACTCCGACTCCTCGAAGCTGCAGCGATAGACGGGCGTCTGCGGGAGGTAGCCGCCGCACTGCAACAGAAAGCAATCAGCGAGGCAATCCGTCCAAAGAGCGCGCTCCACACGCCCAGCAAGATCCTTTCCATGCTCGCAACAATCAAGGGTTACTTACGCAATGATATTCAAGGAGGGCCGGATCCAACTTCCGGCCGAAGAAGTAGGCGTGTTCCGACGAACAAACGAGTCCCGTTGGAAGCCACTGAAAGCATGGAGATAGACGAAGAAATCGATCCAAACAAGCTCTCAGTGGGATCGATCTCGACGCCCAGCTCCCGCATCGTCCACCTTCTTTCGGCGACGTCCAGCACGTGCAGAGCGTGGAGATCGTGGTGATTGAAGGCGGAGACGAAACGGCCCTCCGCACTCAAGCCGTAGACGCAATGATCGGCGGGGTTCTCCACCTCCCAGTCGACTTCCACTCGCGCCTCGTCGACGTCCAGGCGAGCGAGTTGAACGCCGTAAACGGAAGGGCCTTCGAAAAGGAGTGGTTTGTTCTCGATGTTCGTTCCGTGAACCTCGGTCAACACGAGAATTCCAGGACGGTTGTGTGGAAACCGTACGGGAGTCTTCTCTGAAGTGCCGTCCTCGGGAACAACCGAAAGAGCCACAAGCTGGGAAAGTCGATAACGAGGACGGTGGTTGCGTTTAGGAACACGAAGTCGTCACAGAATATCTGCCGAGCATCCTTTGGTTCGAACACACTGAAATTATTTGAGTGCAAAAAGGAGTGGGTGGACGAACATTCGGGTGTTGCGGAGAAGGTCCACCACCGAAAGGTGCTGCTTTGGGACACGCTGCACTGCAGGTAACGGCCGTCCGAGGAGAAGTGGGTGAGGTGCAGGTCCTGAAGAGAAGCTGTCTTGATCAAGCGGTGTGTTGCGTACGCTGATGACCAGCTCAGTGCACACCGGCCTTCCGAAAGGCGCCGGTTGCTGCTGAGCGGGTGGCCGACGAACGGCCGCTCGAACAGCCGCCCGGACGCGCGGCCACCACTTGCGAGACGGGCGGATTTGGTGAACGAACATCAGTTCCCGCTCGGTGAATGCAGGGCGCGTGTTCCTCATTCGTGCGTTCTGAAACGGGCTGGAACATAACGAGGAGATTGCATAGTTTTTTTGCTGCTTTAAACGCGTTAAATGCGGTAATCATAAAAGCAAATGCGAAGGGAACTCTCAGAAGAAATGAAATTGAACGATTGTTCTGGCTAACCAGCCAAACAAGAGTAAAAACGGATGCTCATTCTGCTCGTGGTCAGTTAGCATTGTGCTCAATTGCAAACAAGTTGGAGCAGGCCGAATGGAAGAAAACGGTGAACGGGGAGCTTCTTTTTGCGCGCGCGCCGAAGTGCCCCTTCGCTTTTGGCCCCGCGCCAAAGCGAGCGGCCGGTCAGTGCGGGAGGCCGTCGTCCACTCGCTTTTTCTCGTCCTCCCGCCCGCCTGTCTGCCCGCCGCCGCCCCGTGTCCGCTCTTCCTCGCGCGTGTGTGCGCTCTCGTGGCTCGTCGCTCGCCCTCGCTCGCCGCAAGTGGCCGGCCGAACGCCGTCGGGTCGCCGCGAACTCGCCGCTTTCACTCGCTTTCCGCCCGCCGCGTTTCGCTTTCTGCTCGCTTGCCGCCGCCGATTTCCGTGGTTTTCGGGCGAAAACGTGAGTTCTTATCGAGCTTGTTTGTGGATCGATCGAGGGCTAATTCGACATGAATTTATCTTCAACGTTTCAGGAAACCTGTAATTTCGAAGCACATGCGAAATAACTTCGATGGATTTCTGTCGAATTTTGCAAGAATTTGAGCCACATTGGTAGGACCTTCGATGCGGTGATGGATTGAGGGTGGAGCGGTCGGTTTACCTTTCTTAAATTGTTGCGGCTCGCTTTAGAACCGCAGAAATAACGTGAAACGAATTGAACGCCAGCGATCGGCTTCAAATGTGGGCGGAATTGTCCCCTCGTTGTGTGAAACGCGAACGATGGAACAAAGAAAAATCGATTTGACAGCGAGGCTGAAAGTGAGATTAGTTTACTCTTAAGCCCTCAATCGACTACAGCACCAGGTTTGAATTCCTGCACTCAACGGAATTGAAATCATCGCTGTCCATCGGTCTACAACAAAATTATTGGACGTTTCATCAATTCTTCAAAAGACGTTCGGGATTGAACGAGCTTTAATGAAATTTTTATGACTCCTAATACAAAATAACTGGAAGATAGCGATACACCTAAACATGAACGGAATAAGGTGAAAGCAAATGGCGTGATCAACGAAATTCAACGGTCCAGTGCTGTTTTCTTTGACCACCCTGGCTAGTTGTCATTCGTTGCAAACGGTATAGAAGTAGTTGCTCGACAACAAAATACGAAAGAACCGAACAGGACGAAAAAGGTGAAACCTGTGGAGCCGTATCACAACCTCATTTATGCGGATTTTTACAATCATATGGTCGTTTTCCGTGCGGAATAACCGTAGCTTTGAGCAAACGGCTTGCTTGAAAGAAGATCAGACCATGCCCGTCAGCCACTGACGAATTTGAAGCGAATTCTAAATACTTGAAGCGAATCTGCCAACCTCATCCCGCCCATCGTTGTTCGAAAGAAACAGACCGCTGTTCAATTCATTTACGACGGTCGTAGACGGCGGCAACTGAATGGGCAGCTGTTGCTTTACAGACTGCAATGGATTGTGGTTTCTTTGACTGTCCACCAGCTTTCTATCGGCCACTCAAAACTCATTCGGTGCATGTGTAGAACGGAACGGTTTGCTGGGTGGGATTGAGATCGACGGAGAACCAAAATTTGAAACAAACGTTGGACTTTTCCTCAACGAATTCGCAAGTTGTGACTGGCTTCTATGCTATGCGGAATATTGACGAAGCAAAAAGCACGTGTCCACAATGGGAAAGGCTTGAAATTAAACGCCATACAGGGTCTTCTGGGCTCATAGTCCCGGTATCAATGGTGTCGGAATTTTGACTTCCGAGCGCCTTCATGACAGGAAAACTCTTCTACTGCTTGAAAGAACACTTAACCAACATGCAACACCACAACTCGGTCAATGAATGATCGAAGTGCTGCGGGCCAAATCGGAATAACTCGATAATTGAAAAACAAAGCAGGAAAGGACGACTAAACTACTTATACTACGGAATAAACCAAAAACGAAACAGTTTCGCCTCACTTCGAAAAAACAATGGATTGCCTGGATAGAAATCGACAGAAATAAAGCCATTCGTCTACGTTGCAATGACGTAGAGCGACTCGTAGCCAGCCAAACGAGCACATCGGTGGATCTCTCTTCCAACAAGATTTCGACTTTGCAACATGCTCTCCTGTTTTTAGATCCCACAGGTACAAACGACCTTCATACGGAAGCTTAGAGCGTTCGGAATTAAATGCTCTCTACTGCTCTAGACAACTAAACAAAAAGTCCAATCTTTTTCAGCAACAAACGTTGCTCACGGTGAACTAGACGTTCGACCACAGATACGATTCGAACTGCACAATAAAGGGCCGGAATTGAATTCTGCCTAAATCTGACCTCACAACAAGCTCCCGTTTATCGCCTGCGGTGCACAACAGAAGATCAAATGGAACTCCCTACCGGTCGCTGCGAATAATTCAGGTATTGCTCCCAACTTGCGGACGCACAACCAGGCGTGAAATCCAACGATGCGCTCGCAAGCATCAGACACAATTCCACCCGGCTGGTATGCGGAATCTCCACCACCCCTTGAAGTTCTCTATCGTAGAAACCCAACACCCACTTGTAATGAAATACGGAATAAGCTGCCGGAAACTACAATGAGAGTCATAATCCGGACAGACAGCGACGGAATTCTACCGCGTTTTCCCCAAACGTCTCGAGCAACGAATTGAGCAGCCAACTACTTGTATTTCGCTCATCAAATGAATCATTCAGGGGACAGCCAGGCGGCAGAAAGAACGACTCACGATCACTCATCCTTCACTTCCAACTGGGATCCGGCAAAGATGTGCGGAATAAACTGTTCGGTGCGGTCACCACCTAACAATAGGAGAAACCAGTGCCGAAGAAACCCGTCGAGATTAATGAGTGTTTCTTACAGATCTGCTTACTTTGATTCCAAGCTTCAACTGGCGATTGAAATCAAGAAGCGGACGGAATCAGCGCCGTTTGTGTTTTGCTAGAAGACTCAAAAAATCAACAAAGAAATCGGTATAAACTAGCCGCTTAATACGCGTCCTTCTTAATATTCGCGTCGTAATTAGAAGGTTTTTAAATGAACATATAAGTGACATTTCCGCAAAACGTTTAAACTGAAAACATCGACACGGAATTAAAGCGTTTTTCCTTTGAACAACTTGCGTAAAAATAAACGACCGGCCGAAAACACTTTTATTGCGAAGTTCTCGAGGGGCTATTCTACGGAATAAGATGCCGCCACTAACATCCACACTTTGGAAGCGACCGGTTAGCTTTGCTCTTCTCCGTCCAACCGATTGCTGTCGTTCGAATGAGACGGCGAATGGGAGGGGGCCGTCGACAGCCTTTTAGCGAGCATCGGCGAAAAGTCGGCCTTCGCACGAAAGCGGCTTTAACCGTCCTTTTGTTTGACGAACATAGGATCATTTATCGAGAGTATGTAACACTGAGCGAACACGGAATAATCCCGTTAACAGTGCGAACATCTCACCGTGAACCAGGTCAACTAACAAGCAGCAAAACAAAGAGAGAAGTGAAGCTAGGTGCTTGCAGCCGCTGAGGTCATGTTATTCCACTCGATCAGCTCTAAGTAATGATGGCATGCGACTTCTTTGGTCGTCGGAATTAAACTACCAAAACAGAAAAGGAACACCAGAAACAAAATGAATGCATCGATTTCTACTTGCAATCAAGCGCTACAATTAAGCTATCGACGACTAAAAACAAATGAAGTCACACGCCCCGATAAGAAGACGGGTAAAAGCCTGACATTCTCTTGACCTCAAGTCGAACTTTAACGATCTTATTGAAGTGTTCGATTCGGAATTAACATTTGCTTTGTTAATTCTAACAAGAAACAACTTCTGTACAATAAAACAATTTGCTAGAAAATAAATGAATTACAAGACCGTCGAACAAGAAAATGCTGAATGCACGGCAACCTCTCATCCGCAAGCCCACTGCCACCTCAACGACACTCAACCAACCGACATGCCGTTCATCCCGTCGTCCAAGATCGGTTTGCGAGCGGTGCAGCCCCAAAATCTGTTTATGATTCGCTTCAGCGACGGATTCAGTTAGGAGTTGCTGAAGCAGGTTGTTTTTTTGCTTACATCTGCTCTGGCATTAGCGGTCGTTTTGCTTTCACCAACTTAACCGAATACGAAGACCGGAAAGAGTGCAAATGCGGGTGGTCACCTCGTTTCTCTCGCCTCAAACATGCGGACTTCACCGCAGTTGCCTGCTTGCAACTTATCCCCTATGTTCACGCCCGCTTGTGCACTCTTGTTCTTCCGCATTACTTCACCTTCTCCGCTAAGTTCGATCCATTCACATCGACGACATCCGCAGACCGCCCATTTCGACGGCCGCGCAACTGCTCGAATCACGAGACGGATCCAACCGAGCAATCCGAACGTGAGTCCTCTCTTTGGTTCTTCTTCACACGCTCGATTTTCAGTTGACTCCTCTCCATTGAAACGGTGGTTCGGCAGTAAGGATCCAAAATGAGCAACCACGAGGTGAATCCGAAGGGATGGTTCCTGATTAGTCGCCTCTTTTGCAGCCGCTCCTCGCTGGTCGATCGACAGGGCGAATTGCGGCACTCGCTGATAGCCGCCGAGATTCCGCTCGTTCATGTCTTTCGGCGCTCGGCCCGAGCGAATGGGCCGTCTCTTCATTTCTACGCTTTCTCTCTTTCGTGCTCAAAATAAACTTCCTTCTGTTTAATCGATCGAACAGAAGAATGGCCGTTCATTCGTCCTCCTCCTCCTGCTCGTCGGCTGCGTGCACGCCACCACCTCCGGACGGTGCATGGCTTGACCAACGGCTTCGTAGACTAACAGACGGCGGCCGGGCGTGAACGGCAGTGTCTTCATCAGCACGGACTCGACGAACGCGGGAGAGGCGGGACTCCTTGCGCATTCACTCGGCCACGGCCTCTTCCTGCTCGACCTGCAGCACCAGCCGGGCGGCGTCTGCGGCACGTGGCCGGCACCGACTGGCCGAAGAACGGCGAGATCGACGTGATCGAGGGCACAAAAGAGAGCCTTCTTCCGTTCGATTGAACGGCGGATTGCGAGAGTGAACAGCCAGACGGTCAACGCGGCCGCAGGATCCAACCGACGAGCGGCTTCAGCGGCCGGCTGGTGACCGCCAATTGCGACGTAAAAGCGGCCGGACAACGCGGGCCGCTCGATTCGGTCGGCGGTCATCCGCGTGTGGTGCTTTGCGCACTCCACCCTCTCAGCCGACGTGCAGAGCGGCCGGCCGACGCCCACTTTCGCGACCAGCACCTCCTCTTCGAGCTCACCTTCTTGGGCAGGCAGCATGTGGACGAAGGCCGCCTTCAGCACTCAGTTCGTGAAGAACAACTCGGTTGCCTTCCGAGACGTCCAGTGGCTGATCAACTCGCTCAAGGTCTATCAGGCCTGAGCGGGCGAAAGACTTCTTTTGGTGGATGCATCCAATGATTCTTCCCGGCATCAATGGGCGCAAACTGCTGTTCGAAAAGATTCTTATGTGTCACTATGCAGATGACCGGACCAGCTGTTCAAAATGCAAAGCGGCCATTCAACGGGCAAAACTGGTAGAGGCCACCAATTGCGCGAGAAGAGCTTCTTTGCCTTCCTTGCATTCGATCTCCTCCTTGCTCAACATGTTAGTTGGACCTAAATTGTGTGATTTCCCACGAGTGTGTTCTTTCGCTTACAGACGACCATTGTGAAGTCCGTGCTGAACACCCAGCCACCGAACTCTCGGTAATCTCGTTCTAAAGGTTCGATTAAAAGCCTCCCACCGAGCATTGCCCACCGGCTTCCGCAAGCGAGGCGTGATTTCGGCACTTGGATTTCACGTCCTCGATTATGACGAGCTCTAATGAAGACGGCAACTTCGCCACTTCTCGCATGGCGGTCAGAAGCGGGTCTAAGAACTCCTAAAAAAACGACTGTTGACTAGGATGAATGGAAGTTGACCTTGATCTTGCTTCTTTGCAAGTCGTAGCGAATGGTCAGCTTTGCAAAGTGCATCTCGTATTCCGAAACGCCTGCTTTTTCCAGACAAACGGCAAACAAGTGCAAACGAGACGCGAACATCCGCAAATGCTCGTCCCGAATGTCAGCATGCTCTGCGTCCTGTATTCAGTCAAACACTCCGTTGTTTGCAAGGCCACTCACGTCTACACGTTCCAACAGCCGCAGATCGGAGTCGTCGAGGATGAGAAGCGACAAGTCGTCGTGCTCTTTGATCAGCCTTTGGATAGCTCGTGCGTACTTCTCGTAGCGTTCTTCAAAGCGGTCATCGGTCGAATAGATGAGATCGATGTATTTGGCGTAGCGATCGTGCGGGTAGAGCGTCTCGTAAGCCGGCTTCTTGATCTCTTCGACGGCTTTGCGGTAGTCGGCCAGCAGCACACGAACGACGAGCTTCTCTTCGTTGAACGGACGGAACGCGTAACGAGTGTACGATAGGACGTGCTCGTCAGGACAGTCACGATCTAAACGAAAAGATGTGAGCGAAGGAAATCGGTGGAACCCACCTTCGCAACTCGATTGAAACGACGGAATCCACTGGCTTATGGGCGGAACGATCGGATTTCGACTACTCCTGCCCGGATAGTCGTAGGTCGAGCCGGGCCGTTTGAGGTGGTCGTAGAGCAGCTCCTTCCAATGCTTCACCTCCGGGATGGGCGTGTCCCCGAGAGTGTAGGGAAGTTTCTGCGGCACAAAGTACTCGGGAATGTGCTTGCCGTTGATGAACACGTGGCGGAGAGCGTCTTCAGCCGAAATTCGACTGGCGGGATTTGTGGACATCATTTTGCCGAACAAATCGCGGGCGTTCTTGGCTGCAAACTGAGAGTTCAATCTTGTTTTGCTGCACTCCCTCACGATTGATTTCCGCAATTCTTCCGGCAGTCATAAAATGGGCGAAGTTCTTCCACGGCCGCTCTTCGTCGCTGCGTTTCTCGCGTGCCGGCGATCGTTCGAAAAGATTGACGAACACTTGCGGCAGTTCTTCTTTAGCCTCGGCGTACGCCGCTCGGATTTTCGACTCGCATTCGCATTCCGGTGCTTCGAGACGCCCGTTCGAACACCACACACCCCACAAGGCGGCCAATTTCAGTGTTTCCTCTGAATGAACTCGAACTTCAGAATGCAATTAAAACAAGTGCATACTGTCGTAGGCGGGCTCAAAACACTCGTCCGGAAGCAGCAGTTCCACAGCCTTCTTCATTTGATCCGCTTGGTACACGGTGCCTGCAATCTAGACTACGTGAAGGAAAGTAAACGGATGCGCACCAAAGCGCTCCTCCTGCTGACCCAAAACGTCGTCTTCGGTCGGTCAATCGAACAGGCACTCGCCTTTGAGAAGCTCGTAGAAAATGCAGCCGGCTGCCCACACGTCCACTACAAACACGTAGATGAAAGGCTTGCTGCTGTCTACCGACCGCTTTTTGTGTACTCTTCTTCGCGAATCACCTCGGGCGCGCGGTAAGGCTGTGCAGTCACGAGGGAAGTGAGCTTCAGGTCGCTCGCTTCTCCCGACGTGTCCTCAGTGGACAGCCCGATATCGACGAGTTTGATGCGGTAGTCCTCGTCCACAACGAGGTTGCCGGTGTGCAGGTCCTAAACCACAATTAACCTTTGATCCCTCTCATCTAATCAATACGCGATGAATGATGTCGTGTTCGTGCAAGTAGACGAGAGCATCGAGAATCTGCTCCATGACCATCCACGCGCGGTGGAGGTTGAAGGCGCCTTGTGTTCGGATCAACTCGTCGAGCGTTCCCTTGGACAAGCTTGCCACCATGTAGAAATCTCCGACCGCATCGAAATCGTCGATCGTGTTGGCCGGCGTGTAAACGTCGAAAATTTCTTGAATCTAAACCAAATGCAAAAGAATAGTGATAGGCGCGCAGAAGAACAACTGACCTTGTCGTGCGACACGGATTCTGTCAGGATGAACTCGCGGTAAGCATTGGCTGCTTTCTTGAGATCTCTGAACATGTCGGTGTGCCGTTTGATGGCCACTTTTTCTTCGTTGTGTTCGTCCGCGGCAAAACTGGAAACGAATCAGAAGTTCAGGAAGATTCCGCTCACCACACGACCGCCTGTCCTCCGGCATCGATCGACTTCTCCGGTTTGTAGCGGCTGCGTAGCCGCCAACCAGATGGCTCTGTTACGTACGCAAATTCGCCGTCTAATTCGGCCATCACGAGTCGGCGGGATCGAGTTGAAGGCAAGGGAAAAGCAAGAAGAAAGAGCCCGTTCGTTCAGTTCGTGCAAAAGCAATAAAACGCTTCCTTGCTGCTAAGCGTTCACTGATAAACACTCGAGCGCTTACGAAAGGTTGTTGTTGCTCAAAGCGGACGCTGGCCTGCAATGACGCACCCACCGCTCTTTCGAGTGTGCAAACAAACGCCGCGCTTGCCGCCTTCCCGCCGTCCACGACGTTTCTTTAGAATGTTTTGGTTTGATTCAAGCGAACGGGTAAATTATGCCTTGCTTTTGTGCTGAAAGGCGTCACCGTCGCTCGCTTATTCTCTCAGTCTAAGTTTGATGATATTTTGAGCTTGCGGCAATGGATGAACGAAGAAACACACAAGACTTAACGGAAGGTGCTCGCGCTCTTTCGTTGGAGCAGAAACCTGCCGCAGCTTCTTGCACGTCTTCTGCTGCAGCTCCAGCGGAACGAGATGCGTACAGCGATTTCTTCATCGACGTAAGAATTCCTCCGTAATTCTTGCACGCGCTTTACAGAGCCCCTCGGTCCTGCGCTTTTCGCCGGATGGGCGCTACGCGTACTGCTGCAACAAACGAGGTGATCGTATGGTCGTTTTGGACCTCGTCCGCGACTCTCGAATGCAAGTCCGCCAGGTTTGTCTCTTTTTTGACCGGGAATTCCAGCGTGTTCACCGCCAAAAGCCGCAACTTCGATCACCTCGAGGATTTTGCGGTGGTCAGCCCGACGGCGATCGTTGTGACGTCTGACTGCACGCTGTGGTTGATGCGGTTGTGCGTCAAAGAGCAGAGCTTCGAATGGGTCGTACTGGAATCCGAGCCGGTCTATTTGACACACGTTTTCACGGTGATCAGCGGGACGGGCGTCTTTCTCAAGCAGTGGGTGTCCCGTGGCAGCTCTCGTGCTCTTCGATTCGTTCGCTTGGACGTCGACGCCGCTCTTCTAACAGTCGATTTGGGCAGACAAACGGTTTCCCAGTACCTTGCCACTTACCACTTGAGCAAAGACGACCGCTCATTGTTCGGGTTTGCAAAACCCACCCCCGACATCCTGCACGTACTGGACGTCGAAAAGAAGAGGTGGAGTGAGCGGAAGATCGGCGGCAAAATCGACTCAAAGGCAAGTTCCTTTAAGCAGCGTTCAACTTGTTCGCTTTCAGTTGGTGAAGACGGGCGTGTGGTGGTCACGCGAGCACGTGTACCTCGCCGCCTACCAGCTCGACGAACCCTTCGAGTACACGATCTACCGCTGCAATTCGGAAGAACTCAAATGGGAGGAATTGATGGCCACTCCGCTGCTCCTCGAACAAGTGGTGTCAATCTCGAATGCTGCGACCGGCCGGGACGAGGGATTGCTGGTCGTGAGCGACGGGCGAGAGGGCCGAAAAGTGGTCACTCACTTCGTCTACTGGTGAGTTCTGCCATTCATTCCCTTCTGATCGCTCTTTAGGACTCCCGACACGCTCCTCCGTCTCGCCGTCGATGCTCTCCGCAAACACAATTTGAAGGCCGTCGGGGATCAAAGCTTTCATGCCGTCATGAGCAACGAGTATGGTCGGAAGATTCTTCCTTCCGTCTACTCGAACATGACGGCTATCCAGCGCGTCTAATTGTTTACTTTTGGTTTTTGTTTGTAGCTTTTGCAAATATTTTATTTATACAACGATTCTAAAAAGGTGGCAGAAAAGAACGATTACACAACAAGTAGCCAGCCAGGGTTGACGTTAAGAGAAGCATGAATGGCGGGATTGTTCCAAAACAAACGAACGGTTGAACGAAACAGTTACGTTTGACGACGAGCAGGTTGCGGATTGTCGATCTCGATCGGAATCTCTTGTTCGTAGTCTGCGTCGGCGGAGAGCACCTCCGGCTGGGCGACGATCTCAAGGCGGCCGTTTGTCCACTTTGCTTTGAAAACCCGCCATTCGACGGCCATGGGCAGACGGCATTCGTAACGTTCGTACCGCTCGTGCGACATGACGGCGCCCAAAACGCGCTTGCGGGCTTCGACGATCAGCAGACGCGCCCAATGAACGACGCGCACGTCGGTCGGCTCGAAATCTTTCATTGTTAGTTCACACGTGAACCCGAGCTCCCGATCGTCCCTGAAGCTCGCAACGGCGGCCGGCGCGGTGGTGCTCGTTGTGTCTAAACGAAGTATTGAGAAGGAGAGATCGGATAGATGTAACTCACTCTCGACCTTTTCGTCACTCTCGCCGTCCACTTTGTCTTCGGGATTCTCGGAAACCTCTTCGTGGTTGCTCGATCGCGCCTTCTTCCTATTAGGCCCGCTAGAAGTCTCGCCGCTTTTTCGTTTAACAACTAAATGAACACAGAATTATTCGCAGTTGGATTGTACCCAATTCGCGACTTGTAGAAACTTTAGTTAGATTTTGTGTTCTTTAGTCCTATCTTTACCTGCTTCTACGCCCGCAACGGGCGGCGTCTTCTCTCCGGAACGTCCACTGTCTCCCACACTTTTCCGCGCCATCAGTTTTGCTCCAGGATTCGGGCCGAGAACAATGCTTGCCAACATCATCTCACGCATGGGGTTCTTTGGCGGCTCCATTTGGCAAGCGTGGGATAGCTGGAAATCAACGCACGATTTAATCAATAACAAGGAAATTAATCGGTAAAAACAACGCGAAGCAACGCGTAAAAGAAACAATGACCATTGCGAGAAGTATGAAGGTAAACAAAAGAAACAACCGTAGCGCCAAACGGAACACCGCACGCGGATTCAACAAAGAGCCGCCCGTCCTCGACCGCTTCTTGCATTTTTGCTCAGCTCTAGATCGATCGGTCGGCCAGCGGTGTTCTTTTGGCGACAAACCGCTGCGTCGCACTCATCACTTTCTCTTGTCGCCTGCCGACGACGCTCGCTTTCTCTTTTCTGGTTTCACTCGCTTATCTCCGCCGTTTTCTACAGGCAGTTTGGCTCGAGCGAGGACTCGTCTCTCACGAGCGGCATTTTCAAGGTCGAGGAGGAAGAGCCCGCCGAGTTGCTTCTTTGGTAGCCTCCCGTTCTTATCGCCAGATCGGTAATCTCACATGATGTTTATTAAGCAGAAATAGCCATTTAAACAAGGCAAATGCATAAGGTAGTTAAAATAAAGGAAAACATCGTTTGTAAGTGCTGTAAAACAATCGTTAGACGGGCAAAAGTGAACGGCGTGTGTCCTTGGAACATTGCCGTTTGGTCTCG
The DNA here is from genome assembly GCA_024699865.1 of Aphelenchoides fujianensis. NCBI lineage: Eukaryota > Metazoa > Nematoda > Chromadorea > Rhabditida > Aphelenchoididae > Aphelenchoides > Aphelenchoides fujianensis. Next base: position 533,057 of record JAMPIO010000067.1, on the reverse strand, counting down.
TTGTTCCTTGGAGGCTTTGCTTGGGGCTTCTCGTCGCGCGTGGCGACCCAGAATGCAACACAAACTCCGAGGTGGGTCGTGAGAAGGATGATCATCCTGATCACGTCGTTCACTCGTTCGTTCCACTCTCCTCCCATTTCCTCCGGTCTCTTGGCAACGTGCACGAGTTTGGCGATCAACGCGAGCAGCATGAACGGATAGACGAGCAGACGGAAAGCTGAAGAACGATTGTCGCAAGGAAATTAGAACGAAACGCACCATAGTCCAAGAGAAACGGCACAAGGAGCTGCCAGCACTGGAAACACAAGCCGCCGAATGCCGAAAGCAGCGTGAAAAAGAGGAACAGCAAGGAGGCGAGTTCGTCTTCCCATTTGTCCCGCTCGCCGTAGAATAAGAGAGAAAGAGAAGGAAGATCGACCTTCTAAAAGAACATCAGTATTCTCAACGGAAAACGCTCTTACCGCAATGGCGCTTGCATTCGTGCTGTTAGTGGTCGTTTGAATCGCTTCCGCCTTGTTCCAATGATCGATATTCAGGTAGAAAACCCATAAGACAAAGCAGAAAGAGTAGACTTGGAGGTAGCGCTAAACAACCGGAATTAAGGCAGGAATATGTTGGAGTACTCACAAACCACCCGCGGAATTCGGGGTCTTGTCCAGAGATCCTTGCCCAAGCACGCGCCAGTTTCTCTTTCAGTGGAGACATTGATTGAAGCATCTAGAAACGAATTATTCCGGGTGTTGTATGAACAAAAAGCGCGAGTTCCAATAACAAGTGATGACCGGTTGAAAGAAAACACGTTCAACGTTGCTGTCGAATGAGCGATTTCCATTTTTGCAGAAGTCTAAACCGGAAGGACGAAATTGCCGCCCAGAGCGAAACGTCGCCCGCCTGCTTGCCCGCTATTTTTTCGCTCACGTGCTGCCGAGCGGACTTGGCCGAGCGGCGGTGGCCGTGGGCTTTCTTTTGAGAGCGGCGGGCGGCGAAAGCGGCCATCTTTCTGCTCTTTTCTTCGGCTCGCTCGCTACTTGCTTGTCTTCCTGCTCGCTCGTCCTCGCCCGCGACCCGCCGCACGCGCCAAAGTCGAGCGGTTGGACGGGCGATCGAATTGTTTGGTTTCTGCGTCGAGTTGTGGACATTTGTTTGCTAGAGCGTTGCTGCATCGTCAGGCGAATGCGATGTTTATTGAACGAGATCTGAAGTGAATGAAGAGCTATTTCAAAAACGATCGATCGTTTGGACCGGCGACTTTAGTCTTCGTCGAACGAGTAGAAAGTGAGAAACAATTTTGTTTGAGGTAAGCAGCGAAAGAAGGTGGACATGCGGGCAAGATCTCCCAACACAAAGGCGGATTGCATGAACCGCCATTCAAAACAACGAAGTCGTCATCCACGAGGATGTCTTTAGTGACTTCTAGCTGTGCCGCATGTTCTCGCCATTCCATTTTTCTTGTATGCGGACGCCTCCACAGACCAAATAAAGAAGAAATTGCCCCAACAGCAGGCGACGTAAAAAAGGGCGTTGATCGTCTCGAATAGTCGTTGGTCCCACTCGCCGCCCATCTCGTCGGGATTCTTCCACACATGCACGAGTTTGCCGACCGATGTAAGCAGCATGAACGGCGAATGAGCCAGAAGTAGCCTGAAAGTGAAAGGAATAAGGAAATAGACGGAACGAAGAGACGAACTCCACACCGCAACTAACGGCACAATTAGCAGCCAGCAGTTGAGGCCCACGCCGCAGAATCCCGCAGAAGTAACGAGAAAGAAGATCAGCACGCAGACGAAGTCGTCCTCCCAATCATTTCGCTGGCCGTAAAGCAGGATGGACGGCGAGCAGTAGTGCATCGTCTAAATCACTTGACCATTAAGAAAGATCGTTTAATTCGATTGGACTCACGCTCACCGTGGTTGCATGTGTGTCGTTGCCATCACCCTCCGTATTTAACTGCGGTAGCGGTTTGTTCCAATACCAGACGTTCTCGTAGAGGAAGAAAAGAACTCCCAGCAATATGATCAACTGCGGGATCTTCCGAGCAATCAAAAGCAAACGAAAGTAGACGTCAGTGGAATCCTTTGGTAGCCGGGGTCGCAGGAATTGTCGTCCCGCGAGTGTCGTCCAGTGTTTCGCCAATCTCTGCTTCCACCATTCGGCCATCCGGGAAAGAAAGAAGTTAGTGAACGACGGGATAAATGAGCACAAGGTGGAAGCGAATGGAACGGTCGATTGAAAGCCCGCCTCAACGAAATCACGCTCGTCTTACAATCGATTTACTGTTCGCAGTATAACGGAAATCGATAAGAACGCAGATCAAACGAAGCGGGTGTCCGCAACTCGCAAGCCAAAAGTCGCCCCCGTCTGCATGGTGACTTGGCCGAGCGGCCGCGAATTTCTCTTGGCGGCGGCGGGGATGTCTATCTGCTCTTTTCCACACACCCACGTGCCCGCTCGAGTCGTCGCGCGCGGCCCGAAAACCCGCAAGTGGAGCGGTCGGCCGGCAGATGGGCGTCGAGTTGCACCCGCCGCTTTACCCGCATCTATTCGTTCGGCTTGTTTATTAGCACAAGTAGGAGGTAGACCGATGAAACTCAACTCGTCGCAGAGGGAACAAAGAGGTACAGGCATGAGATGACTTGAAGGGGGTGGCGGAGGAACAAACAGACAAAAAGTCAGAAAATACTCACGCGCGTTCAACCGACGACCGTCCGCAGCGTCCCCGTTGGGCTGTTCGGCCGGCACTCGTTCGAACACCGGGACGATCGGGCACATGCACAAAGAACTGCAGGAGATCGTCCAGAGCAAATCGGCGACTCGCTGCCCCAAATCCACTCCTTCATCAAGGCTGTTCCACTCGTGCACGAGCTTGGCGACCGCCGAGAGGGCCATCAGCGGGAAGACGAGCAGGCCGACTTCTAAACACGATGCAACAAAATGAAGGAAGAAGGGAAGGAAGGCACGAACAGCTGCCAGCAGTCGAAGCAGAGCGCGTAGAAGGCGGAGAGGACGAGGAGGAAGGCCAGCAGCCGGCAGACGAACTCGTCCTCCCACTCGTCCCGCTGGCCGTAGAAGAGGACGGACGGCGAGTACAGGTGCCGTTTCTGAACACGAGGACGAGCAATCAACGAGGGTGGACAGCGACCTTTGAGCTCACCGTCTTGATCCAACGGTCGATGTTCGGGGATGAGCACGAAAAAGACGATCCGCCGGAATTCCTGCAATCGGCGGAGTGAACGCAACGAAAAGAAGCGGGAACTCACGGCCGACGGGAAGCCGTGGGGATTTTGGCCCGAGAGCTCCGCCCAGCCGGGCACCAGCCGCTCCTTCCACCAGTCGTTCGCGTCGGACATCCTGCAAGCAAACGAATGAGGGGAATTGGTGGATGCAAGGAGAGAAAGCGGCCACCGCTGTTGGGAAAAAAGAAGAAATCTTTCGACTCGGGGTGATCGGGCAACAAACCGCAAAAAATTCGAGATAAATCACGGAGCATGCGAGGAAACGCCCAAATCCACGAGCTCGTAAACAATCCGACGCTCAAACTCGGGCGGCGAAACGCCACGGCGAGCGGGAGGAAACGAGCGCGGCGGGCGGCGGCAGCGGCCGGGCGCTTTCTTCTTCCTTCTGGCCGCTCGCCCTCCCCGTCCACTGCCCGCTCGTCTGCGGAAGACGGGACACCCGACGCGCGGCGTGGCGTCAAGTCGGGCGGCCGGTCGGGAGACGCGTTGACTCCTCGCTTTCTTTCCGAAAATTTCCGCTGATTGCGGTCGATGTTTGGGCAAAATGGGGTTCTTTTCGCTGTGCTCGATGGAACTCCGGGACATGCACGATTCCTGCTCGTTTTGGCCGACGTTTGCGCGTTCAACTCCCGCTTTGTTTGTAGGTGCACGTCATTTCTGTCGACGATCGAATTTCGGTGGAAGCGAGCGTTGAACGGAGTGTACGTGCAACGATATGAAACAAGAATGTCCTCCAACTGTGGGAGCAGGAAGCAAACAAGTTGGAAGTGCAGAAAGCGCTCGGTTTACCGTTCTTTCCCTTGTTTTCCCCTTCGCTTTAGAAACGGGTGTCAGGTAGAAGAAATACGACGAATATAATGCAGTAGTCGAGCCCGGAGCAGAAAGCGCTCAACACACACGAGCTGCAACTGAAACAAAAGAATCAACAACATACAATACTGGACCGACGGACGGAATAAATACAGTGGATTTTAGTATTCGTTCGAAAACGAAAGAATCCATCTTGTTCTCGCCGGTTGAAACAAAGAGCGCGTGGAACGTGCGGCTAATGATGAAAACAAATAAAACAACGGGCAAATAACAAACCTGTTTTGTTGTTGTTTTTTCGATTTGGATCGGAATTTACCGCACTCCCTCAGCTAGCAAGCACAAAATGCAACTCACGTCACCAGCGATTCTTTTCTAAACAAGATTCATGGCCGATGAGAACGATTAGTTTGGGTAGTGCATAAAGAAGTGTGCGAATAACACACGGGAACTGTAAGAACATGCGGAAAAAAACGGTGAGACAATCCCGCTTGACATGAAAAGCATTCAACTGTTGGGCATGCGTGGACGTCCAAGTGCTTTCGTCAACGTTCAATCGACTGATCACAGATGAAGTCAACAGTGCAACCGGCGGTAATGTCTCCTAGAGGGGGGTTGCGTAAAACCGCAATTCAAAAAGGAACGGTGTTCAATTGACACACTCTTGAAATCTCCCTGCAAGCCGGAATTGAATCCCGCTTGCCTGGAAAGCAGATACTCACTTGAAAGAAGTGAATGATTCCCCACTTAAAAAAACAGACCGTCATCTCATGGACCGCACGAATTCGAAAGATCAGCGGAGCACTGCCGACCGAATGATTGCTTTCAACGGCGACAGCGACATCCCGTTCAACTACCGGCGGGCAAGCATCCTACACGTTCCTCTTTTACATCGAACGGCTGCCCGAAGAATCGATGCCTCGGCAATGAAAGCTTCTTACAAACGAGTTTCTGCTGTCCTTCACGACCCACATTCGAAACGGCCGATTGCTTAAGCGTTCCATTAGAGACGTTCGGGGAGGAAAGTCGACAACAAGAACGATAATGAGTACCGGAATTTCCCTTCAGTCATGCGGACCTCCGTCCAAAGAATCCTGCATCGACGTCGCAAAAAAGAATTTAAGCGAATGATCGATTGTCGTGTAAGCATGCCCCCATGGGGCCCGCCATCACTCGGAATAAAAACTCAAAGAAAAGCAACAACGATCGAGAAATTCCCACCGGCTTTTCCGCTCAGACCAAGGAGAAGCTACTGTTCACACCTGTCCGTCAAACGAAAAAAAAGTGAATACCCAGCACTCAACGTCCAACAACTAAAAAACACGCAGATGACGGGCTTTTTCCTAGAATTCCCTTCAGCGATAATTCTCATCCGTCCGACAAACGAACGGCCGCTTCGAGGCGCGACTTCTGTCCCGAGCACATCACTGGACTGCGAGTCCCAGCTAGCGAGCACAAGAAAGCACATCGAAGTCGCGTAATTACGCAAGCAACGACCGAGCACGAATGGCCGCCAGGAGTAGTCGGAGGACGAACGGAAAGTGAAAATCTGCCCGACTTGTCGTCCGCCGCTCGCCGGGGGCCGCCGCTGATCAGCAAGATGCGGAAGAGGATCTCGCGATGCCTGGCTTCAATCCTTCCAGCGGCGTTAGACGACACCCTGTACGGCGGGTTTTCTCTCAACTTCACAGCCACCTACGCAGTTCCTCCTCTTTACAACCAGACTACAACATCAGCGTCAAACTGAACAGAAGAGCGACCGCTGAAGTCCCTGAGACGACGCGCGAAGAGAACGAAGCGATCTGCGGGACGGTGATCTCGTAGGTGGCCGAAAGATTGAGGCGGCCGCGGACGATCTGCGCGTCCGTGTTCACGAAGACGACGCCGTTCGGCCGGAGGTGGAAGTCGTCGAAGTCGTCGTCGTTGGGAAAGAAGGGCAGCTGCAATCAGAAGGAAGCAGAGCGTTCTGTCGGGTACTCACTGCGAGGAGTTCTTGCGTGTGGACGTCCCAGCGGTAGAACTGCCGCGCCTGCCGGACGACGAGGTCGCCGTTGGGGGCGAACGAGAAGAACGGGGCGTCCCACGAAGCATTCAACCCAAACAATTGTTCGAAGTGGGTGACGCGCGTCTCCTCGCCGCTCTCCACGTCCAGCACGAAGACGTCCATCCGGCCGAAAAAGGTCGTGTCGAACGAGCGGAGCAGTTCGTACAGCCGTCGCTCCTCCCCGCCGGTCGGCCGCCACGCGCGGAAGGCGAGCCGCCGCCCGTCCGGCGCGAACTCCACCGCCGCCTCGTAGCCGCGCGTGTTCGTGAGCTGCAGGGAATGGAATAAATTGTATAGGAGTCTAAGGACGGCTAGGCATTCAGCGGAAACATTCACTCCGTGGAAGTCGCAATAGTCTAGTGGTCAAGGCGATCGATTTAACCGACAGTCCTCTTCCTTTGCTTCTGAACGTTCAACCCCTCTCCTTAAACACCCTACCCTTCGCGGATTGTCCAGATCGTCCAAATCGGCAAGGTAGAGGTCGTAGTCGCCGTCCCGATTGCTCGCGAACGCCACCCGCCGGAAGTCGGGCGAGACGGCCGGCTCCCCGTCGAACCACTCGTTGTTCGTCAGCCGCTGCTTGAGCGTCCCGAAGCGGTTCACGCGGAAGAGCTCGCTGGCCTGCGAAAGGTACGCGAACTCGTCAGACCATCCCTTGCAAATGCCCTCGCCGCACGGGAAGGCCGGTTGCTGAACGCACTCGTCCATCTCGGGGTCGTCGAAGCATTGCTTCAAGGCGAAGATCAGAGCGATCTTTGGGCGCTCACCGAGTAGTTGGCGATGCTCGAGACGACGAGGAAGTCCGCTTCGCCGTCGTCCCCCAAGAACCTCGGCGACCCGAAGGACGAAATGCCGGCGCTCAACTTCTGCACCGAACCGCCCGAATCGTCTTTGATTTCCATGCGGAAGAGCTGAACGAGAATGGTCGAAGGAGGATTGAATGAGAACTCACCGTCTCGTAGAAGTATCGACCCTCGTTCGCCACTGTGAAGAGGATCGTCTTGCCGTCAGCACTGGAAAGCGTTCTGTTCGGGGATTCCCGCTTTTGTGCTTGCCTAACGGCCATCTCATCAATGTCCGGGAAAAAGAAAGGCCGTGTGTAGAGGACCGTGGGGTCTCGAATGAACATCGACAGAAAGGACAGTTCTTGTGGCGGGGCTGCAACAAGCGTGCACGGTTAGAAGAGTGTCGAGGCGACTTGCCTGTCTGGAAGGGAAACGTCGCGTTTTGCCCGAATGTCGCGAGAAACACTTGGAATTCTCCCGCTTCGTCTCGAGCAACAAACGTGACGTAATCGGTGCCGTCCATTCGGATCGTGTCCATCTGCTTCGCCCTGTCCCGCACGAGTGTCTAAACGACAAAACGAGTGAGTTCTCTCCCGTCTTCCCCTGCCTCCTGCTCGCCATCCCGCAGCCAAACGGCCGTCTCGCCCGTCCGCGTGTCCAGTCGGGTGAAGAAGAAGCGGCCGCTGCCGTCGCGCAGGAATTTCGGGTCGAGCAACGAGTGTTCGGCGTCCTCCAAGAGCGGCGTGTCCAGCGAGAAGCTCCCGTTGCGCAGCTCGCCGAACGTCGTGCGGAAGATCGCCGCTCCTTGCAGCGAGAGGATGCCGGCGCTAAAGGCACTGAAGCGATGAATTCGCAGTTCTCTCACGTACCGGGCGGCTTCTCGCCGCTCCGCCGGCAGCCGGACGCCGTGGAAGAGGAGCGGGCTGTCCGTTTGAGTGTCGACCGCATCGAAGTCGCCCGCCCAGCCGGGCACCTCGAGGCGGAACTGCGGAGAAGCGAGTGAGAAGAGAAAAGAGAATATTTCTCGAGCTCACCGTTTCGCTGTGATTCCGAACGTAGAGCCGAACGCCCGCGTCGTCCGCGAACGTCCCCACTCGCAGCTTCTTGGCGGCGAACAGCCACGCGCCCCACTCGAAGTCGGCGGGCAGCTCGTGGAGGCGCCCGGCGAAGAAGCCGGCCGGCACTTCGGATGGGAAGCGCTCTTCGTGCGGGGCGGCGCCTGAACGAGTGGGTAGGGAAATTGATCGAGGCGAGCAATCAGTCGCGGGCAGCCCTTTTTTTTGCTGCCCGGCTATCCCAAGGGCATCGAGTCGACCAGTGGCCGCTCCCCACTCACAAGCAGCCCTTGTCGCGTCGTCCATGTCCGTTCGGTTGCACGGGGAAGGCTGGCAGAGCGCCGCTTCGGAGAAGTTGTCGGACATTTGGGACTCTCGCAGCGCCTGTAATCGGTCGGGTAAAGATGGGTGCTGGGCGCCCAAATGCAATGGTTCAGTGGAGAAACGAAAGAGCTGACGGATAAATCGGTCTTCTCCACGGACCATTATGACATCCAGCCGCCACTCTCAACTGAACTCACGTGAACTGCAGTGGTCGAAACGATCAGCCAAGCTGCAACGAGCAGTCCATTTATTCGATTAATTTGAAGAAACTGACTGTCGTAGTCGACTTCCTCCGCATCTTCCGGCAGGACGAGTTTCTCGTAGACGCGCCCCTTCTCCTCGCCGAGGCCCGTGGAGAAGAGCGACACGGGCCGAACGGGGCCGGCGGTCAGCGGAAGGCTGTAGACGTGATTGCAGTGCGTTTCGTACGGGCCGCCTTTGGCCGTGAAGAAGACGCGTGTGCCGTCCCTGCTAAACAAAGAAGTGTGAGGAAGATGTTGGGTGTGCGGTTGTTGAGCGAGACGAGGTGAGTGGGTAAGCGGGTAGAGCAGAAGTCAACCTTCAATCGAAGCTGCCTTTTTTCACTCGGCATACGATCAATGGGCTTTTCGTTTGACCAAGCATCATCTCCGGGCGGCCACTCACCTGAACTGCGGACTCGAATGATCGCCTCCGTCGGTCAATTGGACAACGTTAAACAGCAAGTTCGCCGTGCTTCCCGTGATCAAAAAGCACAAGAGAAGTGGCCGCATCGCTGGGCAAGCGCTGTACACTGGTGCTTGGAAACTGGAGGAAGCGGTGAGAGGCGGCGTGAAGCGGCAGTCGGCCCGCCCATCGCTTCGTTCTTTGCGATAAGCGGGCTCGTTTGTTTCGAACCGAGGAGGCAAGAGAAGAAACACCAGATTTATTCGCATTAAACAAACAGCAACTCGTCACCCATCGCTTTCCGTCGCGTTCTTGACGGCCAAACCGATGCGACTCGTTGCGTAGTCGAAAGCAACGCAATACTGGTCGAACAGACTGGACGAGAGCACAACGGTCGGGGTGTTCGTGTACGTGGATTGAGTGCGTGTTTGGAGGAAGAAATCGACCGAGTCGATCGACAGGCCGCACCAGCCGCCCGCCCCGGCGGCCGTGAAAGGCGCGAAGCCGAAAGATTGATCGCCGAGCAGGAAGCGCGCGCTCACGTACGCCCGGCAATCCACCGCGTACTTGAAGCCGCCGACGATCCGCTTGCGCAGAACGCCCGATCGCAACAGCCGGCGGATCGTGGCGGTCGGCAGGTAGAACGAGGCCTCCAGGTTCGTGTCGGAGGAGAAGTGGACCTGAACGATCGATTGGGCGAATGCTGGACGGGCGAACGGACGATCGGATGGTGGAGCGACTGGCCCAAGAAGTCCATTCGGTCCGCCCGCACGGCCCACGAGTCCGCGAAGGCCGGCAGGTGGGTCCACGGGCCGCACGAGCCGTCCGACGGGAAGCCGCCGAAGAAGAGGACGCCCTCGCCCACGACCACCAGCGGGCGGTCGACCAACGCCTGCCGGTGGGCCTGAACGACGAGATTCCGCTCGCCGGGCGCCAAGCCGAAGAAGCCGCCCGGCACGCCGTTCAGCGAGTCCGAGGCCCTGCAGTCCTCTGTTGAGTGATCGAAAGCCCCCACCGCTCACTTGTAGTCCACCACCTCGGCGAGGACCATCTCGGCCGACCGGAAGCCGAACGCACTCGCCGAGTCGTCGCCCAAACTCGCGTTGTCGTGGAAGGCGATCCGATCGGCGAACCGGCGGCCCTCCAGCCGCAAGCCGGTCAGCAACTCCGCCTTCCACTCGCCCAGTGGAGCGATGGGGCGTTCTTGTCGGTAGTAGACGTTGTACATCAAGAGCAGGTCGGTTCTCCAGCAGTCCCTGAACAAGTGCGCCTTCTTGAACGGCACGCAACGAAGAGAACAGAGCAGCGGGCCGAAGTCCTCTGCAACAAGCAGGAGTAGGGGATTGATCCCATCGCTTACCGTCAGAGCAGTAGCGAGGACATCGTTCTGCGGGGTATGTGCAGGGATCTTCGAAGAGGACCACTCCAGAGAAGACGGTGGAGAAGGCGAGCTCCAGCGACTGCTCCGAACTGCCGATCTCCGCTCTTACCGCGACATAATCCTTAACTCGATCTTCAGTGTGCGTAGACGGCGGCTCACTTTGTAGAACAGCGCCGTGCGCACGTGGCCTGCAGCTGTCGAGCGAGCGCATATGAATAGAACGAGATCAACTATCAGATTTAGCGAATGAAGAGCAGCGCGCATTAGGGCGACAGGTTACTGACCGCTGCGAATTGCGGGCTACAACTTTTGAAAAGCGCGAACTTTTAGCGGCTTTTGTCTGGCTGGCGCATCTTCAAGTTCCATTTGCGTCAAAAGAAGAGGATTAGCCGTGAGCCGTGTCAACCCGGACAAGGCGACAACTTTTATCAGTGCGGAGGCGGCAAGCCGTCGGAATCTTCTGCTTCGAAAGTTCCAAGGGGGCGAGAAAAGAAGCTTTCGACCGCAAGTTTGACTCAACGCCGGCGGTCGTGGATATGGAACAAGAGCCAAAAAGCGGGTTTAGAAATGGAGTTCCTTTCGAAGAGAAATCAAAGTTTAGGCAAAACATTGTGGCGTCAAAGAAAACAGGGCGATGAGTTTTGAGAGACGAGCTGGCGAGTGGCGCCAGCATCAACGAGCCGTCTCGAAAGCCACGAGTTTTGCTTACTGAATAAAGCGCTTGGCTGCAAGAACGTCGTCGAATTCTGTCCTGCCAGTTTCTCTCTTGCACGTTCGCCCTTCGCTTCACTCGAAATTCTCATCTCCAATCCGTGCGACAGGTGACCTCGTTTATTAACATTAGAACCGCACATAAAGTGGTTGTATTTACCGGTTGAAAAGATGTCCCTTGTCGGGACACGGAACTCGATTAAAAACAGCAAAAACAAAAGGCAAATGTCTACCCGATAGCAAGGTGCTTCAAATGATCAGCAAACAACTACGTCCACCCCTCCAACAAGCGGCCATTCGTGCGAGTGCCGTTCGAGCGGACCCTCCTCGAATTCTGCATTTCAAGGTGGACGCCGAAGGAAACGAGCACCGCGCCAAGGATCAGAAAGAAAGTGGGAACAACCATGTAGATCAGACTCCACAGGTAGAAATCCCATGCTTCACCCATCTCTCTGGGGTTCTTCCACACGTGCACGAGTTTGGCGACCGACACAAGTAGCGAAACGGGAGCAACGAGCACCAGTGCGCCTAAACAGCAGCTGCACTCGGAAACTCAATGAATGCAAACCAATGAGTACGAGCATCGGCACGACCAGCGGCCAGCATTGAAAGCAGAGGCCGAGGAACAACGAGAGCAGAGCGAGAGTGAAGAGCAGCGCGCCCACGAACCGGTCTTCCCACTCGTCCTTCTCGCCGTAGAAGAGGAGGGAGGTGGACGGAAAGAACAGCTTCTAAACGAACCCAGCGCGCATTCAATCGAACAAAATCGGATTCACAATGGGCCACAATGCGTTGGTGCCGTCTTCGTTGCGGACGGGAAGTGTGTCCACCTCACTGCAAATCCGGTAATTCCCGTAGGCAGCGCCTAGAAGACACACGAACAAAACCAAGCGCAAACCTCTCTAAAATCCAAATAGATCAAACAAAGATAGAAAGAAACTGACAGCCTGCCAAGCGTACTGCGGATTCTGCCCCGAGAGTCCTTCCCAATTGAACGCAAACTGCGCCTCCCACCAGCTTTCCGAAACGGACATTTTAAAGCGAGAAATAACCGGTCGTATTGTCGATCTAATCGACTGCACGGCATAATTACGCCCCCATTCGGGGAGTTGCACGAGCAAGTAACAAGAACCCGAAAATTGGAGAAAAAAGCGCTTATTTACGCAGACGTGAGGAACGCGACGCCGATCGTTCGGGCGGCGGCGAGAAACGCCGGAGGCAAACAAAACGAGTGGTGGGCGAGGGCTCCACGCTTTTCGTTGCTTTTTTTCGTTCGCCCCGTTCTCTCCCGCCCGACCGCTCGACCTTTTGGAAGACGCGACTCGATGAGCGGCAACGGGAGCGACCGCGGCGCAGACGCTGTTGAATCGCCGCTTTCCGGCAGACATTTCTGCTTTGTTTCGTCGAATTGAGGATTTTTGTTTGTGTCTTATCAAAAGCGAAAGATTGCGGTAGCTCCTAGTGAATGCTGGAATTGCGCGGAATTTTTTAGAGTTTAGACTCCAAGTTTGCCGTTTTATTCGAGTTTTGTTTGCAGCTACCCGTCGTTGCCTTGAATGGACAAACTAGAGACAATCACACTCCGCAGAAGAGCAAGCAATCCTCAAGCGTTTATTCCCGCTCAATTGATGGCCGCCCAGCCGAACTGTTGGCTCGCGTAGTCGAAGACGCCACAGAAGGAGGCGAAAAACTGCGTTCCGAGCACCACTTCGCCCGTCTCGCCGTAGAAGTCCTGGTAGACGTCCAGAACACACGTGTCGCCGGCGTGTCGGCGGGTGAAGGCGGCCGGCGGGACCGCGAGCTCGCCGCCGTCGGTCGTCAGCGTGAGCGGAGTGTCCAGTGCGCAGTCCACCACGTACTCGTAGATCGTTTCGTCCCACTGCAAACGAAAGGAATGAATTAGAAGCTCTCGATCACTCACGTAGGCGTTGGTGCCCGCGAGAATCGTCTTGAAGAGCCGCTGGGGGACGCTCCAGCCGTCGAAGTGGAAGCCCAGGGCGGCCTGCAAGGAGAAGTAGAGAGGAACGAAAGGAGGAACTCACCCGCCACACGTAGCCGAGCTCGTACGTCCCCACTCGCACGCCGTTGATCCAAAACTTCCACTGGGCGTCGGGACCGGCGGGCGGCACGAAGACGACCGCCTCGCCGCACCGCTCGTGATCCCAATCGCCGAAGGTCAACACGCCCACGATGTCGCCCTCTCGCGAGCTTTTCGTCCCGTTCAACCAAAGGCCGACGACCGGCTTCTCGACCGCCCCCGACCGGAAAGCCTGCTCGAAGACGGACGGCGTGCCGGTGGGGCTCACGGCCGCCAGCGCCAGCCCGAGCTTCCCGCTCACGTACGGGCAGCGGCCGCCGCACGGAGCCGCCGAATCGCCCAGCGAGGTCACCTGCACGAACTCGCCCAACGGCAGCGACAAGTCGGCGCCGAGGGCGATCGCGTCGAAGCCGAGCAGGCCGGACAAGCCCGCCGTCTTGTACCACTCCGTGTCGTTCGTTTGGTACGTGGAAGACGAGGAGTTGTCGTACAGGACGTCGACTTGGCAGTGGTCGGGCAGGTTGCAGCAATCCTCGCAACCAGATTGCAGGCAATCTGAACAGAGAAGAGTGGAAGGAGTGCCCGCGACACTCACCGCTTGCACACTTGTGGGGGCAGGCGCTCCAGTACTCACACGACGAACCGGCGACCCACAACTCCGCCGACTGCGCGACCACTTCGACGGAGAAGAGCTGGGCGGGTGTTCCGATTTGCACTTGCACTAAACGAGCAGTAGGAGGTGAAAAAGAATGAGGGGGAACTCACCTACGAGTCCCATGCCGTCGAATGTGGTGGGAACGTTGCGCACATTCCGCTGTTCGTTGCGGGCACTCGTGAGCAGCGAGCTGAACTTCGGGTTGTGTCGATCGATCGTCTTTGCTGAAAGAAAGCGGGATTCTGCACACCTCCCCCCAGTCACCCACTTCTCTGCTTGAAAAGCGGCACTCGATGGACGGCGGCCGCGACGGCGAGCAGCCCGAAAGAGAGGAGAAGAGCTTGAAGTTGCATTTGGTCGAGTGGACGAATCTTCTTGCACTGGACGTGTCCTCGCTTTTATGCGAGCACGCGGAAGCGGGCGGAAGCGAGCGGAAAGATAAGAGCACGGGAATTGAACGATTCCTTTCCACTCACTTCTTTTAGGCGCTTCCATTCGTGCATCAAATTCGTGCCTTTCCGCTAAAGCGAACGAAACAGGAAGAGGAGTTGATTTCCGACCTGTAGGCTCTCATGTTCCGCTAAACAGCTTTCTCGTTTGTTCTCCGCTCTTTGCACGAGCGATAAGCGACGACCGGCTGGCTTGAAGCGAAGTGTGCCTCCAGTTTGGAGTCCAACGCTCAGACTGGCGTGTTTTCATTGTGCGTCACACAACGTGAACGCAGAAGGTGGATGACAATTGGAGATGGAAGACTGGCGGGCGCTCGCTCGACTTCGTTCGCTCGGGCAGGTGAGCGCCCAAATAATTTGATTTCTTCAGCCCTACATCCTTCAGTGGACAGATGGTGATCGCAAAAGAGCGGAATGGATCACCGAGTAGAACGACTAACCGCCAGTCCGCTCTCTTCACTTGCAGAAACAAACCGTTTTCCGTTCGAAGCGCGTGTTCGCGGACGAGTGGGCCGAACGACCGTCCCGTTGTTTACGCCGGTCGTGTTCGCATCGCCCTTGCAAGCGGGGGAATCGCTGTGAAGCCGAACGGCCGTTGAAGCGCCCACTCACTTGCCGCCCGCCTCGTGCTCCGCGTTCCTTTTTGCCGCCGGCCGCTCCGCGCACCCAGCCGCCCGCCGCCCGCGTGTTCCCCGATGGAATTTCTGCTCGTCGCGTGGTTGACGAACTTTGATCAGACATCCGCTTTTCTCGCTCACGTACACATGAGCAGCGCTTGTCTCGTTGCCACTCGCTCAGACGCCCACGGACCGCTTGACCGGCTCGTGCGCGGCCCTTCCTGTGAGTGAGTAGGCGGACAGCGAGCCCCGGGAGTGCCCAAAAAGGAGGCGCTTTCACAGGGTCTCTAATTGCGCATGGCGGGAATCCCAGTCAACCTTTGCTCGCTGGTCCGCCGTTTCGGCCGCAAAAGGCCGCTGTTGAGCGTCGATTAAAGACCGCGCACAAGTTTTTACCTTGCAGCCAACATTCGTCGCTTCTTTCGCGACCGAAATCTAGCTAAGTGTTTGTTAGTAACTTGCTTCAATTGCGCGCTGGCCCACTGTTTGCTTCACTCGCACCTCCGTTCAATTAGTCGAAATGATCGGACAAAAGAGGACGCGCGTGGACCATGAAGCAGCGAGAGACGCTCTCATTTACCAGCCTTGTCCGCTGGAGAACGAAACCGAGGCAAAACGTTCGAAGGGCGACGCAAATCTCGATCGTTCGACGAAGAGGAACGTCTACATTCAGTTCTTCCACAACGTGAGTCCTCGGTCTTTCTCATTTGCATTCCCCTTTGTTCAGAGAGCCACCGACGTTCGCTTCTCGTCGGACGGACGCTACGCGTACTGCTTGTGTCGAGTCGGCTATCGATTGGTTGTCCTGGATCTTCGAAACGCACAAAAGTACGTCCTTACCAGTATCCCATTCATTCTCCGTTCTCGTTTAGAGTGTTCACCTCGAAGACCAGCAACTACGGCTCCTTCGACGACTTCGTGGTCGTCAGCCCGATTGCGATCATTGCGATCGTCCAATCGAATCTCTGGTTGCTTCGTTTGTGCGTTGAAGAGAGCAGCTTCAAGGGCATCCGCCTGCTGTCCAACTTGGCGCGTCCGCCTTTCGCGTTCGCCGAAATCACGGGAGCGGGCGTGGACCGCAAGCAGTGATTGTCGAGGCACCAATCGACGCACGTGCACATTTTTCGCTTGAACGTGGACACTGCGAGCTTGCTCGTGAGCCGCCATCAAGCGCCGCCCTCTCGGCTTCAGTTCACCTTCGGCTGGAGCCGAGACGGCCGATCGTTGTTCGGTCGTGCGATCTCCGCGTACGCCACGGTGCACGTGTTCGAGCTGGAAAGTGGTGCGTGGAGCAAGCGGAAGATCGCCGGCTGCTAAATCGGTCGAGAGGTGAGTTTCGAAACGAAAAGCTTTGACTTCTTTCGCTTCAGGCCGGAAGGAACGATCTGTGGTGGTCGAATGGCCACGTGTACCTCATGGGCTACTCGCCCACGGAGCCCTCTCATTGGGCCCTCTTCCAGTGCGATCTGGAGAGGCTCCGCTGGAAGAAGTTGGCGGTTATTCCGCGGGTCTACGAGCACCTATCTCCGATCTGAAATGCGGAGAGCGGTGAGGACGACGGCCTGCTGCTTGTGACTTGGAACCGCAACTTACCCGAGAAGAAAATCTACCGGCTGCTCTTTCGGTGAGTCCCCCAATCGTTTCGTTCATTTGCTCGCTCTTCAACATTCCCAATTCACTCCTCCGTTTGGCGGTGGACGCTCTCCGGCGAAGCCGACTGAACGTGGACGGACCAGAGGGCTTCCACGCAATGATGAGCAACGAGTGCGGCCGGAAGATCCTCCCGTCTTTGTATGCGGACATGACGCCCGCCCCTCGCCGCTAGTTGTTTGGGCGTGGTGTTTTAATTTGTGTTCAATAAAGGATTCCGAAAGCAACAGAAAGAGTGGCAAAACACTGAAAAAGACGGCAGAAAGTAAGATGGATGGGCGCGGATTGGAGCGAAACTCAAACAACTTCACAACTGACTACAGGTGCTATTCTGTTAACATTCAAAGATCACAGAGAAGGCAGGCGATTCGAGTTGCGTGTGAAGTCCAATGCTCACAAACCACAGGCAGGTGGAAGCGAGAGTTGTGCAAGCAGACACAAAACGAAGTGACCTGGCTCTACCAGCCGCGGGCACTTCGCTTAGTGCTTTCTTCGTTTATTTCATTAAAGGGCTCCACTAAACTCGCCGAATGCCCGATGCGGAGTTCGAACGAGCCGTGGCTGACGGGCTTCTCACGGAGCACGAAATCCGCGTTTATTCCATCGCGCAGCAAGTGATGCTCGCGTCGAGCATTCTGACTGCGGGTGCGTTGGTCTTCGTCATCCTCAAGGCCTCTCCGAAGACGATGCTTACGTACAAGTGGCTGCTGCTCAACCAAGTGCTGTGGAACTTCGCATTCGACTTATTGCTTTGTTTGATGCATCCAGTGTCCGTCCTTCCCGCATTTTGTTTCTATTCCGCTTCGTTCGTCTTCCGCTACGAATCGCCCGACTGGATGCGGTGGTTTGTGGTAGCGATAGTTTTTTGCGGCGTTGCTAAGACTGGTGCTTTAATTATCTGCCTATTCTACCGATCGGTAAGCACTTTCAATCGTTTATGCTGTTAGATTCGATTTCAGATGGCCTCGCTGGGCGAGTCGTCGACGATCGCCAAGCTCTACCATCAGACATCTCCGTATTTGCAAATTGTCCTCTTTTTCATAGCCGAGGCCGCGTGTTTAGTGAGTTTAACATGAAATACCAGTAATGAACGGTAGCGAGTCACCTTTAGCTGGTTGTCTACCAAAACGCGGCCCAGACCGAAGGCAATCGCCGGACGTTGGAGTCCACGAGCTCTGTTATGCGCACTCTGTTTGATAAAGAGAGTTCGCTGATTTGTTTGTCTACAAGTCGCACTGACATTGAGCTTCGAATGATTGCTGTCTTTGTTCTCGCAATCCTTGCCATCTTGTTTGAGGTGTTCGTCCTCGTCTACTCGGCCCTCGTCCTGCAAAGCAGAAAGAACGCCTTCCACGCAAAGACCTACCGCCTTCAAGCGATGCTGCTGAAGTCGTGTGCCGCCCAAGTGGCCGGCACGTGGCTCACGATGGCCGTTCCTTTCATGACCTGCCTTGCACTAGTCTTTTTCGCCATTCCCGGCTCCAACTGTTGGTTCCTTCTGTCGCTCTTCATTTCCTCCACTCATCAAACCGTCGATTTCTTTATTTTGATCTTTTCGGTGCGGCCGTATCGTCTCTACCTGTTTCGACCTTTCCTCCAAATGTTTCGAGGAAATCGAGTGGAAGTAATTGGACCTAAACCGTTGTTCTCCATCACTGCAAACGCGACGTCGGCCGGGCCTTTTTGAATCTTGAAGTGGCCGAGTTAAAGCAGTCAAATAAAGCGGTTGAATAGTGAAAGTGTTCGGTTGATAGATGCCTGCACAACCAAATAGCCGGCACGCTTTCCACTTGACCTTTAGAACGCTTCCGTTCGCCTGTCATCACTTCTTCCGTTTGACTTCTTTGCGGAAGCAAACGAACGGAGTACACACTTGAAGCAAAGAACGGAAGCGTGCAGAGAGCGCTCGTTATCAGACCGCCCGTTTCCACTTGCTCCGTTGATCCCCCGCTTCGTTCGATTCGGCAGCAACTCGGCGGGCGGCGGGCGTTCGAGCGGGAATCGTCGGTTGACTTCCAAATTTGTTTTGCTAATCGGAAGCGCTAAATGGAAGGTAGCTATGAAACAGGTGAGCATCCCTATTTGAATCCACTGGACCTTTTGCTCACACGTTTGCTTCAGATTCCCGCTTGAGCGGTGTGCCGCTGAGGTCACCAAAGAGCTCGCAGAGTGGGGAGAAAATCCACGGCGAAGTGCAAACGACTCACGCCGCCCACCCCGAGCCGACGACCTCGTGGAGCGGAATGATCCGCAAATGGCCGATGACCACGTTCTGCATTCTGGTCAACGAGTTCTGCGAGCGGTTCTCCTTCTACGGAATGCGAAGTGAGCGCGAGCAGGGCAGAGCGAAGATTCTTCTAACCTTCAACCAGCCCTTTTATTCCACTGGTGTTTGCAGCCGTCTTGACGTTGTACCTGGTGAACGTCTTGAGATTCGGCGATGCCTACTCGACCACGTTCTTCCACGCGTTCAGCGCGTTGTGCTTCTTCTCGCCGATCTTCGGCTCGATTCTCGCGGACGGGTACGTGGGGAAATTCAAGTGAGGTCTCCCATATCGTTTACTCATTTTCCATTCGTTCAGCACGATCTTCTACGTCTCGTTTCTGCATGCGGCCGGGCAGCTCGTGTTGGCGTTCGCAACGGCCGAACACTCGGGCTCGCGCTTCCATCCGTGGATCGACCTCGCCGCGGTACGCCCCGTTTAGGCGCCGCCGATTAGGCGCCGCCGTTTAGGCGCCACCGTTTAGGCGCCGCTGATTAGGCGCCGGGACGTTTAGGCGCCGCCGTTTAGGCGCCCGATTTATGAAATCTTAATGAGTAGTAAAAATCAAATATTTTGCATAAATAAGTAACAAAAGCTACCAAATGGATTATCTTATTTGTGTTTTTACTCCTAGTTTGCTATCCACCTTTTTTCACACAAATTTCGGTGCACGCAGCAACTGATTACAGCCGGATATTTCGCTTTGGGGGTATAAAAGAGAACGACAAGTGTGTGTTGACGTTGTTATTGTTCTTTACCTTTCAGAATAGCAGCACAAGCGATATAAACGATTGAAAGTCGGAAATTGCGCCTCGGTTTTCATCTGCTTTTCGATTAGTGTAGACTACAGACAGAGTGATTAGAGCTCAAATGAATGTTTTGCCCAGCGGAACGTTTTTGCAGCACGATTGTTTGTTCACTGGGTGTCGAAAGTGAACTTTTTGGACTGGGCGGTACGATTTACGGCGGGCAAAATCAACATCTAGTCCGCTAATTCAACAGTTGCAAGAAGTTTCTGACGTATAAATGCCTTGAACAGATCCATGAGTGAGAACAAGTCATTTGCTACATAAATTCCTATTATAAACTGATAATCTTTGCGGCGCCTAAACGGCCGGCGCCTAAACAGCGGCGCCTAAACGTCCCGGCGCCTAATCGGCGGCGCCTAAACGGTGGCGCCTAAACGGCGGCGCCTAAAATTCCTGCTTCGACCTCGCCGGCCTGTTCGCCATCGCGTTGGGCACCGGCGGCATCAAGCCGTGCGTCTCGCCGTTCGGCGGCGATCAGTTCGACGCGTGGGAGACGAAAATGATCACCGTTTGGTTCTCCGTTTTCTACTTTTGCATCAACATCGGCGGCATGGTCTCCATCTTCGTCTCACCCATTTTTCGGTGTGAGCGGGCCGTGCTCTTGTACATTGCTTGCTCCTTTGATTGCAGCAATGTCCTGCCTCGGGCAAGACTCGTGTTATCCGCTCGCTTTCGGAGTGTCTGCCGCTTTGATGCTCATCGCAACGGGTGAACACGCGGGATCGATTGCAAACTGATCGCTTGTGTTTGCAGTCGTCTTTATGCTGGGCTCGCCCTGGTACAAAAAGAAACCGACCACCTCGAACGTCTTCGCTGATGTTTGGCGGCTGTGCACAGTAAGCATGTTGATCTAATGGATTAAAGGCTGGACTTAATCCTTCATTTGCCCATTCATGTTTATTCTGATCGTTTCAGCGCGCTCTCGGCCAGAAATTCCGCTCGTCCGAACCGAAAGCTCACTGGTTGGACCACGCGTTGACCACTCACGAGTCTCTCCTTTCCGCCAACTCCAATCATTCCATCTGCTTTCAGTTGCGAGCAGTCGACCGCTTGCCAATCGTTGAAACGCCGTCGTCACGACCAGTCGGCGTGCGCGGAGGCGAGATTTGTTGAGGACGTGAAGTCGCTTTTCCGCGTCTTGATCATGTGCGCCCACTACTTTTTAATTCCTCCTTCTAACTCCCGCCTAGGTACCTGCCGCTGCCAATGTTCTGGGCGCTCTACGACCAGCAGGGATCCGTTTGGAATCTGCAGGCGATTCGAATGAACTCCCGTTTGTGGGGCACCACCCTGCTGCTGCCCGACCAAATGGGAACGCTGAACGCCTTCTTGATCCTTGCTTTTATTCCCTTTTTTGAAGTGAGGTTATCGTGTGAATTGAATACCGGTGGGGATTGCAGGGAGTCGTCTACCCGATCGCCCGGAAGGTCGTCACCCTTACGTCCGTATTTCTCTTCGTTACTCTTATTCCACCGTCTGCCTTTAGTCCGCTTCGCAAGATGGTCGTGGGCGGGCTATTGGCTTCAGTGGCGTTCGTCATCTGCGGCCTGACTCAAACGGAAGTCAACGTGCGTATTCGTCGAAAAGCACTCACGTTCTCACATAGTGCTTATTGCTAATGCACTTGTTTCAGAAAACGCTGGCAATCATCCCGCCCGCTGGCCGCGCGTACGTGTCGCTCATGAACACACTCCCCGACTGCAGCATAAACGCAACGGTCGGCGATCGAACGGCGTTCATTCCGGCCGGAACGGTAAGCGACTGTAAATCGAGGGGATGGGCGCGCGGAAGCTCGTGGAGAGTTGAGTTGTGTACCGTTCACACAAACACCGCTCTTCGTCTCATTCACTAATTCAATGCTTTCTAGTCCTTGGAGAACACGCACGACAACCGGCAGCTCTTCGACGTGCCGAAAGGGAACGTCGAGTTTAGCTTCGCCTTTTCGGGCGCCGACTGCTTCCCGGACGTCCTTCCCACGAGTGCGACCTTCAACGTTACCCACGGGCAGATCTTCTTTGTGCACGTCAGCCAGCACGGGATCTTTCTTTCGCCTGTGAGTGCCGAAAAGCCGACCGGCGGCAACGGGGCCTTCGCCAGCGGGTGAGTGCAAAAAGGATACAATAGTGGGGCAAAAGAGAATGCGTTCGTCACCCGAGATTCCAAGGACGTCTCCGATCCACGTACTGATCGGGCCCACCCTTGCTTAACTTGCGAGATCTGACGGGTTCGCGTGCATTCAAGGAGGTATGGACGAACACACTCCGTCCGTTGAAGCGAGCGGTGAAGCGACGAAGTGAAGAGCAGACGTGTGCTGCGCCGTTGCTCTTTTTACGCGGCGGACGGGGGGTGTGGAACGAGTGGGCGTTGGATGGAAAGAAGGCGTTGGAATAGTCGGTCGTCCTTTTATGTTATCGGCTCTTGTCTGGATTGTTCGGCGAGTCGTTCAAAACTGTTGAAACAACACATTCTAATTTTTTTCACCCGCTGCTCACTTCCGCTTTCAGCGTAACGATCGCCACGGACAAGAACTACGACGGAAACTTCGCTTTCTGCCGGGAGAAGAAGGCGACCGACCAGCAGCCCTGCAACCCGAAAGAACCGTCCGACTTCTACCTTTTCGCCCAAAACTACACGGACGGCGGACGGAGGGCTTCCGATTTGATCGGCGATTTCCCGTACGTGACGAAAAGCAACGGCTCGACACACGTGGCTGCCGTCTTCGACGCGAAGCCGATTCGACCGGGATCGTTTGTTCTTTCCACGTCTCTTTCCGCTTTACTTGCTGCTCGATTGCAGTTGGAGGCTGTTTTACGTGCAGGGCACTCCGAGCACCGCCGACGAAACGAACGCAACGTACACGGGCATCCGATTCGAGCGGCTGGAGCAGGGTGGCGTGTACATGCTGTCGTTGACTGGGAGCTTCGCAGCGGTGAGTTCTCGAGACTGCCTGCTTGATAGCAATCGATCGATTGATCGTTTATTGCAGCCCGCGAGCCACGAGTTCCGCGTGGTGCCGGACAACGGGCTCTCCATCTTGTGGCAGATCCCCCAGATTGTCGTGATCACGACCGCCGAGGTCCTGTTCGCCATTTCCGGGTTGGAGTTCTCGGTGAGCGCGGAGGTTGCGGGTCTTCTACCGCCAGCTACACTTATAGAATCAAGGCTGCTTCATTTGATTGCCGTTTCAGTACACGCAAGCCGCCCCGCCGATGAAGTCGATCGTGGGCGGCTTCTATTTGGTCACGATGGGCGTCGGCGACACGTGCATCGTCATTTTCACGCTTCTTTTCCGCAACATGAATCCAGCGACCGTCTGCTTCATTTACGCCGCCCTCATGCTCGCCGTGATCGTCATCTTCGGATTCATGGCCGTGTGAGTGCAACAATCTGCTCTCTTTATTTATCCTTTGTTTGTTCCAGTTTCTACTACCAGTACGCAAATATCGACGAGGAAGAAGACAACCTGGTGGATTGCTCGTCGTCGGAAGGCGAAGAGACGTCGGTGGATCTGAAGCGGCTAAGCCTTCTCAACGGCGATTTGCTAGCTGCCACCAAAGACGAGACGTGGGATTCAAAGCTCTGACTTTCATAAACAAAATAGAGCTCTTTTCGTTTGCTGTTGTTTTGCGGTCAAAACCGTGAAAAAGTTCCAACGTGAAGAGGAGGGCGATGTTCGCGTACGGTTAAAGCGTGTTTATTGGACGACTACTCGACTACAAAAGCAGGAATGTGCAGAAGCGGTTATGTATGAAACTGCAACGCTCAAAACGATTCACATGTCACTCGGCGGATTTCCAGCTGCAATCCGAACTAGCATTGCGGCCGATCGAACGCAACTTACCGCAGCCAAACGCCGCCCAAAGTGCCCGCTTCCAGTCGACCGGCGCGCTCGCTGTCGGGTCGCTCCAGTCGATCACGTTCAGGCCCCATTTTGTAGCGTTTGCCTTGACTCCTTTGTTTAACGCGACAATCGTCAGAGGTTGAGGTAAGTACGAAGCAATATTTCGAATAGTGGATACATCAGGGTGCGATAATATACCAGGAAAAACGATGTAAGTCTGTTTGTAGTGCTGATTCCATACGTAGGATTATACTCGGTCAAAAAAAATTTAACGAAGCTAAAAAGTGAAACGTGATGTGTTAACTGTAAGATTGACCAACCTTCCAACCCATTCACTCTGTTCACATGTTCTCCTAGAGGCGTATGCAGTTCCAATAGCCGCAGTGAGATCCGTGTAGTTCGTGAAACTGTACGCACTATATAAAGCCTCACCCCAGCTGCAAGAAAGTAACAAAGATAATCTTTCGGGATGTGTCCAATCATCGAAAAGTTGATTCGTAAAAAAGTTCAGCATAGTCTGCAAAGCGTAAACCAAGATTTAAGCTGCATGAGCAAGAAGTACCGAGGCCTTTGCAGTGGGGAGATTATTCGTGTCGGAATCGATAAAAAGTGTGATTTGAAATCCGCTTTCATCGCTGCATGGAACGAACGATTCCTTTAAAAATATACATTTCAAAAATTTTCTGACATTACATTGAACAACCTCAACCGCGCATCCAGTCGTGTGATCGAACCAACGTTGAACATCGAGAGGTTCAGTTTGCTTGGAAGGATCCCAAAACTGAACGGTGTCGCGACTTCCAGTCAGCTTGGCCATAGCTTCGTATCCGGCTTCCGTCGGAAGGTTCAGAGAAACGAGAACCAAGCGAATTCCGTTCGCGCGGAGAGCTTGAGCTGCCTCTAGGCAAGTCGCGACAATACTTTCATTCATTTGGGAGATAAAGAAGAGCACAGAAGTCGAGCCGTAAGCAGATGTCGTAATTGAAGTTAGATTTTTGTTGATCAGGGCGCTTGAATGAAAATTTAAAAAATTGTGTACGTTTGAGCCTACTTGATTAATGACGCGTTTTGCGAGTCTTGTTCGAATCGGTCATCCAGCCAGTCATCAAATTGTTCGGGGCTGTACGTGGTAAAATCGGCAACCCACGAAGCATCATTGGTGTAATAACCCCACCAGAAATTGTTGATTTGATCGTGAATGTCATAATAAAGAGTCCATTGTACAAATAGAATGCTTCCCTAAAATTCCCGGTTTTTTTGCTGTATCGGCTGCAAGCACACGCCTGGTATTGCGCATCGGACAAAGCAGGCCCGCTTCTGTCTTGAATCACAACGAACGTTTGTTTGTGACATGAACGTGACGACGGCGTTGGTGTTTGCGTAGCTAAAAACATGGCTGATTAATTGAACTTAAATTATTAAGGCAGCCTTACAGAACGTCCGTCCAGTAGCAGGCGATGTAGGTGTTTGAGTTCCACATGTGCATTCGTTTGGAGTGGTTGTTGTCTGTTCGCCCGCTGAAAATCCAGTAATTACGTTTTGAGGTAGACTTCTTCTCACGTTCTCCACATCCGTAGGCCGCCCAGAATTGTTGGCTCCACCCGGCCGGTACGTTCTGTTGGTCGACGTCCCATGGGATCAAATTCGGGGACAGCTCGGAGAAGAGAGCGGCTTCGAGTTGTGCGCCAAGCGCCACAAAGGTGAGCTCGTAGTTCTTCTGATGGAGGCGCTGGACGAACGGCCGACTTCCATCCACTGCCGCCTGGTCAATCTTCGAAACGAACACAATGAGGTGGACGACATCGTTCGCTGCTTCGCTCTGCCAGTAGTCGATCGTTTCGAAGGCGCGGGTCAGGTTCGGTTCCATGTGCTGGACGACGTCTTGCAGTTGGTTGCGGACGTCGACGGCGAACTCTTGGGCGCCGAACGGCCGCTCCCACGCGAACTCCGCGTACTGGACGAGCGTGAAGCGGTCCAGGTCGGTCCACTCGTCCGTGAACACTAGGTGCGAGAGAAAGTTGATTTGTTTCTGCAAGCATAGAATGAGGGCTGCCCTGTATTGCTGCTTGCCTCGAAGTTCGTGCCGCTCAGCTCCGTGGAAATGTCGATCGCCATCATGATCCGCCCGTCGATGCAGGGGTAGGCGGTCGGGGAGGAGGCGTCGGCCGGAGGCCCGTGGGCGAAGAGGAGGAGGAAGAGGAGCCAGAAGAACATCCTGCCGGTTCTTCCGCTCGAATGAATGGACTCCGAGTGTTTGGTCGGCTTTTATTCGAGAAATCGCTTCGGTTTTAGAAGAAATTCGACCGCTTTATCGCCGCTCCGCTCGCCGCCAAATCCGCTCGGTTCGCGGAGAACGCGGGCGCCGGCGCGACTTCAATCGTCTTATTTCCATTTCGAACGATTAAAATCGATTGAAATCGAGCGATAAGCACGAAATGGCACTCAAGCATCCGCTTTCACCCTGCAGAGAGAGGATCAACGGCCGTTTCGTTCGGTTTGACCGCGAGGTAATCCGAAACTGTTTTCTGCAGTTCGCTTGTGATCTTTCGAACTCAAGGAAGCGAGCGGATTGCGCCTTTGAACTCCGTCGGTCAAAGTACGTCGTTGGGATCTGGCTTTCCTTGTGATCGTTGAATTGAAGGGATGAACAGAGGAACAGCTACGGCCTGCCGCCCGCTTGTCGCCTCGACAATTCACAATGCAACTGTTGACCGACAAGGGGCCAACTCTTCCGCCCGTCCAGCAGGAGATGTCGTGTGCGCGCGCCTTCGGCTCGCCGCCGCGCTTGTCCGCTCGAAATCTCCGGTTTCTGCCGCTTGTTTACGTTCTTTTGGCGAATGAATTCGAGTGAAATCGCCGTGAAAACTGGGTTAAAATATCGAGAAGTGGTCCGGAATGATTTTATCTCCATTCTCCGTCGAATTCGCGTACTTCCGTCCAAATTTTTCGCGTTCTCCGCCGATTTTTGTCGAATTCTTCCGATTTTATTCGTTTACTCGATTTCAGGCCGCCCAAATGGAGATCCAACGGGCGGGTGTCGAGCGGAAGACGGCCGCCGTGGACTCGCCCGTCTACCAGCTGCGTTTCTTCGGCAAAAACGATGCCGGCGGTCCGTTCAGCTCGCCCGCGTTCCACCCGGTCGTGCGGAACGACGAGCCGCTCCCCGAGTACAATCAGTTCTTCTATTCGGTGAGTTCTTCTTCGATTACCTTCCATTCACTTCCTTCTCGTTCAGGCGATCAACAAGATCGCATTCTCGCCATGCACCCGGTACATGTACGGCTTCTGGCATCGGCATTCGCGCTTCGTCGTCGTGGACCTGCTCCGGAACACGCAAATGTTCGTTCCTTCTTCCTTCTCGTTCTATTCCTTGCTCTTTTGCAGTGTATTCAAATCGAGGGAGCGCCTCCGCCTGCAGATCGAACACTTCGTGGTCGTCGGCCCGACCGCCGTGATCGCCGCCGAAACGAAGGCGCTGTGGCTCGTCCGGCTGAATCCGGAGGACGGAAGCTTCCGGCTGGTGGAGCTGGAGGGCGACCTCGGCCAAACGCCCGTCTACGTGTTCACGGAAATTCGCGGCCGCGGCGTGGACGTCCGCCGCGCGATCGTCAAGGGAAACCAGCGCCTGCGGTTCGTCCGCCTCGACGTGGACGCGGGCCGCCTGCAGGTGGACGGCGAGGAGGAGATGGACGACCGCGATCGCTCGTTCGGCCTCAGCCCCGACGGCCGCCTGCTCTACGCGGTCTCCCGCAACTCCCTCACCCGCCTGCACGTGTTCGACATGACGAGCCACCGCTGGACGGAGCGCCCGATCGCCGGCGACCTGCAGCGCGAGGTGAACGTCGGGCCGCGCACCTCCACGAACGGAAAGGTGAGTGGAGGCCGTGAACGAAATGGGATCGATTCAATCCGATCAATCCTCCTATTCATCCACTCACCCGCTTCGATTTCAGTGGAACATTTGGGACTACGCGTGGACGGGCGATCGCGTGTACCTGCAGACGTGCAAGGTGGTGGACGGCCTGCTCCGCTTCGCCCTCCTCTCCACCGACTTGGAGCACCCGCAATGGGAGTCGCTGGGGATCCTCTCCACCCGCTTCCTGCACATCGCGCCCATGCGCAACGAGGAGAGCGGCCAGGAGGACGGCGTGGCGATCGTGTGGACGTCGTGGCACCACGACGAGATGGTCGTCTACCGCCTCTTCCGCAAGTGAGTTCGCTTCCTTCCTTCCATTCATTTGATGCTCCCGCTTGCTTGCAGGACGCCCGTCCCGCTGCTCCAGTCGGCCATCGACGCGCTCCGCGAGCACAACTTGGACGTGGCGGGAATCGAAGGCTTCCACGCGGTGATGGGCGGAAATTTCGGCAAGAAGGTCCTTCCGTCCGTCTTTCCCAACATGACGCCCATTCCGCGCCGCTTGGAGTGAACATTCCCGCTTGTTTCTCGATTTCTGTTGTCCACATTCTCGGCTTTTTCTCGCTGACTCCCGATCGTTTCGATTGTCGCCCTCCGATTGCTTTATTTCGCTCAACTACTCCGATCTAAATCGACTGGTGCTTCGTCCTTGGTTCTTTTTGTGTTTGGTTTCGAGACGGGCGCGTTTGGTTAAATAAAAAGGATATGTTATCGCCTTGGAGTGTTCGCCGTCCGTGTGAATAAATCTTTCGGTTTCTTGCACGTGCAGATTCGACTCGTTAAAGCGTGGAAACGTGGACGTTCGTTTGATCCAGCGGTCCACAATCCGAAAGGGCGGTCAGAACACGCGACAAGAAGACGACCGCCCGCCGCGTCTTCCCCGAACGGCATCGTCGAGTGCAAGCGGGCGACCGATGGGCAAACACGAGCAATCGGCGAACGCTGTTTGCGCACTGGCGCAATGAGCAAACACGGCGGCAGGTGTGGGCGGCCGAAAAGAAACGAGTGGACAGCCGAGCCGCCCAAAAGGTCGAAGTCCATCGCGATCGTGCCCGAACGGATGAAAAGCCGAAGTGTAGAAGTGGCGCGGAGTCGAGTGGCCGGCCGTTGCTCGCGACCTCCCAGACGGTCCACTCATTTCTTGTTCATGCGTGATGGATCGTCAATGAAATTGGATTTGCGCGTTCCGTAAAAATCAGTTGACTAACGCCTGTGAGGACGCGCAAGCATCTCCCAAAACCTACGGTTGTTTCAGGCGAGACGTAAATCCTCTGATTCAAATGCCACATGCCCGTTCGCCGTTCCCACACTCTCGCCTCCGCAATCGGCTCCGCATCCACCCGCTCAAAACCTTGCGGACGCGGCCACGGAATCGGCCTGTCGCACGGTTATTCCATTCTTCCCTAAACTCTTCCCTAATTCGCTCTTGGCATTTTTTAGCAACGCAAAAAGAGCACTCGACACGCCGACCGCGACGTCCGAATCGAATTGGTCGTTGCTCGAACTGCTGGAGCTCCTTTGGATGGAATTTTCGGGGCAGAACGCAAAGACGAAGCGGGTACCTGTAAATTCCTCCTGCTCTTCGATTGTTTCTTACGCTGGGATTTTAGAAGTCTTCTTGGGCCTTGCTCCTTTTTTTCTTCTCCTTCTGTCTCTTCGTAACCTGCAACCTGATGAGGTTCGAGGAACGCCGCAAATTCTTTCCGGGCAGTAACGGGACCATTCTGCGGGTGCGTTGCCCTCCATTCACGTCTTCAGTCACTGATCGGTTTAGTCAAATTTCATGCCCTCTCCGAGCGTCCTCTTCTATGGCGAGTTCGACGTGTTAGAGGACGAGCTCTTCTTCTTTTCGCTCAGCACTCTGTTGATCCTCTCGGCGATCGTCGGCCTCGTCTTGAAGTGCTGGCAGCTCGTCGCTCCGTTCTTCTTCGTGCACCTGGGTTCGTTTCTTTCTTTCAGCAATCCGCAATCGACTCTCGTTCAGGAGCCGCCGTCTTCATCTTGCCGTTCGTCTGCCTCGCAACCTTCGTCCGCTTCGTTCACGTGTGGAAGAATCCGGAGCGATGCGAGGTGGAATTCGACCTTCGGAAGGAGCAGGCAATCAGCTTCGGCTGCATGAATCTTCTCGTTTACGGCTGTGCGGCCGGCGTTTGGTTTCTCGCCAAACGGGTGAACGTCAGAGCTTGCCTCGAAGAACGCAAGAGCGGGGCCGGAGAAGCGGAGCTTAAAACCGTCAAGGTCGTCTCGTCCGAGGCGATTCCGTGAACTCCCCCGGGCTCAGCAATCGTATCATCACCTTCCTCTATAAGGTACAGTTTCTCGTATCACTGGTTGTTTTACGAACGAATGCACTCAACTACTGAAGCCAGATCTTCCCACGTCGATTGTTTCCTTTGAGTATGGAACCGTTTGGTTGATTTGAATAAAAAAGACCACCGCTCTCAAAGGCTGGCGGTAAAATAAAGCGATTTGGGGCCGACGAGCCGCGGTCGCCGCGCGTTGGGTCTCGTTCTGCGCGGAACGCGCGGACGAGCGAGCGGCAAGCGGCCGGCGATCGCGCGGGGATGTGTGGAGTGCCCGCCGATAGAAAGCGAGTGGGTAGCCGACTCGCGCGCCGCCCGAGAGGTCAAAGTCCACTGCCGCGGCGTCAGGCCGCAAAATCCGAGCGGGAAAGCGGCGGTTGCTCGCGAGCTCGTGGTTGGAAGCTTGCCTTTTTGGGCGCTCCTTCTGTTTGGGCTGATTTGCGCGATCAGTAGTCGCTCATTGTCCTTAAACTATGACTTCTGCATTCACTCAACACCTTTTGTTACTTCAGGATGACCGAACCGACGAAGAAGGAAGGCGCAGACAGTTCTAGAGAGGAAACTTCGGAGAGTTCTCCGCAATCCTTTTGGTTTCGAGTTTGTTTCCTACTCGTTCGTTCTTCTCTTAAGTTGATGTTTCAGTGCGACTATCCAAAAATTATCAACATGTTTACCGGCTTTTCGATGTTCTACGCCTTCCAGTACTTGATGTTCAACGATGCAAGGACGGGAGGTTCTGAGCGGAGCACGAACGTCACCATCCGAATTGTAGGTTCCATCAAACAAGTTTTTAAAAGAATCGTAGCTAAATTCAGGTGAAATTCTTGGGCTCTCCGTCTCTTCTGTTCTACGGCGAGCAGGACGACTGGGAGGACGCGCTCTTCTACTGCCTGCTGTACACCCTGCTCGCTGTCTCGTACACTGTCGGCTCGGAATACGTGTGTTGGCAGCTCTTTGCACCGACCGTCCTGTACATGGGCAAGTTTCTTTGCTGCAACGTTAAATTATTGAAAACATTCAGGATACGCCGCACTGGTCGCTCCGTTGATCTTCCTCACGTCGGTCGCCCGCTTCGTGCACACGTGGAAGAATCCGGTGCTCTCGCGTTCGATGTTGCTCGACGAATTCGACATGTTTTTGGCATTCGCTCATTTGTTGGTTCTATTCGGCTACTGGTACAGAGTTTCGACGAACAATTTCAAAAGAACCGAAAGCGAGGGTGAGCGTGAGCGCAAGGACGAGGTCGGCAAGCCGGAAGGCGAGGCCGTAAAAGTCGGCTACTTCAAGGAGAACTCTTGATCCGTCTGCGTGTATGCTCCTTCCATCTGATACCACTTTCGATTGCTCTAATGTGTTCACTTCTAGAACAACAACGAACTGCCCGAAAACCAATAGCTAATTTTGGAAGCTACGAAAAAATAAAATCCCCCCTCACGGGTCCCTCACGAGTACCAATAAAAAAACCGTAAACCTTTTAACGTGTCCCTTAGGTCGTTCCAAATCCCGTTTTGCGGACCTCTTGCAAATTTGGAGTCACGTGCGACATTTGATGTTGCGCGCGTTGTAGGCGAATTGGGGCGTCGTGAGTGGCATCAATCGTTAGGGGAGAGTAAGGCAAGTCGATTGATGCATGTTAGGTGTGATGTAGTCAACGGGTTAGATAAATACAACCATCAATGTATGTTGATGTCACATCGTTGACATCAACGCGTATAACTTGCGATGGGATGGGTTTTGGAGGATGTGTGTGGGCTTATTCGACGCAGAATGGAATTCTGCACATTTCGGTAGTGACATGCGTGGCGTGGAAAAATGTTGTAAGCGCAGTAGAATGCATCAAAGTGAAGGTAGTGGGTGACATTTTTCGGTTTTTGCCCATTCAAGTGTCAAATTCGGATATCAATCGACTCCAAATCGACACGGAATTCGACTCAGACCCCAACGGAGCGAAGTCGACGACGCACGAGATTCGCGAAGCGGAGCCCGCCGGTAGGCGGGCGAAGTGAAGCGAATCGAGTGCGGAGGAGACGAGCGACCACCATTTTCAACATCGTGTCAGGAGCGGCGGTGATCAGTTTTGTTTCTAATTTGAGCATCTATGCAGCGTTCATTCTACGAAGTAGGCGGAACACAAGCGCCACTGAATTACGCATTATTGGGCGTTGAATTAACGAAGTGCTAAAAACAAATGATGTACCAAAACGACTGGCAAATGGCCGATTCGTACACGGACGCCAACGTCGAAATATAAGCACAAAACGCGTGGATTTTGCAGTAAGACATTGCGAAAGTTTAAACGCTGCAATCGGGTCAACACCGCTCGATTGTTTTGAACAAATGTTTGGACTATATTTGAAGTAAAACTTTCTGCAGTTGAAAAACAACACAAGATAGGCATAGCCTCTTGTCACAATATATCAATAATAGTTGGCGGTAAAATAGATAGACAATTTTGCGCGCTACGAAAGAAGAAAGCCCGGAAGTGGAAGGTTGACAGACGTGGAATCCGTTGAAATTGGGGTTTGAGGTGCCGCCGTTAGGAAATGAAAACCCCCCTCCGGTCGCGCGTGGGAAATTTCTACCGTAACCCGCGACATCCGATGTAGCGCGCGTTGTAGGTCGTTTGGCGCGGCGTGGGTGGTGTTGTCGTGTAGAGGAGAGTGGGGCGAAGCGATTGATGCATGATTCGTCAGGTTTAGTTCATTTATTGGGTAAATGTCATCTATTATGTATGCTGATATCGCGCAGTTGACATCAACGACTGTAACTCACCACTGGGTAGTCGTGGGCGGTCGTGAGTGGGCTCAATCGACGCCAAATGATGCGGGCTACGTTTATGTAGTAGCACGCGTGGCGCACAAAAGTATACAAAAGTTGTAAAAATTGGGCAAAGTGTAGGTGGTGGGTCAAAAGTAGTAATTGTTTCGTCGTGAGTGGTCGATATGGGTGTCAATCGACGGGGAATCGTGCGGGGAACACGCCTGAGACATTTGCAGCACGTTTAGAGGTTGTTGACGTAGGCGGCAGCCGCGGGGGCCGGTAGGCCCCCGCCATTGGTCAGTGTCTGATCGGAACTGTTGAGTTAAATGTGAGTGGCATTGATTGCACGGATGTTACAACACCCTAGCACTGTTGAAGGCCGAAGGCCTCTGCCACGCCCACGTGTTTGCACACAATTCAGCCGCATTTCCACCGTTTTTGACCAAATTTGAAGCTGTTTTCGACGGAGGCAAAGCCCAGCAACAGGCGCAGGCACAGTCGAGCAACAAAGTATAGCGCCGCAGGCCCCTTGTCGATCTATTAATCGTTAATTATTCCATCAATAAATCGGGCGAGTCGACAGGTTGAGCGGTCGAAGGAACAAGCAACTTGAAGTCCGCCATGTTTCGTTGAACGGATGGACGCGAGGTGGTCGCCGCTGGAAATGTCCCACCGTGACGACCGTCCATTCCTTCGACCGACTTCTCATGCAAAACTCGCCATCAATCGGCGCAGAAATCAGCCGATTCGAAAGCCGTCCATTCGGTCGAGCGGTCAGCGGTGCGAATCGGCTGCTCTCCTCGCCACTCACTCGCTCGTTCTCGTCCGAAATGGCCGCTCGTCTCGCTGGACTTCCGCTCGGCTTCGTCGTCCTCCTGCTCGCTTCCGCTCAACTGATGGCCGTCGGCGACGAGGGTGCGAACCAAACGACCACTCCGGCCGATCCGACGACTGCGGCCGCGACTCCAACGACGACACCGCCCGAGTGCTTCGAACGGAACGGGCCAAAACTGTGAGTTCTTTACAAGAAGCCGATGGTGTTGGTTGCCGGCGGCCGGTTCGGGCGTCATGGCAGGTGCACGACCACAGTTCTTCCAATTCCTTTCACTCGTTTGTTTCCTCATTCCCTTCTCCTTCAATCTTCCCACCTTCCCACCAACCACTCTTCCCCATCAATTCATCGACTTCGTTTGCAGGGCCTTCACCCCGACCACGAACTGCACGCGGGCCCACCGCGAGGTCGAACTGACGAACGGAACGCTGGAGTTCGTGATTTTCGCCGCGCGCTCG
Source organism: Aphelenchoides fujianensis (assembly GCA_024699865.1). Lineage (NCBI taxonomy): Eukaryota > Metazoa > Nematoda > Chromadorea > Rhabditida > Aphelenchoididae > Aphelenchoides > Aphelenchoides fujianensis. Next base: position 499,480 of record JAMPIO010000067.1, on the reverse strand, counting down.
AACGAAACGATCGACGCTCCGTGAGTTCCCCGTCGTCCACCCTCTGCTCATCTTTGAGGATTGCAGCGGAACGTTCTCGTACGCGAACGGCAACTGCACTTTCGGACTGCACGTCTTTTCCGTCGCCAACAAGACGCCGTCTTTCACTTTCGGAGGTGTGTTCTCCGTTGAGTTCCTCGTGATGATCGGCTCGTTCAGGCACGAAATTCGTGCTGCCGCTGAACGGATCGATCGACAGCGAGGGAGTGCACCTCTTCGACGGGGACTCGTTCTTCTTCGCCGGCAATCACTCCCGCGATTTCCCGTGCGAGTGGCCGCCGTTCAACCAAACGACGAGCCTCCGAATCGCCTTCGACTTCAACGCGATCGCCCCCAATCTCCACTTCCAATTTGTGAGTTCTGTTCGCTTCATCCCGCCCACTCCTCTCGCTCGTTGAAGGAACAACCGGACGGGTCGTCCGAGAAGCCGAACGGTCCGATCCGCCCGCTGATCTCCGATTGAGCCTGGCTGCTGATCACCGGCATTCCCATGTACCTCTCGTCCTTCCTTTCGTTCACCTCACTCACTCTTCTTCTTCAGTGTGCTCCTGACGCTCTCGCTGGCCGCCATGTGGGTGTGCGCCTGCATTTGGGGCCCGAAGAAGAAGCCGCCGCTCCAGCCGAAGCTCGTCCTCGACTCGCCGCCGCTCGTGACCGCCGAGGAGCCGGTGGACGGCGAGCCCATCAGTTGATTTCGCTTCCGCTCACTCCCTTCTTCCCCTTCGTCGCGTTCTGGGAGTTGCGGGAATAAACTCTTCAAGCAATTGATGGGTGGGCCAAGGGAGGGATTGATGAGTGAGTCTTGTGGAAAGCGGATCGCTCGAAGTGAAGTCAATTCATCCTTCTCTGCAGGGTTCAACTCGCTTTCCATTTATTTGCACGATCAACTGTTTACAACAAGCACAACCAGCACACGAGAGAGGATCACCAATTGATGCAGGACTCGAAGAACTCCATCCGATGGCCGGGATCCCTCGCGAGAATCAGGTACTGCTTGAGGACCGCACAGCCCTTGGGACACGTGAATTTCGTCCAGAAGGGCGACCGGTCGGCGAACTCCAGCGCGCATTTCGATTGGATGGCCACCGACTTGGCCGGAACGATGCCGAACTCCGTCCAACACTTGCGCGCAACCAACTGTTCCACCGGGGCGCACAGCCCGCTGAAGCGGTACTTGCAGCGCGTGTAGCGCGGCGAGATGTAGCCGAGGCCGCAGAGCTGAACAGGAGGAATAGGTGAGAGCTCGTTGAAAGGAACGAACCGATTGGTAGCAGGCCAACTCGCCGTTCTCGTGGTAGACGGCGGCCGACGGGTAGGCGGATAGGCGGGCACTGAAATTAGAGGCGAGTTAAGCGGTGGTTCGGTAAAAAGCGTTTGAACGTAGACAATCGGTTTTTTGTTAGCTTCTGGTTGAACAGAAAGATGTGATTAAAAAACTCTTTTGTAAGAAAGACTGCGACCGCGAGTTTCAATTACTGCGACCTTCGGGCACTCACTCATGTTTTAGTTTGTGAATGCTTCTAAAGGTTGCTGGTTAGGCAATCCTAATTTCTTGTTGCTCTAGAAAGGGGCAGCACTGGCGCTCATTGCGAAGTTTGCACCCGCCGCTCGAAAGCGGACAGCGGGCGATTTTCCGGCAGGCGGGCAGGCAGCGACCTCGCCCACCACTGCCGCTCGCTCGCTGCCTTCCAATCGCCGCCCCGCAGACTACTTGCTTTTTTCGCTCGCCGAAGAAAAAGCCGTCGTTTGGTGCGTCTGCCGAGCGAAAATTGCGAGGCCCAGTGGCCCAATGGATAAGGCGTCTGCCTACGGAGCAGAAGATTGGAGGTTCGATCCCTCTCTGGGTCACAATCATTTTTGCCTTCAACGATATCGTTGCAGTAATTGCGTGGGCAAGCAACGTTCAATTAGTGGGCATGTGCTGGTCTAATCTCGGCAAGCGATCGAACGTGTGTCCGTTTATTCCACTATTTCAACCCCGCAACGCGCTCCGTGACGAAGCGTTCGATCCGGTTTGCCTGATTCTAGCGCCAAAATTTCCGGTTGAAAAAATGCATGGGGCACTTTTTTTCGTCTTCTGACAACCCAGTTTTTAGCGGAAGAACCCAGCAGAAGCCCTGCTTGACCCGCAAGATCAAACCAGAACGGAATCAAAAGGAGAAGCTACGATTAGGGAGCACGAGCGGGCGGCCACTGCATGCAGGGAAAACGCTCGTGTACTTTGCGCCGCTATCACTTGCTTCGATCGGGGCAGTCATGTTTGTTCAGATGATTGCGGGCGAAATCCAATGGAAACACGCCACTCTTCCAAACGTTCGGGTTAGTTTGCTCAATTTTGACTTTGATTTCGCATCAATTCGTTCGAGCCGGCGGGCGAACCGAAAGAAGAGGAGGAGGCCCGTTCGCGTTGTGCGGACAAACGCCCGCATTCGTGTGGTTTGTATTTTGGTTAATTCGTTGCTGCGAGCACTTTGAAGCGTTCTCCCCGCACTTCGCCCCGCATCTGCCCGCTGGTTGCCCACTCGTTTGTTGCGTTTTTCACGCACCGCTTCGAACCGCCTTTGATGAACTTTGATCTCTCGCTCGAGGTAATTCGTCGGAATGTCCGCATCATTTGTTTGCACCCTGGTTGTCCTTTTGAGTACTTGAACTCGCTAATGTGCCCTTTCCGTTTCCACTTACTCCCCAGCCACCACGAGCCACAAACCGAAGACAGCAGCTGATCACTCGTTAGTTTCCGCCGATTCATGGCGAATGTCGCCCCAATTATTCGGAGTGTAGACGGCGGAGATAAACGACCCGCCGAATTTCGAGGAATCCTCCGCGTTCTGCTCATCTGTTTGGCGTCTCGCCGCTCGCCGACTGCAAACTACAAACTCGAAACAACGTCCTTCCGCTCGCTCGGCGGCCGGCCGAAGGAAAGAGCGCGAATTCGTGATGAAAGCCGCCGCCCGCATGACGTGCGTGAGGAAAGCGAAAGGAATTCGAAATCGACCGCAAGAAATCACGTGCGCGGTGGTCTGCTTTGAACCCCGGTCGGTTCTTCCTTGGGCACTCCCCCGCAAAACAAACACTCCGCTTTCTGCACTCTTTGTGCCCGCGTGCCCGTCGGTTCAACTGCAGAACAGCGCGCTTTTTGTCGTCCCGAGCGATCGAATCGAAGCGAAACGCACTACAAAGCAGAATAGAAACGGCGGGCGGCAAAACTAATCACTTTTCCGTCCGCATTTCGCACTTCTTTCTCCCATAAACAACGGAAAGGAATCATGAGCGCTAAGGCGGCGACATCAAACGGCCGAGCGTACGGATTGCACTTTCGGCTTCTCGTCGGTGCACTTCTTTCCTCTCATTGATGTTTGCCCCAAGCTACAAACACCAATCGGTACGCAGCGAGCGAGCAGCAGCTGATCGCGAAGCGAAGACGTGGCAGGTGTAGCGAGCGAGCGCGTGCAAACGAAAGCCGCGTGTGAATCAACAAGCAGCAACGGAACGAGCAGGAGCGGAAAGAACGGAAAGACCACTCGCAATCCACAGAGGGCAAACGTTCAAGGTCAAGAAGCCTTCAGCAGCAAGTGTTCCACACATCAAAAGAAAGAACTCACCGCATCGCCTCGGGATCGACGCCCGGCCGTTGACACGACTGGTCCTTGAGAATCTCGGCGAAATCCTCCGCTTTCAGCTCGTCGAATCGGAAGCCTTCGGGCAATTGGATCTCCATTTGGGCGAACATTTCGCGCTGCTTCTGATCGGCGAAATACACGATGTTCCGCTCGTCCAGCCACTTGTGCGGGTGCGACTTCTGGGCGGCCAAGTTCTTTTCCAGCTGCAACGATCGCGGGTTGAACGACTGGTCAAGGGAACAGAAGATGCTTCGAATAAACCGAGCAAGATTCCTGTAAAGCATTTCCGACTGCTCACCTGAAGCGCCATGGTGACCTCGGTGGTGTAGATGAAGAGGAAGTGGTGATCGCGGACGACCTCGTAGATGCGAGCGGCCAGCGCGTCGGTGGCGGGGATCGTGAACGCGGGATCGTACGAGTTCGACTCCAACACGATTCGATTGCTTCAAACAAACGAACGAATAGAAGTAGGAGGAAGAAGGACGAACCTTTGGCCTCCGATCACGTGCACAACTCCGTAGACCTGGAGCGGCCCACGGGCGGCGCGCCAAACGCGCAGCTCGGTTCGCTTCAGGAGGCCCGCCCGGCAGAACGCCAGCGAGTTGTGCAGCGTGTTGAAGCAGAAGTCGCCCTCCACCTTCTGCCGCAACGCCTCAAAATCGGCCGGCGGCACCTCGTCCACGTCCAAAAGAAGCTGCATCCTTTTGGATCAAGCAATCGATCGGTTCGAGGGGCAAGAGAAGAGCTGAAAGCAAGTTCGATGGACTCGCGTGTTGGACATCACGAGCCAGACAACGACTGGAGCATCAGCTAGATACAGCGAAGGAAACACGGCCAAATGCAACGACCAGAAGATCAATACGAAAGATTCGGACGAAAGACAACACCTGCTGACTCTTCGGCCAAAAGTCAACACTCGCAAACACCCGAGCGATTCGATCACTCCGTTCGAGCAATCCCGATGCGAAACCAAACGCCCTGAACCTCCGAACCAAAAGAAAAAAGCGAAACGCGTGCAGGCGAACGAGCCGGCGGGCGGGCGGGTGGGTCGCGCTTCTGGTCGCCTTTTGCTCGTTGCCCCGCTTTTTCTCCCGCCCGTCCGTGCTTCTGCTTTCCATCCGCCGCCCGCTCGCCCGGCCGCCGCTCGTCGAGCAGAACGGGCGGGCGGCGGGCGGAACGAAACTACAAACTCGACGCAATACGCCCGCCCGACGTCTTCGAGCGGCCGGTTGAACACGTGAACCTTCGAGTTTCTGGTCGATCCCGCCGCCCAAACAAAACGAATGGACTCGTCGTTCGCGAACAAGTGAGGATTGAGCGAACGAACGACTCGACGAACGGAAGCCCCGACCTTCCACAAACACACGTGTCCGTCTACCTTCTTCTGCTTTCTTCTTTGTAGCCAGACAAGTGGGCAGCGACCGGTGTTTGCACTACAAACCCAAACCTCCAATCTCTTTCGTTCAATCCGAGCAGACTGTACTTGATTCTGCACTTCTATGCATCGATTCATCCTTGTGTATCTCCTATTCGCCACTCCAATCGTTTGTTAGCGATAAAAAAGAAGCAGATGACAATTGAGTTCACACACACAACAGCACGCGTGCACGTGCATTCGAGGGATTCCGGGTGTGTTTCCATAAACCGAAACGAAGGGAACACTCCACACGAATTCGGGTGCTTTTTGTCATCGTTCCGAGTAAACAACCGGGTAAACGAAGGGGGGAATGCGGCTAGCCGGAAGGTCAACCGCGAGGAAGCGAGGAGTGGTCGCCGAAATGGAGGCAAAACCTGCCGGTCATCAAACGGCTGCACTCATCAATTGAATCCCATGGAAGGGAAGGTTGAAAGCGGCGAGAAAAGCAGTGCTTTGTGATGACATCGGAATGACAACATTTTCTATTGTGTCTGAAGTGAACAAGCTGGGGCTTGGTTTGTTGATGTCAGTTCCTCGAGCAAGTGCTCCAGCAATTCGAAGAGTCGGGCAGAACGTGGATGAGAAGATCAAGAGCCTAACGAACCTCCAGATTTATTCGAGCATTCAATCCAGCAACACTTACAATCAAGCTTTGACACAAGGGCCAAACGATCTCCAGCACTCCCGCTTTTCCTCAAGCGAACGTCGTCGTTCGCCGCGCGTTGGCATTCCGCCCGCCGCGGCGTCGGCTTCCCGCCACTTTCGCCCGGCTGGCTTTTGGACTTGTTTTCGGCCAGATTTCGCTAAATTTTGAACGAATTGCCGTGTCTTCACTTCAAACAGCATGAGCAGAAGGCATTCATCAACATTTTGTTCAATCCTTTCGGTAAATTCGCCCAATTCCTTAGTTTTTTGCGCATTTCGCCGGGTTTCCGCTGAATTCTCGTGTTCTGTCAGTCTTTCATGCTTTTTTGGTTTCAGCTGCTCAATTCCGAATGTTTGGCTTCAACAATCAATCCACGGCCTTTTCGTCGGTCTTCGGCGGCGCGTCGGCGACGATCGGAGGCGCCCGATCAACGGGACAATCGGCCGGTGCGGGTAAGCGACTTCTTCCGTTTAATCCACGATTTCTCGGGTTTTCGTTGGTTGATTGGATTTACCGACAGACTATTAGCTTTTAGTGGTTTGTCTGATTGATTCCTTCGCCTGTTTTCAGCCGCTAACCCGGCGCCCGCCGCCTCGCAAGCCGCCGCCGCGCGAACGGCGCCGAATTTCGCTCAACCCAACGGTACGTCGTTTCTTTCGATCAAGTGGTCAATTCCCCGCATCGTAAAAATCTAGAGACGGTCTGGGAAGATGCTGAAGCACCTTCGCGATCTTTTTACAGCAAAAACCGCTTTGTTTATGGTTCCAAAAGCTAACCTCGTTGGAATTTACCACCTTCTTTCAATTCGCCGCTTATTTCTTTCGTTCCAGCTCCCCAATCGTCCCAACCACGAGCTGCTGCTGCCGCCCCGTCGCTCCAGCCGCTCAGCGACGAGGAGCAGCGGCAGAAGGCGCGCGAGTTGGACGTGATGCTCAACCAAATGACGAGCAATCTGGAGTTGCGGGCGGCGGTCGTCGGGCAGCACGCGGACACCCTCAACTGGTACGATCGCTACTTTCTGGACAGCCAAACACAAGTGAGTTCCCTTCCATTCATTCCTCTTCGTATTCCCCCGTTTGCAGCTGGAGATGTTCAACAGCGAGCTGAACACGCTGGAGGCCGAGGCGCAGTGCTTTGCGGACGACGTGAAGTTGCTCACGGACATGAACGTCGGGCTGGAGGACACGCTGGCCGAGCTGAACGACAAGATCCTCTTCTACACGACGCACGCCGGACGCACCGACCAGACGCTCGACAACGAGGAGACGGGCGGCGAGAAGCGGAAGGGCAACGTGTCCGTGGAGTCGCAGCGGAAACAGACGTGAGTTCCCTGTTGTTCTGCGATGTTTGAAGTTGCTGCTGCTGCTTCGTTTCTGTCATTTGATGCTCTGGTACTGCCCGTTTAATTCTCCGTTTCCTGCTAGCAGTTTAAGTCACTTCCGTCGTTCATTCATTTGATTCACTCGCTTACCAACTGCTTGCAGGCTCGAACTGACAACCGACGTGAACGCGGAATGTGATCGAGTGGCCAATCAACTGCGGGACGCGAACGAAATGGTCAGCCCTTGCTCTCCTTCCATTCAACCCTCCGCTTGCTTCCAGCTGGCCAACCTGCAGCAAACCGAGGAGCGGATCCAAGAAGCGGACTACGACGAGCCGGTCCTCAGTCAAATCAAGGAGATCCTCAAGCTTCAGTGCACGAATCTGCAGCGAGTGGAGAGCGAAACCGGTGAGCATCCCTTCGGTCATTCTTTTCATTCGTTCTCTTGTGTTCAGACGACCTGATCGAGCGAATCAACGCGGCCGTCGCGAAGCTCTCGATCGACCAGAAGCCCTGAACTCCCTCCGCGTTCTTCCCTTGAATCTCTTGTGTTCTCTCGTTCGTTGTGCGTTAATTTATTCCACGGATAAAAGCAGAGTAAGTAGAAGGAAGGAATGGATGGAAAGATCACGACCGTTCGGCCTCGACCTTCGCCCACATTGTCTCGTTGTCGCCCACCCACAGGTTGATCACCCGGCCGCCGTCGTACACGACGCCCCCGTCGATCAGCTGCCGGCCGCGATACTCCAGCCGCTCGAACGGGAACTCGACGGCCACTTTGAAGCCGAACTGCAAGCAAACGGGGGGTGAATGCGGGGAGTGGGTGGAAGGAACGAACCTTGCCGGCCAGCCGATTGGAGGCGATCGCCGTGCAGATCGTCTGCACCCACCGACAGCCGGCTTCTCGCGACAACTTCAGCGTCTCCAGCCACAGGTGGTAGCCGATCTTGCAGCTGAAACCATCGATTAGCGAGTGAAATGCAAGGAACGGGGGAAAGAGAGGAAGATGTGCCCTTTCTACCATTTATGGTAGCAAAATCTCTCTACTCCCTTTCAATCCCTTCAAGGCGTACCCGCGATAATCCGGCCGAGTGCTGAGGATGTCGAAGACGAAAACCTCGTCGAAGTCGGCAGGCACAAAGGCGGGCGTCACCTCGTCCATCCACCGACAGACCGCCTGCAATCCCCAATTGCTCATTGGATTCAACGAATGATCTGTGCGCACCTTGATCGCCTTGACGCCCTTGTGGCTGGCCGGCTGTTGCTCCATTCGTTCGGCGAAATCCTCGGGGATCTCCGTCCGCTTCCATTGGTCGCCGCTCCGATCCAACGGCATCACTTTGTTGATCGCCAGCCCGCACAGCCGCTGCCCGTCCACCGCCAACACGACGAGGTCGCGCTCGAGGACCTCCGGTTTGAAGCGAGTGATCAGCTCCTCGCCGTCCTCCCTCGTGCATTCTGCAACGGAAGTGATGGAATGCGGGAGAAGTGAGGGGAAACGAACGAAGTGTGCGGGTGATGGTCGTCTGTCGGAAGTACTCGTTCTTCAAAAAGTCCTTGATCACTTCCGCATCTTCCGGCCGGGCGATCACGTAGCTGGAAGCAAGGATCAGTCAAGGACATCTAAGATTGAAAGAACGAACCGGATTGTTCGCCCCAATCGCTTCACTTCGACCTCCGAGCGCACCTTCCGCTCCACCGCCGGCAGTTCGTAGGCTTTCGGCAGGCGGGGCTAAACTCCAACCCATCATGTGCCTTCACTCCTTCCAACTCACGGAATCGTCGGCCAACAGCTCGGGGACGGCGGCCAACTCGCCGAGCATCAGGTTCGCCTCAGTGGCCCCGTCGTGCATCCGCTCGCCGAGGACGGGCACTCCGTTGCGCGTGAAGCCGGCGTACGGCAGTTGGAAGACCGACTTCATTCCGAACTGCAAGCCAAATGAATGAAAGGAAAGCACAATGCATGAGAGGAACCTTCTGAGCGATGCGAGTCGAAGCAATCGCGCTGCACGTGCTCGCGACGTGTTCCACGTGTCGCCCCCGCGCCAACCGCATCATTTCCTTCCACAATTTCACGCCGAGTCCCCCTCCTTGATACTCGGGATGAACGGATACCAAATCGATGCGGAAGAGCTGCGAGCAGTCGGCCGGAAGGAAGTTCGAGGTGAACGACTCGATTTCTTCGATGAACGCCAGCACGCCCTTGCCGCTCTCCACTGCGCATTCCGTTTGGTCGATCACTGCAAACACGAGTGGATTGGGTCGATAGAAGTGTTACGAGCTTTAAAGACAAACGAACAGAAATGTCCAACCCATGACCGCTGGAACGAACCTTCAGCGTAGTCGGGGAGCAGCTCGAGCGGTTTCTTCGGCTTCTTTGGATCCAACTGCACCAAACAACCGGCCGCAACGCCCACGATCTCGAAGCAGTCGGAAACGACGAGCATGGAGCGACCCGTGAGCCACGTTTTGATCTCCGCCGCGTGCCATCGCCGGAGGTCTTCAGCGCTCAAACCTGAACACACGGATCGGTTGAGAGATCGAAGGAATCAATGAAAAGAAAGCACGAATGTGAAGCCAACAGAAGAGAACGAACCAGAAGCAACATCGAGCGGCTCGGTTCGTCGCGTGACGTCGCAAATGAAGTCCAGGATGGCCGCCTCGTCCTCCACTTCGGCCACTTGAAAGCGGACGGTCGAGTGCTGGCGTTCGACGTAGAAGGACTCGTCGAGCGTCTCGCGCAGCCGCACGTCCAGAAAGTGGCGCTTGAACGAGGCCGAAATCGTCATTCCAAGGGAGTGTGCTGAAAGAAATGAGGGTTGAGAACGGGGAAGAGCAAAGCGAAGACAAACGGCGAACACGCGACGAAAGCGGGGCATGCGGAACAAACGAGATAAAAATTCAGGCGCGCTTCTCTTTCGCGTCTGTTTCGTTTCGTTTTTGCCTGCTGAAACAACAAAGACAAACGGAAAAAAAGCAACAGCTTGAAAGTCGTCAGTGGCTTTTGACTGCTCAACCGCCTGCTTGCTCGACCACTTAAAAGCAATGCCGGCGTTCTGAACGGAATGACCGCAGTTCGTCACATTTTTAAATCACAAAGAGATCACAGACCACTGAATGCCCGCCACTCTCGTGTGAAGGAGCCAAGAGCACTCGGCCGCTTGCCCGGCGGTCGGGCGGCCGCGGCCGGCGGGCGGCCGGCGGGCACAAAAAGTGAACGCTTTCCGTCCCACCCGCTCCGCCCGCTTCGTTCTTTTGCTTCCCGATTCTCGCCGCTCGCACGCGTGTTTGCGTTCAGTTTTTGTGCCCGCCGCCCGCCCGAGTGGCCGCTTTGTTTCGAAACAAGTGCGAGGACACAAGAAGTGAACGGGCGAAAGAATCGAGGTTTGTGATCGTCTGTTGATTGTAGGGAGCACTCGACCTTGCCGTTATTGCGGTTTATGATCGATGTTTCAACCGTGCCCACTTTCGGAAATCCGCACGCAATAGAAGCGCTTGTTGTTCGTCGACAACCACAGAGGTATTTATTTCGCTAAAGAGATCAAAGAGGAAATCGGCAACAATAGGTAAACAACCGAAGAAAATATTAGAGAACAAGCACCACAAATGTACGATGAACGCGGAACGTCTGCCACTTAACTGAGCACCACGACGACATCTTCGACCAGGATTTCACGGCTATGCTTACGAAAAGCATCTAGCGCTAAGCGTACCGCCGAGTTCGGTAAACTGAAAACATTATCGTATTGTTGAACCGAACAGCGATGATACGACTGACGTGCAATGAAGTTGGTAGAGATTCCAGTCATTTCTAGCCCACCTTCTTACGGCCACTTGCGCTTCCTTGTTTCCTCTTTGTTCTATTGGTGCGTTTTGGTGAAGGACGAAGGTGGCAGTCATTAATTTCTTCCACTGATAAGAAGGCTGTTCGAGATCGCACCAGTAGACGAATTGTTGAGGCGATTGATTGCGGGCCTCGAAGACGCAAAAGCACACATTGCTGGGTGACCAGAAGAAGCTGCGTGCTCTCCACTGAAATCGAATAAATTCCTAGCATTCACTATACTCAGCACTCACTTCTTCATCGACTGCACCGCGCACCTTTTTTTCAGTCCACGTCTTCTTTGCGATGTTCAGGATTTGGAGAGTGGAGGCGTCGTTCCATAAAATTCCGAACAAAGAACGGCCGTCGTTGCTCAGTTGGTAGACACGGTCGTCGCGTGTTTCAAGCTCTTCCATGTCCGCGTCCACGCTGTTGTCACCAATGTCCAAACGAACCAAAACAATCCGTTCGGCGTGGTTTCGATTGAGCACCGCCAGCTTTGCTTGGGCATCCGCTCCAGCGATCTCCGTAAAGACGTAGGTGGTGGGTCGTTCCTCTTCTGCGAGCACGATCCTCTCGTACGAGCTGTCCTTGAAGCACAAGCGAAGCAACGACAAGCTCCTCGCTTCAAGCGAAATCATCGTGTTCGAATTGACCATCACAAAATCCTCGGTGCGAGCGTTCGTGCAAACTTTAGGTTTGTATGTTCTAAAGTTGAAAGAACCCATGAGTTTGATTAAGCAAAACGTACTGCTGAATTTCGCGAACGAGATCAACGACAATAAACCATTGGTCCACAGAAAAACCGTACATGTACCGTCCATCGCTCGAGAACACGATTGGACGTGCGGGCTTAACGACAACTGAACAACTGCGTTTTAAAAACGCTTACCCGGTGGTCAAAAAAGCGACTGTAAGCTTTTACCCGTGTATTCAAATTCAACTCTTCCAGCAAAAGAGGCGATTCGCCCCCATCCATTAAGTTCAGTGGCTTTGTAGACCTCGTCAAGGGCTCTTCTTCTTTGGCCAGCAAGTCAGTCGGGCCTAAAAAACGTTTATATACTGCTTAGGGAGCCTTAATACTCACAGATGATCATAGTGAGATCGCCGCGCTTTGGCAACTTGTCGTAATTTTTGTACTTCACGACTAAACATAACTATCAGCAATAGTTTCATCGGTAAGAACGCACCGGCTTTTGCGATGGTTGAGTGGTTCTTGCACTGGGACTTCAAGTCGTCGATGACCACAAACTTTAAGGACGAAGGCAGATGCGGGACTTGTGGGGCCAAGACGTCCATCAACTGTTGCAAGGTTTTCTGCGTAAAAAAGTAAATGTTCATCAAAATAAATGAAGCTAAACCTGGATATTTTTCTGCTTGGCATTAATCGTCAGCTTTGCGAAGTGGCATTCGTAGCGTTCCACGCCAACACGATTGAGATACTCGACGAATTTGTCCAAACGAGCAGCAAACTTTTGCAAGTGTTCGAGCAAAATGTCTTGATAATCGTTCTCCTGCAACCCGTTAATGTGTATCTTACTATAGTTTATTAACTTACCTCTAGACGTTCCCATCCTTGCAGGTCCGAGTCGTCGATGATTAGGAGCGGTGAGCGCGGGTGTTGTTCGACTAACTTCTCAATTTCTCGTGCATATTGCTCGTAGCGTTGCTCAAAGTCCATATCACACTCGTAGATGAGCTCGACATATTTGGCGTAACGACCGTGAGAAGATAGATCGTAATAGAGCGGTTGATTGATCATTTCTACAGCTTTTCTGTAGTCAGCAAGGAGCACACGAACGCAGAGCTTCTTTTCGTTAAAAGGCCGAAAAGCCGCTTCAGTGTACGACAGCCGGTGCTGATCTGTCACTTCAAAGGCTGCAAAAACTCATAAAAAACAAAATTGAGAAAACGCACCTTCCCCACAGGTCGATCGGAACAACGGAATCCATTGACAGATGGGAGGCGAATGACAAATTTGACGATCGCTGGTGGACGAACCATTCCGCCATTCGCTTCGTTTTAGGTAGTCGAAAAGCAGCTTCCTCCATTCATTCACATTCTCAACCGGAACGTCACCAAGCGTGTACGAAAGTTTTTGCGGCACGAGTTTGTAAGGCCAAAGCTTCGCACCAATGAAAGGATGGGCGAACGCGTCCAACGCCGAAATTCGATTTTGTGGATCAATAGACATCGTTCGGAAGAACAGATCACGAATTTCCAGAACTAAAAACAGCGTGAAAATAAAGCTTTTTGTTAGCACTCACGTGTGCTCGCTGTAAGCTTTGTTTTACCCTTGTCTTCCGTTGTAAGCGATGGTTCTTCAGCTGAAAGACAATTGCGTGTGTTCGATAGAAGAATTCTGTACAAACTTGTTTCCAAAATCTCAAAGTCATCGTCGGATAAAAGCTTTTCAAGAGTAGCTTTTGCTTGATTTTCATCGCCTGCAAACACATTTGGTTGAAGTTCTTTGCGATTACTAACCAAAAAGCTCCTGTTGTTTGCTCGAAACATCCTTTTCCGTTGTGGCTTCAAACAGTCGCTTTCCCGCGAGCAACTCGTAGAAGATGCATCCGGCCGCCCAGACGTCCACTACAAAAGAGCAAGTTTAGTTAATTTGATCGGCTTACCGCTTTTTGTGTACTTTTCTTGGCGAATCACTTGGGGGGCTCGGTAGGGCAGAGCGGTCTCGTCATCTGTAACTTCTTTTGCGTGCTCATTTTCGCTTGTATCTTCGATTGCGAATACAAAATCGATGAGTTCGACCTTGTAGTTTCCATAGACAAGAACGTTTCCTGGATGTAAATTCTGAAAAACCAAGGTGTTCGTATTACAGCTTTCCATTTGCGTACGCGATGAATAATTTGTTGTTTGTGCAAATACACGAGAGCATCAAAAAGCTGCTCCATAATCGTTCGTGTGTGGTGAATGTTGAAACGTCCATCCGTTTCGATCGCTTCTCTCAGGCTTCTTTGCGACCATTCTGCTACCATGTAGAAATCGTTGAAGTCTCCAAGTGTGTCGGCAGGAGTAAACACATCGATTAATCGTCGGATCTAAGCATTTTAATATTGGAAAAGTAAAGCCGGACAAAATTACGTTATGGTGAAAAATCGATTGAAGCAGGAACAGTTCTCGGTAGGCATTTTCTGCGTGCCTAATGTCCTCGAAAGGCTTCTTGTGCCGCTTGATGGCTACCTTCGCTTTAGTCCGTCGATCGATGGCCGCGCTGCAACGAATTAATGCTATTATCAACACGGTTCACTTACTAAACATGCGATTGACCACCTTCTCCGACCAACTGTACATCCTGGTACTCGTCTGGAAATAGACCATCCACAGGCTCTTCGACGTAACGAAAATGCCCTCTATTTCCGGCCATTGCAAACTAGGGACGGTCTGAAACGTAACGATGGATGACATTCCGTTGTGCTTCCAATTTGCTTTTGCTAACGCGGATAGCAATTGACGAGTTTTTAATGTACAACGAGAAAATAAACGATCGATGCAAGCAAGCGGCAGAAGGGGAAGTGGAAAATGAGAAAACTTCCTCTCATCTGCGTTTCATCGGCCGCAAGGTTTGTGATAAGGCCGTAAAACGGAGGCGCCGGCGAGCGTGTCACGCAAAAGCGGACGGACGGCAGAACGACGCAAACACTTGCTCGCTGTTTTCGGAAAGCGGACAAACAACTCGCCGAGTCCTCGCGTTGTTTCCGCTTTATTGCCCGACGCAATGAAGACTGCTTGTTTGTGAGAAATAATTCGTTCGCCACTTCCAAGTGCAGCGAGAACACATGCAGAAGACGGCGATAACAAGGCTGAAGAAACGGCGTTAAGAACGAGCAATCCATAGAACGAAGCAAGTGATGGAATGAGGCGTGCACGGAATGTTAAGCTCTTTTCGCCGTTTAATCTGTAACAAATCACAAACACGCAGGCTATCAGTTCAAAAGGCTCGACGAGACATTTTAATCTCTGCGGCACGCGCCTTCTTTAAATGCTTTGCAAATCGATTTCACTTTCTTGGCTTCGCGGCCGCCGTCGCGGACGATGCACTCTTATGTGTGGCGTTTTCTTTATTTCATGGCTGTCTTGCGGCTTCTTTTCGCTCAAGAAGTGTACAAGCTCATGATCTGGAAGAACTGTGAGCGACTTCTTTCGACCCTGAGGTCACCCTCTCGTTTCAGCGATTAACGTTCACCTTGGGACACCCGCTCAACCGCAATACGCCCTCCTTTCCACTGTCTTCTCGGAGGTTCTGGTCGTCGACGCCAACTGCGGGCAGCAACGTCCCGACTGCCCACCGCTTTGCTCAGCGGCCGAGTTCTCTTCGACGTTCTGCTCGTTCGACTGCCAGTTTACTCCACTAGCTTCTTCTTGGCAGCGGTGCTGTCTGACGGGACGTTCAATCAACTCCTACTACACGTTGTCCAACTCCTCGACTGTGGCGGAAAGCCGAGTCGAATGTAGGGGCCAACGGGCGGGCTTCTCGTCGATGCGCGGCCATTGGATGGCCGACCGCCTCGTGCTCCTCAAGGTCATTGTGTGATAGGAGACGGGCGAACTGCGAATCGACGCGGCGGACCTCGTGCTCGGTTGGCAGTTGGACGAGCGGTACGCGCAATCCTTAAACAGCTTAAATCCCTAAAGTTTCAGCGTGATCGCCCTGAATCCGAAAGACGTCGGAATCGCCGTCAGCGGAGTGGTCGCTGGATTGGCTCCGGGAAGGGCGAATTTTGTCGTGCAGGCCTTTGAGCAGCGGTTGATCCCCGCCCCAACCGTTACGATCGTTCGAAACGGCCATGCGTACGGGAGGCTGCTGCTTGGTGGGCAATCCAACGAGCACTGCGGCGAGTGGATCGAACGACCGGCCGAGCGAAGTTCCTGGGCTGTGCGGATGGACGCGATCGAGATCACTTCAATCGGTCCGGACGGCCAAGCGATGAATGTCCACGTGCACAATCCACTCGTCTGTAGTCCTCTTATTCCACACTTCAATCATTCGTTTGCAGGTCCAAATTCGCTTGGATTCCTTGAATCTTCCTTTTTTCGTACCCGACGAGATCTTCGATCGCTGGGCAGCGCTGGGGAAGCTCGAGCAAACGGGCAAAACTTACTTTGTGAACTGTTCAGCTGAAGTGAACATGAGCTTCCGGATCGGAGACTACGAGTACCGCTTCCTTTCCGGCATGATCATGCAGCCACAACACCAAGAGGGGTGCTCGTTGTCCCTCGCTCCCGTCCGCGACTACTGGCCCATTCGCTACACGAACGATCCACAGTTTGTTTGGAGCTACGGGTTTTTCAAGACTCACTGCGTCTCCTTCGACTACGCGAACAACTCGATCGGGCTCGCTCCAAGGCTCGGCTTATCTCTGCTCGCGCACCTGCATTCAATTGAGTTGCTTGCTCGCGCTCGAGTGTCGTTGAAGAGAACTCCCCTTGATTTGGTTGTTTTACCCTTTGACTCGTTTATTCGAGGTTAGTTGGAAGGACACCTCGTAAACATCAGCAGAAAATGAATGATATTCGTGAATTCAGCTCCAAATCCCCTCAGCGAATTGATCGAAGACGTGCGGCAGAAGAAGCGGGCGGCTCGTGGTCAACGCCAAGTGTCGCAAGCTGTCCGGCCGTCTGCAACGAAGAGGAATAAGCGGGTTCTTGCACACACTCCTGCCTCAATGGAACCCGTCGTGCAATCAACGTGTTCTCGCTGCTCTCCCACGAGGTGTTGCTCGAAAAGACGACCTGATGTTCGGTTTGGAGGCTGCCGAGCGGCCAGACCATCGAGAAGAGATCGCTGGTCGGCGGGAGGACGACGTTCCATCGCAGTTGGCGGAGGTCGAGGACGGCCGTCAGGAAGGCCGCCCGCGGGAAACGAACGGCCACGTGGATTTGGTGGCTCGCCCCGCTCACGATCATCGAGGACTGCAAAGAGGAAGGATTCTTGGGTGAATGTGGGGGGAACAAACCCAACGGTTCACGGCTTTCAGCTCGCGCGGCAAGGGAGTCAGCGGAATTCGCGTCTTCTCCCGCTCGACCGGATCGAAGCGCCAAACGAACGCGGGCGTTTGATCGAACAACCAGAACTTGCGGTCGAAGAAGTGGACGCCCGCCGAACCCTCGCTTCCGCGCTCTCTTCTCGGCAGCGTGTGCAGAAGCCGCAACTCGGCCGTCTCTTCCGTTCGCCCCAACTCGTAGACGACGGCCGTCTTCTGCGCCTTTTGGACCAAAAGAAGCGAGTCGTCCAGCAAGCGGACGTCCTCCACCACCGGCCCGTGCAGCTCGGAGTTGCGGTAGAGTCGCGAGCACGAGTGTTTCTCGTAGTCGAGGCGAAAGAAGTTCCAATGGGTTGCGTAAAAGAACTGTCCGGGAGCATCTAAATCATCAGTTGCAGGCAGACAGGCGGCAGGAAGCACTCACCATGCAGTTTCGTCCTAAAGACCATGAGCACCGTGTTCAGGTCGACGACGTCGAAGCACAGATCGCGAAAAGGCAGCGGACGGTTGACGCGCGATTTGAAGCGACTAAACCGGGGATAAACACGAGCAATTAAAAGCCCACAGCTTACTGCTCTTTCCCGCGAAACAGATCGAACACGAGGAGCGTACTGCGCTGCCTGTTTTTGTATTGTTCGCGCAGGAAAACGAAGACGAAACGGTCGGCGTACAGCTTCATCGAGGACGTGGAAACGAAGCATCTCGCCGTGAAGCGACTGATTTCGCGATCCGCGGAAAGATCGGGCATCTTTGCGGTTGAAAGTGGGACGAATAAAATGAGCCGTTTGCTGTGTGGGTGAGCGGGAACTTTCGATGTGGGCGGTGAGTTTCTCGCGGCAATCCGCCAGACGCCTTCGCCCTCCGATCGGTCGGGCGCGCATTCGAATGATGACCGCAAGGCATTGCGGCGACGTTACAAACGGCTTTCCTGCCCGAATGAAGTCCTCTACTTGCGGCGGGCAAAAGAAGACAGAATGTGCAAGGAAGAAACTAGGTATAGCGTTGGCTTCCTTGTTTAACGTTCTGCTGTAGCCAAGATTACGTAAACGATTTAATGCACGAACCAAGCACAACCACTAAATATGAACGGTCCGAGTGTGCGCTGGTCGACTGTCCGCCGCGTGCCGTCCGCTCGAACTCGCGATCGTTGCAGTTCGCTTTCCGCAAGACAGCAGTCGTTTCAAGCAGAATTCGCGGTAGTTCTTGATCGAGCAGATGGCGCCGAGGAGGTTGAAAACGGGCGTCCAAGCGACGGCCATCATCGCGACGTCGCCGAAGTGATCGTCCATTCGCAGGCCTACGAGCAGGGCGGTAGTCGAGACGGCGATCAACAGGCCCGCAAGTAGAGGAGAGATGGCCTGCAATCGAGTGGAATAAGTGGGCAGACAACGAGGGAGTGCCTGCAGAAACAACGTCCACGCCAACTGCCGATGGAGCGCCTTCGTTCGGTCGGACAACTCGGCCGCTCGTTTCGCCAACTCGCGCACCGTCAGGCGGGCGAACAAAATGGTAGCCGCGTAGCTCCCAACGACCGTCACCGACATGAAGGCGACCTCCGCGAAGTAGGCGGGGATTTTCTGAAAGAAATATGGCCAATCTAAATCGTTCGTTTCCGCTCGCGTACTGGATTTCTGACGAGCAACCTGAAAGCACAAGTGATCGTTCATTACTTCTCCTTGTTGCGTACGTGGGAATAGGATCCTCAACGAACCAGAGCGGTCCGTAGTCACGTCCGTCGAGCGGATGAAGGCCAAAGTACGAGGTGAACGGCAAAATCAGGAGCTCGAGGATTGGAATCGAAAAGTAGGCAGCTGTTTGGAGTGCACTCGGGACGCCGTTTCTGGACAGCAAGCAATTAACCTTTGCTCGTTCTCTTTAGCTTACGACGAGATGCATCGAAAGCGGTAGAAGTACTGGGCGGGTAGGAAGAGGACGCCGATTGTGATGCCCATGTTCAGCACGATCACCGCCGCTTGTTGGCCCGCGTAACTCAGCCGAGCAGCCGGACCGGTGAACGCGACAAGGCCGACGTCATCCGAGATCCTCACTCTCTAAAAGAGAATTAAAACGTGGAGTGCCCGTCGCTTACGGCCTGAGTGAAGAAATTGGCGACCAACAGCCAGCAGTCGGCGAACGTGCAGACGAGGAGCATCCGCCCGAACGGCCGCAAGTAGGGCGGCGACTGGCGGAGGATGAGGTACACAAGGAGAACGGCCAGAAAGCCACCAATTGTTGTACAAGCGAGGTTGTGCACTCGGTGGACGACCGAGAAGGCCGAGCCCTCAAACGAGGCGGTCGTTCGGTCGGCGAAGAAGTGCGGATTGTGGACAAACGGATTCGAAGGATCCACCGTGTAAACGAGCATCTTTTGGATTAAAATAAATGAAATTTTTTGCTGTCTGGTGGCTTCAAACAATTTGCCTCGCAGAAAAGGTCGCCTTCAAATAATTGTACTCAGGTCAGGTGATCTGTACAGGCCACTGAGATGAGTACAACCCTTCCGTCCACTTTTTTGTACTGGTCGTTGATGTCCAGCCAACTCTTTAGATTTGTACCCGATTGGTCGCAAAAGGGCAGCAAAAGAAACAAAAAGAGGTGACATACAGAACCCACTTACGTGCATCCGCTTCATAGTGACGCAAGACGAGAAGCCTGCTTCAGAAGCGACCAGCAATCGACCGCAGCACATCCTACAAAACACGGCATTCGATTACGCACCTGCAAAAGAATTCGGTTCAAATCGAAATTTCTAACGCTTATCAGCAACTTCACCCGCGCATAACGCGAAATCGGCTTGTTGTGTGGACTCGCTAGTTCGTTTCGTCTAATCCTTTGCGGCACGCGTCTTTTTCGCTCGAAATTCGTCTTGATTTTATTTCTTCAAAGAATGCGCACATTCCTGCTGCTCCCTTTCTGCATCTCCGCAATGTTCCCGTCTCTTTCGGCACAACAACCACGAGTGTACAACCTCTCCATAGATTTCGGCTCCGATTGTGAGCACGATTGATTCGCTTTGCCTTCGTTTCACATCTCTCGTTTTCAGCCGTCCCCGTGGAGGTTGGAGAGCCGGCCCAGTCATTGCGACTCGTTTTGTCCACTCTGTTCTCCGAAGTGCTGCTCGTCGATGCGAACTGCGGACAACCCCGCACCGACTGCCCTCGAATGTGTTCGACCGTCTCGGCTTTCTGTTCGTTCGACTGCCAACACACTCCAGCCGCCGACTCGTGGCACGCGTGGTGTCTGCGGTTCGAAGCGATCCACGCGCACAAGACGAGGACTTCTTTTTACTCGCCGTCCAACTCCTCGACTGTGGCGGAAAGTCGAATCGAATGGAGGGGCCGGAAAGCGAACTACTTGTCCATCCAAGGACAGTGGGTCGCCGACACTCTGGTGTTTAAAGAGAACGCGTCTACGGAAACATCCAAAGGACTCACTCTTCCATCGGCTCCTCTGGTGCTGGGCTGGCAGTTTGACGAGCGGTGAGTGCGCCGATGCATCAGGATCAATCCATTCATCATTCTCGTTGCAGCCTGATCTCCATTTCCAAATTCGCGAACTACGCACCGAACTCGGGGATTCTCGGGCTCGCTCCTGGCCGCGGGAACGTCGTCGTCCGGGCTTTCGAGCAACATTTGATCCCCGCCCCCACCGTCACGATCGTCACCATCCTCCCATCGTTGGGCGTCGACCGCTGGTTGATGATCGGAGAGCAGACGAAAGAACCGTGCGGCGAGTGGATCGAAATGTCGGCCGAACGGGACGTGTGGGCCTTCCGAATGGACGCGATCAACCTCACGTTTTTCGGACCGGACGGGCAAGCGATCGACTTTCAGTTCAACGATCCATTGGTCCGCTCGTAGTCCACTCATTCCACGCTTCAATCATTCGTTTGCAGGTCCAAATCGCTGTCGAATCTGTGAATCTTCCCTTCTTCATCCTCGACGAGATCTTTGACCGCTGGGCAACACTGGGGATGCTCAGTTACGACGCAAGCGAAGCCACTTACTACATGAACTGCTCGGCCGAAGTGACCATGAGATTTCAAATCAAGGACTACAACTACAGCCTTCCTTCCGCTTTGGTGATGCAACCGCAACATCACCCAGAGGGCTGTTCACTAACTCTTGCTCCTGTTCGCGACTACTCACCCACTCGGTACACGGACGACGTTCAGTTCGTTTGGGGCTACTTGTTTCTCTTGACTCACTGCATTTCTTTCGATTACGCGACTAACACGATCGGATTGGCTCCCCTGCCGCTACCTTTTGATTAAGAAAGCTGAATAAACTGTCGGTGATGAAGAAGGCGGGCAGCGGCGCCACTCGGTGATGTCTTCCGTATTCGACGAGCTCCCTTGAACTAACCGAAAATTCGGAGACCATGCAATCAAGTCATGAGAACTCGGTAGGAACAGATCAGAACACTGAATCACGACCTCATTGCGGGTTGTCATCAGAATGCGTAACATTCTTTCTAAAACTTTTAAATTCTTACGCAAACCAAACAAACGCTCCTCCACTTTCAATCCCTGAAACACTCATTAATAAGCCGGCTATCAGTGCGGGATTGACGGCTTTTCGCTAATCCGTCGGCACGCGCTGTCTCAACCCAAACGCTCGCTTTTCGTTTTCGTTAAAAAATGCCCGTGTTCATTCTGATCTTACTTTGTTTTCCTACAAGATTTTCGTTTCTTTGCGCACAACAAGTGTACAGCATTCCGACCTACACTGGCTGTAAGTGGACTCTTTGCATTCAAGCACTCACCCTCCCTCTCCAGCCGTCCTCCTGCAAGTCGGAGAGCCCAGCAAAGTGATCGCCGTTCCGTTTTCCACCGCGATTTCCGCTTTACTGTTGGTGGACGCCGACTGCGGAGTGCCCCGTTCGGATTGCCCGCGACTGTGCACCGCCGAAAAGTTCAGTTCGTTCTATTGCTCGTTCG
This sequence comes from Aphelenchoides fujianensis, assembly GCA_024699865.1. Classification (NCBI taxonomy): domain Eukaryota; kingdom Metazoa; phylum Nematoda; class Chromadorea; order Rhabditida; family Aphelenchoididae; genus Aphelenchoides; species Aphelenchoides fujianensis. The sequence goes on along the minus strand of JAMPIO010000067.1, from coordinate 477,676 downwards.
ACTGCCAGTTCACAGCGGTTGCCTCCTCGTGGACGCAATGGTGTCGAGCGGTCGAGGATAACCCCACCGTTCAAGGCGCCTACTTTTCGCCCTCCATCTCGTCGACCTTCGAGCAGAGCCGCCGGGAATGGCGGGGGCAACTCGCTGGACACGAGCCGATGCGCGGCGAATGGGCGGCGGACGGCGTGTGGCTGCTGGACATGAACGCCACGGAATACGACCCGCAGGGACTGCGAGTAGAAGCGGCAGACTTCGTTCTTGGTTGGCAGCTGGACGAACGGTGAGTTCCGTTGAATTTGGTTGACTTCTTCGTTCGTAGAATCATTTTGATGGGCGCCGGAATCTTTGGCTTGGCCCCGGGCAAAGGAAACGTCGTCGTGCAGGCCTTCGAGCGCCGACTGATCCCCGCTCCCGTTCTCTCAATTGTGCTGGCCGATCCCTGGGACGGCACCTTCTTTTTCGGAGCTCAGTCGACAGAACGCTGCGGCGAGTGGATCGAGCGGGCGGCCGAGCGGAACACGTGGGCGTTTCGGATGGACGCGATCGAGATCACTTCTTTTGGTTCGGACGAGCAAGTGATCAATTTCCGCTTCAACGATCCATTGGTGCGTTCGCAGTCCATTTATTGCAACTCGTAATCGCTTGTTAGCAGATCCAAATCCTGATCGATCACACGGAATCCCCGTCCTACATCCCTGACCGCGTATTCGATCGCTGGACGGAATTGGGGATGATCGCCTACGATCGGAGCAAACACGTCTATTCGCTGGAGTGCTCCGCACAACTGAACATCAGCTTTTGCATTGATCACTACGAGTACCGCTTTCCACTCGATTTCTTGCTGATGGACGGCACAGGCAGCGAGTGTTCGTTGCGGTTGGCCCCCATACGCGACTACTCGCCCACTGAATACACGGACACTCCTCAGTTCATCTGGAACTACCGCTTTCTCCTCACTCACTGCGTTTCTTTCGACTACGCGGCCAATTCGATTGGGCTCGCCCTACTCCTGCAGTAAAGAGTTGCGCTTTGTTCACTCGATCTCATAAAAGCCGCGCTAAGCGTCGTCGACGCGGGCGATCTCGCGTAGTTTCCGGTCGGGGTGGTGGGCCTCGGGCGCGCTAGGCGTGAGTGGCGGCTTCGTGTTTGTTTCGGCCCCTCCCGTGTTTTTGGGGGTGCAGTCGCTAGAAACGGGCGAGCTCTCATCGCCAAACAACATGCTTGTGAGCAAAAAGAAGGTCCTTGCTGCCAGCGACGAACCCCATCGCCACCACAAACCGCTGCAAAACGAGTGAACAAACGGCCGATCCGTGCAAAAAGGGGACTTCCCGGCCGGGAATCGAACCCGGGTCTCGCACGTGACAGGCGCGGATACTCACCACTATACTACCGAGAACACACTCGGAGCGCGGCGGCCTGCCTCTTCTGCTAGTTGACCCGCCCGTTCGCTCGTTCTCTCGCGCGTGTGTGTGCGCCGGCGAGTGGCGAGCGCGCGGGTGACGCGCCGAGTTGCCGCTTCCTCCCGCCGCTGCCGTCGATTTCGCCCGCTTTCCGTCGTGTTCCGCGCCGCGTTCCGCTGTCGTTTGGCCGAAAAAATGGGTTCTTTCTGTTGATTACTGGTGAGTTCCTTTAAGGTTGATATTTGAGTGGATTATGCCTCGAATTTAAGGAACTTTGGCGGCGAAATCGAGTGGATGGTCGACTCGGAGCAATTTCTGACGGATTTCGCCAAGTTCGGTGGAATTCGATGATGAGCGGATCGATTGGACGGAAGTTTGAGCGAACGGTCGGTTTACTCTTTTCCCAGTTGTGTCTGCTCGCTTTAGAAACGAACGAACAATCGAAACAAACCCGAATCGACCGCGTATTGAAAAAATTTCGTTTACTTCGGAATTTCCGTACGGCTTCCGGACTTTAACGGCGGAAAGAGTTGCCCGGTAGATTCGCACACCCGTTTGCAACAATTACGGCCGTTTTACGACGTTTTCTGCCAAGTGAAAACAAAACCGATCGGCGGCTACCTTTCCGTCGTTTTCCACCCTCAACGGTTTATCAACAAAACGAACCGATTTCGTTTTTCTTTTTGCTACGAATGTACGAAGATAACGTAGAAAATTCACAAAAACAAAACAATGCCGATGCATTCATTGTAACGGAATAGAACAGCAAAAACGGGACCGAAGACTGAAAGTAAAACTTCCATTCTATTTGTTCGCCCATCGGCCAGATACCGAACGCACGAAGACTGGCGGAATAAAACCACCGGACGTCGGGCCTCGCTTTTGCGACGAGAAGCTTTGACTGATTCCAACATGCGTATGCAAGAATCAACGCTTGTTGCGACGGTTTGGGCCAACGGAAAGAACAAATCAACGACCACCTCTTCGTCTCCTTCCACACTCGACCGTTTATTAAACGAAACAATTCCGTTTTCCATTTGCGACAAAAGAAGCAAAAAATGCTACCAGAAATAAAAGAAAGCAACGCTGCATGCATTGTGGCGGAATAAAAGAAAACGAAACGCTAAGCCGCACGCGGAACGTAAAGCTTTCGTTCCTCTCCGTCGAGCTCCACTAACTCTCGTGGACAACCGCACAGCGCTTGGAAGCGAACTTCCACCTCTAGAAGACAACACGGAATAACCAACTCAATAGCGCGTGTTCAACGGAATAAATGAGAGGAGTGTGCGGTGATGCGTCGGAAAGATCTACGGCTGCGGAATTTCCTGGTATGAAACCCATTTTCCACGATTTTAATCCACGTCTGCGAAGTAAGCAAGTAGTAATTAAGGGCCAGACGGCCTGCCGCTTGTCGAGCAATCAAATTTTACCGCTGGGCCACGGAATTTCGGCTTTTACTCGTCTCCCAGCGTGCAGAAAGATTTGTTCGTATGGCAAAAGCAACAACCAAAGGAAAGATAACATGCGTGTCCCACTCAATTTTAAATCCGTTACTTCTTTTAAACGAGTGATCAATGAACGTTTGATGGAAACGAGCAGGCAAATTCCACCATTCGTTGAACTAAAGCAACATGCATCAACAAAATGAGCCCTCGCCATTGATTCTATGTGCAATAGAAGAATTGATCGTGCGTTGCTTTTCTGAAACACGGCGATGTTTCCATGTGCAAAACGAAAGAAGATGCCCATTCCGTACTGATTTTGGACGGAATTAAAAACACAACTCGCAGAACGCTGATCAAATGAGAAGAATCGAACCCACGTGTCAAGCGAATAGAAACGGAGTGTTCTTGACAGCAATGAGCAACCGTAATTCACGCAAACGTCGCGGAATCGACGCCCGGCTTCCTCAAGTACTTGACAGTTGAAGAAATCAGAACGCCTTGTTGCACTCGTTCGCGAGAAACTGCACCTTCGCGAATGATCGAGAAGCAGACGTCCTCAAACGGCTGCTTTGATCCTTTTACGTCACAAAGGCCAAAACGCATGTGCTCCGATCGGAATAATCCTCGCCTGAAGGGGCCCTTGCTACACTTACTGTCGGCCTCAAGCAAACATTGACGACTGCTATCGACTTGTTTTTGACAGTCTCTAGTGAATCAAGATCCGAACGAAATTTCGGACGGAATTACCCGTCACCGCCCGCTCTCGTCGTCGAATGAAACGACCACACAACCTTCTCGACCGCGGTCATCAAACGTGCGAATGTGGATGACCAAACAACAGAAAGAAACGGTTGTCGATCCCTCGACTATTCGCAAACGAATGCCCAGACAACAAAGAAGTCGTTGGCAAACAGCTTTCGGTCAGGCGCGTTTCTGCCCTGTACGGCTTTTATTAAAGGCGCCGGCGTTAACGCGTGTTTTACGGAATGAAAAGCCATTACTTACCGCTCACAAACTATTCAGTAAAAAACAAAGCGATTCGATGACGATGAGAGATTGTGGACTGCATGAACTCAGCGTAATTCCGTCCATTCTTTCTTGTCCATTTCCTAGAGGAATTCTCTAGTCAGACACCACTTGTGTGGCCAAGCCTTTTGTGCGGTATAATGCCTTTTGTTGGCAGGAGCAACGCTTTCTGCAGGCTCACTTTTCCACGAAAAAAACGTGTTTTAACTGCGGAATTTGAACCACCGCCAATTGAGCTTTACAGGTTGCTTTCCATTTGCAAAGCAAACGAACGAGAGCAGCTGAAAGAAAGCGACTGTGACGCCAGATCGAACGAGAACGAATTTCACAAAACAACGGGTACACCAATCAAGCAAAGATACAACGGAATAATCACGGCTGAAACGGCAAAAACCTTCAATAAACAGTATACGTTTACTTACCGGAATCCTCTCTGCTGCACTCGCCGGACGTCGAGTAGAACGATTGGTTGCCGCAACTTCCACCCGCCGATTGCACTTGTTCGATTAAAACATCCACAGAAAGAATTGGTGCGGTTTGATCTCCCCAGTAGAACACCTCAAACAAGTGCTCCGCAAAAGTCGTTTTCAACGAAGCCCTCAACAAACGGCGAACCGCACCAAGCGAGAATGTTTTTTTGGAATATCCGCGCGCAAATACGTCTGGCTTTTCTGCGCGGAATAAACGCCACTACCAACCAGCCCCACAAATGCAAGCTGACGGCGAGCACTCCCCAGCAGAAAAAGAAACAAGAAGCCGTTGGCATCTGTCCATCGTTCTTCAATGAATTGTTTTCTACTTTACGGCCAATTACTGACCGTCGTTACGTCCCAGCTCTAATAGATACGGAATAACTTGTCGACCTCAAGACTCGCTTGCATAATATTGTGATGCACAACTAAACACGTGAGCGGGATTGCCCTCGCAACTCATCCCGATTCTCGTTTTTTAAAAACACCGAACTGAGCAAAACGACGAACCGTTACTGAGAGCTGGCGGCCAGCGTTGATAAGACAAACAGAACAGCGAGTCCGATCCGCGTATGCGAGCAAGCCTGGGAGAGATGGGCGGAATATTCCGCGCCTTTCGGCCACCGGCAGCAAAAAAGCTTTCGACGAACAAGGCCTGACGCTCAAAGAAGCGAGCCGAACAGCTAACAACAAGCCATGATCTTAAGTACATTGATTAGCAGATCACGGAATTAAATCCTGCCCGAAAAGCACAGTTGCGTGAATAAAAAAGAATAGACAGCAACACCTAATCGTAAACAGCTGAAGATTTGGTTCTAACTGTCAAGACAGCGGTGGGGGACTCACATGCCCGGAATAAATGAGTTACGACCTGCAACACACCACGCTCGTTCACAACGACCAATCTTTGTTTGTCCACGAAAAGAAAGTATCGCTTAAGCGCGGAATAAACTCTCAAGTGAAAATGACCGCTCCGCAAGAAGAATCCAGTGCCCGTATTCGATCAAATGTCGTTGAAGTTGCCTTTTTTGAACACAATGCTGGTTTTAAAATCAACACGACGGACTTGGTAATCATTCGAACACACGGAATCAAAAAGAATGCGCAACTAAAAACAACAGAACTCATTGTCGTCGGCCCGCGGTTCTTTGCAGAATTTGAAGGTGATTACGCGGCCTTTCTTGCAGTTCAGTCCAACAAGAAAGTACATCAAATAACAACGAGTAACAGGAGCTGAAATCCCGTAACGTGCGAACCCAAATCGTAATTAAAAAACGCTATCCGCATAACGAACGCGTTTAAAACCTGTGCCGTTCGATTTCCGTGGCCAGAAGTCGGACCTCAACTCTCTCGCTTTGTTCTTCCAACTGCAACGGTTGTATGCGTTTGACGGCTATTTTTACTCATTCATCACACAATCCGCATCAGCTTTTAGGCAAACCTGAAACCACTGCGTCTTTTGTTACCGACGAGCGGAATTTGGCGTTGTAAGCGGTCAATAAATCAGACAACATCTTCGAGGCATTTCTTGCTCACAGAAAATCTCCATCGTTGTGTCTCAACCACGTGTCGGAAGGAATTTTTATCGCAATCACACAATGCACGGAATATCCGAAGGTACAACCAAAAAACCGCCAATAAAGCGCTGCCATCTCACATCGTCCAAAGCGAAAGAAACGAAGCAAAAGTCGGTCGACGCAAGAAGCGGGACCATGAGCAGCAACTACGGAAGGATCATTCGTCCGTTCTTCGGAATAAACCCACAAAATACCGCCAACAACGCAAAGAACACAAGCATTCGCGAATCAAACAAAAAGACATCCATTGCCAACGACCTTCCGTGCAGAAAGAAAGAGATAAACAACACAAACGACCGGCTCCTCTGCCTCTGGACTTCTACCCTGCAGTCGCTTCGGTCCAACGGCTGCACGAGCTGCTTTCGGTTGGCGGACGGGGCCGAAAGCTCGTGTCTGTGGGCACTTTCGTTCAGAACAGCGTTTCGTTGTATTCGACTCGTTTGTGATCGATTCTCTTCGCATTGTTCCGCTCTCTTTTTGTTCGCTCCAACCGCCGCACATCGACCGAGCACACGATCCACCCACTAGCTGCCACTCGGAAGCGAGTCTTCCACACCGTTTCCTCTATTTTCGCTGGAAAGCGGTGAGTTTGATGAGACACTTCGTGAGTGACTCGCTTTTTTCAGCTGTTTCTTCGTGCCAGTGGGCGACGGATTTTTTTCGATTGAAGGTCGAGGGCTGGAACGACAAATGGATGGCTCCTGCGCGCTCCATGTCTACTACTTCCTTTTTATTACGTTTCTTTCACAACCGATAAATAAGAACGCTTTCGTTGGATTCTTGCAATTGGCGACGGCTCTCACGAAAGGGGACACCTCATGTGTTTTGTCTTCAGGTGAGTGCTGCAAAGGGGCATGCAGTTTTGGGCCCGCAGGCCACCGCTTTCAAGAGTTGAAGAAAGGCGAGCACAAGCAGCACATGGTCTTCCGTGTGCTCAGCAACGAATAGACCACACAGAAGCAGTTGCTGGATCATTCTCCTCATCACACAGGCCGAACGCCCACTCCCGCCGGTCTTTTGCCGCTGCTCGTGAACTTCGAACAGTCGTGCATTAGGCGCGGCAGAAGCGGAAATGCGCACGAGCGGCGTGTGTGAGCAGCCGGCAGTCAGCGGGCCGGCCGCAGACACAAAAGGTTAGCGAATGCGGGATCGCGCTGAACAAACAGCCGGCAAGGACGATCCGCCGCACACGCCCCAATTCGAGCGAAGCAGCAGACGAGGCGGGAGCATCGGGCGTGTATAAAAGCCGCAGCCATTCCCGGAATGCGATCACAGGACCGAAATGAACCGTTGGATTCCGTTGGCCGTCCTCGCGCTCGTGCTCGTGGTTGTGCGGCAGGCGACCGCCGAGTGTCGCGACCGGCTGGACACGTGCGAGCGGGCCGCCGGCTACTGCAAGTCGCCCGCTCTCCAGGAGACCCTCCGCCGCAACTGCGAGAAGACCTGCGGACACGTGAGCCCGGCGATCTATTCGAGCAAGAACTCCAGTTCTTTCTTTCAGTGCACGGCGTCAAGCGGTAGCAAGAAGAAGGCTAAGCGGGCACCCAAGAAGCGCCGCAACCCGCCCCGCAAGAAGCCCGCCAAGAAGCCGAAGCGGAAGCCCGCGAAGAAACCCGCGAAGAAGCAGTGAGTGGGGAGCGGGCCGCGGAGAAAGCGCGTGTATGGCGAGTGAGAGGATAGAGCAGAGAGGGAGCAGTGAAGGGTTGCTGAGAAAGATGAAGCCGAAAAACGATACACCTCGCTTTATATTGCTCGTCGCTCACCGCACGACTCGCTTGCAGGCTGGAGCCCAAGTTCACGCTGCACTACTTCAACTTCCGCTTCCGCGGCGAGCCCGCCCGCATGATCTTCCACTACAAGGGTGAGCGGAAAAAAAGTGATAAAAACAACCACGAATTCACCTGTAGGCGTGAACTTCACCGACTTCAAGATCGAGCCGCGCACCCAGTGGCCGGCCATTAAAGCGAGTGAGTTGCAAGGAGATTTTGGAGCATTCATCCACTCGTTCCTCCCGCAGGCTACCCGAACGGCCAGGTGCCGCTGCTGCAAGTAGGCGGGCAGAACATCAGCCAGTCGATGAGCATCTACCGCTTCTTGGGCCGTCATTTCGGTAGGCGGCAGTTGGAAGAATGCTCTAAACGAGTGCCCAGGAATGGCCGGCAAGGACGCCACCGAGCAGGCGCACCTCGACGAAGTCTCGGAGCTGTTCCGCGACTGCCTCGACAACACCACCCGCTACATTCAAGTCAAGTTCGTGGGCTTCCCTGGCAACGAGGTGAGCAGAGCATTTAACCGAAGAATCCACTCGACCACCGCTTGCAGAGACAACTGCACGACGACGCGTTCGTGCCCTCGCTGAAGACCTACGGGCCGCAGCTGGAGAAATTCCTGGACGAGGCCAAGAGCGGCTTCTTCGCCGCCTCGGGCGTCACGTGGGTCGACTTCTACGTGGCCGGTGAGTGCGGAGGGGAGATGGGCGGGGCCGTCGGTAACAGCCGCTGGAGTTGCGCATTTTTTTTGCGGTCCTCAACCTACCGCCTGCCGCTCAGCCGTTCACTCCTCACTTTAGGCATCGTAAAGACGTACCTGAACGCGGACGCGGCGGAGATGGCCAAGTACCCGAAGCTGAAGGCCCATTGCGACCGCGTCTACGCTTTGCCTCAGCTGAAGGCGTGGCTCACGAAAGAGCCGCCCGGCAACTTCTGACCTGTTCGCAGAATAAACCGCTCGTATCCTTTACGTTTGTACAGGTGGATCATATATTTGTTGCTCGCTCGACAGGACTCGTGGTTGTTGAGACTTTGTACTGTTTCGATCGACCGGCCCGCCGTCTTGCTCGCACCAATCGATTTGGAGTTACGTAGCCGCACCGAACGAAAAACTTTCATTCTTTCGCATCCTCCGCTTGAGTCGGGGTTGATCGGCCGCTCTCCGCCTATTTAGTGCGAACATCTCTGCGGAGGGCTCGTAAGAAACCGATGGAAGTGGCATTCTCCGGTTCATCCACGAGCAATTCTCCCGTCATTCAATGCCGTCCGATGGCTTGCACCGGCACTTGGATCCAAACGGTTTGTTGAGGCTCAATAAAGACAAAATAAGCGTGACGTTCGTCCTTCAATCGTTATTTAAAAGCGTTTATCCGCTACGATGCTCTAGTACGCTTCAAACTCTCAATTCAGTGACAGAACTCGCACAATTGTTCAAGACTGTGCAATGGATGGCCTTGTTTGGATGGAGAAGAGCGGTTCGAGCGCAAACGGAACCACCCGGTTGCCGCGAAAAAGAAAGCGCTCGTGCAGGTAGTGGCGATAGGGCTGAATGAACACGACCATAAGAATGAAGTCGATGACCGTGTGGGAAGACGGAATCAAAAGAGCTACGAGAACCAGTTGATTGAATCTAGGAATACGAAAGGTAGCCACGATCAAGCAGAAGAAAAAAGGTAAGAACAAACACACAAAAGCTCCAAGTAGTTGCGCCACACACGACATAAGCAACATCATCTGCATTCGGAAGGTGTTCTCGTGAAAGGCCGATCGTCTCCTGTGCAGCGTGAAAAGATTGTAGGCGACCAACGAGATTGCCATAAAGGCGGCAATCGCCGCTACAACGACGACGCCCGACACCCGCAACGCCAAACCACGTTCGTCCAACACCGCGCAAACCAGCGAGCTTTCGTTTTGAAACAGCCGGCGAAGGACGGGGCTCGCGGATTCGAGTTGTTGGCGATCTTGGCGGTAGTTCTCATCCGTTTGATGCACAATCAGCTAAAAAAAGGCCGATTGCAAGTCGTTAAACAAGGCAAACACTCACCCAACAAACGACTTCAACCCAGAGTACAAGACTTATTTGAAAGTACGGCGTGAACTTGCGGTAGATCTGAACAACCGGCGACGTTTCGCCAAATGCGGCGATGGTGCGGTAGAAGAGAGAAAAGATCGCCGCTGCCGTTTTGCACACACCGCAGCTGACGGTCGCCGTCACAAACCACCTCGTCCAGCCGGAGGATTGACGGCGAAAGAAGAGCGAGGCGGAGAAGTAGCAAGAAGCGGGCAGCACGGGCACTGGGTGCATCAAACAGAGCAAGAAATCGAAGGCGAAATTCCACAGCACTTGATTGAGCAGCAACCACTTGTACGTGCCCATAGTCTTCGGAGACGCCTTCAAGATGACGAGCACAGCGGCATACGTGCTAAGCGCACTCAGGCCCACGATCACGAGCTGAGCGATCGAATACGCAAAAAGCTCGCTTTCGTTGGGCATCCCTACGGCCACCGCCTGCTCGAAGACCACCGAGTCCATTAGGCAACGAACAAAAACTAGCGAATGGAAAGTGTGGAATGCTACGGATCACAACGACAGGTGACTTCTACCATTCGTTCTCCTCGCCCTGCCATTTGCTGTTGCGGAATGTCCACCTGCTGCCCGCAAAGGAAAGGAGCGTTCTAGAAGTTGGTGGAAGTATTTGGCGAGTACTCATTGAACTCTGAACATTCCGGTGAATTGCGTGTTGACGTCACTCTTCTCGCCGCCCACAAGCCCATGTGAATTCCTTGCACATAAACAGCTCACTATCGTGGGCCCTAATTGTAAGCCGCGTATATAAACTTTTGGTTTTCGCAACCGAAACTGTCGTTTGTGATGGACGGCGGCCGATCGGAACGCAACGATCTTCTCAAATCCCATTCCAATTCACTAGCCGCTGTCATCCCTACGTTTCCCGAGCAAAAGCGGAAAGCAGAATGAATGCGCGCTAATCTGCGTGTGCGGAACTAAACGCTGATTCATGCCCGTCTTATCAGCAGCAGCGAGCAAGAGGGAGGAGGCGGCCGAAAACATCCTTGCGATCATTTCCTTGGGTTTCCCGCATAATGTCCGAGATCGGTGCTTTTGCTCCTGTTGAGGCATCGCAGAAGGCGGGCGATTTGATGACAAAAGAAAACGCCCGAATGACGAGTGACCGCGAACAACCGACGAAATGCGTGTTCTTCAACCGCCGCGTTCTCGGACGTCCGTCGGTATAAAAGAAAGTGGAGGGGAAAAGACAGCAATCCACTCATCAAAATGCAACTTCAAGCGTTGATCGTCGGCCTTCTAATTCTTGCACTAATGACTGCCGCCTTTCGAGTGCCGCTCTACAAAGCAAGGCCGTCCGTCAACTCGAAAAGTAAGTGCAGACTTTTGCCATCATTCATTCTTGTTCTTTCGTTTAGAAGCGTCCAATGGTCGGCACAATTCGAAACACGCGTCACTCTTCCCGGGGCTTTCCAAAGATCGCCGGCGTTACCAGGACGATCCCACCAAGTTTGATGGAGCCGGGCTCGCAGGTGAGTGAGCTTGAATTTCTACGGACTTCTTCTTGCCGTCACTCTCAACGCTTCAACACGAGTGATTGCCGAGTGTTTAGTGCAAGTGCAAATCGGAACCCCCGCCCAGACGTTCAAGACGCACGTCAGTTTGAATCGAGCGGAGCTGTGGATCGGCGACCAATCGTGTCAGTATTATTCGGAGTGCGGCGACTATTGCAACACTCGTGAGTTCACTCCAGAATCCTTCATGTACACTTGTCTTCGTTCAGACTGCTCGCACTTTGGCTGCGAGGACTGCTGCAACGAGCCCTCGGGCTGCCAGCTGGCCGCCGAGTTCAACAGCACCGCCTCGTCCACGTACGCGAAGAACGGAGCCGATTGGAACGTGACGAACGGCTTGTCGGGCTTCTTGGGCGTCGATCAGATCACGATCGACGGCGACTTCACCGTGAACGCCGCCCTCTTCGCTCAAGTGACCTCGTTGAACGAAGACTACGCGCCGTGCAACGGCTACTGCGAGGACGAGAGCGGAGTGTTCGGACTGGGACTGGCGGCTTTGAGTCCCACGGGCACTCCTTCGGTCTTCGAGCAGGCCTTCCAGTCTGGGGCCTTCGACAAGCCGTTCGTCGGCCTGTGGATGAACGAGACGAGGGACTCCCAGGACGGCGATGTGGTGGGCGAGTTGACGTTCGGCGATTGGGACTGTCCGCGATCGAGCGGATAAAAACCACCGTTCTTCCTGCTTGCTGACGTGCGGCCGGAACGGCGGCCTGTGGTCCGCCGTTCGCCCGCCTTCTTCTCTCCGCCCGCCTATTTAAACCCCGTTCCTTCGCCTGTTTCCCTCTTCCACTCGACCCACTGCTTCTGCTTCTGCGTCCGCCGACGATATCGGCGAGACGCACGAGGCACGAGGCAGTCGTTTGGACAACAACGATTCACACCCAATAAACCAACCCTCTTTTCTATTGTGTCCGCCTTGTGCACGGACAGGGACCACGAGAAGTGCGCCGAGTCGGTCGTGTTCCTCCCGCTCGCCTCGCCCGGCTACTCGTGGTCGTTCGTGGTCAGCGAATCGCAAATCGGGACGTACAGCTTCGGCAACGACTGGAACGTGAGTTCTTCCGATTAGCTCGCAAACTCTTCATTCAATTGCTTGAGGTCGTTTTGGACACAAACTTCGGCGGCTGGAATGTTCCCGACGCGCTTTTCAACGCGATTCTGACCGCAACGGGCGCTCATGTAAGTGGCGTCTCTGATCAGCTTATGGAGCGGATAATTCGTGACATATTTCCTCGTTTGTCCATCCTTAACGATCACTCTTTTCAATTGCAGTACGACGAGTACTCAGGCGAGTACGCACTGGACTGCACGCAGAATCTCCCGCTCACACTGACGACCACCGGCGGCGACCTCGTGCTCCCGCTCTCCGCTCTCACCTACCAGTGGAGCGCCGACACGTGCGTTCTGAACGTCGTGGACGAGCTGTTCGAAGCGGAGGACGAGTTTGTGTTCGGCTCTCAGTTCTTCCGCGTCTTCTGCGGGATTTTCGACTACGCGGATCAAAGCTTCGGATTCGCGCCCATCAATTAGTGGGATGATTCGAACACCGATTAAGGGATCAATAAACAGCGAGAACTCGTTGTGAAGGGCTTCGAATGAATGACGTCAATACATTTTCATTCCCGCCGTGAAAATTCCTCGACTGAAGGCACGTGTAATTGAGTCGTGTCTTCCAGAAGGCCACCATTTGCCTGCTTGTGGGCGACAGGTGAAAACATCAAGCCCAAGAACCGGCGGAGGTGTGCGAACAGCCGGCAGGGAATCACCTGCCGTCGTGTTCTCCGCCGCCGTTTGCCGCTTTCAATTCGTTTCTTTTTTTTTCGATGGAATCGACGGACTTCGAGCAGACGGTGGCGGAGGGATTGCCCGGCGAAGACCAGCTTCTCGCTTACTCGATCGTTCAGCTCGTTCTTTTGGGCACAAGCGTGTTGGCGACATGTGCCGGCATCGTCGTGATCCTCAAGGCGTCTCCGCCCACGATGCACACGTACAAATGGCTGCTGCTTAATCAAGTGCTGTGGAACTTCGCTTTTGACTTCCTCCTTTGTTTGCTGCATCCAGTACCTGCCCTGCCGGCGTTCTGCGGTTACTCCGCCTCATCTTTCTTTCGCCATCAATCCGCCGCGTGGACGAGGTGGTTAGCGACGGCGATCGTCACGTGTGGCGTGGGCAAGACGGCCGCGGTCATTTGGTCGCTCTTCTACCGAACGATCGCCGCATTGGGCGAATCGTCGTCCTTTGTGCGCCTTTATCGCCGCTGCACGCCTTACTCTCAAGTGGGTGTTGTTGTGATGGCAGAGATTGGATGTTTGGTGAGTTGTTGCATCGTTTTCTAAACATCATTGATTTTAGCTGATTGTGCACCGGACAGAAGAGAAGTATTGGCAAGCTCGTCGCGTCCTTGAAGCAACGAGTCCCACCGTCGGCCGGTTGTTCCAAACCGAAAGCTCGTTGGTTTGTTTGGCGATGGACCAACGAGAGACGACGATGCGAGCAGTGGGTGCTGTTGCACTCGCCGCTGTTGCCGTTTTTGCGGCGATTTCGACCGTCGTGTACACTTTCTTTGTGTTGCGAACACGGCGTGACGCCTTACACCCGAACACCTACCGAATGCAAATGATGTTGCTGAAATCGTGTACCGCCCAGCTGTTTGGAGCTTTCGTTACCATGTTTCTCCCGTTTCTGTTCTCTTTAGTCGTTGCATTCCTCCGAATTCCTCGATTCAATCAATCAATTCTGGTCGCTTTGTTGTTCACTTCTGCCCATTCGTCTATCGACTTTGTCATCATGGTCTCCTCGGTTCAACCTTACCGCCACTACCTCTTCGATCGCCTTCTCTTTCGAAGCAATCGAGTGACACCGTTGGCGGTCAAACGCCTCTTCTCCAATCCACGCGTTCAGTCGATTGCTTAGTTTTCACCGATTGTGCGGGTCCTGATGAATGATGGCCGGGATTCGAGCAAGAAATTGCCGACTCCTCTGCACATTGACGTTTCGATGCATTCCGTAGACTGTTGCATTAAAAATCTCTTTTCATAAACGATTACTGCCTTTCGTTCTATTCGTTTTGTCCCTCAGTAAAGAACTCGAATAGATGATCTTCGAGCCCGGAGTAGAAGCCGAAACTAAGACGCAGCGGTTTGCTTCGTTGCACTCAGCAAACGGCTACAAGCTTTGTTCTCTCCAAGAACACATTGATTCAAAGAGCCCCTACGGAAGAGTTCACGCGAAACAAAGATCGTGCAACCTGGATCGCTATTGTACCATCGGAAGACGGGCGAGAAACACTCGAAACCAGGAGCGGCTTCTGCTGCTTCGCTCCGAACTGGGGCCTGTGCGGCGGATCGTCCTCGCCGGCTGTTTGCCCAGCGGCGATCCCGCATTCGTTAACCTTTTGTGTCCGCGAACGGCCCGCGGACTGCCGGCTGCGCACACACGCCGCTCGTGCGCATTTCCGCTTCTGCCGCGCCTAATGCACGACTGTTCGAAGTTCACGAGCAGCAGCAGAAGACCGGCGGGAGTGGGCGTTCGGACTGCCGCGTAGAGAAACGGAGGCTTCTGTGTCGTCTATACGTTGCAGAGCACACGGAAGACCATTCACCTCTCGTGCTCGTTTAACCCGCTTGGATCCAAAGAAAGCACTCTGCCGCGCTCACAAGCAGCACTTTTCATAAAACAATACAAATCATACTTCAACATCGTCGACTGCATTAACCTCGGCAAACGCGTCGCCATTTATCGTTCGTGGATAACAAGGAAGGAGTGGTCCGAAAGCGCACAGAAGCCATCCATCTGCCGGTCGAGCACTTGAGCTTCAAGCGAGAAAGAGCCGCCCGGCTTCTGATAGGAAAAAACAACCGAAAAGAAGCGGTTACTTACGAAGCGTTTTATCAAACTCACCGTTTTCCAGCGGAAATAGAGAGAAAGAAGTGGAAGACTCGCTTCCGAGTGGCGGCTGGCGGGTGGATCGTGTGTTCGGTCGATGAGTGGCGGTAGGAGCGAACAAAACGATAGCGGAACAATGCGAAAAGAATCGATTACAAACGAGTCGAACACAAGAGGACGCGGTTCTGAACAGAAGTGCCCACAGACACGAGCTTCGGCCCGTCTGCCAACCAAATACAATCGATTGCAAGCCGGCAAATCCAGTGGATGGCCGGAAGAGCAGAGGAGACGGTCGTTTCGAGTTGTTTGGAGGGTCTTTCGCTCTTTCTTTGTGCACAAAAGGTCGTTGGCAATGGACGTCTTCTTGTTTGATTTGCGAGTGTCCCTGTTCTTTGCGTTGTGGGCGGTATTTTGCGGCTTTATTCCGAAGAATAGTCCGATGCACTGGCTCTAGTCGGTGGGGAGATCTTGCGACCAGAGAGCCGCTTTTTTGCGTTCGACAACAACTTTGTAGTTGTTTCTTCTGTTTAGCCGATGCGAACATGCGGCTTTATAACAACGTTTCGCTTGAGTATCGGATATTCCGTGCATTGTGTGATTGCGATACAAAGTACTTACGACACGTTTTCTAGTTTCGTGATTCCGTTGCAACATCAGAACTGAAGGCGTTTCTGCCGTATTCAATCAAGTACTCGTGGATTGTCTGTTGTTCATCGCCCCTTCGTCGCGTCAAATTCCGCTTGCCGGAGACAAAAGATGCAGTAGTTTCAGAATTGTCCAAGGCTGACGCGGATTGTGATAAACTAGTAAAAATAGCCGTCAAACGCAAACAGCCATTGCAGTTGGACGAAGAAAGCGGGAGAGTTGTGACTGGAATTATCGAACGGCACAAGTTTCAAAAGTCGTTATGCGGATAGAGTTTTTATCCGGTTGTCGTTGTCAGTTCGCAGGATACGTGATGACAGCTTCTATGTAATAATCGTCGTTTTTTGATGTGCTCTCCTGGTTGGACTGAACTGCAAGAAAGGACGCGTAATCTCTTTCAAATTCTGCAATGGACCGTTGACCGACGACAACGAGCGCTGTTGTTTCTTAGATGAGCGTTCGTTTTAATTCCGAGCAGTTGTTTTAGGCTTGCTATCTTGCCTTGGTCTCAATGCTATTGTTTTGTTCGAAAAAAGCGGAGCAAAGGCTTTTGGTAGTTCAATTGAATGCGTGCGTCGGCTTTTTTTCTTGCGGAGCAATCACTTTTAATCTGTGGGCACTTTATTCCGTTTTTGAGTAAAAGGATTAGGGTCTTGAGTGCACAGAGGAAAGAAGAATAGTTGCGAATAGGAGTGCTGTGTTGCAGGTTAAGTCTTATATTCCGTGGAGGTGAGTCCTCCTCCGCTATTTTGGGAGTTAAAGCCGAATCTTCAGTTGCTCTGCAGTAAACGGTGCTTTATGCGGCCTAAGCACTCTGTTACTAATGCGTTTTTGTCGCAGATTTACTTCCGTGACTTGTTTGTTTGCTTCTTTCTACACCAGCTTGTTGTCAGTTGGTTCACTTGCTCGCTTGCGCATCAGCCTTTGCTCGTCGAAAACTTTTTTGCAGCCGGTGGCCAAAACACATCCAATATTCCGTAAAGTTCTTCCAGAAGGAATGTGCGGATTCACCGTTTAAATCAAAGGTTATGTTTTGTCGCTGTTGACTGTCGAGCTGCTTGTAACGGACCGACGTTTCGTTCCCTCCAGCGCTTTCAAATGACGAGAAGCTGGATGAGGTGCAAGGACACTTCCGCCCACGTGTTTAGTTGTGCATCCCAATATTACGCAAGCAAATTTTGAGATCGACGGGTTGATTCTGTGTCAACTAGAGCTGGGACGAATTGGTGGCCGTAATTGTCCGAAAAGTAGAAAACGATGGATTAGACAACAATGAACAAATGCTAACGGTTTATTCTTTCGTTTTGCTCGACAGTGCTTGTCAGCCGCCTGCAGTTGTGGGGCAAGTTGGTCGCGGGGTTTATTCCGTGCAGTAAAGCCAGACATATTCGCGCGGATGATCTGATAAAAACATTCTCGTTTGGTGCCATTTGTTGAGCGCTGGATTCTAAACGTTTATCGTAGGGCGTTTGTTTGAGGTGTTCAACGGAGCGGATCAAAACGTTTTTTCTATTGATGTTTCATTTGCACGAATGCGGTCTACGGACGAATGCGGCGGCAACCAATCGTTCTAATCGAAGTGCAGCAGGGAACATTCCGATAAGTAAACGAGTCCTGTTTTTTTGAAGGTTTTTGCCGCTTCAGTTGTGATTATTCCGTTGTATTTTTGCTTGATTGGTGACTGCTTGTTTTGAGAAAGTCGTTGTCGTACGATCTGGCGTCACAGTAGCTTTCTTTGAGTTTTTTCGTTTATTGCTAAGCGTATGAAATCGACTTTGTAACGCTTCGTTTGCGGCGGCTTAATTCCGCAGTTCCAGCAGGCCTTTCGGCTTAAAAAGGTTCGGGTTTACAGACAACGTGGCTTCTGGTCACAAAAAGGCATTATTCCGCGCACAAACTTCGCCCACACAAGTGGTGTTGTGTCTAGCTCAATTATTTCTTTTGATGAATAAAGAGAGAGGATGGAGTAAATTCCGCATCGAGCACCTCGTCAGTGTAGCCACCGTCAACAAATCGTTTTGTTCTTGTATCGAATGATTCGTGAGTAGGTAATGGCGTTTTATTCTGTGAAGCACGCGTCAACACCGGTGCCGTTGATAAAAGCCGTGCTTGGCGGAAACGAGCCCAACCTCATGCTGTTTGCCAACGACTTCTTTCTTCAGTTGTCTGGGCGTTTGTGTTGCGGATAGTCGAGAGACCAACGGTCGCTATTTTCATCCGCCTTGTCGTCCACTCACTTTATCGTTTAATGGTTGCGGTTGAGAGTGTTGGCTGATCATTTAATTCGTTCGACGAGAGCGGGCGGTGACGGGAAATTCCGCTCGCAGTTCCGTTTGGACCTTGATTCATTGACAGCGATCAAAAGCAGGTGGGCCAGGGGTCGTCAACGCTTGTTTCAGACGGGCGGTCGCGTTGCAAGAATCCGTTAAAACGGGCGTTATTCCGATCGCAGTACGTGACCGTTGAATGTTGTGGAGTCAGAGAATCAAGGCGTTCTGCTTGAAAAGGGGTTGTTTCTCGACTGCTTTCGGTGGTTGTAGACGGGCGTCTTATTTTAAACGAAAGCCAGCAGACGCAGTTGGTTTTTCTTTTGCGGTCTACTCGCAGATAAAGGATGCTTGTTTTGTCGATACTCGTCAACGTCTCTTTTCATCACAATCACAGAAGATCATTTCGTTTCCTGTTGTTCGGTAAGTTAATTCAATTCAATTCTTCTCTTTGGACACTCGTTCCGTTCTTCGCGTTGATTATTCCGTTCATGTCCTCGCGTAGATAATTTCAGGTTGAGATGATCTACCAGCAATGATTTGTTCTACGTGCTCGGAGATTAAATGGCGGTAGATTATTCCGTCCACTGAACTGTTTCTTCATTCCAAGCCTCAAAATGACGCCTTTGTCAATTTGTTTCTATCAAACGTTCGCTGATCTCTCGTCCGAAAGAAGTAACTGGTTTGAAGTCGCGATGAACACGCGAATCACTTCTTTCTCGGCTTTGTTTTTCGTCGAGCAAACCAATTCTTCTGCATGCCGGGAGGCGTTTGGCAGTCGAAATTCCGTACATCATTATCTCAAACTTGGGTCTCTCTATGGAGGGCAAACCATTCGGCGTGCTTTATTCCGGTTTGCGACTAAAAACCGTGTGAGAGTTGCCGAAGAAGACATGGGATGGCCCGGGTTGTCATTCCGGCAGACGATGTAACTCTTCAAGGTTCTTACAGTTGGCTCACACGCGATTGCATGGTTTGGGAATTTCTCTCGTCTGTGTTCAAATGTCGGAATCCTTTTTCTGTAGCATTGATTGGAATCGAGCAGAGAATTTCGTTCAGTAAGCTATAGCCTGATGACGAGATTCCGTCTCCGAGTACGAGTATAAATCTTGATTGCTTTCGGGCAGAAGCCTTCATTCAGCTTTCTTTTATTCCGCCACAAAAAATGCAACGCTTATCGGTTTTATTTTTGGAAGCATCTTTTACTTTCTCCGTCAATTCGTTGCTAAGAGAAAGACGAAATTCTTTTGATTGGCAGGACGTTCCGCGGGGAAGGAGACGGAGAGGTGGTCGTTGATCTGTTCTTTCAGGCGGCAGAAACAGTTGCTATAGGCATTGATTCTTGCAAACGGGTGTTCAAATCAAGCCAAGCTTTCTTCAGCAAAGAGAAATCTAAACGTCTGGTGGTTTTATTCCGCCGCCCAAGATGTGTTCGAAATTCGACGGATACTCAAACGCAAAACGGAAGCTTTTTGCTTTTGCCGAGCGGACTCATCGCTTCGTTTATTCCGCGTAATATAGTTCATCTGGACTTTTTATTCCTAGAACGTTTGTTCATTTTTCCGTTAATCCGTAGTAAGTGGTAAGACGGCATCGGTCCGTTTTGTTTGGTGCAAAGAGACCGCCGTTAGTTTATTGTTCCGTGAAAGTTTCGTTTTTTTCTTCAGCATAACCCGTTGCAAAGGGCACTAATTCTTGCAGACGGGCCGTTGTATCGGCTGGCATCTTCTTTAGTCGATAAAAACTTGAAAGCTGTACGGGAAATTCCGACGTATGTCGATATGATTTCTATTCGCTGTCGATTCGCATTGTTTCGATGGTTCGTTCGTTTCTAAAGCGAGCAGACACAACTGGAAGAAAAGTGAACCGACCGTCCGTTCAAACTTCCGTCCAATCGGTCCGCTCGTCATCGAATTCCACCGCACTTAGCGAAAATCCGTCAGGAATTGCCCGAGCCGTCCATCCACGCGCTTTCGACGTCGAAAAATTCCTGAAATTCGGGGGCACAATTCGTTCAATACAACGGTAATAAAACTTGCGGCGAATCGACGGAAAGAACTCAATTCTACAGCCAATGGAAGGCAGAAAGCGCCCGGAACACGACGGAAATCGTCTGGCGGCGGCGGGAGGAAAGCGACGACTTGGCGCGTCCTCCACGCGGTCGCCACTCGCCGCGCACACACACACGCGAGAGCGAGCGGGCAAGCGGGCGGGCGTGTCAACTAGCAGAAAAGGCAGGCCGCCGCGCCGCGAGTGTGTTCTCGGTAGTATAGTGGTGAGTATCCGCGCCTGTCACGTGCGAGACCCGGGTTCGATTCCCGGCCGGGAAGTTCACGTTTTACGCGAATCGGGCGTCTGCTCTCTGGTTTGTGGTCGCGGAGGGGTGATCTCGCCTTCAACGGTGGAGCTCGCTTTTTTGCTCGCAATGTTTCTTGTTTGACGATGGGAGCCCGCTCGTCTCTTGCGGCTGCACGTCTTTAAAATTTTGAAAAAGCGTTGAAGAAAGACGGGCGCCGCCCACGCGCTCGATGCCCACCGCCCGACCGGAAGCCACGCGCGATCGGCCGCGTCGACGATCTTCAGCGTGGCCGTCGAGCGGAAGGGGGCGGTGAGAAGCAGAACAAAAACAGTCGGCAGCGACCAAAAGTGGGCGAAGCGGCAACTTTTCGCGCAGTCGCAGACTTCCGCTTGGAAGAAGGCGATCGCCGAAAGCCCGTTTTGTTCGCGTCGACGACTTCCGCGGGATCGCGGCCCTCCGGCAAAAAGAAGTGCGGGAGAACTCGCTCGAAACCCCAACGGCGGCGAGAACGCAAAACGTCAACAGAACGCGCATTTTGCTGCCGAAAACCAACGATTGAAAAACGACATCGACGACGAGCCCCTCGCCAAAAAACAACGTGGTGCGCGTGCTCCCCTTTTCGCGCCGAGCGATCGCAACGGCACAAAAAGAACCAAAATGATCCCTACACACCGTTGGCCACGCCCCGCCCGCGCTGCGTCGGCGGCCGCGAACCAAAAAGCAAGCGGGGCGACGGCTGGGCGCCAAAGTCGACGCAAATCGAGACGATTTGCGGCGTGTTTTCTTCGTTTTGTGTTTAAAAGGGACTTTCTGTTATTCTGGACCACGCCAGTGGAACGAGTTGCAAATTCATTTTTGACACCCCCGGTTTTATTCGCTCATCCGAATGTGCTGAATGTCCGTTACTAAGAACCGAAGAGTTTACACCGCTGCGGCCACTCGTTCCAGAGATGTGCTCTTCGAAGTTGGTCGAAGTCCCGATTTTGGGGGTCGACCTTCAAGTGGCTACAAATTCTTTTCTTGTGGAGCTCATCGCTTGTGAGCGGGTTCGTTGAAGAGACCAACGTTTGATCTTTTGATTGGTGTATAACACAAACCGATCCAATAATGCCGGTAAAAATGACGAGTCTCTGAGCGCGAAAAATCCGCCTGTGGATTTTGCGAGTTTTGGGTTTGATCGCTGTTTTCTCAAAAATCTTCCAGGCATACAGGGGTAACGAAATATCGGGCCTAGAACTACATTTCAAGGCGCATCAGGCGGTGTGGGTTTCGTGGTAATTGGAGAGTCCGGTGGTGACTACGGCCACTTTGAAGTTGGACCTTTCAACCAATCTTTTTTGCGAATTTTGTGCAGTGTCGTTAAGACACGGTGTTTACTACTTTGGACACTTGCTTTTACTCCAAAACAACTACGATTGCAGTTTCAGGTCGATTGACCAAGACTAACCGATGAAATGGAAGCCTAAAGAAAGATAGGGCGCTTTGCCTCATCGTTTAGTTCTGGTCAAAGACCAAATTATCGACCGTGATTTTGAATCAAAATCACTATTAGGTACATGGGCTTTACGTCTGAATAGTTTGGAGCCAAATGGAAACAAAAGAAATTTTCCAAAAAACATAAGGGTCCCCCCTGTGCTGCTTCTGAAATCAGAAAACGGCGAACCCAACCGTCCAACGTCCATTGCTTTTGTAATTGTTGTTCATTTGTCCTGAAACAAAGCAATCGTGTTTAAACGTACAGGCGAGTTGAAATAGGCCACAAAACGGGATAGAATTTGGCCATTTAGGAAGTTTCTTCAAAACAGTCAGCTGAGAGGTCCAACTTCAAAGTGGCCGTGGTCACCAATGGACTAACCAATTGGCACAAAGACCACACCGTTAGATGCGCATTGAAATGTAGTTCTAGGCCCTATATTTCGTTACCCCTGTATGCCTGGAAGATTTTTGAGAAAACAGCGATCGAACCCAAAACTCGCAAATTCCACGGGCGGATTTTTTGGGTTCAGAGACTCGTCAAATTTTTCAACCCAATTCCATGGGTTTGTGTTATACACCATTCGAAAGCCCACACATCGAGCTTTACAACAAGCGCACTCTCAAAGGATCAGCTCGATAAGAAATGAACTTGCGGTCGCCGGAAGGTCGACCCCTAAAATCGGGACTTCGACCAACTTCGAAGAGCACATCTCTGGAACGAGTGGCCGCAGCGGTGTAAACTCTTCGGTTCTTAGTAGCGGACAATCAGCACGTTCGGATGAGCAAATAAAATTGGGGGTGTCAAAAATGAATTTGCCACTTGTTGGTCCAGCCTTAGAAAAAATCCCTTTTAAAAAAAGTGCGTTTAGGAAACAAGCTGGCGGCATTTGCGGCCCATTAACCGCCAAGAACGGGCGACTCGCGCGTCCACTGCCGCCCGGTCGATGCGGACGACTCGGTCGGCCGGCTGCCATTACGCGTTCGGGACGGCGAATAGCGCGGAGAGGACGGCCGGGCGAGTTGTCCGCAGTGGGCGTTTGTTGATTGGAAGGGAAGAGACGCTCCCGCTCCGCCCACTCGTCCGCGAACACGCCGGCCGAGCGGCGAGTGGGGAGTTCGCTGTCGATCGGCGGTGGGGGAGGGGCGTCGATTGGAGGCGGGCGGAAGAGGCGGACGAGGAGCAGAAAGAAGGAGAGCCGCCCGCTCGTTCGGTCGATCGACTGCGCGAACGAACGGCCGGGATCGCCGCCGGCCTCCAGCAGGGCGTCGTTCTTTCCGCCCGCCGCCCTCCATCATGGAGGAGGCCGCCCGACCGACCGAGCGGCCGACCGAACGAAGCGGACTGATCGCAGCGACTCGTGTGGACGAGTCTTCTTTGAGCGCGGCGTCCACCTTCTACCTTTGGACTCGAAGCGGGCGGTCGAGAGCACTCGCGAGTCGTGACTGCCGGCAGCGGGCACGAACACGTCGGAACGGGGCGCTCTTTCGGTCGTTGTGATGCGCGGGGCGGGCGGCCGGTCGGGGCGGGCGGCCGGCGGGATCTCCTGCTCGCCGGTCGATTCGATCGAGCGGTTTGGGCGGCCGGCTGGAGTGCTCGCGGTCCCGATTGCGCCCTCTGAGAACTCGGCGGGCGGGCGGGTAATCGCGTGAGCGACATTTGTGCGGCGCTTATTGCTGGGTGGTGGTTTGCTCCAGTTCAAGGCGCGCTCCGAATCAGTTTAAGATGGGGAACGCGTTGTCCTTCTTGCGGGATCTCTTATTTTCTCGCTTTCTGTACAAACACATCTATTCTCCGTATTCTCCGGCTTCACAACTGTCGTTGTTGGAACAACAGAAAGCTCCGTGTTACAAGTTTGTTCTGAAGGTAAAACGCGCTAGGGCCTATTCATGATTGTTTTATCGTTTTAGGACAACGCTCTTAAGCAAACGTCGAGTGACGGGCGTTACATGTACTGCTTTTGCGAGCAAAAAACGAACTTTCTTGTGATTGATTTGGTTCGCAACAGTCAAGTGTGAGTTCAGTTTTTGCTTTGCAAAATCCAGACCTTCCAGAGCTTTCAAATGTGACGGCCGCACACGAATTGCCATTCAGGACTTTTTAGTTGTGAATTCAACTACCATTATTGCGCTTACGCCGTCCACGTTGTGTTTGCTCCGATTGTCCGTTGCGGACGAGACATTCGAGTATGTTCGATTGGAGCACCACGCGCGACCGTACACAACTTAAGTCTTCACCGAAATCACAGGGACAGACGTCGATGTACAGCAAGCGATGCTGGAACGCGTATTGACCAACCAATTGCGTTTCGTAAGGTTGGACATTGACGGTTGCCGTTTGCACGTGGACTGGGAGGAAGGAACACGATTTCCGTGGAGTTTCCACCAGTTGCCAGCGAGCGCAGACCGTCGGGTGCTGTACGGGGTTTCGCCCTGGGGTGTCGAGTGGAACACGTTGCGAATGTTCGACGTGGAGGAGAGGACGTGGAGCTCGACTAATTTGAGCGGAGATATCGTCCAGGCAGGTCGCCACAAACAAAACGCTTAATGTTTTGCCTTCAGGGAGCTTCCGAAAAGGTAGTTTTTTGGTCGCAGAAATACGCGTATTTTTGCGGTTGCAAGTACTTTGGAGGTCCGTCTCGATATTTTGTCTTTCGCTGCGATATGAAGAGACGCGAGTGGAAGAAGCTGCCAATCGTAAGCAAACACCTACTCGAGGTGATGCCGATCCTGAATGCGCAAGACGGAGAAGAAAGCGAGCTTTTGATCAGGTGCATAAAACCACTCGGCCAGCGAGAGATCTACCGCCTGCTCTTCAAGCAAGTCCCCCACTCCATTCGACCACTCATCCCCGCTTTCAGCACGCCCGACTCGCTCCTCCGCCTCGCAGTGGACGCCCTCCGCCAATCAAGACTCCACATCCAAGGTCGCGAAGGATTCCACGGGATCATGAGCAACGAGTGCGGGAAGAAGAATCTGCCGTCCGTCTACCCGAACATGACCCCCACCCCTCGCAATTAATTTGTTGCTCTGCTGTTGTGCTCTTGCTGTGTTGATCGAATAAACCCCTTAGTTGGGTGGGTTTGCAGTCCAAACGTGAAATCAAACGAATATTCGATGAATGCGCGTCGGGTGTTGGGGCCGATTGGGGGCATTAACGCGATGATCGTGCCCGCTTTTCGTTCCTGCCGCTCGCTCTCCCCATTCGGGTGAAATGGCGGCCGCGCCGATGCGAAACGAGGGGCGCGGGCGTTGTTTTCGCCGCGCGACCCGTCCGCCAGTCACTCGCCGAACGCCCCGCTCGCTCGTTCGGTCCGTTCGGCGGCTCGTGTGCGTCCACCTTCCAACCGGCAGCGAGACTCCGCATTTCGCTTCCACTCGGATCCGTGCGCGCGCCTTGCCGGCGTCAAACTCGCCGCTTTTTTCTTGCTGCCCACTCGTTCCGCCCGATCGACGACCTAACACTCGCCGCCCGCTCGGCGTCGCGTCTCTCGCGTGCCCAACGAAAAAAGCCGCCCGCCCGCCGCTCGTCGGAGTGCGGAGATTTCGGCGGCCGGCCGCGTCCTCCGCTCGCCGCTTTCCGCCGCTCGTCGAGTCGAATGGAGCGGCAGGTTGGTTTCTTTTTGCTTCGTTCAATAATTTCGTGTTGGGCACAGGAGAATGAAACAATTGAAAACATGTTTTATAAACACAAATTCGGCGTTAGTTTGAAATAAGTGTAACCAGAATTATCTTCATCTTGAACAAATCATCGCAAGTTAACGGCAAACGAAACAACATCGACGGTTTCGTAGAGGCGGCCGGAATAACCTCTCACCTGCGACCGTTTTCTTCCTCTATGAAGAACCAATGAATTCCAGGGCTTTCAGATAGAAAAGGGTCGTCCAACAACCCCACAGAACGACCATAGAAGCCTGCAGGTAACCGAACACCTGCATTGAAGTCCACCATCCCCCGTCCGTCTGTTCGAAGAGCCGCCCGCTGGGCTTGTCGTCGCCTGCCGATTGCCCGTTCGCGGCGAAAGAAGGCGGGCGATCGGTGGGCGGGGCGGACGAGTGGACGGGCGGTCGCTCATGTTGAGCGAGTGGAAGTAGAAACGTATTCCCGAAAAGAGTGATGGCTGCTGAACGGGCTGTGGTTGTTGAATCAAATGTAAAAAGGCAGGACGAAAACCTTACGATATTTCTTTTAAAATTTACACTTTCAACTCCGAAAAACGAGTATAGAAAGAACTCGATTAAACTCGTCGGAATAAAAATGCGAGCCTCACATTGCGTTCTCACTTCTGCCGACGCCAAACAAGCTGAAGAAGCAACCTTCCCACCGACCGCCAGCATCAACCACCCGCCGCCCGTCCGCCAGTCGGCCGTCTTCCCGCCGCCCGGCCATCAAAAACAGATTTTCGTTAAAGGCGGCTCGTGGATCGCCGCCCCGCCGAGCGGCCGTCCGCCCCGCCCGGCGACTCGGCCGCTGGAGTCCGCGAGGGGCGTCCCGCACTCCCCCGCAGAAGATGGGAGTGGGCGGCGAGTCGCCCGACCGGCCGCCCACTCGGCGGGAAGACGGCCGCTCGAGGGCCCCCGAATGAGGGCGGGCGATCCGCGCGGTGGCTCCTCGCCGCGATCGCCGCCGCCTGCGGCCTCCGCCCGGCGCTGGAATTTGGGGGAGGCGGCGAGTGGACCGCCGGGTCACCTGCTGCCGTTCGTTCGATTGATCGACGGCGAAAGCAAATGTGCGGCCAGGGAGAAACTAGGGCAGACCGAGTGCTGGGCAGCTCGTGTGCGAGTGGACGAGCAGAACGAACGCCAATAATAAATCGTAAGGAACATCCGGCGGGAGCCGGAATAAGCGAGCGGACCAAAAACATCCAGTTCTCCACGGAATTTCCGCTCCGTTAAGAACAACGCACATCGAAGGAAAATTCATGCCGAAAATTTTCAACTCATTGATCTCAACGGTTCGCATTGAAGACGAACGAGATATAAGAATCCCCGTCTACCACCTTCAACAAAACGGCGCAAAGCAGTCGTCATCGCTTCGAGCACTCGTCTCTTTCGACCGTCATCAACGTGTACGTTTTGCGGTGACTCGCCCA
Organism: Aphelenchoides fujianensis; assembly: GCA_024699865.1. Classification (NCBI taxonomy): domain Eukaryota; kingdom Metazoa; phylum Nematoda; class Chromadorea; order Rhabditida; family Aphelenchoididae; genus Aphelenchoides; species Aphelenchoides fujianensis. The sequence continues at coordinate 450,728 of JAMPIO010000067.1, read as the reverse complement.
GCAAAAGCGAAAGAAAACGATGAAAAACAGGAGAGCACGGTGCCGCTAAACAAATATTCGCTCCCGAATCAGCAATACGCCTTTTCTCCAAACCTTAATGGATACTGGGAGACAAATGGGAGGCGGAATAAACCAATCACCTGTCTGATCCATCGTCACGCAAAAAAGCTTCTGTACACGACCACATGAACCTGTTTCGATAAAACCAACGCACTGCGAAAGCTCTCATTTACCGTCGCCCCCGTCGTTCCGTGCAGAAGCGACTCGCCGCTGCCGAGTGGCGGCCGAAAGAAGGCGGACGGGCGGCCGGCCGACGCCGCAGCGGGGCGAATTCGGGGCGACGCCGAAGAAGCCGCCAGTCGCCGCTCGGAGCGGGACGGCAGGACGCGGCGGTCGGTCGAATGGGCGGCCGCTCGAATGCCCTCGAATGCGGGAGGGCGAGTCGAGAAGAACGGGCGGCGAGTGGGTGAGAAGAAATGCAAAACACATCGCTCCGTCCAAGGTCTACGCGGAATAACCGCATAACCTTATAGGAACATATAACTTTTAAAAAAAACTGCTTGCTACAGATTATTCAGACGATCGACATACTTCGAAATGTTCCACACAAAAAGGCAGTCCTTTCATAACTCGAAACAGAACCAAAACACAAACAACGTTACTCGTTTGAACTCACAGACAACTACGGGGCAAATATAAAAACAATCACAAGTCTTTTTTTAATCCGCTATTTCCGATCACGTTCCCCTGCGACGCCACTTCTCGCATGGTCGCTTCGTGCTCGCCCGCAGCGTCCCTATGTCCTGCTCCTTCCCGTCGATCTCCCGCTTCCTCCTGACCGGCCGGCAGAACGAGCGAGTGGCCACGAAGCGGGGCGAGCGGAGGGGCGGCGGCGGGATGCCGGGCGGGAGTTCTCGCTCGTGTGTCGCGAGTGGGCGGCGAGCGGGCGGACTGCCGGCTGGGGGCGTCCTTCGAGGGCCGTCCGCCCGCTTTCTTCGTTGGAGATCTCATCGGGCATCCGGTCGAGTCGAGCGGGCGACTCCGCCGACTGCCACCAGTGGGCGGCAGTGGAAGAGCCGACGGCCGACCGGACGCTTTCGAGCGGCCCCACAGATGGCGGCGGGCGAGAGCGGAGGTCGCGAGTGGAGCGAAAGAACGGCCACTCGCCCCGCCGATCGAGCGAAAAGCCGGGCGGATCCCCTTCAGTCGGCTCCGCTGTCCACCACTCCGCTCTCCCCGCCGGGCAACAGGCGGACGGGGGAAGCGGGCGAAGAACCCGACAGACAGCCGCCCGCCCGCTCGGATTGGAGCTGAAAGAAGGCGGAGAGGAGCGGAGAACTCGCTTCTTCCCGCCGTCTACGAGTCGAACGGGAGGACGGGCGGGAAGGCCAAGAACGGGAGATCGGAGCAGGGAGCCGTTGAGGGGAAGGAGTACTGCTTTCCGTGTGGAAAGGACGAATGGACAAAATGCCACTCACTCCTGCCCTGCACACGTCATTATCCGTTCAATTACGCGCTCTAAAACTTTGCGGAATAACCGACCGCCAACCATTTCAACGACTCGCTCTTGTCGTTTCCGATCTGCCCGACCAAACAAAGAAGATAACACTTGACGGTCAAAAGACTGAATAGCGTGAGAGAAGAATCCCCATGCTCCACTGCCTCTCGAAAAAAGCCTGCTGTTCGTGTTCACTCCATCCTCCCGTCGATGCAACACTCGAAACACGAACACTTTTCCGTGAGCAACAAACCTATCGGCTGGATCGTCGAACGGAATGCGGGCAGAAAGCGAGCGGGCAACGTTGACGACCCGCATAGAACAAACGAGTAAGCGGAGTAGCCCGACAAATCAAAGTGCGCTAACAGGAGTTTGTGGCTTACTTGCCTCGACAACGTAGCTGATATCAACGGAATAAATACTGTTTCTCAGCAGCACTTCAACTTGCCTTCGCTTATCCCGCCACAACGCAGAAATATTTGGAAGCCCCAATGCCGTCAACCGGATGCTCGTTTTGATGCGCTGAACGGATGTCCGTGAAACACGCGAGTGTTCACTCCTCCATTCGGCGCTTCTGATCCGACCGGCCGCTTCAAGCGAACGTCCGTTCCGTTGATTTCCGTCAGCACAAAGGTCGCGGCGCTTTCCTCCAACACGACCCGTTCGACCCGCCGCTCTTCGACGTTCAAGCGGAGCAACCACAGCGCACTGTCGTCGTGGAGGACGATCGTTGTGGGGTTCACCAGCACAAACTCGTTATCGCCCATCCAAACGGCTTCGTGGAAGCGGAACGTACTGAAGGCAGGCGTCTATCGAATGCAAGGAAGTCGCACATTTGAGTGTTGAGAAGAAGGTCGACAACCACGAAACGGTCGTCACGTTGGGAATGGCGAATGCAGTAGGCGTGTCTTCCGTCCGAAGAGCAGTTCGCAGTCGTTCTGAGCTGAAAAACAAGCAGTGACGATGGGAAAAGCAGTGGATATTCGCCGACGCAAAGAACTCGCAATGGACGTCATTCCGTTCGGGTAGCAGAACTCCGTCGCGCAATGACCGGCTTTTGGCCGTTTTCTTTATGAGCGACCGACATTGACAGACGGGCGGAAGCTCGGTGTGTTCGGAAATTGCGGCCGTCACAGCCATTTGCAAGCAGCGTTTAGACATAGAGGTGCCCAAAAAGAAGCAATACGCAGGACATGAATTCAATGCGGGCCATCCCCGACTCCCGCCGCTCTTTTTCATCTCGCAAACGATAAGCACTGCTTGCCCGAAGGCTTGCGAAATCGAAGCAAAACGAGCGGAAAGCGGAATGCGCCCTCCAGCGGCGTGCCTGCTGATAAGAAAGGCGGAGAGCGGAAAGGCGGCGTGTCACGCGTGAAGCAAAGCGGATGCTCGAGCGCCGCCGGTTTCCTGTTTTGCGGGCAGAACGGAACAGCGATTTGATTTTGTGTTTGTAATGCCCTTGCAGAGGTTGCGAACGTGTTCGTTTTAGCCCATGTTTTAAAAGGCGGTCAAACCGTAAAAATTGTGGTGTGCAAAGCGAGACGCCCACGCGCATGTTACAGATCTGCGCAAAGGCGTAAGCTCTTAATACGCAGTGTTCTTCGAAGCCGATCGGTTCAACGACCGTCTTCTATTCGATTTGTCTGTTCTCTTTCGTAAGGACGATTTTCGACTAGTTATTTCTTAATCACAAGAGCACGTGATTAAACAGAACAAAGGGAAGGGCGGCTTTTTTATGCACAAGCTCACTCGTGATGATGACTGCCTTCTTATCAGCCCGCGCATCGCTCGAGCAAGAAGGCTTCAGTTTGGTTTTTCGTTCTTGTTTGCCAACGATCGAAAGAGAATGCAGCATTTTACGCCACGTTCTGTTGACATTCTCAAGTTATTTCACATTCTATGCATTACTCGTTGATGAATGTGCGCGTGCAATAAAACCCGTCCTGTGTATATTTCTATTTAGAGATGGACGAAGCGGAAAAAGAGCGAATACTTGACTATGTTGGCTATGAACCGAGCGATATCAAGTACGGAACACCTTACCCTTTTCGCGATTTGACGGTTCTCGGAAGTGGTGGTCAAGCGGTTGTTTAGTAAGTATACATGCCTATTAGGTTTTCATGTGCTTGTAGTTCGGTTAAGGATCGATACGACAAGAAACTGGCTTTGAAGAAACACACCGGCCTTTCCGATGACAACGTCAAAAGCTGGGAAAACGCCTATCGTGAGCTATTTTTATTGCAATCGGTGTACCATCCAAATGTAATTTCTGTACGCGCTGGCTTTATAACTTGAATGTTTTCAGCTCTTAATGTTAGCAAGCGTTTTTGCGCCCGTTGACAGTCCGTCAGAATTGCGTGATTTTTACTTGACTACGCAAGTCGTGGGGCGCTCTTTGGAAGAAGTGATCCGAACTCAAAAACGGTTCAACGTTCACCGCGTATGGAGCTTCATGGAGCAGATGCTTAACGCTGTGGGGTACCTGCACAACTCCAACATTATCCACCGAGTAAGAAAACGTCCTCTACGCCGTATACCGTTTTCAGGACTTGCACACAAAGAATATTGTCGTTTACGATGAGTACCACATCAAACTCATCGATTTCGGTCTTTCGACCGAAGACGCTAGTGAAACAGTTGATACAAAAGCGCTAACGACTTACGTCATGGCTGTGCACTACCGCGCGCCCGAAGTGATTCTCGGCGGAAAGTACACAAAAGCCGGTCAGTTCGCCTGAAACAACCAATCCACCTCCGTTTTTAGTGGATGTTTGGGCCGCCGGCTGCATTTTCTACGAGCTGTTCACTGGAAAGCGGCTCTTCGGGGCTGAAAACGAAGCGGATGTTTGGCGAAAACAAATCGAGCTGTTTGGAATGCCATCGGCTGACTTTTTGAGTCGATTCAAGGACACTCTGAACGTCGAAGAGGTGAAAAGCGCGAACATTCCGATAGAAGCCCTTTTACCTTCGGAATGTTTTGTGAATGCCTATAATGGTAACTGCTCACCATTATCGTGTTTACCAAACCAATTTAGACGAGACTTTGGAGCTTTTCAACTACCCGTGCCTGTGGTTCACTTCGGATAAAAAAGAGGCTACGTATCATGACTACGAGAAGAACTTGCGTGCCGCTTACGCTCGTGTGGGCAAAGAGGTGCCGGAGGTGTTTGAAAACCTTTTTTCGCGACCACCGGCATTGGAGACCGAACCGTGGCCGCGTTTCACTGAATGGATGTCTGCCGAACGAATCGCAAACATTAATCGTGAGTCAATGCACGAAAGACAAGTAGCTTTATTTTATTTAGCATCCACTGCTCGCGACTTGCTGTCCAAAATGTTGTGCATCGATCCGGAAGACCGAATCTCTGCTCTGGATGCTTTTACACATTCATTCATTGGCGGCAATAATGTTTACTTTTTTCGCATGCCCCAGAAACTCTCCTACACCCTCGGCGATACGTCTACTATACGCGCAGATGATTGGAAGACCTTGCTGTTTGACCACATTAAACGACACGAAGGAGATGTTATGGGCTTATATAGTAGGGGACCAGGATGCCATCGTCCCCCCACAAGTCAGCACATTCCTTCCTTTCATTTGACATGCGGTACGAGTAAACGTCGACAAATCTGTTTTGGATTACAAAAGTATTGTTTAGATTCTCACTCTTCCGACCAACACGTACTGTCTTTCACTCAATGCGCGTTTCATCCTTACAAAGAAACGAAGCTGGTCGTTCGCGTATTGCTAGCCGACTATCGAAAAGCCGCAAATTTGATCAACGAAGCAAGCGAATGCGTTTCACATGACGACTACGTTCAATATCGCGATCTGGTATATGAACATGATGTGGAATTCTCCATACGTTACAAGGAATATGCCACTTCGATTCAAAAATTAATGGACGAGCATCCGCATTTGCGTCTTTTGATTATCGATGATTCCGACTTTCCCGGTCGGTGGCTTCCTTTTGTAAGTCGAACTTCAACTTTTATATGCATAATTGATAATTGTATAGGCCCCTCACCGTGATGGTCAAACAATTGTGCGGGAACGCGTGCGCAAACATGCTTCCCGTTTAAACCTATTTTTTGAATGTCTTAATCAAGTCGGCGTGGTCAATTACGAAGTGCATTTTGCACAAATGACTTTACCAAACCATGTACGTCGATTGACACACATAAATTTAACCCGCTCGAAAATCGTTTAGAATGCTCTAGTAATGAAATATCTTTTAAAAGAAGAACTCACTAGCTTGCCTCCGTCGCTGACCGTTGCTATTATTGCTGATGTGAAATTCCGATGCAAACCTTACCGCACCCTTTTGGAAGCCGGTAGGACAGCGCGGGGCTTAACTTACTTATTCCTTTGTGTTTAGTTCGCCAAATCGAAAATGACTATTTTGCAAATACACCTCTTACGCTCATCATTGGTGAGTATAAGCCATTTTGCGTCTTGCTACCGCGTTTAGGCCCGGCCGATGAATTGATGGTAGACGAACAAGAAAAAGAAAATGTGGTGCAAACATCGGACCAGAAAGAAAATGCCACTACGGATTCAGAAGACAAAACCGAGCTGTAAGCTGTTTTTATTGACGAAGTCACGGAAAAATATTGTACGTAGAGTATTATTGTGCTTTCCTAATTAAATTGAGGTTTTCCACCATAAATATAAACTTACTTCTACTCTTTTAGAAATGACTCCAACCCACAAGAAGACCTAATGAACCAGGAAAGTCTTCGCGATAACTGAGTTTTTTGCTGACTTATAAAACGTGATGAACCGAACCGAACCGCTCGTAATATAGCAAAGGATTTTTTTCTACCTTTTGCGAATTGTGCGTTAAACTTATTGTTATTTGCAGCCATTGACATGCCGAAGTTTCGGACTTCCGAGACCCGGACGCCCGGTCTCAACTGTTCCAAAGTATCGATTCGATTTTCTCGGCTTTTCTAAGAATCGGGAGTTGCTTTTAAACCAGCGCGTCAAGCCGTACGTAACGCTGGTTGGGCCGGTAATTACTGTTTTTGCATGACATTTGACTAATTGATTTAGACGATGAATGTGAGAGGCGCTCACTTTTCGTCTGATGGTCGTTTGATGTACGGTTTTTTTCAATCGTATGGCTTCACCGTTCTAGACTTTGTTCGATATACTTACAAGTAAGTTGAGCGTTTTGTTCAACAAGCAGCCGCTTTTCAGGGTCTTTACCAATGAAAATCACTATTGGGGTACTGCGTGGGATCGAGTGTTCGTCAACCCAACTACAATCATTTCCCTACAAGCGACCACTTTGTCTCTGGCTCGTTTGAACGTCGAACAGGGCACTTACGATGTGGTCGTGTTAGGGACGATCGAAAAATGCACAAGCGTTGTTATAACACAAATCGACGGAAAAAACGTGGACATCAAGCAGGCGGTCCTCTTAGGGAAAGAGAGCGTTCCCCTTACTTTTGTCCGCGTGAACATCGACGTGCCAAAAATGGAAGTGGATTGGCACGAGCAACCCAATAATCCGTGCGATTCTTATCACTTGAGTGACGACGGACGTTTATTGCACGGACTAGCGAGTTCAGATCTCAGCATTCTGCACGTGTTCGATATCACAAACAAGGAGTGGACCACTGCGGATCTTGCGGGAGAACTCGACGATCAGGCAATTATCGATTCTGTACTACCAATCTTTGACAGAAAGATTCAGTTGAGAGACTGCCACTTTACATGGTCAAAAGAACACGCGTATGTTCGCGGCTACTTTAAGGACAAGCGGGGGCCTAGAGAAGTCGTTTATTGTTGCAACTTAGAAGGACGCGAATGGAAAGATCTCAAGATTTCCGTGTACGCAATCGATCATTTTGCGCCAATCACGAATGTAGAAAGCGAAAAAGACGAAGGCCTTCTTATTTATTGCAACGAACAACAGCAAAAACTGCCCATCAACCGCCTCGTAAGTTGTTTTTCGGCTCACTTGTACGTTCGTAGAAAAATAACAGTTTCGGTAGGTTTTTCTTTTAATATTTGCATGACACGCGTCAAAACAATTAAGCGTTTATAAATCATGAGTTTTAGCGTCCAAAAACTAATCCCATGCTGTTCGAACCACAAATTGCTTTCGAACAAAACGAGGTGTACGTATTGACTATTTACCGTCTACGTTTTTGATAAGTTTACTTCGGCTATTTGCATTTTTAGTTATTTGCTTTAGGCATCCTGATTCGCTTCTTCACATTGCCGCTGTCGCACTACGTGAGAGATGCATGCAAAACAACAAAGAACATGAATTCAATGCTGTGATGAACGACCCGGAACATCATTTTTTCCCGTCTATCTATCCGAACATGAAACTCATCGGGTCTAACCCGGAAGATTGAATTAGTTTCGTTAATGCACTTTTAGAGTATTTCATGAATAGTTTGAGAAATAAAATTTGGTAATCGCAGCCAGATGCGCTTATTTTTGCACTTTTTCGTTAAAGATTTGTATGTCCACTCACGCAACAAACGACTCGCTACCAGCAAACATTAAGGGCCAGGGCCACAGCGGAACACCGAGCTAGCTGGACTCGTTCTTGCTACCAAGGACTCGCGTCCTTCGCTCTTCTCATTGCATGTGTCTAACCGGCTTCTCTTTCGCTTACCGTCGGACGAGTCACTGACTTTTCCACCCATTAAACGAACACTCTACTCTCCCGACCGGCGCCTGCGGAAGAAAGCGGCGGGCAAAAAAAACAGTCGGCCGTTTCGTTTCCTCTGCGTGTTCCCTGTCGCGAGTGTCTGTCAGTACGCCCGCTCGCTTCTTCATCGCCCTTCTCGTCCGGCCGCCGGCCTAGAACCCGCGCAAGTGGGCGAGCAGGCGGGCGGTGGAGGGCGTGTTCCGGCCGCTCCCCTCCGCCCGCCCCGTCCACTCACTCGGCGCCCACCTGCCGGCCGCCCCGCTCGTTCGAGCAGCCGAGCGGGCGGTCGGGGCGCGTCCACGAGTGAGCGGCCGCTCCTCCCGCCTTCTTTCGGTCCGCCCGCTCGCCGCCCGCTCGCCGCTTCCTTCCACTCGGCCGGGTGGGGGCGAGAAGGAGGCCGAAGATCCCGAGTAGACGGGCGTTTCGACGGCCACTCGCCGCTCGCGTGCCGCCCGTCAGCTCGAAGTGAGCAGCCGGCGGGAGGACGAAGAGCAGCGGGAGGCCGAGCGGGAGGACCGACCGCGTGGCCGAGTGGATTCTGCGGCGCAACTCCGCCCACTCAAAAGGGCGGGAGGGCGAGAGGAGAGTTTTTGACGGAGGAGGCGGCTGCAAGTGCTCTCTCCAAACGATTTATTCAACAGAACGCAACAACTAGCGACGGGGAATCGGCTGCATGTTCGGGTAGACGGGCGGCAGAATCTTCTTGCCGCACCCGGTGCTCATGATGCCGTGGAATCCCTGCGGGCCTTTGACATCAATTCGGGACTTGCGGAGTGCGTCGACAGCCAGGCGGAGGAGCGAGTCGGGCGCTCTAAAGTGCGGGTAAGCGGCTAAATAGAGTGGAGAACTTGCTTGAAGAGCAGACGGTAGATTCGAGTGTCATCCGTGCCCAACGTTTGCATGCAAATCACCAAGCCGTCATCTTGCTCGGTATCTGGGTCTACGACTGGAGAAAGTTCACAGAATCGTCCGAAAACGGTTGCCAACTGTTTCCACGTGTGCTGCTCCAAATCGCAGCAGTAGACGTTAGAGTAAGATTCGCGGTTGAACGGTTGATTGTTAGTCGAACAATAAACATATTGGTGTGACCATGCAAAAAAGGTGTCGTGTTGCTGAAAGTCGGCGGCTGATTGAAAAGGAGACCATTCACCGACCTGAAAAGGCACTTGACCCGATAGACGGACTTTCGACCACGCGTTTTCCTTGATGTTATACACGTACAACACTTTCGGCCGAAAACTCCGACGCGAAAGAGCAAACAAGAAACTTCCATCGCTGCTCAGTTGATAAGAGCGACTCCAGTTCTCATGAGCGATTGGCAGATCTCTCTCAACTATCACGCGCCCGGCGTCCATGTCCAGATGAAGAAAAGCGACTCGTTTAGCGTAGACACGATTGAGCACCGCGTGCTGGACGTCCACATCGCTTCCGGCAATGTGCGTTATTGCGTAAGCGTAGTCAGAGTACGGTCGATGTTGCAATTTGATCAGCCGGAATGTTTTATCCTCGAAATTCAACAGTATCAGCCACAAATACGTTGATTCGAGTGCAAGGATTGTAGTAGGATTAACGACTACAAGGTCGCGAATGGACATCCAAACGTATTCAGACGGTTCGAGCAGCCTGAAAAGACCAGATCTCAATAACCACCATGCGGCCCTACGTTTGTTTATTGCGCACGATATCGATGACCACTAGATGACGAGCGTACGTGGAAAAGCAGTAGAAATAACGGCCATTTCGGGAAACTTGAAAGCGGGCAAAACGCTGGTTATAAAATAAAACTAAAAACGATAAACGCGTGAAAACATACGTCTTTGAAGCAGAAACTATTGTGTGCGGTCAGTTTCTCGGGGCCGTAAGTCGAGACATCATTAGTAGCAGCTTGTTGAGCAATCGTAGCGATCTTTTTGAACGAAGCAGTTTGCCACACAAGCAAATCGTCGGCCGCTGGCGTCTTTTTAAACGTCGTCCACAAGTTCCCCATTCTGCCAAGCGAAAACGCAGAAAAATCCGCGCACCAGCTGGCAGTGTCACCGCCGTCACTCGCAAATGCGTTCGGGCGTCGATCGGTGCGAGCGGGGGGCGCCAACCAGCCGCCGAACTCCCCGCCGCGCCCTTGCAATTCCTCGCGGGCATTAGCTGACCTTTTTGTCGCGCCATCGGGCTCCTCTTTGGTCCGTTCGCCCGCAAAGACTTCTGCCGCATTCCGCTGGACGCTTGCGCGATGCCCCGCGGTCGTCGTTCAAATCGGCGGTCTGCCCACTCCCATTCACCGCTTAGCTCGAGGGCCCCGTGGGGATCCTTTTGGAGTTGCCTACCTGGAGCGGTCGTTCGGACAAGTCGCTTCCATCCGCGCTGCTCGCCGACCGCTTCGTTCACTCGTGGACCGCCGATCACTGCTGGACTCAACGGTGAGCGGTGGACCGAAGCCGTCCGACCGCTCCGTTCGAGTCGATTCGCCCCGACGGCCAACTCGCAGCTGCCCGGGCGCTTTGGACGCCGTTCGAGCCGCACATCCCGCACTGGAATCTCTGCCGCTCGTCGGCTCCTGCTGCAAGCGGTGAGCGGAGAGCAGTGGACGAGTGGGCGGCCATCTGCGAGGGGGAGCGGCCGCCCTCTTCGACCACCAGCGGGCGGCTCGTTCGATGCGGAGCGGCGAGAAACGCGGCGAGTTCCGTCGACTCGGCAGCCGTCGGCGATGCGCCGACTGGAGCGTTGCATCCGCCAGTTGGCTTCTTCTTTTGGTCCCGAGTTCTGTGGACGCGTTCTTCCGCTGCCAACGGAAGAAGGCCGTCCCCTCTCGTTTCTCTGGAATTTCCGAACGAATCCGCGGGCTCTCGGTTCGTGGTTCTCGCGCGCCCGGCGACTTCCGCGAGGTCTGCCCGAAAGTCTCGATGGTTCGCCGCTCGCTTCTCGTTTGCAGACGCCCGGACAGCCGGCAGCTTCGAGCAGACCGAACAGGAGGGACGGGCGGAGTCGTGGACCGCGCGGTCAGCGGGCAGTCAGCAATTGGATCGATCCCGACCACCTGCCCGCCTGCAGGTGGACTTCGAGTGGCGGCAGGAGACCGATGACTTCGCCCGCGACTCCCGCCGTTCGGCTTCCGGTCGGGGCGGGACGAGTGGACCGTCGGGCACCTGCTCGTTGTTGAGTGCGCTGCCGCCGAGATTGCGCACCTTCAAATGTCCCGGGCACTCGCGCCTCCTTCTGGGGATTCGCCGGGCGCCTCGTGTGCAGCCGCTCGTCTTCACGGACGTCCTCCGAGGGTTCCCATTGAGCAGACGGGCGGTGGACGGCCACTGGTTGCTGGGGCTGTCGACGGGCGGGCGAGGATCCAGCGCCTGCTCTCTTGTTTCGCAATCGATTTGTTTGCTCGCTTTCGCTTGGTGGTTGACGTCTTGCGAAGGGCATGTCTGAGTGGAGAGGTTCCAGAGGATCGAGAACTAACGGAAAGCATCGTCCGATCCTCCCCGCCGTCCACCCGCACACGCCGTCCATCGCCCGCCGCCCGCTTGCCGCCCGTGGTGCGTGTGCGTCCGCCCGCTTTCAGGGCGGCGGGGAGTGCGCAACGCCCGCCCGCTCGAAAAAGCCGACCGCCCGCCGCCGCCCGTCGGAGTGCGGAGATTTCGGCGGTCGCCGCATCCCCCGCTCGCTTCGCACCGCCGCTCGTCGACTCGCGTGGACGGGCAGGTTGGTTTGTTTCCTTTTTGGGGTGATAATTGCGTGTGTTCAACAAATGTTAGTTCAACAAAATAAGGAGCGTCGACGGATAAACAATAACGAATCAAAGAGCCGTGTTCGGAATAAAGTTTTGCCTCTTTTGTCCAAAACGAAAAAGAATCCAGCTACACCTGAGAAACGTAAGCGACGATGCAGCGCAACCTGGAAATCAACGGTAGACGATCGATAAGCAGGATGTTTGTCAGAAAAACAATGTCTACATCAGTTCGTCCTCTCCATCACTCAGAGGAGGATCACGCCTTCCTACCAGGCAGTAGATAATTTCAATTTTCATCTTTGAAATGATCGAGACAAAACTCGCTAAAAGTTTAAAAGTAAGACGACAAATGCCTCCACTTAAAAGCGAGAACAGTCATCTCTGCGACGGAATTAACGCGACCCCAATTTAGCCTCTTTCCTTACTGGTTAACTTCAAACCCCGGTCAGTCGAAAAGAAAGAACCTCTTGAAAAACTCGACAGAACGACCATTACGCCATGCAGGTCTCCGAACATCAACACTGAAGCCGCAATCCCCCGACCCGTCTGTTGGAAGAGCCGTCCGCTGTGCTCGTCGTCGCCTGCCGATCGCCCGTTTGCGGTCGGCGAGAAGCCGAGCGGCCCGAGGGGCGAGACAAACGAATAGACGGGCGGTCACTCGGGTTGAGCGAGTGAAAGTAGGATTGAACGGTCGAACGAGCGTAGACGCAAGACGAATAAGTGGAAGTTGAAACGAAGTGGAAGGAAAGCATAAAGTACTACATACCTGCAGTTGATCGGCGGAGCGGAATAAACGATCAATCAGTATCCGACATCACAATTAAAGAAAAGGAAAGAAGCTCTCGCCAACCACCCGCCGCTTCTCCAGGCACAAAACAACAAATTAAAGCAACCCGTATCATCGACGACCACCCGCCAGTCGGCCGTCTCCCCCGCCGCCCATCCGCCAGCCAGCTTCGGTTGAAGGCGGCCCGTGGATCGCCGCTCCGCCGCGCGGCCGTCCGCTGCGCCCGGCGACTCGGCCGCTGGAGTCCGCGAGGGGCGTCCCGCACTCCCGCACAGAAGAAGCGAGTGGGCGGCGAGTCGCCCGACCGGCCGCCCACTCGGCGGGAAGACGGCCGCTCGAGGGCCCCCGAATGAGGGCGGGCGATCCGCGCGGTCGCTCCTCGCCGCGATCGCCGCCTTCTGCGGCCTCCGCTCGGCGCTGGAATTCGGGGGAGGCGGCGAGTAGACGGCCGAGTCGCCTGCTGCCGCTCGATCGATTGACGGTGAATGCGAGTGGGCGGCCGGGAAGAAGCGGGTAGACGGGGGTCAAACAAGTAGAAGAAAAAAGAGTGGACGGCGGGAAACCGGCAGGAGCGGGTTTGTATAAGTAGATGAGAGGAATCATTACGTGAAGGAAGAACACAAGTAGCAAAATCACTATTTATGTTTCGTCTGCGCGGAATTTCTCTGCGCGCAGAACTGCTGTCCGTCCGTAACAAACCTAGTACGCGACCTCTTTCACTAATTGATCTCGATCATTCGAAACGAACTGTAACAAAAGAAAAAAACTCCCGCCTACCACTATCAACGAGACATCTACGACGCAGCCAACTGTCGCTCTAACACTTCTCTTTCCCCACCACCTTCAACACGCGACTTGTGATCCTTTGTCCACCACGAAAAAATAGAAAACAAGCGATTTTTGGTGACGACCATGCTTGCAAGCGGGCATTAGCCTTCGAATCGGCTTAGGACGCTTCTTCAAACAGTCACGGATTTGACCGACCGCGGGCGGCGGAATAATGACCCAATTCGTTGCACACACCTCCTTGCAAGAAAAAGAGTCTAAATACCGTTATAACGAAATGAACGCAATGCGAGCCGCTCCTGTTCGCCGTCGCCCCCGTTGCTGCGTGCAGAAGCGACTCGCCGCTGCCGAGTGGCGGCCGAAAGAAGGCGGACAGGCGGCCGGTCGACGCCGCAGCGGGGCGAATTCGGGGCGACGCCGAAGAAGCCGCCAGTCCCCGCTCGGAGCGGGCGGGAGGACGCGGCGGTCGGTCGAATCGACGGCCGTTCGGCTGCTCCCGAATGCGGGCGGGCGGTTCGAGTGGGACGGGCGGCGAGTTTGTGGAAAGAATTGGTGGAGAAGGAACAGAATGCTGACTGAAGGCCAGTGATTTCAGATACGATCGAACAACGCGTTTTCTTTGTTGAGCTTCACAACGAGCAGCACTGAAAGCCGCCGAATTCGAAAAAGGCGGAATATAAACCACCGTTCACCGACAAACACAATGAAAATACGCGTTTTATTGAGAGCTCAGATTTGATCGTCTACGTGCATAAGACAGCGGTGCAGCAGGTAGCGACAAAACCAAAGCATCCCACGGAATAAAATGCGAGAAACCAGTCGAATCGTTCACTTGGTTGGTCGTCCATTGGGCCTCGACCCCATCCCAAAAGAAAAGTGACCGACAATAACAAAGGACAGAAAAGAGCGAGCTGAGGTGGCAGTGTTCGACGAACCACCGCCTCTTTCGGCAATGAGCTTCACGAATAACTGGCCAACATCCCACTTTCATAGCTTCTGAAAACAAGCGTTTGTGCTTTTGTTAACACCAACTCTCAGCAGTCTCGTTCAGAACACACCGTTGTCCACTGCATTCCTCTTCCTTCCGTCAAAAGTTGCTTCCTCCACAACCGCTCCATCATCACTCCCTGCCCGCTCGAATGGCGACGATCCCCGCTTCCCCCCGACCGTCCGGCAGAACGAGCGAGTGAGCACGAAGCGGGGCGAGCGGACGGGCGGCGGCGGGATGCCGGGCGGGAGTTCTCGCTCGTGTGTCGCGAGTGGGCGGCGAGTGGGCGGACTGCCGGCTGGGGCGTCCTTCGAGGGCCGTCCGCCCGCTTTCTTCATTGGAGCTCCCATCGGGGCGTCCCGTCGGGTCGGCCGGGCGACTCCGCCGACTGCCCCCAATGGCCTCCGGTGGAAGAGCCGACGGCCGACCGGACGCCTTCAAGCGGCCCCACGGATGGCGGCGGGCGAGAGCGGAGGTGCCGAGTGGAGCGAAAAAACGGCCACTCCCCCGCCAATCGAGCGAGAAGCCGGGCGGATCCCCTCCGCTTGGGTCCGCTGCCCACCACTCCGCTCTCCCCGCCGGGCAACAAGCGGACGGCAGAAGCGAGCGAAGAAGCCGACAAACAGCCGCCCGCCCGCTCGGATTGGAGCTGAAAGAAGGCGGAGACGAGCCGAAAGAAGCGGCCGTCCACGAGCCGAACGGAAGGACGGGCGGGAGGGCCGAGAGCGGGGCAGCGGTGCCAGAAGCACTAGGGGAGGGCAGCGGGAAAACAACGACTGCCGTTCCTTTTTGGATTTCTTGTCGCCCGCCGCCTACTTTTGACCGGCCGCCGTCTTTCGTGTGGAGGAATCGAAAAGCAGCCGTAATTTCATTGCATTTAAATTCCAAAAACGGTGAAGTCCGCACGGAATAACCGACCAACTAATCCCGTCCATCACTTTGCTGTTGCCGCCTTTGGTCTGCATACCAGAACGAAAAGAAAGCAGTCGTTGGTCGACAAACTGGACGGCGTGAGAAAGACACTCGGATTCCAGTCCACCTCGAAACAAACCGGCTGTTTGCGTCCACTCCCCCATTCCATCGATGCAACACGAAACACTCTTCCGTGGGCAAAAAATCGATCCGATGGATAGTCGAACGAAATGCGGGCAGGAATGGGAAGACCAACGTCCACCACTTGCAGCAAACAACGAAGTAAACGAAGAGGGTGACGAATCGGTCTTCGCGTCCATGAGCTCTTCGAAGCTGGTTGCCTGCGCGATAGCTTCAAAGCAAACGGAATAAGACGAAATCCCCCAGCAATTCTTCAATTTAAAACCGTCTTTCCAGCCACTATTGCTGACAACGGAAAGTGACCCTGACGTTTCCAATGACACCAATCGATTAACCGTGTGAACTTGCCGGATGGCGGTTCTTGAAACACTCGAGTGCTCACTCCTCCATTCGACGCATCCGATGCAACCGGCCGCTTCTTCCCGCGCGCTTCCCTCCGCCCACTCGCCGCTCGAACGCGCGCTCGACTGTCTCGTTCTCCCCCGCGTGTTCGCCGCCGCCCGCTTCCTTACCGCCGCTCCAGCCCGTCCGCCGGCCGAAAGCAAGCGGGCGGAAGGCGGCGGACGGACGAACGCTCTGCTTTCTGCGGACCGCTGGGGCGCCAGCAAGTGGGCGAGCAGGCCGGCGGTGGAGGGCGTGTTCCGGCCGCTCCCTTCCGCCCGCCCGCCCCGTCCACTCACTCGGCGCCCACCTGCCGGCCGCCCCGCTCGTTCGAGCAGCCGAGCGGGCGGTCGGGGCGCGTCCACGAGTGAGCGGCCGCTCCTCCCGCCTTCTTTCGGTCCGCCCGCTCGCCGCTCCCCTCCACTCGGCCGGGTGAGGGCGAGGAGGAAGTGGACGGGGCGGCCGGACGAGCGATGCGGGGGTTCGTTTCGACCGCCACTTGTCGCCCGAGTGCCACCCGTCCGCTCGAAGTGAGCAGCCGGCGGGTGGACGGAGAAGAGCGGCGGGAGGTCGAGCGGAAGGACCGACCGCCTGGCCGAGTGGATTCTGCGGCGGAACTTCGCCCACTCAAAAGGGGCGAGAGGGCGAGTGGGGCCGCCGGCACGCAACGAAGAGGGCGGGCGGGAGATCTCTTTCGTGCCGCCCACTCGCCGCTCAGCTCGACGTTGTGCTCGCAGACGGGCGGCAGGCGGACGGCGCCCGCTCGCCGCCGAACGAGCGGAAGAGAGCGCGGAGGAAGGCGGGCGTCGCTGCCGGCCGCTCGTCTTTCCGCCTGCTGGAGGGCGCTCGTCCCCGTTCGAGCGAGCAGACCGCCGGATCCCCGCGAATTCGCCCGTCGCTCCGCTACGTCCACTCGCCCCGCGGTCTGCCCGCCCGAACGGTCGTTTGTTTCACGGGGAGGCCGACCGAGCGGACGGGAAGGCGGCCGGCCGAGTGCTGCAGACGAGTGCGTGGACGCCGGCGGCCAGTCGGCAGCGAGCCGCCCGCCGGAGGGCGCGGAGGGCAACCGGGCGGCCGAATTCGAGCGGCCACTCGACGTCGCCGGCCGCACTGGAATCTCGTCCGTCCATCGGAGGGATCGGAGGACGCGGCCACCAGCCGGCCGCCCTCTCCGATCGCTAGTGGAAGCGAACTGCCGGGCGTCCACTCCCGACCGGGCGGCCGCCACTCGAACGAGCGAAAGAATCCCCACGCGGCTTCTCGGCGGCCGTCTTGTGCGTTCGGAACGGGCGGAGGGGATCGACGGGGGCGGGAGCGAACGGCGACCTCCAGCCGGCGGCCACTTCCGCCCCGCCCGCCCCCCTGCAAGTGGAAGAAGGCGGGGAGCTCGCCCGAATGCCCGCCGTCGGTCGTTCGGTTGTGCGCCCGAACACGCGCGTTTTTACGGCCGCCGGTCGGGCAGCGAGCGGGAGGCGTGCGCTTAGCCCGGATTGGAGCAACGCGAGTGGTGAAGCGGCCGGCCGGATGAACTGCTGAAGGAGAGGAAACTGGTTGCTGGTTGTGTGCACCGAGCCGCGTGCTGGCCGGGAGGTCGGCCGTTTGTTCTTTTGGCGAGTATGTACTGTGTTTGGCCGTCTTGTACGCGGGCAACTTTCTCTTTCGTTTCGCCGTGGGCGAACAGAAATGGTTCCACCGGCTGCTGAACCGAAAACCTCTGCTCGATTATCGCCCCTGCTTCACGTGTTCCCTCCCTCCGCTTGCAAGTGGTTCTTCCATGATTACTGCTCATTCGAATAGCCCAGTCAGACGAAGATCATTCACTCAAGGCGGGATTCCATGCCAAATTCGTCGAAGTGGGCGGCGAGCACCCGGCCGCTCTCCACCGCCCGAAGCAACACGCCGTCTTCGATTCAAGCGGCGGACGCCCGCTGCTGCAGGAAGAGGATCCCGTCCACTCCGCTCGGCGCCCACTCGGCGGACTCCCGGCTGCCATCCGACGGGCGGGCGGCCGATTGAGCGGAACGCCCGCTCCCGTCGATCACGTCGAGTTGTGTTCGCCGCTTCGTTCGAGGCGGCGATCGTGAGGGGGCCGGGGAAGAACGCGTGGATCTGCGGGTCGTCGCCATGCGCGTGATCGTGAGCTCTGGCCGGTCGCTTGCGGGCGGGAAGGCGGCGGCCGGCTGCTCTCCGTGGGGAAGGGGGAGAACTGCGGGCTTCGACGGTCGTCTTCCCCTCTTGCAGGAGGCGAGTTGTCCGCAGTGGGCGGCTGCTGATTGGAGGGGACGAGACGCCCGCCGCTCCGTCCACTCGTCCGCCAACACGCCGGCCGAGCGGAAGGCGGCTCGTTTCGGCGGGCGGCGAGTGGGGAGTTCGCCGTCGATCGGCCGGTGGATGCGGGAGGGGCGTCGATTGGAGGCGGGCGGAGGAGGTGGGCGGAGGAGCAGAAAGAAGGAGAGCCGCACGCTCGTCCGGTCGATCGACTGCGCGAACGAACGGCCGGGATCGCCGCCGGCCTCCAGCAGGACGTCGTTCTTTCTTCCCGCCGCCCGCTCGCTCCCAATCCGCAAGGGGGGCGCCCGACCGACCGAGCGGCCGACCGAACGGAGCGGACTGATCGCAGCGACTCGAGTGGACGCGTCTTCTTCGAAGCGCCGTCCACCTTCTCCCTTTGGATTCGAAGCGGGCGGTCGAGAGCACTCGCGAGTCGTGACTGCCGGCAAGTGGGCACAAACACGTCGAAACGGGACGCTTTCTCGGTCGTTGGGATGCGCGGGGCGGAGGGCGGCCGGTCGGGGCGGGCGGCCGGCGGGATCTCCTGCTCGCCGGTCGATTCGATCGAGCGGTTTGGGCGGCCACCGGAGTGCTCGCGGTCCCGATTGCGCACTCTGAGAACTCGGCGGGCGGGCGGGCAGGCGGCGGGCCATCGGGCGAGGGCATTCGTGCGGCTGCCGGTTGTTCGGCAGGCGTGGTTCCTTTCGGGGAGCTCGTCGGAGTGCTGAACAGCAGCGAGCAGGCGGCAGGCAAAAGTGGTGCCCGACGCTCAAGCAAACTCCGCTGTCGAACAGGTTGGCGTGTATGTAGTTGCACGAACAAATGGGCTCGAATGTACTCGTTTGCTTTGCTGGTTTTTTAGTTTGAACCTTTGCATAAGGGGAACTTTGAACACTGAACTGACGTTTGGCCGTTGTTTGCTCGGATTTTTGCGCGGTTTTTGCAGAGCTTTGCGAATTTCTTATTTTTGCAGCAGACGCCATGGCACAAGCGACGCGCGTCATCCAGCTCGACTCCAATCATCTGTGTGGATGTCAGGAGTGTTGGAAACGCTCGGTTCTTCGGCCGCTTTTCCCCCAGTCAACTTATTTAGCTGCAAAACGCCCGAAACTGATGGATAAACCGGAGCCGCTGGATCATAAGCGACATGACCTTACAAACCAATCTATCGTTTACGAAGGATTCGATGCGAGTTTTTTAACACACGATTACTTTTTTATTCGAATGTATTCAGCTCTTGAATGTGGGTTGCTCGGCGGACGGTCGTTACTTGTACGGCTTCTCAAACGCGAAAGAGTTGCTCGTCGTGGATCTTGTGCAAAACACGCGCAAGTAAGCGTTTTTACCAGTACTTCTGCGGCGTTCAGTTGTTGTTTTTCAGGGTGTTGAGCTCTAAAGAATGGTGGCCTGCACGCATCTGCGACTTCGTTGCTGTGAACGTCATGACGCTGCTTGTCCGCTCGCATGCCAACGATGGCGACGAATTGAACTTGATCCGCCTCCGCGATACCGAAGGAATTTACGAGCGCGTTCTTCTTTATCGTGTTGACAACCTCAACTACACCGCATTCGCCCTCACAGAGATCAGCGGTCAGGAAGTGGACGTGAAGCGAGCGGTCTTCATTTCTTCTTCGTTTTCCGTTTTTTTTGTTTTCTTGCGCGTGAACATCGACGAGGCGCGGGTGGAAGTGGATCACAAAGCTCGGCAATTTATCGATATCGAAGGTCATCGCGTCGTTTTTTCTGCCGCTCAATTGAGCCCCACCGGACGGGATTTGTACGCAACGGGCTTCTGCAACCGCAAAAACCTTTACATTTACTCGTTAGAGTTGCGAACGTGGACGGAAAACACGCTAAACAACAAAGTTTTCAAAGACAAAGTCGTTTTTGCTCCGTTTTTCATTAGACCGCAGTTTTCGAGTTTCAGAAGTGGTTCATGGATTTTTGGGGTTCCACGCAAAGAATGTACTTTCAAGCGTGGGAACAAGAGAACGCCGAATCCGCCCGCTTGCTCGTCTATTGTAACGTGGCGGACAGAAAATGGGAGAAGATCCCGATGCAGGCGGAAAACGTCCGTCAAATCTCGTCGATCATCAACCCGGACGACGGGGAACAAGCCGGCATCGTCGTCATTAAGTTGTGCTACGTGCAGTTCTCCGCCCGCTTCAAAGTCGAGCGCCTTATGTTCCGGTTTGTCTACTTCCTGTCCGCCCGCTCATTTCTTCTGCTTGCAGCCGCCCCGACCCGCTCCGGCTGCTCGCCCTGCTGGCCTTCCGGAAGAGCCGCGAGGGAGTGGGCGGGGAGGAGGGATTCCACGCGCAGATCAACCGGCCGCCGCTCAAGACGCCGCTGCAGAAGTGGGCGCCCGTCCACTTCGAGCAGATGGCGCCCGTCCCCGTCCGTCACGTCCAATGATCGTCGTGTGAAGCATGAATGTCTTGCAGAGCTACGAGTCGCTTCTTCCGCTTTTTAACGCTCGCCTCTGCCCCCATTCTAATCGCCCGCTGTTCCGTCTGTCAATAAATCCTCTTTATACGTCCCGACTCGAGTAGACTGATCGAGCAGTGAAGATTCAGGGCCGATCGAGTCGAAAGAAAGCAGTGAGCGGTGAGGAAACCGTCGCCTCACACGAATGGCGGCTCGTCCGTGCACTCGAGCAGGCGGATGGCCTTCCGAAAGCAGCTGCCCCCATTGAGCCCGGCAGTCGATGGAGTGGCTCCTTCCGAGCGAGGCGATCACTCCCGCCGCCTCCCATCTGCAAGCGGGAGGCGGCGATCCACTCGCCGCCCGGTTCTTTAGGCTGCCCACCGCCCACCAACCGGCGGGGATCGAAGGCCTGCACGACGAAGCGGGTGGGGGAATCGAGCGGCCGACTGACCGCTCGTTCAACTCCCCGCCGCTCCGTCGATCCGCGGGCCGTCGGTCTCTTCTTCTGCCGAGCGGTCGGCGAGTAGTGGGGATTCGTCGTGTGTTCGGCCGCCTCCTCTTCCACTCGGAGGGCAGCCGGCCGAACACACGCGCCTGTCTGCAGTCCGAGAACCGAGTGGAGAGGGCGCCCTGATGTAAAGGAGGGGGAACGAGTGGTGGGTGGACGGAAGACCCACTCACTCGGGGTTCTTGTGCCGACGAAAACGAGCAGCAGGAAGGCGGCGGGAATTCGGTGGAAAGAAGGCGGGCCGCAAGCGAGTCGACCGAAAAGCCGCACACGACGCTCCTGATCGCCCGGTTCTCCGCAACGCGGGGCCTTGAAGCCGCCGAATCGCCGCTCAATCGTCCCCCTGCACCTTTCTTTTGATCGCGTGTTTCTTCTTCGTTGAGAGCGTCCTTCTTCGGCCTCAAGCAATCGATTCTTGCTGCAGTGAGCGGCTGGAAGCGGCGGGCAGTGGAGGGCGGGCAAGACGGTTGTGCAGCTTCTCGATCATCCAACTGCCCTCCCCGCTCGTGTGCAGTCCGGTCTTGCGGAGAGCAGCCAGTGGGGAGTCCGCCGAGAGGGCGGCAGAAGGCGGCCACTCGGACGGACGAGCGGTCGGATCGCTCGGAAGGTGCCCGGAAGGCCGCTCGGCCCACTCGATGGGGCAGACACCCGCCTTTTGCTGTGTTGAGCGCCCTCTGCTTCGTCCCGGGGATTCTTCGCGTTCAGATCACTCGCTCGGCTTCCGGACGTCCACCTGCTGCTCGTTTCTGCCTTCCGCCCGTCCGACTGCCCACTCACTTGGAGGACGAGACGCCCGCCTTCTTCCGCAGAGAGCAGTGCGGAGGAGAGCCCGAGAGAAGAGCGGAGCGATCGGCGGGGAGGTGGACGAGCGGAGGTCGTCGTGCGGGCATTCGACCGGGGGATTGGCCGGAGGATTGGCCGGGGGAGTGGCCGGGGGATCGGCCGGGGGGATGGGTGCCCGCCCCGCTCGTCCGAATCGTTCAGTTCGAGCAGCTCCTCGGGCGGTCGGTCGGCGGGGAGGAGTCGGCGAAGACGGCCGGCCGAACGCGCGGGCCGCTCGAATGGACGCCCTCGCCGTCGATCTGCGCGCCCCGAACGATCGAACGAGCGACTCGGCGCTTCTTTCCCCTCGCTTCTTCGGCCGACCGCTAGGGGGAGATCGCGGGCGACGTCCACGAGCAGCGGCACGAAGCGGACTGCTCGGCGCGAGTGGAGCTGGAGTCCCGTCTCGGCGACCACGAGCTCCGATTTCCGTCCGCTTTCGTGCGGTCGCCGGACGGAGAAGCCGCGTGTTTCCTCCGACTTCTGCCCGTCCGCCCGGTTGTTGGGGTGATCGCTGGAGTGCCGCGTGGAGCCTCCTCTTGGAGTTGCCCGCCTGGAGCGGCCGTTCGGACGAGTCGCTTCCATCTCCGCTGCTCGAAGGCCGCTTCGTTCACTCGTGGGCGGACGGCAGAAATCGCGGCCGCCGCGCCCAACGGTGAGCGGTGGACCGAAGCCGTCCGATCGCTCCGTTCGAGTCGCCTCGCCCCGACGGCCAACTCGCAGCTGCCCGGGCGATGGCGTTCGAGCCGCCCATCCCGCACTGGAATCTCCCCCGCTCGCGGCAGTGGACGAGTCGGCGGCCGTCTGCGAGGGGAGCGGCCGCCGTCTTCGACCACAAGCGGGCGGCTCGTTCGATGCGGAGCGGCGAGAAACGCGGCGAGTTCCGTTGACTCGGCGGCCGTCTGCGATGCGCCGAGTGGAGCGTTGCGTCCGACTGTTGGCTTCTTTTCTTCGTGGACATCGGCGTCGTTTCGGAGAGCAAAGCGGGCGTCCTCAATGGAAGAAGGCGGCGATCTCCAGTGTGCACAAATCCGCGGGCTCTCGGGCGCCCGGCGACTTCCGCGAGGTCTGCCCGAAAGCCCCGATGGTTCGCCGCTCGCTTCCACTCGCCCACTCGCTCGCTTCTCGTTTGCAGACGCCCGGACAGCCGGCAGCTCCGAGCAGATCGAACTGGAGGGACGGGCGGAGTCGTGGACCACGCGGTCAGCGGGCAGTCAGCAATTGGATCGATCCCGACCACTTGCGCGCCTGCAGGTGGACTTCGAGTGGCGGCAGGCGGCCGACGACGCCGCCCGCGACTCCCGCCGTTCGGCTTCCCGTCGGGGCGCGACGAGTGGACCGGCGGGCACCTGCTCGCCGTCGCCGAGGTTGCGGGCCTTCGGATCTCCCGGACACTCACGCCTCCTTCTGGGGATTCAACGGGCGCCTCGTGTGCGGCCGCTCGCCCTCCACGGACGTCCGTCGAGTGTTCCCATTGAGCAGACGGGCGGGCGACGGCCATCGTTGCTGGGGCTGTCGACGGGCGGAGGAGGATCCACCGCCTGCTCTCTTGTTTCGCAGTTGATTTGTTTGTTCGCTTTCCGCACTCCCGACTCGCTCTTCCGCCTCGCGGTGGGCTCATGACGAGCGAGTGCGGCGGCGGCGGATTCTCCCCGCCGTCCACCCGCACACGCCGCCCATCCCCGCCGCCCGCTTGCCGCCCGCGGTGCGTGTGCCTCCGCCCGCCTTCTGGGCGGCGGCGAGTGCGCAACGCCCGCCTGCCGCTCGCCGCCGCCCGCCGGAGTGCGGAGATTTCGGCGGCCGCCCGCGTCCTCCGCTCGCCGCTTCCCGCCGCTCGGCGGTCGCGTAGACCGGACAGGTTGGTTCTTTATTTCTGATCGATAATTCTGCCTGCTCAAACGAATATAATGCGATGCAAACGAATGGAAAACACGGTTTTCTAATAAATAAAAACATCGATTATACTCAAAGAAAACATCACTTCGGCCGCAACAGAACAATAAATTTCTTGGATTTCATCTTCGATGACATAAAGTTGACCACGGAAGAATCTTTTGAATTTACAGTCTTCAAAGACGAAAGAATACTCCAAACACCTTTGACGGGGGCTTCGTCGGAATAATGTTGACGCCTAACACCGCCTATCCAACTCTCATTAGAAAACACCAAGCAGCTTCTTCATTAAAGATAGCCACTCGACAACACGAAGATTAGAAATGCCCCTTTTTGAACCTCCGCATTGAGGTCCGCCATCCCCCGTCCGTCTGTTCCAAGAGGCGACCGCCGTGCTCGTCGCCGGTTGCCGATCGCCCGTTTGCGGCGGGCGGGGGGCGGGCGACCGATCGGCGGGACGGACGAGTGAACGGACGGTCGCTCGAGTCGAGCGAGTGAGAGGAGGATCAAATGCTCGAAAGAAGTAGTGACTGCAGAAGAGGTCATTAGATATTGAGGTTGAGTGGAAAGACGAGAGCAAGCGCCGTCGAAAAATTGAACGCTTGTTTCAAAGTGAACGACGAGGATTCGTTTGAACAGCCGAAACACCCGATGTTGCAACGAAGACGGCGTCGGAATAAAAAACCGACACCCGGCCCGTTTCTCCGGAATTCGACCCTTTTAATGCTCTGCGACAAAATGCGTTCAACAAGCTAAGAATACCGGACATCTGCAATTCTCACTTCTTTCTATCCAACAATACCTACGAGCGGTCTAACGAGAATCCTCACTGACCACAAGCATCAACCACCGCCGCCCCGCTGCGCGGCCGTCCGCTCCGCCCGGCGACTCGGCCGCTGGAGTCCGCGAGGGGCGTCCCGCACTCCCCCACAGAAGCGAGTGGGCGGCGAGTCGCCCGACCGGCCGCCCACTCGGCGGGAAGACGGCCGCTCGAGGGCCCCCGAATGAGGGCGGGCGGTCCGCGCGGTCGCTCCTCGCCGCGATCGCCGCCTTCTGCGCCCTCCGCTCGGCGGTGGAATTCGGAGGAGGCGGCGAGTG
Organism: Aphelenchoides fujianensis; assembly: GCA_024699865.1. Taxonomy (NCBI): domain Eukaryota; kingdom Metazoa; phylum Nematoda; class Chromadorea; order Rhabditida; family Aphelenchoididae; genus Aphelenchoides; species Aphelenchoides fujianensis. Next base: position 425,821 of record JAMPIO010000067.1, on the reverse strand, counting down.
GACGGTGGGCGGCCGGGTCGCCTGCTGCCGCTCGATCGATCGACGGCGAAAACGAGTGAACGGCCGAGAAGCGAGTGGACGAATGCTGAACGAGCATAGCGAGAAGAGTGGACGGTGGAGAGCCGGTAGTAGCGGTAGAACGAATCCATTTAAAGGAGAGGAGCAGCAAGTCGCACGAAAATAAGTCGGTACAAAAGCCGATGCAAAATAAACCTTGTTTACTCGTTTCAAACCACTAAGAAACACTTCGTCGCGGAATTTTCCCCATTGCCAAGAAGAACCCAACATCAAAAAAGAAATCACGTTTGACCCTTTTCCACGGCTTGATCACGACCCTCCGAATGGACATCAAATCAGAGAAAAAGTCCCCCTCCGACGACTTCAACGAGACCGCAAAGCAGTCCCCATCGTCCCGAACACTCCTTTCTTGTCGACCGTGTTCAACGAGCACGATTGTTGGCCACTCGCTTGGCAGTATGAAGGAAAGGAAGACGAGCGAGTGCAGGGACAACGATCCCGGCAAGCAAACCTTTCTTTCGAATCGGCAGTGATCGTTTCTTTTCCAAACAGCAATCATGCTGGCAGCTCGGCACGACGCCGGAATAAAAGACCGAATGGTCGCACTCACCGTTGGACTAAAAGAAACTAACACGACCACACGTCCGCGCCCCCGAGGAAACGAACGCCATGCGAACGCTCCTGTCCGCCGTCGCTCCCGTCGCTCTGTGCAGAAGCGACTCGCCGCTGCCGAGTGGCGGCCCGAAAGAAGGCGGACGGGCGGCCGGTCGACGCCGCAGCGGGGCGAATTCGGGGCGACGCCGAAGAAGCCGCCGCTCGGAGCGGGCGGGAGGACGCGGCGGCCGCTCGAGTGCCGCTCGAGTGCCCCGAATGCGGGCGGGCGACTCGAGTGGAACGAGCGGCGAGTTTGTGGAAGGAAACGGCCAGAGCATGAACCGATGCATGGTTTAAAGAGCTATAACTTTGACGACAAGCAAAAAAACGTGTTGTCTGTTGAAATCGAAAGCGGGAGCATCAAAGCAAGATGCGCACAGGACGAACGGAATAATGGCCGAAATTGATCGACGAACACTTAAAAAAAAATCGCAACAAATGTTGCCTGTGTATAAGGTGCCTTGTTCAAACCGGGAGTTGCATTAATTTTGTTACGGATAATCATTTTCTGCACGGAATAGATTGCGACCCACGAGACTATCCGTGCAGTTGATTTGTCGTCTATCGATTCCCAACCACTTTCTGGAACCAGAACGATCGACAAACCACGAACAAAAGAGAAGCAAATGCATGCGGCAATCGTTAAACAAGTAACCGTCGCTCCGTTCCGCAACGAATTTCACGGGTCGCTCGCCAACATCCGACTTCTCTGCTTGGGAGAACGAGTGTTTGTGCTATCGTTAACACCAACTCTCATCATTCTCGTACGAAACACTCCGTTGTTCGATCCATTCGACCTCTATCCACCGCCACGTTGTATGAGTGCCCCGTTCTCACTCCCAGTGCCCGCCCGGGCGGCGACTATCCTCCGCTTCCCCCCGACCGGCCGGCAGAACGAGCGAGTTGGCCACGAAGCGGGGCGAGCGGACGGGCGGCGGCGGGATGGCGGGCGGGAGTTCTCGCTCGTGTGTCGCGAGTGGGCGGCGAGTGGGCGGACTGCCGGCGGGGGGCGTCCTTCGAGGTCCGTCTGCCCGCTTTTTTCTTTGGAGGTCCCATCGGGGCGTCCCGTCGGGTCGAGCGGGCGACCGGCCGCCCCGTCCTCCCCGCGGCAGTGGACGGGGCCTCCAGTGGAAGAGCCGACCGCCGACCGCCCGCCTCCGAGCGGCCCCTCGGATGGCGGCGGGTGAGAGCGGAGGTCCCGAGTGGAGCGAAAGAACGGCCACTCCCCCGCCAATCGAGCGGAAAGCCGGGCGGATCCCCTCCGGTGGGGTCCGCCGTCCACCACTCCGCCCTCCCCGCCGGGCAACAAGCGGACGGGAGGAGCGGGCGGAGAACCCGACAAACAACCGCCCGATCGGCAGAGAAGACGGCCGCCATTGGTCGATGAGGAGGAGCGGAGAACTCGCTTCTTGCCGCCGTCCACGAGTCGAACGGGAGGACGGGCGGGAGGGCCGAGCGGGCGATTGGGGCGGAGAGCAGTCGGAGAGAGCGGCGCGACGAACGAGCGGCCGTCGGCCTTTCTGGACTTCTAGCCGACCACTTCGGATGGCGGCGGTCACCCGGTCCCCCTTTTGCGTAGAGGAAGCAAACAGAGGTGTTTTTTCGGCCCTAACGAAAAATTGCGGTTTTATAGCTCTCAATTGCTCGTCAGGAAGCAAATCAAAAACACCGCTTGTTGCCGCCCGAAATGTCTGTTTACAAACGCACAAAAACGGCGCGTACATCTACGTAATCGTCGGAATAATCAAACATCAATCACGTCCATCACTCCGCTGTATCCGCCTTTTGTCTGCCCAACGAAACGAAAAAGAAATCAGGTGGCTCTCGACAGACCGGGATGGCAAGAGAAATGAACGCCTAAGTTCCAAACCACCTCGAAAGACGCCGGCTGTCCGCGTACACTCCATCCTTTTCATCGACGCAACGCCCAAAACACAAACACTCTCCTGTGAGCAAAAGAGCGGTCCGAGGAGTGGTCAACCAAAATGCGGGCAGGAAGCAAACGATCGACGTCCACCACTCGCAGAGAACAAACGTGTGGGCGGAGAAGTTCTGCTAGTCCGCGTCCTTATGTAAAGGCTCGTTGAAAAGTGTTGATCGCGGTAAAGCTCGCCATCAACGGAATAAGAATGTTTTACTGTTCTGCGTCGTCTTCATAACTCCATCAAACAATGAAGGTAAACAACCTCAAAGGCTACCTGAACGACTTTCGCTCTCCGTACAATAGCAGCTTCGATAAGCCGAGCGAGTCACCGCAATAAACTTCAGCGATCTTCTCTATTCGGCGCCTCCAATCCAACGGCCGCTCGCCCACTCGTCGCTCGAACGGGCGGTCCGCCGTCTCGCCCTCCTTCGCGTGTTCCCCCGCCGCCGCTTCCTCCCCGCCGCCCGCCCGCCAGCCGAAAAAAACGAGCGGAAGGCGGCGGACGGACGAGCGCTCTGCTTTCTGCGGGCCGCCCGCAAGTGGGCGAGCGGGCGGGCGGTGGAGGGCGTGTTCCGGCCGCTCTCCTCCGCCCCGCCCCGTCCACTCACCCGGCGCCCACCAGTCGGCCGCCCCGTCCGTTCGAGCAGCCGAGCGGGCGGTCGGGGCACGTCCACGAGTTAGCGGCCGCTCCTCCCGCCTTCTTTCGGTCCACCCGCTCGCCGCTCCCCTCCACTCGGCCGGGTGAGGGCGAGGAGGAAGTGGACGGGGCGGCCGGACGAGCGATGCGGGGGTTCGTTTCGACCGCCACTTGTCGCCCGAGTGCCACCCGTCAGCTTGGAGTGAGCAACCGGCGGGAGACTGAGTGAGAGGACCTACCGCGTGGCTGCCGTGTTCTAATTTTCTCCCGCGCAGTTCTCATGTTTGCATGCATTGTTCAACCGTTTTTGTGAAGAGCGGAAGACATCACTCGACTGCCGCTGGTACTAAATCTATTTTATTACCAACAGTTTATTGGAAATTTATACACTTTATTTGATCGAAGGCAGCACCAACGGGGCCAATCCGACGGTATTGGTCGAGTAATCGAAAGAAATGCAGTGAGTGATGAAAAACACGTAGCCCCAAATGAATTGGACGTCCTCTGTGTACCGAGTGGGCGAGTAGTCGCGAAGAGGGGCGAGGGATAACGAACACCCCTCGGGGTATTGTGGTTGCATCAAAAACAGTGGAGGGAAGTGGTACTTGTAGTCGCTGATCCAAAAGCTGATGTTCACATCGGCTGAGCAATTCATGTAGTAAACGCCATTGTTTTCGTCGTAAGTGAGCATCCCCAGTGATGCCCAGCGGTCGAAGAGAAGATCGGGGACGAAGAAAGGGAGATTCAAGGAATCGAGAGCAATTTGGACCTGCAAAAAGACACTTAGAAGGTGCAATGAGTAGATTGCAGGCGGACCAACGAATGGTTGAAGTAAAAATCGAGTAGTTGGCCGTCCGGACCGAAAAAAGTCATCTCGATTGCGTCCATCCGGAAAGCCCACGTGTTTCGCTCGATCGGCAGGCTGATCCACTCGCCACACGGTTCTTTCGTCTGCTCTCCGATCATCAAACTGCGCTCGATTCCCAACGATTTGTGGGTGGTGACAATCGTGACGATGGGGGCGTGGATCAAATGCTCCTCAAAGGCGCGCACAACGACGCTGCCACGCCCAGGAGCGAGGCCGAGAATCCCTGAGTTCGGCGCGAATCCGCTGTATATGGGGACGGAAATCAAGCTGCAAGCAACGAAATAAACATTAATCTAATGAACCAATAGCAAGAACGAACCGCTCATCCAACTGCCAGCCGAGCACGAGCGGAGCTGATGGGAGTTCGAGTCCACCAGAGGCCTTCGGAGACACGTTCTCTTGTAACTCGAGAGTGTCGGCAATCCACTGCCCGCACATGGGCGCGTGGCCCGCTTTTCCGCCGTTCCACTCGCCTCGGCTTTCCACGACGGTCGAGGAGTTGGACGGCGAGTAGAAGAAAGCTTGTGTGGAGTACTCTGGTATTTTTTCGAACCGCAAACACCACGCGTGCCACGTGTCGGCCGCTGGTGTGTGTTGGCAGTCGTACGAGCAGAAGGCAGAGATCGTCGAACACAGTCGGGGGCAGTCGGGGCGCGGCTGTCCGCACTTCGCGTCGACAAGCAGCACTTCGGAGAAGAGAGTGGAAAGAACGAGCTGAAGTGGTTGCCCGGGCACCCCCGCTTGTACGGGAACAGCTCAAGGCGAGAAGAGTGAAAAATGGTAAGTCCTATCGATCATACTTACAGTCTGTATCGAAATCAATCGTTAGGTTGTACACTCGTGGCTGTTGTGCCGAAAAGAAGAGGAACATTGGGTAAAAGTAGACAGCGAGCAGCAAAAACGTCCGCATTTTCTAAAGAAATGAAATTGAAGAGAAATACTAACAAAAAAGCGTGTGCCGCCAGGGATTAGACAAAACAGACGGACGAGTCCACACGATGAGCCGATTCCGCGTTGTGCGCGGCTGAAATTGCTGATAAGCATTAGAAATGTCATTTACTCTCAAATTTTCTCTTTGCGTGTGCGTCATCGAATGCTGTGTTTTGTAGGTTGTGTTGCGGTCGATTGCCGGTCGCTTCAGAATCAAGGCTTCGCGTTTTGCGTCACTATGGAGCGACTGCACGCGTGCGGGTTTTGTATGTCGTCTTCTCATGTTTATTTTGCTGTACTTTTGAGACCAACTGGGTACAAAACTACACAGTTGGCTGGACAGCAACGACCAATACAAAAAACGGACGGCAGACGGTTTGTACTAATCTCGACGATTCGTCCTTCCGCATCACCTGTCTGGGGTACAATGTCTGGAAACCTCTCGGGGTTGACCACCTTTGAGCCACTAGACGGCCACTGAGTTCTCTTCATTTCACAGCAAAAGGCCCGTCTACACGGTGGATCCCTCGAATCCGTTCGTCCACAACGCGCACTTCTTTGCCGACCGAACGACCTCCTCTTTCGAGGATTCCGCCTTCTCGGTCGTCCACCGAGTGCACAACCTCGCTTGCACGACGGTTGGCGGCTTCCTTGCCGTTCTCCTCGTGTACCTGATCCTCCGCCAATCGCCGCCCTATTTGCGGCCGTTCGGGCGGATGCTCCTCTTCTGCACGTTCGCCGATTGTTGGTCGCCAATTTCGCCACTCAAGCCGTAGGCTACGTGCACTGCTCTTTTTAACCCGCCTTCAGAGAGTGCGCATGTCGAACAACGTCGGCCTCGTCGGCTTTACGGGACCGGCTGCCCGGCTGAGCAACGGGGGACAACAGGCGGCGATGACCGCCTTGAACGCGGGCCTCTACATTGGGGTCTTCTTCCTGCCCGCCCAGTACTTCTACCGCCTTCGCTGCATCTCATCGTGAGTTGGGAGAGAAGATTGGAGGTTATCGATCGCTTGATGTCAGCAAAGAGGTGCCAACGCCCCTCCAAACGGCCGCCTTCTTTTCGATTCCAACCCTCGAGCTCCTGATCCTGCCGTTCACCTTCGTACTTTGGCCAGCATCCACTCGACGGACGGGATTACGGACCGCTCTGGTTCGTGGAAGACCCGATCCCCACGTACGCATCAAGGGAAAGAAGTCAATAAGCCCTCGTGATTGCAGGCTGATCATTCGGGATCCGGCAAGCGATCATAAAAAGTAACTTCCTGTTGTGAACGGAGTGATTGCAGCGAGTCCCCGCTTATTCCTCGGAAGACGCGATCATGTCGGGGCTGGTGGTCGCCAGCTACGCGGCGAGCGTCCTGTTCGCTCGTCTGACGGTGCGGCGGTTGGCGAAGCGGGCGGCCGAGTTGTCCGACCGCACGAAGGCGCTCCGTCGGCAGTTGGCGTGGACGTTGTTCCTTCAGGCACGTCCTCTCTACCCGTTCACCACGATTCCTTTAGGCCATCTCCCCGCTCCTCGCCGGCTTGCTGATCGCCGCCTCGTCGGCGTCCGACTCGACGATCACTTCGGAGACGTCGCGATGATGGCCGTCGCCTGGACGCCCGTCTTCAACCTCCTCGGCGCCATCTTCTCGATCAAAAACTACCGCGAGTTCTGCCTCCATCGACTTCTCTCTTGTGGGAAGCGAACGGCGACGATCGCGAGTTCGAGCGGACGGAAAGCGGCGGACAGTCGGCTGCCGAACTCGCAAACCGTTCATGTTTAGCGATGCTCTACTGCTGTAAATCGTTTACTGAGTTAGAGCAAACACGAATTTCTAGTTCAATATCAACACAAGTTTCGAGCAAGAACAATACTGTCTCGTTGCGATCTCAACACGGCCAGTCCGATCGATTCAGTGGCGTAGTTCGAAACGCAGTGCGTCTTGAGAAACCCGTAGCCCCAAATGACTGCGGGCCGTTCGTGTACCGAGTGGGCCAGTAGTCTCGAACGGGGCGCAACAAAAGAAGTCGTCGTCGTCGTTCATCACCGCTTCGTGTGGAAATTGGAAGCGGTAGTCCGCGATTTGGATGGCCATGTTCACTTGTGCTGGAGAGTTCATGTAGTAGCTGCCTTCCAGCGCCTCGAGCATCCCCAACGCCGACCACTGATCGAAGTTCTCGTCGGGAACGTAGAAGATAGCAGGCAGCGAATATTTGGTAAGGATTTGGACCTGCAAGCGGGAGTACATGCTGGAAGGAGTGGATTGCAAACCAGTGAATCGCCGAAACGGAAGTCGATCGATTGCCCGCCCGGACCGAAAGAAGAGAGCTCGATCGCGTCCACCCGCGGCCGGCCGTTCGATCCACTCGCCGCGGTGGTCGCTGGACTGCTCTCCGATCATCCGCTTCCCACTGCCTTCGTTGGGCGGGGATCAACCGCTGCTCGAAGACCTGCACGACGAAATTTCCCCGGCCGGGCGACCGCTTCGTTCACTCCAAGGAGATCACTTTGCGAAAGCAACAAATGTCTGCGGATTCAACGGGACTCACCGCTCGTTTAGCTGCCAGCCGAGCATGAGAACCGCCGCATCGATTTGCCGCCCGCCCGCCTCTGTCCGGAAGACGAGACGATCGGCGATCCACTGGCCGCACACGGGCGAGAAGCCTGCCGCTTGAGCCTTCCATTAGACTCGGCTCTCCGCAACGGTCGAGGTGTTGGACGGCGAGTAGTAGGGTCTGTTCGCGCGTTTCCTTGAAAATAAAGTGAACTGACAGTTAAACGAGCAGAACGTCGAAGAGAGCTCGACTGCTGAACACATCCGGGGACAAACATGACGCTGCTGCCCGCAGTTGGCGTCCACAAAGAGAAGGTGGGTGGAAGAGTGGCGTGTTGTTCTTGAACGAAAACTCCAAGCTAAACGAGGAGTGCTGAAACGCGAGAGTGGACTCGTGGCCAAAAGAAACCGCTCACATTTCTTCCATACCAGGAGGTTGTAGACTTCTTGGGCCCGAAAGAGCCGGAAGAAAGCAACCAAGTGAAGGAGCCGCCACACAGAGGAGTGCATCGTCTGCTGCAAAAGAAATTCGCACAACTCTGGGCAAAGAATACGTGTGCCGCAAACGATTAAAATGACTAACCGGCCGCTTTGAACTCTATGAACTGATAACCCGCGTGTTTGTGATTCGTCTGAGATTAAACGGCGAGGAGAGCTTAACATTCCGTGCACGCTTTGTTCCATCGCTTGCTTCACTCTATGGATTAATCGTTCCGTCTTAAGGTCGTGTCTTCGAATTCTTGCTCGAAAGACGACATTGTCATCGCCATTTTGCGTGCTTGTTCCGGCTGCACCTCTAAAGTTGGCAAGCGGATGCTCATCCCCACCTCGCAATCCAGTTGTGCCGGGCAATAAAGCGGAAACAATTCACGGACTGCGTTTAAACTAGTTGTTTGCTCTTTCCGAAAACAGCGGATGTTTGCGTTGTTCTGCCGTCCGTCCGTTTTTGCGGGGCACACCCCTCGATTCTCTTCGTTTTACAGCCTTATCATGAACATTGCGGGCGGCGCGCCGTAGAAGAAAGAATTTTCCTTCTTTTTCCATTTCAAATGCCTGCCCGTACCGAAAGCTCACTTTCGCGTTTTACGTGTATAATTAAATGTATTCATTGCTGTTCTATTCAGCAGAAATAATAACTGAATAGATAGTTTTATTTGATTTGAATAATAGGTTGTTTTGCATTGTAGAACGATGTCCGAACTGGAAGGACCCTTTTATTTTCCTTTACCCGGTTGTCAACTTCGGAAACGCTACGAAGAAGTGAAATTGGTTGGGAGAGGAGGACAGGCAGCTGTTTAGTAAGTCGCGGTTTTCCGTATAACACAAGAATTTATAGTTCCGCCAAAGACCAAATAAACGGCCTTGGTTTTGCCATCAAACAACATGCTAAGTTCCCACGCAATCGGACCGCTGAGTGGAAGAACGCTTATTTGGAGTTGATCCTTATGAATTCGGTTTCTCACGATAACGTAATTTTTTTACTTTGTTAACTTACGATTGTCTATTTAGATTCTTTCATTGGAAGACGTGTTTACACCAGCCAAGACACTCGCAACATTCGAAGATTTTTACGTCGTTGAGGAATTGTGGGAGCAAAACTTACAACAAGTGCTCAAGGCTCAAGGCCATTTCAACATCCATCGCTCGTGGATGATTATGGAGCAGATCCTGGATGCACTCGTGTATTTGCACGAACACGGCATCATGCACCGAGTGTGATAAAAGTTACAATTGGTAAACGAAGGCTTGTTTAGGATTTGACTCCAAGTAACATCGTTTTGGACGAGAAATTTGTGATAAAAATAATCGATTTCGGGCTTTCGACCGAGGATGCTGGCCAAGAAGTGGGGTCGAAAAAGTACACAACTTACGTGACAGCCGTAAATTACCGAGCGCCCGAAGTGATTCTGGATGGAAAGTACACAAAAGCAGGTAGTTAAACATATTTGACAAGAAAATTAACTGTCTGGTTCTTTTTCGTGGACCTCTGGCGGCCGGCTGCATTTTTTACGAGTTACTCACTGGGAAGCAGCTCTTTGACGGCGAGCATGGAGAAGATGTTTGGGTCAATCAGGTGAAGATCCTCGGATTACCGTCGCACGACTTTTTGGAGCAATTCGAAGACGCCTTCAACGTCGAACAACTAAAAGTGCAGAAGCTCACCATCGAGGAACTCCTTCCTTTGGATTGTTTTGTCCCGGCCTATGACGGTGCGTTATTTAATTAAGAAGTGTTTAAAAACTGGATTTTAGAAGAAACGCTGCGGATTAGCGGAATGGAGGGGTTGTGGTGTTCTAAGGGACTTCTTCCGGAAAGTAAGTATTTAATTTTTATTGGGGAATGCGACATTTATTACGGGGCAAAATAGTTACTAAATTTTAGTCGGCAGCCGCAAGCGGTGTAAAACTCTCAGACCAAAACAATGTATCGTACGGCTAGTCCCTCTCTACTAATTACCGGTTTTATTAGATGGAAGTGCTTTGATCGGACGAATGCACGTGGAGGATTGCAAATGCGAAGCAATTATTAGAGAAATTAACGAAGAGGCAAATGAAGAATTGCCCGAAGTTTTCGCGGATCTTTTCTCAAGACCCCCGGCAAGAGAAACACAACCGTGGTCAACCTTTATGCACTACATGAACGTCGACCGTATCGCGCAAATCAACCGTAAGTGCCCAACAAACACGTGTATCTCTTATCTATACGTGCAGCTTGGAACGCTCGTGACCTGTTCTGCAAATTGATGGTTATTGATGCAAAAGATAGAATCTCCGCTTACGATGCGTTCAACCACGCTTTTATTTGTTGTAAAGGCATTTCTTTCCGCTACGTGCCTCAGAAGCTTTCTTACACGCTTGGCGACACACTTCCAGCCACTGTGGGGGAGTGGAAAGCACTTCTTTTTGACCAACTCAAGCTGTACGTGTGGCGAAACTGTTTTCCCGGTTGGAATTGTCCAAATCCCCTTTCTCCGCCTACCAGCCAGTGGATTCCATCTTTCGAATCGACTATTGAACAAGGCAAAGAGTTTCGACGATTGTCTTCTATTTAATCATTTTTTTAGACCACGATCCGGACGGTACACACGTCTTGTCTTACACCCAATGCGCCTTCCGTCCATTCAACCAGACAAAGCTTGTGGTCCGTGTGTTGGTCGCCGATTATCGAACGGCTGCTCGACAAATTAACGGCGCAACCGCTGAGGCTTTTGCTTCCCCTCGGGATCGCTATGGAAAGTACCTTGATCTGATTTATTCGACCGATGGGGGCTTTGAAGAACGCTACAGAAAGTACGCAGAATCGATACACCAATTGCGTGAAAAACATCCGCACTTGCCACTTCAAATCATCGACGACTCGGATCTACGTGGATGGGAGAATGACATGAGTTCAATTGCGGACAGCATCGACAGATACCAGGAAATCTACTATTGGGACATTCTACTTGAACACATGCGAAGTTTTGCGGCACGTTTAAATCTATTCGTCGAATGTCTCGGCAAACTGGAATACGAAATGCACTTTGCACATTTGACGATCAATTTCGACGATAAAACCGCGAAAGTCAAGGTTAGCTAGCGTTTTCAGTAATACGTTTTCTACTCTTTCTAGAAGCAAATGCGGCAATTACTTTCCGTATTGGAACGAGAAGTTACGAATTTGCAACCGTCATTGAAGTTTGCGTTTATTGACGACGTGAAATTTTATTGTCGAAATCACTCAACAATTTCGGAAGCAGGTGGGTGGTTTACTTTCACTTGGCGATTTTTTATAATTTGTTTAAGTGTTCGACTACGAGAATTTCACAAGTTTAACGATTGGCGATTATTTTACGATAATCATTTGTAAGCTGAAAACGAACCAGAAGGTCCTTAAACGAGTGTTCAGGTTCCGAAGTTCATCTGCCAAAGAAGGCAGACAAAAGCAACAGGAAGAGGCGGCGATCAAAAAAGAAGCGCGGTCATCTACCAGCCGCCACATAATCGTCCAGTTTAATTTTAGCCCTAACTTATTACATGCTTTTGTGTATCTTTTTTCTACCATACTAAAAATGAACAAGCATTCACCAAATAGTCGCCTGGAAGAAAATGATGCTGCTTTTGTAAGCGGCTGTGTGGTCCGCTATGAAAGCACGCAGTATTTCATTCACGCGTCTGTGTTTCAGATCAGTCGACAAAAAATTGGCGGCCTCTATTTAGCGAATGAGTCGATTGCAAGCAAGCGATGCGAACGGTAACGAGAACAGCGCACTTTCATTGTAGAGGCAGATTGGTCAGACCGTCGCTCGTATCACTGTTTTCTTTTGATGCATTCACGAGTGCCCGTTCGCTCTCCACCGCCCGCAGCAACACGCCGTCTTCGATTCAAAGCGCCCGCTGCTGCCGGAAGAGGATCCCGTCCGCTCCGCTCGGCGCCCACTCGGCGGACTCCCGGCTGCCGTCCGACGGGCGGGCGGCCGGCCGAGCGGAACGCCCGCTCCCGTCGATCACGTCGAGTTGTGTTCGCCGCTTCGTTCGAGGCGACGATCGGGAGGGGGCCGGGGAAGAACGCTTGGATCTGCGGGTCGTCGCCATGCGCGTGATCGTGAGCTCTGGCCGGTCGCTTGCGGGCGGGAAGGCGGCGGCCGACTGCTCTCCGTGGGGAAGGGGGAGAACTGCGGGCTTCGACGGTCGTCTTCCCTCTTGCAGGGGCGAGCGGTCCGCACTGGGCGGCTGCTGATTGGAGGGGACGAGACGCCGCCGCTCCGTCCACTCGTCCGCCAACACGCCGGCCGAGCGGAAGGCGGCTCGTTTCGGCGAGCGGCGAGTGGGGAGTTCGCCGTCGATCGGCGCGTGGAAGTGGGCGGGGCGTCGATTGGAGGCGGGCGGAGGAGGCGGGCGGAGGAGGTGGACGGGGAGCAGAAAGAAGGAGAGTCGCCCGCTCGTTCGGTCGATCGACTGCTCGAACGAAGGGCCGGGATTGCCGCCGGCCTCCAGCAGGACGTCGTTTTTTCCGCCCGCCGCCCCGCTCGCCCCCAATCCGCAAGGGGGCGCCCGACCGACCGAGCGGCCGACCGAACGGAGCGGACTGATTGCAGCGACTCTTGTGGACGAGTCTTCTTTGGGGGCGGCGTCCACCTTCTCCCTTTGGACTCGAAGCGGGCGGTCGAGAGCATTCGCGAGTCGTGACTGCCGGCAAGCGGGCACGAACACGTCGAATCGGGGCGCTTTCTCGGTCGTTGGGGTGCGCGGGGCGGAGGGCGGCCGGTCGGGGCGGGCGGCGGGATTTCCTGCTCGCCGGTCGATTCGATCGAGCGGTGTGGGCGGCCGCCGGAGTGCCCGCGGTCCCGATTGCGCTCTCTGAGAACTCGGCGGGCGGGCGGGCGGGGGACGCGGCGTCCGGCTGGGCGGCGGGCAGTCGGCGCGGGCATTCATGCGGCTGCCGGTTGTTCGGCTGTAGGGATTATTTGGAGAGCTTGCCGTAGTGTCGAACAGCGACAGGTGAGACGGGTGTTCTGACGGCCGAGCAAACTCTTTTCTCGAATAAGACCGGCGGCGGGTTGGCCGAACAGAAGCACGTGTTGCTGCACGAACAGATGGGTCGTCTGTACGCGTTTGCTTTTGTGCACATTCGGACGATTCTTCGTTTGTTTTAACGCGATGCGGGAAATTCCCTTAATCACCGTTTTTATTCTACTTTCAGTGTCGATCCGAACTGAAATGCAACGCATCTCCCAGCTCCCCTCCGCTCAGCTGTGCGGATGTCCGAAGTGCTGGAAGCAGGCGGTTCTTCGTTTGCTGACCGATCCCTCCGCTCCGCCATCCGCGAAAAAGCCGAAACGGGAAGAGGAGCACACGCGCTTGGACCACGAGCGACAAGAAGCAAAGAATGCAGTCGTCTATGAAGGATACAACGTTTGTTTTCACTGATCTTTTCCGTTTATTCTTAGATGATTTCAGCTCAATAAAACGGTTCGTTGTTCGGCGGATGGGCGGTACTTGTACGCCTTCTCGGAAACACAAGCGTTGATTCTTGTGGATCTAGTGCTAAACACCCACACGTACGTCTTTTCCTTATTCCTGGCTCAAAATTGTTGTTTGCAGACAAATGAAACCGCGACAGATGTGGTCGTCCAGCGAAGACATTGAAGACCTCCTGGTGATGAACTCAAAGACGCTTCTCGTTTACACGAACGAGATCGACGATACCGCTGAATTGCATTTGATTCGCTTGCGGGATGCCCAAGGAGTTTACGAGCGAATTCTGCTCCAGCGTCGTCGGAGCCGCGAAGCCACGGCATTCGCTCTCACGGAGATCAGCGGCCAGAACGTGGAGGTGAAGCGAGCGGTCCTCCAATATTCCACGTTTTGCTCCCGTTTCGTTTTCCTTCGCGTCAACATCGACGAGGCGCGAGTGGAAGAGGACCACGAAACCACCCACCCCAAATTCATTTCCGGTTGCGCCCAAATGAGCACGGATGGGCGCGCACTGCATTTAATTAAGCGTACGACGCTTAATGTTCTCCCACGTCTACTCGCTAGAACGGAAGAAGTGGACCAAGCAGGCGTTGAGTGGCTACGTTTTCGGCAAAAATGTAAGCGCTTTAGTTCGTTACTTTTATTGAATGCTCTCGTTTTCCGATCAACTGGATGCTACACGTTGGCTCCGCGCGCACAATGTACTTCCAAGGAGGCGTGTCAGCAGTTTCAAATTCTGCTTGCTTTCTGTTCCGTTGCAATCTCGCGTCAAAGAAGTGGGAAGCAGTCGCAATTGACGCTCAAGACGTCATCCGCGTTTCTTCCGTCTTCACTTTGAACGATGAGAAAGAAGACGGCATTGTCGTTATCAAAACTTCTCGAATGCCGCACACCACACGCTTCAAGATTGAACGTCTCTTGCTCCGGTTTGTCCACTTCGCTCCCCGCCCACTCATTCTCCTGCTTTCAGTCGCCCCGACCCGCTCCGGCTGCTCGCCCTGCTGGCCTTCCGGAAGAGCCGCGAGGGAGTGGGCGGGGAGGAGGGATTCCACGCGCTGTTCAACCGGCCGCCGCTCAAGACGCCGCTGCAGAAGTGGGCGCCCGTCCACTTCGAGCAGATGGCGCCCGTCCCCGTCCGTCACATCCAATGAATAGTGTTGTGTTGTAAAGCGAGACTGTCTTTTGTTTGAATGAACACGAGTGAGTGCCGAGAAATGTGTCGCTTCGTCCACTTTTACTGCTCGCTTTTGTCCCCATTCCGACTTCCCGCCTTTTCGTGTGTCACTAAACCTCTTTACTCGTCCCGACTCAAAAAAATGGACGAACAATGAAGGATCGGGGCAAGTCCAAACGAGTCGAAAGAAACGCGGGGAGCGGTGAGGAACCCGCAGGAATGGCGGCTCGTTTGTGCACTCCAGCAGGCGGCCTGCCTTAAGGAAGAAGCTGCCTCCCTTGCGGGAAGTTGATTGGGCCGAGCAGTCGATCGAGTGGCGCCTTCCGAGCGGGGCAATCACTCCCGTCGCCTCCCGCCTGCAAGCGGGCGGCCCACGCGTTCCGTTCGGTCGGCCGTTCGACCAACTCGCCGCCCGGTTCTTTCGGCTCCCCACCCACCACGCGGGGATCATTCGGAGATCGAAGGCTGCACGACGAAGCGGGCGGTGGAATCGAACGGCCGCCGACCGCTCGTCCACCTCCCCACCGAGCACGAAAGCCGCCCGTCGATCCGCAGGCCGCCGGTCTCTTCTTCTGCCGAGCGGTCGGCGAGTAGCCCCCGAGCCGGCCCTCCATTCGTCGTGTTATCCACCCACCACTCAAAGAGGTGAACGAGCAGGACCTCCGAGAACCGAGTGGAGAGGGCGGCGAGGAGGGGGAACGAGTGGTGGGTGGACGGAAGACCCACTCACTCGCGGTTCTTGTGCCGACGAAAACGAGCAGCAGGAAGGCGGCGGGAATTCGGCGGAAAGAAGGCGTGGCGCAAGCGAGTCGACCGAAAAGCCGCAAACGGCGCTCCCGACCGCCCGGTTCTCCGCAACGCGGGGCCTCGAAACCGCTGCGCCCTCTCGTGCACCTCTCGTTTGATCGCGTCGTCAAGAGCGTCCTTCTCCGGCCTCCAGCAATCGATTCTTGCTGCAGTGAGTGGGTGAGAGCAACGAGCAGTGGAGAGCGGGCAAGACGGTTGTGCGGCTTCTCGCTCATCCAACTGCCCTCCCCGCTCGAGTGCAGTCCGGTCTTGCGGAGAGCAGCCAGTGGGGAGTCCGCCGAGAGGGCGGCAGAAGGCGGCCGATCGGACGGACGCGCGGTCTGATCGCTCGGAAGGTGCCCGGAAGGCCGCTCGATCGCCCCGTTGCTCCAATCGGGCAGACACCCGCCTTTCCGCAGGTAGTTGTGTTGAGCGTCCTCTGCTTCGTCCTCCCGCTCAGGGCGTTGAGATCACTAGCTCGACTTCCAGACGCCCGCCTGCAGCTCGTTTCTGCCTTCCGCCCGTCCGATCGACCACTCACTTGGAGGACGAGACGCCCGCCTTCTTCCACGGAGAGCAGTGCGGAGGAGAGCCCGAGAGAAGAGTGGGGCGATCGGCGGGGAGGTGGACGAACGGAGGTCGTTGTGCGGGCATTCGACCGGGGATTGACCGGGGAATTGGCCGGGGGATCGGTGCCCGCCCCGTTCGTCCCCGTCGTTCAGTTCGAGCAGCTCCTCCGGTCGAGGTAAGACGGCCGGCCGAACGGAACGCGGGGGCTTTTCGAATGGACACAAGCGAGGGGCGGACGATCAAACGAGTGACTCGGCGCTTCTTTCCACTCGCTTCTTCGGCCGACCGCTTGGGGGCGATCACGGGCGACGTCCACGAGCAGCGGCACGAAGCCGACTGCTCGGCGCGAGTGGAGCTGGAGTCCCGTCTCGGCGACCACGAGCTCCGATTTCCGTCCGCTTTCGTGCGGCCGCCGGACGGTGAAACCGCGTGTTTCCTCCGACTTCTGCCCGTCCGCCCGATTGTTGGGGTGATCGCTGGAGTGCCGCGTGGAGCCTCCTCTTGGAGTTGCCCGCCTGGAGCGGCCGTTCGGACGAGTCGCTTCCATCTCCGCTGCTCGAAGGCCGCTTCGTTCACTCGTGGGCGGACGGCAGAAATCGCGGCCGCCGCGCCCAACGGTGAGCGGTGGACCGAAGCCGTCCGATCGCTCCGTTCGAGTCGCCTCGCCCCGACGGCCAACTCGCAGCTGCCCGGGCGATGGCGTTCGAGCCGCCCATCCCGCACTGGAATCTCCCCCGCTCGCGGCAGTGGACGAGTCGGCGGCCGTCTGCGAGGGGGAGCGGCCGCCGTCTTCGACCACAAGCGGGCGGCTCGTTCGATGCGGAGCGGCGAGAAACGCGGCGAGTTCCGTTGACTCGGCGGCCGTCTGCGATGCGCCGAGTGGAGCGTTGCGTCCGACTGTTGGCTTCTTTTCTTCGTGGACATCGGCGTCGTTTCGGAGAGCAAAGCGGGCGTCCTCAATGGAAGAAGGCGGCGATCTCCAGTGTGCACAAATCCGCGGGCTCTCGGGCGCCCGGCGACTTCCGCGAGGTCTGCCCGAAAGCCCCGATGGTTCGCCGCTCGCTTCCACTCGCCCACTCGCTCGCTTCTCGTTTGCAGACGCCCGGACAGCCGGCAGCTCCGAGCAGATCGAACTGGAGGGACGGGCGGAGTCGTGGACCACGCGGTCAGCGGGCAGTCAGCAATTGGATCGATCCCGACCACTTGCGCGCCTGCAGGTGGACTTCGAGTGGCGGCAGGCGGCCGACGACGCCGCCCGCGACTCCCGCCGTTCGGCTTCCCGTCGGGGCGCGACGAGTGGACCGGCGGGCACCTGCTCGCCGTCGCCGAGGTTGCGGGCCTTCGGATCTCCCGGACACTCACGCCTCCTTCTGGGGATTCAACGGGCGCCTCGTGTGCGGCCGCTCGCCCTCCACGGACGTCCGTCGAGTGTTCCCATTGAGCAGACGGGCGGGCGACGGCCATCGTTGCTGGGGCTGTCGACGGGCGGAGGAGGATCCACCGCCTGCTCTCTTGTTTCGCAGTTGATTTGTTTGTTCGCTTTCCGCACTCCCGACTCGCTCTTCCGCCTCGCGGTGGGCTCATGACGAGCGAGTGCGGCCGGCGGATTCTCCCCGCCGTCCACCCGCACACGCCGCCCATCCCCGCCGCCCGCTTGCCGCCCGCGGTGCGTGTGCCTCCGCCCGCCTTCTGGGCGGCGGCGAGTGCGCAACGCCCGCCTGCCGCCCGCCCGCCGCTCGTCGGAGTGCGGAGATTTCGGCGGCCGCCCGCGTCCCACGCTCGCCGCTTTCCGCCGCTCGTCGAGTCGAGCGGGCCGGGCAGGTTGGTTTCTTTTATTTTTGGTTGAATATTTTGTACGTGTTGGGCAAATGAAAGAATCGTAACGTGTCAGTTTATTTCTTTCAATCACGCAAAAGATCACATTTCTCCACTCAACTGCAAATGAATTTAGTGCTTGTAGAAATTACCGGAAGCGATCAAAGCAAATCCGCGGAAAAAATTTGACGAAACCAAGCGAACGTCTCCACTCTTCGATCCAAAATGAACCAAGAAGCTCGGAATAAACCCTCTTGCAGCACCGTCCATTCAAAGTTGATTTTAGGGCGTCAACGCCCTCTTCGATCAAAAAAAAATCCTATAACAACCCAACAATACGACCATTAAAACAGGTATCTCTTCCAAACATCCGCATTAAAGCCCGCCACCCCCCGCCCGCCTATTTGAAGAGCCTCCCGCTGTGCTCGTCGTCGGCTGCCGATCGCCCGTTCGCGTCGGGCGGGAAGCAGGCAGCCGATCGGTGGAACATGCGAGTACACAGGCGGTCGCTCGTGCTGGGCGAGTGAAAGGGGATCGAATCTCCGAACTGCGATAAGCGCTCGGCGGAATAAATCTCTAACTAGTACTTGTCATCACATGCAAAAATGATCTACCACCACCGCCAACCGACCCAGTTCTACCGCCGCCAACAGCCGAAGAAAAGTACGCCCACCGGCACTTTCCTCCACCGTCAACTAATCGCCGCCCACTCGCCATCCAGCTTCGGTTGAAGGCGGCCCGTGGATCGCCGCCCCACCGCTCGGCCGTCCACTCCGCCCGGCGAGTCGGCCGCTGGAGTCCGCAAGGGGCGTCCCGCACTCGCCCACAGAAGAAGCGAGTGGGCGGCGAGTCGCCCGACCGGCCGCCCACTCGGCGGGCAGACGGCCGCTCGAGGGCCCCCGAATGAGGGCGGGCGATCCGCGCGGTCGCTCCTCGCCGCGATCGCCCCTTCCGCGGCCCCCGCTCGGCGCTGGAATTCGGGGCAGGCGGCGAGTGGGCGGCCGAGTCGCCTGCTGCCGCCCGATCGGCGGCGAACGCGAGTGGACGGCCGAGAAGAAGCGGGTAGAGGAATGCAAAACGGATGGATGGAGAGAAAAGCGGGCGGTGGGGAGCCGTGGAGAGCGGGCAGGGAGAGACGAACCAATAAAACGAAACGAGCAGCCGAATAAAATGAGTAAAAGTGACGGGAAAGAAGCGAAACGAAAAAGAAATTGCCTTCTTCGCGGAATTTCCGCTCTGCTGCAAACAAGCTGACATCAAAGGGAACATTTTGTGAACGACCTCTACCACTTTATCAAAACTGTTCGAATTAACGCCAGGCAAAAGAAAAAAATTTCCCTACATCTACTTCAACGAGCCACCGCAAAGACGGCGCCATCGTCTCGAACACGCCTCTTTTTCTACATGCCTTCAACAAGCACGATTTGCGGCCACTCGCCCGTTAAAAAGAAACGAAAGAAGACGGACGAGAGCAGGAGACAAACATGCCATCAAGCAAGCATTTACTCGCTAATATGTGGTGGACTCTCTTCATGCAGTTGAAAGAAACGGAATAACTATTTTGTTGTCTTCGCCAACTCGCAAAAATACGACCACACGCACGCCATCCGGAAACCACACATTTCACCGGTCGGCAAATTCGCGACAAAAACGAAAATGAGAAGCGGCTTTGGGCGCGGTGGATCTTCGTTGCCTCACGAAATAGTCGGCGGATCAATTCCTGCGCGACGTCAGATTTCTTTTGCAAAACCAATTGCCGATTGGGATTCTGCGAGGTCGATTTGATCACAAAAGTTGTTTTTTCCCAAAGTCGAGGCGAAATAGCAGAGAAATACGATGCCGAAAATCGGGATGGGTTGTACTTTCAACACGTAATAACGACTTGAGAAGTGGTCCAAATCATTCCATTTACAGCTAAAAGGAACGAGGGACAAATGGAGAACAACGCTGCGCCGGGGTTTTCCATTTAACCGACAAGCAACCGAGCAGCACCGCGAGAAAGCTGCAAAACGAGCAAAAAGTTGGAACTTGGTTCCATTTGGCCGTTAATAACTCGACGAAAATTAGGCGTAAACTCTTGGTTCGTGGTTTGTTGGAAAGAGGAAAGATCGGGCAATAACGCTGCGCCGGGGTTTTTCAGAAAACCTTTTAATACTCGTACAGGACTTCGTAGAAGTCGCAAAAAGGTCGCGAAAAATCCGACCTCCGGGCTTTCAGACGCAAGAAAGCGGGAAAACCCGACGATCTGATCCCGCCCGCGAGCCGTATGGTAGAATCGACCTTGCTCTTTCGATTGCAACCGGTTGCAGCGCGTTTGGAATAAATTCTAGGCCGTTGCACCTGCCGGAAGGCCAAGCCTTTCGATCAGCGAACGACTTGACCGCGCCCCCTTCCGCCGCTCATTTTCGCTTTTTCCACGGGAGCGCGCCGAGCGGTGAAATGTGCAGTTTTTCCACGGGCGCCGGATGGCGTGCACACGACTCGTTCCTATTGACATCACGCTAGACTGAATGCCTTGTTCGCCGTCGCCCTCGGCCGCCCCGTGCAGAAGCTACTCGCCGCTGCCGAGTGGCGGCCGAAAGAAGGCGGACGGGCGGCCGGTCGACGCCGCGGCGGGGCGAATTCGGGGCGACGCCGAAGAAGCCGCCAGTCGCCGCTCGGAGCGGTCGGGAAGACGCGGCGGTCGGTCGAATCAACGGCCGCCCAAGTGCTGCAAATGCGGGCTGGTGAGTCGAGTGGAACGAGCGGCGAGGTCGCGGAAAGAACCGGACAGAGAACAATCGAATGAATGCTGCGTTCTATGTTAAAGTTAAAACGGAGAACTACCATGAAGCAATAAGAAACGAGGACGGAATAAAGCGCTCGCTTACCCACGGACAACAAAAAAAGTTCAACGAGTGCTGCTTCCGTTCATTCGATGTTGTCCAAAAAAAGACGATGCAACACCGGCAACCGAAAATCGCTCAACGCGCGGAATAATTCACGATTACCTCTTCGAATCGTGCAGTTGATTGGTCGTTCATCCGTTCTTGTCCACTCGCTGAAATCAGAGCGACCGACCAGACAAACGGAAGTAAGAAGCAGTCGATGCGGCAGATTGTCGAACAACCACTGTTCTGTCCTGTTCTGCAATGGGACACATGAATTATCGTCGGTCACCAAAGTTTCTTTCGATTGCCAAAGCGATGATAGGCTTCTTGTCATCCCAAATTTTGACGTCTTCGTAATCGAAACACCTGTGTGAATCTACTGCTGTTTGTACCCTTCTTTCGGTCTCCTTTCATTGCACGGCTGCTTCCTCGTGAGCGCTCCGCTTTCACTCGGACTGCCCACCCGAACGGCGACGATCTCCCGCTTCTTCCCGCCCAGCCGGCAGAACGAGCGAATAGCCACGAAGCGGGGCGAGCGGACGGGCGGCGGCGGGACGGCGGGCGGGAGTTCTCGCTCGTGTGTCGCGAGTGGGCGGCGAGCGGGCGGACTGCCGGCTGGAGGCGTCCTTCGAGGGCCGTCCACCCGCTTTCTTCTTTGGAGGTCCCATCGGGGCGTCCCGTCAGGTCGAACTGGCGATCGGCCGCTCACCCGCTTCCTCCGAGTGGACGGCAGTGGAAGAGCCGCCTGCCGACCGCCTGCCTTCGAGCGGCCCCTCGGATGGCGGCGGGCGAGAGCGGAGGTCCCGAGTGGAGCGAAAGAACGGCCACTCCCCCCGACAATCGTGCGAGAAGCCGGGCGGATCCCCTTCGGTCGGGTCCGCTGTCCACCACTCCGCTCTCCCCGCTGTGCAACAAGCGGACGGGAGAAGCGGGCGAAGAACCCGACGAACAGCCGCCACCCGCTCGGATTGGAGCTGAAAGAAGGCGGGGACGAGCCGAAAGAACTCCTTTCTTCCCGCCGTCCACGAGTCGAACGGGAGGGCGGGCGGGAGGGCCTAGAGCGGTCGCCGCTACGGGCCGAACTCGCCGCAGCCTGCAATCCACTGCCGACTGGCCGCTTTCCGTGTGAAGAGAAACACGTTGCTTACACGCGTCAAAGGGATGAAATTGCGTCTTCCGTCATCTCATGGACGGACATCGCCACGGAATAACCAACCACCACTCCCGTCAACGACGCTGCTCTTGACGTTTTCACGTGGTCGACGAAACAAAAAGAAAGCGGCTAACGGACAGAGGACTCGACGCCGTGAGAACAGAACTCTTCAACCGCACTCCACTTCAAAACAAGTCGGCTGTTCTCCTCCACTCCCGCCTTCCATCGACGCAAAACTCAAAACACGAACACTCTGTCATGGGCAAAAAAGCAATCCGACGGGTCGTTGAACGAAATGCGGGGAGGAAATGAACCATCGGCGTCCAGCCCTCGCAGAGAACAAACGAGCGAGCGGTGGCGCGCAGCGAATCTGAGTCCGCTTGCACCAGCTCGTCGGAGAGCGTGCCTGTAAGTTGCATCCGAAAGGGTCTGCGGCATTTTGTGTTCGATGGAAACTAGGTTGTGTTTCCTCTCGTTCGCCGTTAGGGGTGAAGCCGTGCGGTTGAATTTCTTTGCATTTAACTCAAGTGAAGAACGTGGCCATTCGCGAAACGATCGAAAAACTTGATACGATTGCTTGCTGAACTGCACAAAATACAAGAAGTGCGGACGGAATAATTGCCAGAAGCGTCTGATCGCTCTGCTCTGAATGGAAGCAACGCGGTTTTGCTTTCATTAAAGAATCTATGTATCCGAACACAAATCCCAAAAGAGTCCTCGTTTGATGATAAACCGCAACGGAATAAACTCGCGTCACTACAGGGTTTTGCAGCATTTGACCAATTGTCTTTTTGAGTCGTTAACCTAAAATGTACACGGCATTGGAGATTGCTTCCAGCGGAATAAGAACATCTTCCAGCAACTTGTCACCTATCTAGATGCCGTCCATCTGATCACGATTGCAGTACTAAACGTAACGTGTGCCCACTTGCCCATTCGACGCTTCCGATCTCACGGTCCGTTTCTTCCCGGGCGGGGGGAGCGGCCGGCTGTTTACTGTCCGCCCACCACTCACAAGGGGTGCACCTCAGCGGTCCGCGCGCTTTTTGGACGCGATATAGCTCATTCGACGCGGCTTGTCGAGCTGATTCCAACGGTGCCAATTTTTTCGGCCAAATTCCATTTCGCGCCTAGATACGGCGAGTCAAAGTTTGCACTGGTTTTCCGTCACTGCAGCCGTTCATTTTCCGCACGAGCTGACCAGCGCTTCATTCTTCCTGCTGCCGTTGTGTCGTCGTGGTCGAGCGGCAAAGCGGTTGACTTGCACTGCGGATGACTTTTTGCTTTTTGACCCCGTTCGTCTATCTCGTCAATTAACGCAACGCAAAAGTTGTTTTTACGCGCAAACGATTCAACTTGATGAGACGAATCGATCGACACCAAAATCTCGAGGATGAAATTTTCGACCAAAATCGTCGGTCAACCGCCTTTGGTCTCGCGGTCGGGTCGATTGGCTCGTTTGATTGGAGTACAAAACAACCGCCAAATGGCCTGGTTGTTTGTCCAAAGCTTTTTCTTGTGGCGGAAATTACATTGCAAAAGAAGTTTTTGGAAAGACAAGTCGTAGTGGGCTGCAGCGGCTGTTCAAAAGCTCCGATCCGAACGATCAAGCGGCATACGGCGATTGACAGCACGAAGGCTTTTGCCACGTTGATGTCCGATTTTGAGCTAGGATTGTTCAAAACGAGCACAACGCACAAAGTAAGGTCCACTTTCGCAAGAAATCGACAAAAAAGTTCTTCCGACCACACGGTCCCCCCTTTGGTCGTACGAACGCCAACTTTGACGCGCCGTATTTCGGCGCGAAATGGAATTTGGCCGAAAAAATTGGCACCGTTGGAATCAGCTCGACAAGCCGCGTCGAATGAGCTATATCGCGTCCAAAAAGCGCGCGGACCGCTGAGGTGCATCCCTTGTCAAGAACGCGAGGCGCGGCCGCTCCATCCGTTCGATCCAATGGCCGCCCGCCCACCCGCCGTTCGAACGGGCGGTCCGCCGTCTCGTTTTCCACCGCGTGTTCCCGGCCGCCCGCTTTCTCCCCGCCGCTGCCGCCCGTTCGCCGGCCGAAAGGCGCGAGCGGAAGCCGGCGGACGGACGAGCGCTGTGCTTTCTGCGGGCCACTCGGCCGCCCGCAAGTGGGCGAGCAGGCGGGCGGTGGAGGGCGTGTTCCGGCCGCTCCCCTCCGCCCGCCCGCCCCGTCCACTCACTCGGCGCCCACCAGCCGGCCGCCCCGTTCGTTCGAGCAGCCGAGCGGGCGGTCGGGGCGCGTCCACGAGCGAGCGGCCGCTCCTCCCGCCGTCGTTCGGTCCGCCTCCTCGCCGCTCGCACGCCGCTCCTTTCCCCTCGGCCGGGCGATGCGGGGCTTCTTTTCGACGGCCACTCGTCGCTCGAGTGCCGCCCGTCAGCTCGAAGCGAGCAGCCGGCGGGAGGACGGAGAAGAGCGGCGAGAGGCCGAGCGGGAGGACCGACCGCGTGGCCGAGTGGATTCTGCGGTGGAACTCCGCTCACTCAAACGGGGCGGGAGGGCGACAGGGGAGTTCTGCACGGAGGAAGCGGGCGGCGTGCAGTGGGGGACGAGCGAGAGGGGCCGCCTGCCCGCAACGAAGAGGGCGGGCGGGAGATCTCTTTCGTGCCGCCCACTCGGCGCCCAGCTCGTCGTTGTGCTCGCGGACGGGCGGCAGGTGGACGGCGGCCTCTCGCCGCCGAACGAGCGGAAGAGAGCGCGGAGGAAGGCGGGCGTTGCTGCCGGCCGCTTGCCCCTCCGCCTGCTGGAGGACGCGCAACGACCGGCCGTCTTGAGTCAACTGATGAGCGTGGGAATTCTTCCGTGCGCAGGTTATCGATCGAAACGTTGTCTTCATTGCTTCCGTGATACTTAGTGGAAGCCCTCAAACTTTGCCACCCTCCCCGCCTGGCAGAACAGATCGAACGCATCACTTGTTTTCTTTTATTGCATTTGATTGAACGACACTCTCTGTCGACCACTCGGCTGACGGCGGCTTTACCCCTAATAAAAATGGAATTCAAGCGGCGTGTTCCTGTAGGTGGCCGTGTATTGAGCGCGGACTGCGTAAGTGTCAAACGGGGCGATCGACTTGGAGAATTGCACGAGTCCCAAGTCGCCTCTCAAAAAAGCCGCCGCCTGTTCCCACTCGAAAGGCGGCTCCGGCTGAAAGGATCGTATTAAACAAAGCGCAACGACCATCGACTCGCCGTCTGAAGACGCACAACGAGCTCCACGCGTTCGATTCGCTCGCCGCCGTTCGCCGCCAGATCGACCAGAGAACGCGCCCAATCGAACAATCCGCGGAAACGCCGGCTGAACTCATCTTTCGACTGGAAAAATCAAGAGCAGACGTGAACGAATGGAAGAGGCAAGAACCTTGTTGCAGTGCCACAAATAGGTGCGAGGTTTGAGCACCAGTTGGATCGTTGGGTTGATTGCCCGAAGCGCACGCAAGTTCTCCACAAATCTCGAAGGCATTTCTTCAAACTCGCCGCTTTTGTTTGAATGAGTTCTCCAGATCAATTCGATGCATTCAAGGGCGTCGTTTCGTTTGAAGCTGCAAGAAAAGAATGAGAGCCAAGCGTCCGGGAAGAAGCAAACGAACGGTTTCTCGGCGTCCCCTCGGTCGAAACCACACACTCTGTCGATCTGCAGCACACGCGTGGGCAGACGAAACGCCAGGGCGAGGTCTAAAAGCAGACGAGTAGAAGAAACGTGCAGAAGACTCTTCTACGAACGTCTGGCCGAGGGGTACTGGTCAGTGACCGCGACACGATCCATCACCGCTTTCTGCTGCATGAGCATCGGGAACAAATGCTCATTGCAGCAATGCACAAACGCGAGCTTCCCCTTGAGCACGTCCACGGCGTGCTTGTCCAGCGGCTCGCGCACGTGCCAGGAACTTACATCCAAGTGCACTTTCGAGATGCGCGGATTGCCTGCAAGAAGAATGAGGTGAACGGCCGGTAGGCTCACGTTTGATGGCCGCCCATACGTGCTGATGACGGCGGAGCTCTTCGGCGATGGTGAACGTGTCCTCTTCGTCGCCCTGTTCTTTGTCGTCTCCGTTGTACGGCCGCACAAGGATGCAAGACGCGGTCCTCACAAACGAAAACAACAGGCCGGCGTCTTCTGCGTGCTCCAAACGACCGGCTCTCTCGAGCGCGCACTCGATTCCTTCGATGTAAACCCCTCGCCGATCAAATGAAACGGAAAGTGTGGGTCTCTCCTCTCCGTCCAACTCCTCCGCAGAGACGGGAGGGCTATACAAATGGTCCAAGAAGCGGCGGCTAATGAGAAAAGTGCGGTGTCTGCGGAAGCGAGCAGCTGAGTCCTCCTGCTCGTCGACGGAATCATCCGGCCGAAAGCGACTGTAGAAATCGCGCTTTCGAAATTGCAGAAACCGCGACACGACCTTCGGGCGTAAAGAAGGGCCGTTCATTGTCTAGACTTCAAAAGAATGAGACCGCTCGACCAAACAACAAGCACGACGTGGAGTGCACAAATTAGGCGAGCTGGTCGAAACGAAAAAAAGTCGTGGTCGGAAGCGAGAAAGCAACGAGCGGGTCTGAATAGCGGTCGAAACACGGCATCGAGAACGGGGGATGAAACGGCAAACAAGCGAATGCAACGTCAACACACCGCGCACGAAGGAGTGGTTTGTTTGCACACGAAGGTGATGGCGGTCGTCCGCCCGCTTGCGGGCAAAGCGGTGGAGAGGTTTGCCTTTTTTTTCGGCTTATCGGCGTGTGATTCACGGAACGGAAGTTTGCCGCCGCTCAATTGTCTCTTTCATTCCGGTCTCCAATTGGTCTTAAACAGCCCGTTTTTTGGGCTCGGTCCCAAAGAGCGTCAATCTATCGGCCTCCGGACGATCGGCGTCTGCGAGCCGGGGGTTCCGCTCAGCCACATTCACACAAAACACAAGTGACCACCTTATCAAAAATAGAACGTCGTAGAACTCCGCCGTTTCCATTGGCATTCTGGCTGTCAATTCTAACGACACAGAAAAAGCTCGTCACCAGCTCGGCGGGCAGTCGGAGGCGCCCGGTGGCCACGTTCCTTTCGGTGATCTCCGGCTCTTTTGATCCGCCGGCCGTCCATTTGAAGTGGGAGGTCGACTCGCGTCTGCAGTCGTTCACTCGGGGCGGGCGGGCGGCGGGATCTCCTGCTCGTCGGTTGATTCGATCGAGCGGTGTGGGCGGCCGCCGGAGTGCTCGCGGTCCCGATTGCGCGCGCTGAGAACTCGGCGGGCGGGCGGCGGACGCGGCGGTCGGCTGGGCGGCGGACAGTCGGCGCGGGCATTCGTGCGGCAGCCGGCTGGTAGGCAGTCGTGTGTCTTTTTGGAGAGCTCGCTGGAATGTCGGGCAGCGGCGAGTCGTCGGCAAGCAAAGTGATGTTCTGACGGCCGAGCAGACCCCACTGTCAAAGAAAACGGGCGGCGGATTTACCGAAGCGAAACGCGTGTTTCTGCACGAGTCGGCGAGGTCTTCGATGGGGTCGCATATTTGAATCACTGATGGGCAATGTACAAAGAAAAACGGCGTTTGATCTTGGAGTTCGCGTAGTCGACGCGATTTTTGTTTAATTTCGATTTTTATGAATTTCCGCTCTTATCGCTGCGAGCATGGCTCCGGTGGAGCGCATTGTACAGCTCCCTTCGGACGTGTGCGGCTGCAAGGCGTGCTGGAAGCAACAAAATCCGAAGTTGCGAGATCACAAGCGGCAAGATCCTGTTTCCTACGAGTGGCAAGATGTGAGGGCCTTTTTAATCTGAACCCTGATTCATTTCGTGTGCTGCTTTCAGGCTTGCAACCAGGCGCGTTGTTCGGCAGACGGCCGGTACATGTTCGTCTTCATTGTGGGCGAAAAGCTGATCGTTGTAGATCTCGTGCATAACACGCACAAGTACGTGCTTTTGCTATTCGTTCATCAACATTCAGCGTTGTGTTCAGGCTGTTGGTTCCGCAAGTGGAGTGGTCTTCAAGCACCGTTATCTGCGACGTTGTACTCGTTAATTATACGACCCTTCTCGTTTGCACTTACTTCGATAGTGTGGTCAAACTGCATTTGCTTCGTCTATGCGAGCACGATGGAGTATACGAACGCGTTCTTCTTCATCGCTCGGAGCACCAACACTTTGTGTCCTACGCTCTCACGGAGATCGTCGGTCGTGACGTGGACGTGAAACGGGCGTTTCTTTCTCTGCATCCGCTTTGTGCTCGTTTGTCCATCCTCCGTGTCAGCATCGACGACGCCCAAGCGGAAGTGGACCACGAAGTCACGCCCCCAGATCACGGCGCTTTCCGTTGTGTTCAGTTGAGCCCCGATGGACGAACACTGCACGTTGTACAGGAAACCGAACCCGCATTACTTCACGTTTACTCGCTGCAGCAGCGAAAATGGACGAAAGAGAAGTTGGACGACAGCGTGTTGAGCAAAACGGTGATTTCTCTTGCTTCTCGTTCACGTCCATTGCTTTCTTTGTATTCTAGGACTTCAGGATGGATTGTGTTCACTCCACGCAATCGATGTACCTAAAAGAACCGGACTGTTCGTACACTTCTCGATTTTTCCGTTGCAATCTCGCGACCAAGAAATGGGAGATTGGTCGCATCAATGCGGTAGACGTTCATGCTATCTCGTCGATCATCAATCCAACGGACGGAGAGCAAAACGGCATTGTGGTAATTAAGAAGTACGAAATGCGACGAGTCGACGGTCAGCCGCGCACCACCCGCTTCAAGATTGAGCGTCTCATGTTCCGGTTTGCCCATTTCTTCCTTGCCCGTTAATCCCTCTTGTTTTCAGCCGCCCCGACCCGCTCAAGCTGCTCGCCCTGCTGGCATTCCGGAAGAGCCGCGAGGGAGTGGGCGGAGAGGAGGGATTCCACGCGCTGATCGACCGGCCGCCGCTCAAGACGCCGCTGCAGAAGTGGGCGCCCGTCCACTTCGAGCAGATGGCGCCCATTCCCGTCCGTCACATCCAATAATTTGTTGGCTGTGAAAGGAGAGTGTCTTCTGTTGGATGCCGAGCAACCTGTCGCTTCTTTCATTTTCCACAGCACCCCTCTGTCACCACTCGGATTGCCCGCCGTTCCCTTCATCTGTCAATTACCAGCGTGTGACGGCGCTTCGCGCCGTCTCCAGCTGGGGGTGCCGTTAGACTGGGGGGTATCGAGTGCATTTGTCGATCTTGTTCGATAACCGAGTGCTTGTTGGAACGGTAGAACGCTTAGTCACGCTTCACTAACGTTTGCTTTTGATTGGAACACGGTGAATTAGCGGTTTCTAAACAAAGAAGGCCTGCTTGCTCTATTTCTTTCTTACGGCACGAAAGAGAACAGATGCGAAGAGGGAGAGCCTTTTGCAAAGCAGTTTTCACGCACGGCGGCGCGCACACTGCTATTTTCTACTCGCAAACAACGTCTAACATTGTGTTTTGATCGGCAAGCGGAAAAAGTGAGTGCTGGTTGCGGCACCCGCAGAAGCCGACCGCAAAACTGGAGTGCAGGCCCCCACTATAAAAAATCTATTACTCCTCGGAAACCGATTGTTTAAAAAATCTGAAACGGTGGAAAGTTGAGCAACTACGTGCTCGACATTTCTGCCGAGTTTCAGAAGAATCCGTCCACTCGTTTCCAAACCCGCCCGCTTTTTGCGCGATGGGGTGCATTGCGGTTGCACGAGTGCTAGGGCCAAGTGGTCTAAGTCACCGCTGTCGTATACACGCAGTCTTAAAGACCGCAGTCT
This sequence comes from Aphelenchoides fujianensis, assembly GCA_024699865.1. Lineage (NCBI taxonomy): Eukaryota > Metazoa > Nematoda > Chromadorea > Rhabditida > Aphelenchoididae > Aphelenchoides > Aphelenchoides fujianensis. The sequence continues at coordinate 396,167 of JAMPIO010000067.1, read as the reverse complement.
GCGCTTTCGAATGAGCCCACATTCATGTCATAAAGCCAGGATTGCAATGAGAACGACGGATTTAAAATTCGCCAAAATTTTCGATCCGACACCTAATTTCTTTTCCATGAGCCTGACGTTCTGGCAACTCCTCCCGACTCAAATGCGGGCTTAAAAGATGCGCAAGACCTTTTTCTAGACAGTATTTTTTTTGTTTGTCAAATAAAATTCCCGGAAGCGAGAACGGCGCCTCCTAGTGTGGACCTCTTTAATTTTCCGCGTCGACCTTTCGCCTTTGGGCGATCATAACTTTCTTCAAAGACATTTCCTGACGATGCGGTCGACTGATAAGATGTTCCTCGTTCCAAGGCGCATCTTTTCGTCCACGGGGCGGGTGAATTTGGCCGTGAGCGGAGAACGGTACGGCGCGGAACGTTGGAACGGAACGTTGAACGTGCCCGCCGGGGGTTGAAATGCACATTTTCGGACTTCGCGCATGCGAGTTACTCTAGCCAGAAAAAATTTCAGATCGATAGGAGCAACGGCTAAAAAGTTGAGCGGCCGAGTTTGACGAACAAACGCACCGGTTTTCTCGCTTTACGGGGGGATCTCTTGTCCCAATTCGAACAGACTGACCGAGCAAAGCAACTCTTCCCTGCAACCTCGAGGGCCAATCGAGTCGAAAAAACGCAGTGAGCGGTGAGGAAGCCGCCGCCCCACACGAATGGCGGCTCGTCCGTCCACTCGAGCAGGCGGGCCGCCTTCAGGAAGCAGCCGCCCCCAGAGGTCGATTTGGGCCGAGCTGTCGATCGAGTGGCTCCTTCCGACCGGGGCGATCACTCCCGCCGCCTCCCACCTGCAAGCGGGGGGAGCGGTGGGCGGTCGAAACGGAAGGCGGCGATCCGCACGGCCCACGCGGTTCTTTCGGCCGGCCGCTCGATCCACTCGCCGCCTGGTTCTTCCAGCCGATAAACAGCGTCCTGCGGTCATTCGGAGATCGAAGGCCTGCACGACGAAGCGGGCGGTGGAATCGAACGGCCGACTGACCGCTCGTCCACCTCCCCGCCGAGCACGAGGGCCGCCCGTCGACCCGCAGGCCGTCGGTCTCTTCTTCTGCCGAGCGGTCGGCAAGAGGTGGGGATTCGCGGTGTGTTCGACCGCCTCCTTCTCCACTCGGAGGGCAGCCGGCCGAACACACGCGCCTGTCCGCAGTCCGAGAACCGAGCGGAGAGGGCGGCCGGCTGCTTTCGAGGCGGAAGGAGGGGGAACGTGTGGTGGGCGGACGGAAGAACCACTCACCCGGGGTTCTTGTGCCGACCAGCAGCAGGAAGGCGGCGGGAATTCGGCGGAAAGAGGGCGGCCGCAAGAGAGTCGACCGACCGCCCGCTTCTTCGCAACGCGCGGCCTCGAAGCCGCCGAATCGCCGCTCAATCGTCCGCCTTCGCTCTCTTTTGATCGCGTGTTTCTTCTTCGTTAAGTGCGTCCTTCTTCGGCCTCCACCAATCGATTCTTGCTGCAGTGAGTGGGTGGAAGCGGCGAGCAGTGGAGAACGGGCAAGACGGTCGTGCGACTTCCCGGCTGTGGAATCCCCGTGCAGTCAGCGGGTGGGAAGGCCGCCGAGAGGGCGGCAGAAGGCGGCCACTCGGACGGACGAGCGGTCCGATCGCTCGGAAGGTGCCCGGAAGGCCGCTCGGCCCGCCCGATCGGGCAGACACCCGCCTTCCCGCAGGTCGTTGTGTTGAGCGCCCTCTGCTTCGTCCCGGGGATTCTTCGCGTTCAGATCACTCGCTCGGCTTCCGGACGTCCACCTGCTGCTCGTTTCTGCCTTCCGCCCGTCCGACTGCCCCCTCACTGGGAAAACGAGACGCCCGCCTTCTTCCACAGAGAGCGGTGCGGAGGAGAGCCCGAGAGAAGAGCGGAGCGATCGGTGGGGAGGTAGACGAGCGGAGTTCGTTGTGCGGGCATTCGACCGGGGATTGGACGGGGAATTGGCCGGGGGATCGGTGCCCGCCCCGTTCGTCCCCGTCGTTCAGTTCGAGCAGCTCCTCCGGTCGAGGTAAGACGGCCGGCCGAACCGAACACGTGGGCCTTTCGAGTGAACACAAGCGAGGAGCGGACGATCGAACAAGCGACTCGGCGCTGCTTTCCACTCGCTTCTTCGGCCGACCGCTAGGGGGGCGATCACGGGCGACGTCCCCGAGCAGCGGCACGAAGCCGACTGCTCGGCGCGAGTGGAGCTGGAGTCCCGTCTCGGCGACCACGAGCTCCGATTTCCGTCCGCTTTCGTGCGGTCGCCGGACGGAGAAGCCGCGTGTTTCCTCCGACTTCTGCCCGTCCGCCCGGTTGTTGGGATGATCGCTGGAGTGCCGCGTGGGGAGTCCTCTTGGAGTTGCCTACCTGGAGCGGCCGTTCGGACGAGTCGCTTCCGTCGCCGCTGCTCGCCGGCCGCTTCGTTCACTCGTGGGCGGACGGCAGAAATCGCGGCCGCCGCGCCCAACGGTGAGCGGTGGACCGAAGCCGTCCGACCGCTCAGTTCGATTCGCCTCCTCCCGACGGCCACTCGCAGCTGCCCGGGCGCTTTGGACGCCGTTCGAGCCGCCCATCCCGCACTGGAATCTCCGCCGCCCGCGGCAGTGGACGAGTGGGCGGCCGTCAGCGAGGGGGAACGGCCGCCGTCTTCGACCACAAGCGGGCGGCTCGTTCGATGCGGAGCGGCGAGAAACGCGGCGAGTTCCGTTGACTCGGCGGCCGTCTGCGATGCGCCGAGTGGAGCGTTGCGTCCGACTGTTGGCTTCTTTTCTTCGTGGACATCGGCGTCGTTTCGGAGAGCAAAGCGGGCGTCCTCAATGGAAGAAGAGACGCGATCTCCAGTGTGCACGAATCTGCGGGCTCTCGCTTGTCGCCGAGTGGTTCGCAGAGCGAAAGGTTTGTTGCCCGCTCCTCAGTCGAAATGGAACGAATTGCTGGGGAAGAAGGTGAAATGCTCGGCTTCTTTGCTTTCATTCTTCATTTCGATTCCACATCGACCGTCAGCTCACTGCTAACACAACTAAATGAATTCACCGCTTTGAAGGTTGAAAAGACGGGCAAAACGGGTGCTGATCGACGCGACTCGCCCGGCTTTTCGGCTTCGATCGGCGGCGCGCGTCTTCCCGCTCCGAATGCTTCCGATTTCTTCCAAACGATGCCGTCTTCTGGGTTGCACGTCTTTTTTTTATTCGCTGTTGTTGGAGTTCATTCCGCCCATCTGTTGCTGGACTCCTTCTTTTTGTAGTGAACGTGGGGCGCCGGCCCCGCCACTCCCGGCCGCTCTTTCCGCCTTCACGTGGATTTGAACTGCGGCCACTCCCTCCAGCTTTCTGCCCGTTCACTCCCGTTTCTGCCGGGTGGAACACTCGCTGCTTTCAGGGGACTCGAGAGCCGCCTTCCACTCGCCGTCCACCTCGTCGAGCGGAGCGGCCGGTGGATCGCCGACCGCCCGCTGCTCTCGGCGAACGAAACGAACGGCTGGGAACTCGCGGCCGCCGCTTTCGTGCTCGGCGGGCAGTTGGACGCGCGGTACGGGCCTCCATCCCCTCGTTCACTTCTTGCTGCAGCTGCCGAATGCGGGGGTCGTCGGCCTTGCCCCCGAGGTCGTTGTGCAGGCCTTCGAACGACGCCTCCTCCCCGCTCTCGTCCTCACGATCGTCCAGCCCGCCCTCTTCGGCCGGCTGTTCGTCGGCCGAGCGGAAGGCGTGGGCGTCGCGTGTGGACGAGGTCGAGATTTCCGTTCGGGGACTCCACGACCGACCGCTCGCCTTCCGCTTCGACCGTCCAGTGACACGCGCTCTGCTTCTCGCTCTCACGCTTCTTTGCAGCTGCAGCTGATGGCCGAAAGAGCGGGTGTTCGATGGGCGGGCGGCTTGCGGAATGGTCGCTGCCGATTCGTTCGAACACTCCTTCCACACGAGCTTTCGAGTGGGGGATCACGAATACCGCGCTGATGGAGGACGAGGAGCAGGGCGTTGAGCTTGCAGTTGTTTTGAGCATGAGTGTGGAAAACGGAGACGATGGCGAGTTTCTCGTCCCTTGCGACAAGCCGCCAAACAAAAGCGAGATCTACCGCCTGCTCTTCAAGCAAGTCCTTTCCTCAATTCGCCCACTCATCCCCGCTTGCAGCCCTCCCGACACGCTCCTCCGCCTCGGCGTGGACGCTCCCCGGAAGACTCGAATCAACGTGGACGTGGAGTGGAGCTTCCACGGCGCCATGACAAACGAGTGCGGTCAGAAGATTCTGCCGTCAGTCTACCCGAACATGCAGCCTTTTCCTCGCCGCCGTGTCTAAACAAGTCTTCTTTCTGTCTGCCAGATGAAACCTTCCTGTTGTAATTGATCGAATAAACCGTCCACTTGCCGTTCGCTCCGACTTCTCGCGTGTTTACTTGCTGTCCCCAACGAGCAGGAAACAGCGAAGTCCACGGACACGTAGCCGCTTCCTCTTAAAGCAAATAATGATCTCGAGCAAGGCCTTTATAGCGTTTTGTTCGGAAGCAGAAAGGCCGCAGTTAGGCGAGCATCAAGGCCAGTCCGACGGAATTCGTGGCCTAGCTGAAAGAAACACAATGAGTCAGCAGAAACCCGCAGCCCCCGATGAATTGCGGGTCGTCTGTGTACTCTGTGCGCGAGTAATCTCTTACGGGAGCCATTTGCTGCAAACAGCGTTCCCATTCGTTTTCTGGCGAGCTGAAGAAGTCGGGGAAGCTGTACTCGTAGTCCCCAATGCGGAAGGCCGTGTTCACTTGCGCCGAGCAGTTCACGACGTTCGAGCTCTCGATCGGGTCGTCGACGATCATCTCCCGCTCTTCCCAGCGGTCGAACACGGCGTCGGGGACGGAGAAGTCGGTCAGGATTTGGACCTGGAAAGAATGCGTGATGAAGGGAACGGCCTGCGGATTTCAACCGGCGGAAGTCGACCGGCTCGCCGTCTCTTCCCAAAGAAGCGATTTCGATCGTGTCCGTCCGCAACGCCCACGAGTTCGTTCCGCTGGCCGCGAGATCCACTCGCCGCACATTTCTTCCGACTGCTCTCCGACGGGCAGCTTCCCGAATTGACGGCCGCTTTGAACGACGAGGATGATCGGGGCGGGGATGAGCTGCTGTTCGAAGGCCTGCACGAAGAGGTTGCCGCTGCCCGGAGCGAGCCCAACGAGCAGGAGTTTCCTGTCCGCATCGCCACAGATGAAAGAGGTTGCTCTTCTCTCTGTCCCGTGCAAGAACCCACCGCTCGTCCAGTTGCCCCAAAAGTACGAGGGCCGCCGCCTCAATCCGCAGTCCGTGAGACTCGCAGTCCAGAAACGGGTCTTTCAGAAGCCCCAAGCTGTCCGCAATCCACTGGCCGACGGCCTTGCCACTCCTCCTGACTCGTCTCAAGCGTTGACGAGTTGGAAGTGGAATAGACCGGAAGATTCGTGGCTTCCGATACTTCCACCTCCAGCGGTTGTGAACGGGCAGTCGAAGAGCAGAAGCCCGAAAGAAGGCTCTCCGTTCGGCACATGCGCGGGCAGTCGAGACGCGGCTGTCCGCAGTTGGAGTCCACGATCAGCACGCCCGAGAACACCGTGGAGAAGGCGGCGAATTGTGTTCGAAAGAGAGCTTCCACGTGAAGGTGCACGGCTAAAAGTCAAACTTAGACCGTCGGTCGTGAGGTTGAACACCTGCGGATGTGCTGAAGACGAGACGAACGGGGAAGAGCAGAAGGATGCAAGCAATTGAACCCGAGCATTTCAAAGAAAGAACACGAGACAAACGAAGTTTGAGCGAAAAGTCGGGAGTGTCGAGCCGATAACTCGCGTCTTTGCGGCGCCGAGTCCGGAGTCAACAATGACCAACGATCATCATTTCGGCTTGTTTGCGGACGGCTCTGTTCCGTTTTTATTGCCGCAAAGAGCGGTACGCGTCGCTGAAGAATGATGTTGGTTGCAAGACACGACCGTTCGCCCTCTTATGCCTGAGAAAATGGATGAATGCGGACAGCCGAGAGGAGGACGGAATGCTGGTCGTTGGCAAGAAACCGAACATAGCAGCGATGAAGGTCTACCGCCTGCTCTTCAAGCAAGTCATCCACCTCATTCGACCACTCATCCCCGCTTTCAGCACTCCCGACTCGCTCCTCCGCCTCGCCGTGGACGCCCTCCGCCCATCGAGACTCCACATCCGCGGTCCCGAGGGATTTCACGCGATCATGACGAACGAGTGCGGCCGCAAAATTCTGCCGTCCGTCTACCCGAACATGACCCCTATTCCTCGCATTTAATTGGTTGCTCTGTAGATCGAATCAATTTCTCTGTTGGGTTTGCAGCTCGAACATGAACTCCAACGAATATTTGGTGAATGCGCGTCGAGTGTTGGGGCCGATTGGGGGCATTGACGCGATGATTGTGCCCGCTTTTCGTTCCCGCCGCTCGCTCCCCCCGTTCGGGCGAAATGGCGGCCGCGCAGATGCGAAACGAGGCGCGCGGGCGTTGTTTTCGCCGCGCGGGGCCCCGCGTTCCGTCCGTCAGTCACTCGCCGAACGCTCCGCTCGCTCGTTCGGTCCGTTCGACGGCTCGCGTGCGTCCGCCTTCCAACCGGCAGCGAGACTCCGCATTTCGCTTCCACTCGGATCGGTGCGCGCGCCCCTTGCCGCCGTCAAAATCGCCGCTTTTTTCTCGCTGCCCACTCGTTCTGCCCGACCGACGGCCCAACACTCGCCGCCCGCTCGGCGTCGCGTCTCTCGCCTGCCCAACGAAAAAAGCCGCCCGCTCGCCCGCCCGGCGGAGTGCGGAGATTTCGGCGGCCGTCCGCGTCCCCCTCTCGCTTTGTGCCGCCGCTCGTCGCGTCGAATGGACAGGGAGGTTGGTTTTTTTTCTTTTTGATCGATAATTTCGTGTATTCGTCGAAGAGGGATGAAACGAAGGAAAGAAAGGCGTAAACAGTAGAAATTCAACGATCGTTGATTGTGGTAGAGGAAAATAAGATTTGCTATTGTTTTTAACTAAGGGAATTAAAAAATCAAGGGCAAAACGAAAATAAGCGGTTGTTGAACAAATTTTTGACAGCCATTCAACAAGAACAATACGACGGCTTTCACTCTGCAATCTATTCAAGCAATTGCATGACGCATCACACCTGTGCGGTAGCGCGGAATAATCCCACTCTCACCACATTTTATTTATCGCTTATGAAAGGACATCGTAGTCCCATCGATCGAAAAAGAAACATCGCCCAACAACTAGACGAAATAACAATTAGAACCTGCAGCTTTTCGAACATCGTCATCGAGGCCCGCCTTATCCCGCCCGTCTGTCCGAAGAGCCGTCCGCCGTGCTCTGTGTTGGCTGCCGATCGCCCGTTTGCGGCGGGCGGGAAGCGGTCGGTCGCCTGGTGAGACGCACGAGTGGACGAGCTGTCGCTTGTGTTGGGCGGCTGCGAGGAGAGCGAATAACCAGGAAAACGAGATGACAAAAATTCGGAATAAACGAGCAGCCAGCGTGACACATCCGAGCAAATAAAGCAGGAGCAACACTCTCAAACCAGCCGCCATTTCCATCGATCCAAACTACCGAGCAAAAGAACGAGCATCCCCACTGCCCACGAGCATGAACCACACGCCGCCCACCCGCCAGTCGACCGTCTTCCCGCCTCCCACCCGCCAGCCAGCTTCAGTTGAAGGCGGCCCGTGGATCGCCGCCCCCGCCGCCCGGCCGTCCGCTCCGCCCGGCGACTCGGCCGCTGGAGTTCGCGAGGGGCGTCCCGCACTCGCCCACAGAAGAAGCGAGTGGGCGGCGAGTCGCCCGACCGGCCGCCCACTCGGCGGGGAGGACGGCCGCTCGCGGGCCCCCGAATGAGGGCGGGCGATCCGCGCGGTCGCTCCTCGCCGCGATCGCCGCCTTCTGCGGCCTCCGCTCGGCGCTGGAATTCGGGGGAGGCGGCGAGTGGGCGGCCGAGCCGCCTGCTGCCGTCCACTCGATCGACGGCGAAAGCGAGTGGGTGGCCGGAAAAAAGCGAGTGGGCAAGGGCAGAACGCGTGGAAGAATAGGGGTGTGGACGGTGGGAAACTGTGGAGAGCGGCGAGCTGAGCGAACTGAGCGGATAATGATGGTGAAACACACACTGTTGGTTAAGCTTTCAAACACTCTCACTTGCTCGCTTGGTGATCAAAACGATCGTAAAACTGACGTGCCACACCGATAATGTAGAAGAATAACCCTTTAACGGGCAGACACGAGCAATTGAAAACAGCTTGGTGTAATCAGCGACACGTGCATGTGCAAAAAGCTTTGCTCCTTACTAACTACTGCCTCTCTAGTGAAGTTAATTGTTTTTCGACAACAAATTCCAACTGGTAGCAGCGAGCGGAATTGCTTCAACAACATCAGCTCTCTGCAAACAAAAAAATTGAGAAACTGTGACGTTGGTGACACAAAATTTCTTTCGCGTTTGTACCAGCCGCACGTGAAGGGAATTCTTGTTGCCGACATTTTCCACTGATTGACCACAACCGTGCGACCCGACGACATACGATAGAAAATAATCCCCAAACCGCGCAGTCATCGAGACTCCGCAAAGCATTCGCCATCGCCTCGAACACTCCTCTCTTTCTGGTCATCTTCGACGAGCACGATTCGTGACGAGCGAGAGCAGGAAACAACGTTGTCTTTGAGTGCCAATGGACGCTTTTTATTCAAAAGTGATGGTTACAAGGCGAAACACGCGGCGGAATAAACAACCGACAGTTTCTCTCATCTTTTTGTAAAAAACAGCTTTTCAATTCGATCAACACTTGCTCGATCCAATGAAACGAACCCGATGCTCAACGCGCCTGTTCGCCGTCGCCCCCGTCGCCCCGTGCAGAAGCCACTCGCCGCCGCCGAGTGGCGGCCGAAAGGAGGCGGACGGGCGGCCGGTCGACGCCGCAGCGGGGCGAATTCGGGGCGACGCCAAAGAAGCCGCCAGTCGCCGCTCGGAGCAGGGCGGGAGGACGCGGCGGTCGGTCGATTGCCTACGAATGCTCGCAGTTGGAGAAGACCGAGCGGCGAGTTCGTGGAAAGAATTGACAGAGAAGAAACCGAATCTTTTTGCTGGAAAAACGGTGATCTGGGAAACAAACAATGAGCCTGCGTTCTCTGTTGAAATCGAAGACGTAAGCGACAAACTCCTAACGATGCGCGAAACGGAATGGAAACCGGCGTTTGCCCGCAAACACATCGAAAAGAACCGCCGCAAGTGCTGTCCGTTCGTTCGACTTCTTTCAAGAGTAAACAATCAACCAACACATAGAAGATGGGTTTCGCGGAATAAACCGTGGCTCACAAGGCGAATCGAGCAGCCAATTGATCGTCGCCTCTTCTCACTTGCTTACTGAAAGCAGTGATTGGCATAGCACAACAGAAAAAAGCGGATGAGCCATTGTTCGTCAATCAAATACCGCTCTATTCTGCAATGAGATTCAAACTCCTGCTATAACTAACACCTTCCCGTCGAGCACGAGCGACGATCCCCCGCTTTCTCCCGACCGGCCGGCAGAACGCGGCAAGTGGCCACGAAGCGGAGCGAGCGGACGGGCGGCGGCGGGATGCCGGGCGGGAGTTCTCGCTCGTGTGTCGCGAGTGGGCGGCGGGCGGGCGGACTGCCGGCTGGGGGCGTCCTTCGAGGTCCTTCCAGTCGCTTTCTTCGTTGAAGGTCCCGTCGGGTCGATCAACCGCCCGCTCCGTCCTCTTCGCGGCAGTGGACGGGGCCTCCAGTGGGCGACTGCCGACCGGACGCCTTCGAGCGGCCCTTCGGATGGCGGCGGGCGAGAGCGGAGATCCCGAGTGGAGCGAAAGAACGGCCACTCCCCCCGACAATCGAGCAAGAAGCCGGCGGATCCCCTCCGGCCGGGTCCGCTGTCCACCCCTCCGCCCTCCCCGCCATGCAACAAGCGGACGGGAGAAGCGGGCGAAGAACCCGACAAACAGCCGCTCTTCCGGTCGGATCGGAGCTGAAAGAAAGCGGGGACGAGCCGAAAGAAGCGGCCGTCCACGAATCGAACGGGCGGGAGGGCCGAGAGCGGGGGAGCGGTGCGGCAAGAAGTCGGAGGGAGCGACGGGGGCGAAGGAGAGGGCGTCGCTTCCTTGAAACCAACGGCGGAAAAAACGATGTCCGTGATCTGTAGTCCGAGCGGAATAACCGACCACCAACCACGTCCACAACTCCACTGTTGCCGCCTTGATCTGCCCGACAAAACGAACAAGGAAGCAATTGGCGGCCAACTGACTGGACGGCGTGAAAAAAGCCCACCCAATCTCCAATCAACCTCGAAACAAGCCTCCTGTTCACGTCCCTTCTATCCTTGCTTGCATCGATGCAACACTCCAAACACGACCCCTCTTTCGTGGGCAAACGAGCGATCCGATGGCTCGTCGAACGAAATGCGGGCAGAAAGCGGACGATCGGCGTCCACCGCTCGCTCATGACAAACGAGTAAACAGAGGAGTGCAACGAATTGGTGTCCGTTTGCACGATCTCGTCGAAGCGGGTCGTGTGCCTTCGAAAGCGCATGGTCGGAATAAAAATAGTCAGCTCACACCAGTTCACCGATGAACCGCTTTTCCTCATACAACTACTGTCAAAGACACGGGAACTTCCAGCAGTCTCAAACCCTTCCAATTTTCGGGCTGCTTCGACCCGTTGAGCGGCTGTCTGTGGAACACTCGAGTGTTCACTCCCTTGTTCGGTGCCTCCAATCCATCCGGCCGCTACTTCGAGGGCGGGCGGAGTGGCCGGCCGCGCGCTGCTTTTCGCGCGGCCCTCGTTGACTCGCCGCTCGAACGGGCGGTCGGTCGTCTCGTTCTCCCCCGCGTGTTCCCCGCCGCCCGCTTCCTCCCCGCCGCTCCCGCCCGTCCGCCGGCCGAAAGAAGCGAGCGGAAGGCGGCGGTCAAAAGAGCGCTCTGCTTTCTGCGGGCCGCCCCCGGCCGCCCGCAAGTGGGCGAGCAGGCGGGCGCTAGAGGGCGTGTTCCGGCCGCTCCCCTCCGCCCGCTCCGTCCACTCACTCGGCGCCCACCAGTCGGCCGCTCCGTTCGTTCGAGCAGCCGAGCGGGCGGTCGGGGCGCGTCCACGAGTGAGCGGCCGCTCCTCCCGCCTTCTTTCGGTCCGCCCGCTCGCCGCTCCCTTCACTCGGACGGGTGGGGGCGAGAAGGAAGTGGACGGGCGGGGGTTCGTTTCGACGGCCACTCGTCGCTCGAGTGCCGCCCGTCCGCTCGAAGTGAGCAGCCGGCGGGTGGACGGAGAAGAGCGGCGGGAGGTCGAGCGGAAGGACCGACCGCCTGGCCGAGTGGATTCTGCGGCGGAACTTCGCCCACTCAAAAGGGGCGAGAGGGCGAGTGGGGCCGCCGGCACGCAACGAAGAGGGCGGGCGGGAGATCTCTTTCGTGCCGCCCACTCGCCGCTCAGCTCGACGTTGTGCTCGCAGACGGGCGGCAGGCGGACGGCGCCCGCTCGCCGCCGAACGAGCGGAAGAGAGCGCGGAGGAAGGCGGGCGTCGCTGCCGGCCGCTCGTCTTTCCGCCTGCTGGAGGGCGCTCGTCCCCGTTCGAGCGAGCAGACCGCCGGATCCCCGCGAATTCGCCCGTCGCTCCGCTACGTCCACTCGCCCCGCGGTCTGCCCGCCCGAACGGTCGTTTGTTTCACGGGGAGGCCGACCGAGCGGACGGGAAGGCGGCCGGCCGAGTGCTGCAGACGAGTGCGTGGACGCCGGCGGCCAGTCGGCAGCGAGCCGCCCGCCGGAGGGCGCGGAGGGCAACCGGGCGGCCGAATTCGAGCGGCCACTCGACGTCGCCGGCCGCACTGGAATCTCGTCCGTCCATCGGAGGGATCGGAGGACGCGGCCACCAGCCGGCCGCCCTCTCCGATCGCTAGTGGAAGCGAACTGCCGGGCGTCCACTCCCGACCGGGCGGCCGCCACTCGAACGAGCGAAAGAATCCCCACGCGGCTTCTCGGCGGCCGTCTTGTGCGTTCGGAACGGGCGGAGGGGATCGACGGGGGCGGGAGCGAACGGCGACCTCCAGCCGGCGGCCACTTCCGCCCCGCCCGCCCCCCCTGCAAGTGGAAGAAGGCGGGGAGCTCGCCCGAATGCCCGCCGTCGGTCGTTCGGTTGTGCGCCCGAACACGCGCGTTTTTACGGCCGCCGGTCGGGCAGCGAGCGGGAGGCGTGCGCTTAGCCCGGATTGGAGCAACGCGAGTGGTGAAGCGGCCGGCCGGATGAACTGCTGAAGGAGAGGAAACTGGTTGCTGGTTGTGTGCACCGAGCCGCGTGCTGGCCGGGAGGTCGGCCGTTTGTTCTTTTGGCGAGTATGTACTGTGTTTGGCCGTCTTGTACGCGGGCAACTTTCTCTTTCGTTTCGCCGTGGGCGAACAGAAATGGTTCCACCGGCTGCTGAACCGAAAACCTCTGCTCGATTATCGCCCCTGCTTCACGTGTTCCCTCCCTCCGCTTGCAAGTGGTTCTTCCATGATTACTGCTCATTCGAATAGCCCAGTCAGACGAAGATCATTCACTCAAGGCGGGATTCCATGCCAAATTCGTCGAAGTGGGCGGCGAGCACCCGGCCGCTCTCCACCGCCCGAAGCAACACGCCGTCTTCGATTCAAGCGGCGGACGCCCGCTGCTGCAGGAAGAGGATCCCGTCCACTCCGCTCGGCGCCCACTCGGCGGACTCCCGGCTGCCATCCGACGGGCGGGCGGCCGATTGAGCGGAACGCCCGCTCCCGTCGATCACGTCGAGTTGTGTTCGCCGCTTCGTTCGAGGCGGCGATCGTGAGGGGGCCGGGGAAGAACGCGTGGATCTGCGGGTCGTCGCCATGCGCGTGATCGTGAGCTCTGGCCGGTCGCTTGCGGGCGGGAAGGCGGCGGCCGGCTGCTCTCCGTGGGGAAGGGGGAGAACTGCGGGCTTCGACGGTCGTCTTCCCTCTTGCAGGAGGCGAGTTGTCCGCAGTGGGCGGCTGCTGATTGGAGGGGACGAGACGCCCGCCGCTCCGTCCACTCGTCCGCCAACACGCCGGCCGAGCGGAAGGCGGCTCGTTTCGGCGGGCGGCGAGTGGGGAGTTCGCCGTCGATCGGCCGGTGGATGCGGGAGGGGCGTCGATTGGAGGCGGGCGGAGGAGGTGGGCGGAGGAGCAGAAAGAAGGAGAGCCGCACGCTCGTCCGGTCGATCGACTGCGCGAACGAACGGCCGGGATCGCCGCCGGCCTCCAGCAGGACGTCGTTCTTTCTTCCCGCCGCCCGCTCGCTCCCAATCCGCAAGGGGGCGCCCGACCGACCGAGCGGCCGACCGAACGGAGCGGACTGATCGCAGCGACTCGAGTGGACGCGTCTTCTTCGAAGCGCCGTCCACCTTCTCCCTTTGGATTCGAAGCGGGCGGTCGAGAGCACTCGCGAGTCGTGACTGCCGGCAAGCGGGCACAAACACGTCGAAACGGGACGCTTTCTCGGTCGTTGGGATGCGCGGGGCGGAGGGCGGCCGGTCGGGGCGGGCGGCCGGCGGGATCTCCTGCTCGCCGGTCGATTCGATCGAGCGGTTTGGGCGGCCACCGGAGTGCTCGCGGTCCCGATTGCGCACTCTGAGAACTCGGCGGGCGGGCGGGCAGGCGGCGGGCCATCGGGCGAGGGCATTCGTGCGGCTGCCGGTTGTTCGGCAGGCGTGGTTCCTTTCGGGGAGCTCGTCGGAGTGCTGAACAGCAGCGAGCAGGCGGCAGGCAAAAGTGGTGCCCGACGCTCAAGCAAACTCCGCTGTCGAACAGGTTGGCGTGTATGTAGTTGCACGAACAAATGGGCTCGAATGTACTCGTTTGCTTTGCTGGTTTTTTAGTTTGAACCTTTGCATAAGGGGAACTTTGAACACTGAACTGACGTTTGGCCGTTGTTTGCTCGGATTTTTGCGCGGTTTTTGCAGAGCTTTGCGAATTTCTTATTTTTGCAGCAGACGCCATGGCACAAGCGACGCGCGTCATCCAGCTCGACTCCAATCATCTGTGTGGATGTCAGGAGTGTTGGAAACGCTCGGTTCTTCGGCCGCTTTTCCCCCAGTCAACTTATTTAGCTGCAAAACGCCCGAAACTGATGGATAAACCGGAGCCGCTGGATCATAAGCGACATGACCTTACAAACCAATCTATCGTTTACGAAGGATTCGATGCGAGTTTTTTAACACACGATTACTTTTTTATTCGAATGTATTCAGCTCTTGAATGTGGGTTGCTCGGCGGACGGTCGTTACTTGTACGGCTTCTCAAACGCGAAAGAGTTGCTCGTCGTGGATCTTGTGCAAAACACGCGCAAGTAAGCGTTTTTACCAGTACTTCTGCGGCGTTCAGTTGTTGTTTTTCAGGGTGTTGAGCTCTAAAGAATGGTGGCCTGCACGCATCTGCGACTTCGTTGCTGTGAACGTCATGACGCTGCTTGTCCGCTCGCATGCCAACGATGGCGACGAATTGAACTTGATCCGCCTCCGCGATACCGAAGGAATTTACGAGCGCGTTCTTCTTTATCGTGTTGACAACCTCAACTACACCGCATTCGCCCTCACAGAGATCAGCGGTCAGGAAGTGGACGTGAAGCGAGCGGTCTTCATTTCTTCTTCGTTTTCCGTTTTTTTTGTTTTCTTGCGCGTGAACATCGACGAGGCGCGGGTGGAAGTGGATCACAAAGCTCGGCAATTTATCGATATCGAAGGTCATCGCGTCGTTTTTTCTGCCGCTCAATTGAGCCCCACCGGACGGGATTTGTACGCAACGGGCTTCTGCAACCGCAAAAACCTTTACATTTACTCGTTAGAGTTGCGAACGTGGACGGAAAACACGCTAAACAACAAAGTTTTCAAAGACAAAGTCGTTTTTGCTCCGTTTTTCATTAGACCGCAGTTTTCGAGTTTCAGAAGTGGTTCATGGATTTTTGGGGTTCCACGCAAAGAATGTACTTTCAAGCGTGGGAACAAGAGAACGCCGAATCCGCCCGCTTGCTCGTCTATTGTAACGTGGCGGACAGAAAATGGGAGAAGATCCCGATGCAGGCGGAAAACGTCCGTCAAATCTCGTCGATCATCAACCCGGACGACGGGGAACAAGCCGGCATCGTCGTCATTAAGTTGTGCTACGTGCAGTTCTCCGCCCGCTTCAAAGTCGAGCGCCTTATGTTCCGGTTTGTCTACTTCCTGTCCGCCCGCTCATTTCTTCTGCTTGCAGCCGCCCCGACCCGCTCCGGCTGCTCGCCCTGCTGGCCTTCCGGAAGAGCCGCGAGGGAGTGGGCGGGGAGGAGGGATTCCACGCGCAGATCAACCGGCCGCCGCTCAAGACGCCGCTGCAGAAGTGGGCGCCCGTCCACTTCGAGCAGATGGCGCCCGTCCCCGTCCGTCACGTCCAATGATCGTCGTGTGAAGCATGAATGTCTTGCAGAGCTACGAGTCGCTTCTTCCGCTTTTTAACGCTCGCCTCTGCCCCCATTCTAATCGCCCGCTGTTCCGTCTGTCAATAAATCCTCTTTATACGTCCCGACTCGAGTAGACTGATCGAGCAGTGAAGATTCAGGGCCGATCGAGTCGAAAGAAAGCAGTGAGCGGTGAGGAAACCGTCGCCTCACACGAATGGCGGCTCGTCCGTGCACTCGAGCAGGCGGATGGCCTTCCGAAAGCAGCTGCCCCCATTGAGCCCGGCAGTCGATGGAGTGGCTCCTTCCGAGCGAGGCGATCACTCCCGCCGCCTCCCATCTGCAAGCGGGAGGCGGCGATCCACTCGCCGCCCGGTTCTTTAGGCTGCCCACCGCCCACCAACCGGCGGGGATCGAAGGCCTGCACGACGAAGCGGGTGGGGGAATCGAGCGGCCGACTGACCGCTCGTTCAACTCCCCGCCGCTCCGTCGATCCGCGGGCCGTCGGTCTCTTCTTCTGCCGAGCGGTCGGCGAGTAGTGGGGATTCGTCGTGTGTTCGGCCGCCTCCTCTTCCACTCGGAGGGCAGCCGGCCGAACACACGCGCCTGTCTGCAGTCCGAGAACCGAGTGGAGAGGGCGCCCTGATGTAAAGGAGGGGGAACGAGTGGTGGGTGGACGGAAGACCCACTCACTCGGGGTTCTTGTGCCGACGAAAACGAGCAGCAGGAAGGCGGCGGGAATTCGGTGGAAAGAAGGCGGGCCGCAAGCGAGTCGACCGAAAAGCCGCACACGACGCTCCTGATCGCCCGGTTCTCCGCAACGCGGGGCCTTGAAGCCGCCGAATCGCCGCTCAATCGTCCCCCTGCACCTTTCTTTTGATCGCGTGTTTCTTCTTCGTTGAGAGCGTCCTTCTTCGGCCTCAAGCAATCGATTCTTGCTGCAGTGAGCGGCTGGAAGCGGCGGGCAGTGGAGGGCGGGCAAGACGGTTGTGCAGCTTCTCGATCATCCAACTGCCCTCCCCGCTCGTGTGCAGTCCGGTCTTGCGGAGAGCAGCCAGTGGGGAGTCCGCCGAGAGGGCGGCAGAAGGCGGCCACTCGGACGGACGAGCGGTCGGATCGCTCGGAAGGTGCCCGGAAGGCCGCTCGGCCCACTCGATGGGGCAGACACCCGCCTTTTGCTGTGTTGAGCGCCCTCTGCTTCGTCCCGGGGATTCTTCGCGTTCAGATCACTCGCTCGGCTTCCGGACGTCCACCTGCTGCTCGTTTCTGCCTTCCGCCCGTCCGACTGCCCACTCACTTGGAGGACGAGACGCCCGCCTTCTTCCGCAGAGAGCAGTGCGGAGGAGAGCCCGAGAGAAGAGCGGAGCGATCGGCGGGGAGGTGGACGAGCGGAGGTCGTCGTGCGGGCATTCGACCGGGGGATTGGCCGGAGGATTGGCCGGGGGAGTGGCCGGGGGATCGGCCGGGGGGATGGGTGCCCGCCCCGCTCGTCCGAATCGTTCAGTTCGAGCAGCTCCTCGGGCGGTCGGTCGGCGGGGAGGAGTCGGCGAAGACGGCCGGCCGAACGCGCGGGCCGCTCGAATGGACGCCCTCGCCGTCGATCTGCGCGCCCCGAACGATCGAACGAGCGACTCGGCGCTTCTTTCCCTCGCTTCTTCGGCCGACCGCTAGGGGGAGATCGCGGGCGACGTCCACGAGCAGCGGCACGAAGCGGACTGCTCGGCGCGAGTGGAGCTGGAGTCCCGTCTCGGCGACCACGAGCTCCGATTTCCGTCCGCTTTCGTGCGGTCGCCGGACGGAGAAGCCGCGTGTTTCCTCCGACTTCTGCCCGTCCGCCCGGTTGTTGGGGTGATCGCTGGAGTGCCGCGTGGAGCCTCCTCTTGGAGTTGCCCGCCTGGAGCGGCCGTTCGGACGAGTCGCTTCCATCTCCGCTGCTCGAAGGCCGCTTCGTTCACTCGTGGGCGGACGGCAGAAATCGCGGCCGCCGCGCCCAACGGTGAGCGGTGGACCGAAGCCGTCCGATCGCTCCGTTCGAGTCGCCTCGCCCCGACGGCCAACTCGCAGCTGCCCGGGCGATGGCGTTCGAGCCGCCCATCCCGCACTGGAATCTCCCCCGCTCGCGGCAGTGGACGAGTCGGCGGCCGTCTGCGAGGGGGAGCGGCCGCCGTCTTCGACCACAAGCGGGCGGCTCGTTCGATGCGGAGCGGCGAGAAACGCGGCGAGTTCCGTTGACTCGGCGGCCGTCTGCGATGCGCCGAGTGGAGCGTTGCGTCCGACTGTTGGCTTCTTTTCTTCGTGGACATCGGCGTCGTTTCGGAGAGCAAAGCGGGCGTCCTCAATGGAAGAAGGCGGCGATCTCCAGTGTGCACAAATCCGCGGGCTCTCGGGCGCCCGGCGACTTCCGCGAGGTCTGCCCGAAAGCCCCGATGGTTCGCCGCTCGCTTCCACTCGCCCACTCGCTCGCTTCTCGTTTGCAGACGCCCGGACAGCCGGCAGCTCCGAGCAGATCGAACTGGAGGGACGGGCGGAGTCGTGGACCACGCGGTCAGCGGGCAGTCAGCAATTGGATCGATCCCGACCACTTGCGCGCCTGCAGGTGGACTTCGAGTGGCGGCAGGCGGCCGACGACGCCGCCCGCGACTCCCGCCGTTCGGCTTCCCGTCGGGGCGCGACGAGTGGACCGGCGGGCACCTGCTCGCCGTCGCCGAGGTTGCGGGCCTTCGGATCTCCCGGACACTCACGCCTCCTTCTGGGGATTCAACGGGCGCCTCGTGTGCGGCCGCTCGCCCTCCACGGACGTCCGTCGAGTGTTCCCATTGAGCAGACGGGCGGGCGACGGCCATCGTTGCTGGGGCTGTCGACGGGCGGAGGAGGATCCACCGCCTGCTCTCTTGTTTCGCAGTTGATTTGTTTGTTCGCTTTCCGCACTCCCGACTCGCTCTTCCGCCTCGCGGTGGGCTCATGACGAGCGAGTGCGGCCGGCGGATTCTCCCCGCCGTCCACCCGCACACGCCGCCCATCCCCGCCGCCCGCTTGCCGCCCGCGGTGCGTGTGCCTCCGCCCGCCTTCTGGGCGGCGGCGAGTGCGCAACGCCCGCCTGCCGCTCGCCGCCGCCCGCCGGAGTGCGGAGATTTCGGCGGCCGCCCGCGTCCTCCGCTCGCCGCTTCCCGCCGCTCGGCGGTCGCGTAGACCGGACAGGTTGGTTCTTTATTTCTGATCGATAATTCTGCCTGCTCAAACGAATATAATGCGATGCAAACGAATGGAAAACACGGTTTTCTAATAAATAAAAACATCGATTATACTCAAAGAAAACATCACTTCGGCCGCAACAGAACAATAAATTTCTTGGATTTCATCTTCGATGACATAAAGTTGACCACGGAAGAATCTTTTGAATTTACAGTCTTCAAAGACGAAAGAATACTCCAAACACCTTTGACGGGGGCTTCGTCGGAATAATGTTGACGCCTAACACCGCCTATCCAACTCTCATTAGAAAACACCAAGCAGCTTCTTCATTAAAGATAGCCACTCGACAACACGAAGATTAGAAATGCCCCTTTTTGAACCTCCGCATTGAGGTCCGCCATCCCCCGTCCGTCTGTTCCAAGAGGCGACCGCCGTGCTCGTCGCCGGTTGCCGATCGCCCGTTTGCGGCGGGCGGGGGGCGGGCGACCGATCGGCGGGACGGACGAGTGAACGGACGGTCGCTCGAGTCGAGCGAGTGAGAGGAGGATCAAATGCTCGAAAGAAGTAGTGACTGCAGAAGAGGTCATTAGATATTGAGGTTGAGTGGAAAGACGAGAGCAAGCGCCGTCGAAAAATTGAACGCTTGTTTCAAAGTGAACGACGAGGATTCGTTTGAACAGCCGAAACACCCGATGTTGCAACGAAGACGGCGTCGGAATAAAAAACCGACACCCGGCCCGTTTCTCCGGAATTCGACCCTTTTAATGCTCTGCGACAAAATGCGTTCAACAAGCTAAGAATACCGGACATCTGCAATTCTCACTTCTTTCTATCCAACAATACCTACGAGCGGTCTAACGAGAATCCTCACTGACCACAAGCATCAACCACCGCCGCCCCGCTGCGCGGCCGTCCGCTCCGCCCGGCGACTCGGCCGCTGGAGTCCGCGAGCGGCGTCCCGCACTCGCCCACAGAAGAAGCGAGTGGGCGGCGAGTCGCCCGACCGGCCGCCCACTCGGCGGGAAGACGGCCGCTCGAGGGCCCCCGAATGAGGGCGGGCGGTCCGCGTGGTCGCTCCTCGCCGCCTTCTGCGGCCTCTGCTCGGCGCTGGAATTCGGGGGAGGCGGCGAGTGGACGGTCGAAAAGAAGCGAGTGGACGCGGGGAGAACGAGTGGAAGAGGGCCGCGGGAAGCCGTAAACAGCGGGCGGGAAACATGAAGCGATGTAATGAACAATCGGCCAAAAGAAATAAAAGAAGAGTGTTCATGAAAAAAACCGCTAAAAAGTTGAGTCGAAAGAATGTGCAGGAAAGAAAGAACAGCAGCAAGCGGATCAAAGCCGCTTTGAAGAATGTGGGGCGGAATAAACCTACGCGTCTATCAATAATCAAAGATTGATAAAAGTGATGCGACGCGTGAACAAGAAGCGAACTATTGTATGAATTTCTATGTGTGCATGAAAAGACATGAGTTCGACCAATAAGACTACCTTGTGAGAGAGCGGCCTGATCTTTGAATCGTGCTCGATCGCCTGACATGCTTCTTGTTCGAATTGAAGGTAGAGTTTCCTTTGACAACAGCAATAAGAACCGCGTTGACCAGACGACCGTCACGCGGAATTATCTTTCCTAAAGGTTGCCGCCTAACATTAAAGAAACTTTTTGACGACATTTTACTGACTGGTCCCTGTTTTTCAATGGACTTCTAACAAGAAAAAGGATCTCCGTCGGCCGACTTCAAATCGTCTCAAATACTCGCCATCCCCTCGAACACTTTTCTCCTCTATCGTATTCAGCGAGAACAATTTATAGCCGCTTGCCCACCAGGTAAAACGAAAGAAACCAAGAGAGCGCAGGAGATGACGATGTTAGCGTGCAAGGTGCGATAACTCGCTGCGCGGAATAAACATCCCGCTTGTCGTCCCTATCGTCTCGCAAAAAAACTCTTAGAGACCACCACACCTGTTTGTATCAATAAAACGCACGCGATGCTGGCCGCTCTTGTCGCCGTCAACTCTGCCGATGCATGCAGAAGCTACTCGCCGCTGCCGAGTGGCGGCCGAAAGAAGGCGGACGGGCGGCCGGTCGACGCCGCAGCGGGGCGAATTTGGGGCGACGCCGAAAAAGCCGCCAGTCGCCGCTCGGAGCGGGCGGGAGGGCGCGGCGGCCGTTCGAGTGCCCCGAAATGTGGGCGGGCGATCCGAGTGAGAGGAGGGGCGAGTCCGTGGAAAGCATGAAACGGAGAACGAAATAGTAATCGTTTTGAAAGAGTACGAATATTGGGGTGTCCAAAAAGTTTCTTTCTCGATCGGCCGAGCGGTCGGGGGCGGTTTGGATCCGAAATGAAACCGTCGCACTTTCGGTTCATTTGCGAAGACGCTTTGAACCGCCGGCAGGTCCGTCTGCTGCTCTACTTCCAGTGGCTTCCAGGCGTTTCCTGCGTCGATGCGGCGGCCAAAATTCGACAGCTCTACGTCACAAAGACGTTCCCACCCACCGCACGCGCTTGATACAAAACCTTCGCGCAAGTACTGGCTGAAGGGCAAAAAGTTCGAAGACATTGAGGAGGCGCGGGCCGGCGTCCAGCAGTTTTTCGATTCGGAGATGCGAGACGCCGACTTCTTCAAGCGAAGGATCGAGAAGTTGGTAGATCGCTGGGAGCAAGTCGTCGGGTTCGACGGCAACTATTGTAATTGAGCTTTGCATAAACGACCAACTTCATTTTCGACCCAGACCGCCCCCGACCGCTCGGCCGATCGAGAAAGAAACTTTTTGGACACCCCAATACGACGAGCAATGCGCCAACGGTCCTGTTGAGGTCGGAGCAGGAAGCAATGCCGATGATAAAAACGGCGGCTACGACGAAATAAAAGTTGCCAATCGCCGACGAGCACAAGAAAAAACCGCAATGTATGGTGTCTTCATTCATTCGGCCGCATCCAAACAAAGTGGGACGATCTCTTACTACTTTGAGGTGTCATGGAAGGCGGAATAAACCACGATTGTCAAGACTCATCGGGTACTTGATGACCGTCTACCAGTGTTTTACTTTTGAAATCATTGCGGTCGGCACGATACAAACAATGATAAGAAAGGAGCGGATGCAGCACTTGGTCGACGCACAGCCAACGCTCTGTTCTGCGAAGAACAGCATGAATCACTTGAAGTCTTCCATCACCTATTCTCAATCGCCGTTTGTTCACAAAACCCTACCGCCTTCCACTGCAAGCCCTTCTTCGTCACCGTTCCATTTCAACTCCCAGTGCCCGCCCGAACGGCAACAAATCCCCGCTTCCACCCAACCGGCCAGAAGAACGAGCGAGTGGCCACGAAGCGGGGCGAGCGGACGGGCGGCGGCGAGATGGCGGGCGGGAGTTCTCGCTCGTGTGTCGCGAGTGGGCGGCGGGCGGGCGGACTGCCGGCTGGGGGCGTCCTTTGCGGTCCGTCCACCCGCTTTCTTCATTCGAGGTGCCATCGGGGCGTCCCGTCGGGTCGAGCGGGCGACTCCGCCGACTGCCCTCAATGGCGGCTAGTGGAAGTGCCGACGGCCGACCGGACGCCGTCGAGCGGCCCCTCGGATGGCGGCGGGCGAGAGCGGAGGTCCCGAGTGGAGCGAAAGAACGGCCACTCCCCCGACAATCGAGCGAGAAGCCGGGCGGATCCCCTCCGGTGGGCCCCGCTGTCCACCACTCCGCCCTCCCCGCCGGGCAACAAGCGGACGGGAGAAGCGGGCGAAGAACCCGACAAACAGCCGCCCGCCCGCTCGGATTGGAGCTGAAAGAAGGCGGGGACGAGCCAAAAGAACTCGTTTCTTGCCGCCGTCCACGAGTCGAACGGGAAGACGGGCGGGAGGGCCAAGAGCGGGGAAGCGGGCTGGAAACAGATGGGGATGGGGGCTGGGACGAACGAATGATTGTCGCTTACCTTCCGACTCCTCGGCGCTCGCTTTGAACCGTTCGCTTTCCGTGCGGAGGGGACGAAAAGCGGTTGCCGCGCTCGCAAAAAAACGCACACCCCAAGCAGCAGCTCTCTCAGAATAACCGCCAATCAATCTTGTCCACAACTCCGCTGTTGCCGTCTTCGTTCTGCCCGACGAAACAAAGAAGAAAGCAGTCGACGACCGCAAGACTAGACGGCGTGAGAATAGAACCTCCGAGCTCCAATCCACCTCGAAACAAGCCTCCTGTTCGCGTCCACTCCATCCTTCCGCCGATCCAACCGTGAAACACGAACTTTCTTTCGTGGGCAACGAGCAGTGAGCGTCGAACGAAATGCGGGTAGAAAGCGAACGATCGACGTCTACCACTTGCAGAGAACAAACGAGTGGGCGGAGGGAGGCAAAGAATTGAAGTCCGCTTGCACGAGCTTGTCGAAACGCGTTGAAAGAATACTTTTGCCCGTTTCATCGGTCATCGGAATAAAAAGGTTATTCATCTGCAACTCCTTGATCAAACGCCACCTATCCAACCACACAGCAAAAAATATAGTCCAATCGCATCCCCACCTTCATTCAGACGGCTGGTTCGATTCGCTGACCGGATGTCCGTGAATCACTAAAGCGGTCACTCCTCCACTCGGCGCCTCCAATCCGACCAGCCGCTTCTTCCGTTCGATCCAACACTCGTCCGCCCACTCCCCGCTCGAACGGGCGGTCCGTCGTCTCGTTCTCCGCCCTGTGTTCCCGCCGCCCGCTTCCTCCCCGCCGCTGCTGCCCGTCCACCGGCCGAAAGGAGTGAACGGAAGGCGGCGGACGGACGAGCGCTCTGCTTTCGGCGGGCCGCCCGGCCGATCGACCCGCCGGGGGAAGACGCCCGCAAGTGGGCGAGCAGGCGGGCGGTGGAGGGCGTGTTCCGGCCGCTCCCTCCGCCCGCCCGCCCCGTCCACTCACTCGGCGCCCACCTGCCGGCCGCCCCGTTCGTTCGAGCAGCCGAGCGGGCGGTCGGGACGCGTCCACGAGTGAGCGGCCGCTTCTCCCGCCTTCTTTCAGTCCGCCTCCTCGCCGCCCGCTTCCACTCGGCCGGGTGGGGGCGAGTAGGAAGTGGACGGCGCGGGCGGCCACTCGTCGCTCGAGTGCCGCCCGTCAGCTCGAAGTGAGCAGCCGGCGGGAGGACGGAGAAGAGCGGCGGGAGGCCGAGCGGGAGGACCGACCGCGTGGCCGAGTAGATTCGGCGGCGGAACTCCGCCCGACCGCCCACTCAAACGGGACAGGAGGGCGAAAAGACGCCGCAGAGGAGAGAAAGAACGGATTTCTGTCTACTCGAACGGTTTACTCAACAAAGGAATAAAAAGACGGACAATCAGCGGCGGGGAATGGGCTGCATGTTCGGGTAGATAGACGGCAGGATCTTCTTGCCGCACTCGCTGCTCATGATCCCGCGGAATCCCTGCGGTCCTTCGACGTCGATTCGGGTCTTTCGGAGCACGTCCACAGACAGCTGAAGAAGCGAGTCGGGCATTCTGGAAATGAAAGTCTATTATGAATGGGACAGGGAAGACTCACTTGAAGAGCAAGCGGTAGACGTGTTTAGCACGATTTGGATGATCGCTCATGACCAGAAGCCCAGTTTCTTGGCCGCTTCGGTGTCCACGATTGTGGACATTTCTTGAACTTTGCCATCAAAAGCCGCGATCTCCTTCCACAAAGCTTGTTTCGCGCTCCAATAGTACGTTGAATGTTGAAGGTTGCCCTTGTACGCAATATCATAACGATGCACATACTCGCGAGAGTATATGCAGCTTGACCAGCACTTAACAAATATTGGAGTTAAGCAGATCTTCAAGCAAATATATACCTTCTCGTTGGGGACGTCCACCTTTCCTGTCGTCCAAACCTTCGTTTTGATGTCGAGTACGTGCAATTCAATGGGCTCATTCGTGTGGCCATACAAAAAAGAACCATTCTCGTTAAAGTAATAAGTGCAAAATGGGCTTTCCGATTGCTCGCTCCACACCACTTCCAAACGAGGTTCGTCGATGTCCAGACGAACGAACCGAATTTCTTCGCAATACATTCGATTGAGCACCGTTCGCTTTAGACCTACGTGTGTTCCGGAAATTTCCAGAAACACGTAAACGGCTTCACGGGGTCGTGATTCCAGTTCGATCCGCTCGAAAGTATTGTCTTCGATGCACAACCGAATCAACCACACGCTGTCGTATTCGAGTACCACTATCGTGCTTGGATTAAGGACCTCAAAGCTTCCGATCCAGAATCGTTGCTCGCCCTTGAACTCGCTGAAAAAGGGGGCTTTACAGAGAAGTGTGAAAGGCTTACATTTGAGTATTGCGAACGAAATCGAGAACAGCCAGTCGGCAACCACCATCGCAGAAACAATACACATAGCGGCCATCACGAGAAAATTGGAACACAGGACGTTTCTAAAAAGAAGAAACTCAAACGTTTTACAAATGCGAATACTTGCATCGTTTAAAGTAAACTGATTGTAAACAACCGCTGCAGTTCCCTCAGCATCCGCGTGTGCCGAAGAATCAGTTTCGTTTTTTGACGAATCGCGTAGTTTGCTCTCCGTACGGACCTGGCGTTGCCAAACATGAGATTCCTCCATAGATTCGCTGGACGCGTCTCTCATCCCGCTACCTAAACGCAGAAAATCGAATAAGAAAGCCCCATCTGGTAATCCCGCCGCCGTTGCTTGCGACTGCGTTTGGGCGTCGATCGGGGCGAGCGGGGGCTGCTGACCAGCCGTCCGACCTCCCCACCGCGCGGTTGCACTCCTCGCGGGCATTAGCTGACCTTTTTGTCGCGCCATCGGGCTCCTCTTTGGTCCGTTCGCCCGCAAAGACTTCTGCCGTATTCCGGTCGATGCCCCGCGGTCGTCGTTCAAATCGGCGGTCTGCCCACTCCCATTCACGGCGTAGCTCGAGGGCCCCGTGGGGATCCTTTTGGAGTTGCCTACCTGGAGCGGTCGTTCGGACAAGTCGCTTCCATCGCCGCTGCTCGACGGCCGCTTCGTTCACTCGTGGACTGCCGGCAGAAATTGCGGTGGCCGCGCCCAACGGTGAGCGGTGGACCGAAGCCGTCCGACCGCTTCGTTCGAGTCGCCTCCTCACGACGGCCACTCGCAGCTGCCGGGCGCTTTGGACGCCGTTCGAGCCGCCCATCCCGCACTGGAATCTCCGCCGCCCGCGGCAGTGGACGAGTGGGCGGCCGTCTGCGAGGGGGAGCGGCCGCCGTCTTCGACCACAAGCGGGCGGCTCGTTCGATGCGGAGCGGCGAGAAACGCGGCGAGTTCCGTTGACTCGGCGGCCGTCTGCGATGCGCCGAGTGGAGCGTTGCGTCCGACTGCTGGCTTCTTTTCTTTGTTAACATCGGCGTCGTTTCGGAGAGCAAAGCGGGCGTCCTCAATGGAAGCAGACAGCCGCGATCTTCAGTGAGCACGAATCCGCGGGTTCTCGCGCGCTGCGCGACTTCCGCGAGGTCTGCCCGAAAGCCCCGACGGTTCGCCGCCTTCTTCCACTCGCCCACTCGCTCGCTTTTCGTTTGCAGACGCCCGGACAGCCGGCAGCTTCGAGCAGCTCGAACTGGAGGGACGGGCGGAGTCGTGGACCACGCGGTCAGCGAGCAGTCAGCAATTGGATCGATCCCGACCACCTGCGCGCCTGCAGGTGGACTTCGAGTGGCGGCAGGCGGCCGACGACTCCGCCCGCCCCTCCCGCCGTCCGGCTTCCCGTCGGGGCGGGACGAGTGGACCGTCGGGCACCTGCTCGCTGTGGAGTGCACTGTCGCCGAGATTGCGCGCCTTCCGATCTCTCGGGCACTCACGCCTCCTTCTGGGGATTCGCCGTGCGCCTCGTGTGTTGCCGCTTGTCCTCACGGACGTCCTCCGAGTGTTTCCATTGAGCAGTCGGGCGGTCGACGGCCACTCGTTGCTGGGGCGGTCGACGGGCGGGCGAGGATCCACCGCCTGTTCTCTTGTTTCGCAATTGATTTGTTTGTTCGCTTCCGCTTGGTGATTGGCGCCTTTCGAAGGACGTGTCTGAGTGGAGAGATTCCAAAGGAGCGGGCGCGAACCGAAAGCATCACTCGATCCTCCCCGCCGTCCACCCGCACACGCCGCCCGTGCCCCGCCGCCCGCTTGCCGCCCGTGGTGCGTGTGCGTCCGCCCGCCTTCTGGGCGGCGGCGAGTGCGCAACGCCCGCCCGCCGCTCGCCGCCGCCCGTCGGAGTGCGGAGATTTCGGCGGCCGCCCGCGTCCCCCGCTCGCCGCTTTCCGCCGCTCGTCGAGTCGAACGGAACGGCCAGGATGGTTCTAATTCTTTTTTCGAGCGATAATTTTGTGTTTTGAATACTTTTAGTTCGCGAGAAATAGAACGAATTCAAATAACAACTTTCACGGTTAAACGAAGAAATGAAACGGAAGCTTCAACGGAATAATTATTATCTGTTTGTACCAAGACAACAAAAAGAATCATTCACCGCTCAACGGCGTGATCTGCGTTTTAATGCAATTTGGAGATCGACCGGCAGACGACAGATACTTGCTCAGCAAAGAAAACAACAATTACATCTGCTCGTCTATTTGACCGCTTGAAAAACCACGTTTTTCTATTTGGTATCTAACTTGACGACTCTTTTCAAAGCAGATGAGTGTTCAACAAAATTTTGTTGCCCATTTGATAAGATCACATTGAATGCTGCCTTCTTTGCGTTCCTCCAAATTAATTTGAAGCAAAACTGCCAACGCGCGACGGAATAAATCCATCTTCAATCCCGTTTATTTATCGCCCAAGTAAAGCTCATTAATCGAAACAAAGAAAGCCACCAGCCTACTCGGCATGACGTCATTGAAAATTAAGCTCTTCGAAACATCAGAATTGAGGTCCGCCATCCCCCGCCCGCCTGTACGAAGAGCCCTTTTTCGTGCCCGTCGTTGGCTGCAGATTGCCTGTTTGCAGCGGAAAAGGCGGACGGCCGATCGGTTGGACAAACGATTAAACGGGACGGTTCCCTCGTAGTAGATGATAAGAACAATACGAGATATGGCGAGTACAACGGAATAAACACGCAAAACATGTCAGCGTTCCATTTCGGCAACCGGAATAAACAAGTAATCATTTGTCAACATCACCCACAGAAAAAAGAAACGAACTCTCACGCAAACCCATCTCCACTTCTTCCAACCCAACGACTCGATCAAAAGAACGAGCATCTCCACTGGTCGCGAGCAGCAACCACCCGCCTCCCATCCGCCAGCCAGCCTCCGTTGAAGGCGGCCCGTGGATCGCCGCCCCGCCGCGCGGCCGTCCGCTCCGCCCGACGACTCGGCCGCCGGAGTCCGCGAGGGGCGTCCCGCACTCCCGCACAGAAGAAGCGAGTGGGCGGCGAGTCGCCCGACCGGCCGCCCACTCGGCGGGAAGACGGCCGCTCGAGGGCCCCCAAATGAGGGCGGGCTATCCGCGCGGTCGCTCCTCGCCGCGATCGCCGCCTTCTGCGGCCTCCGCTCGCCGCTGGAATTCGGGGAAGGCAGCGAGTGAACGGCCGAGTCGCCTGCTGCCGCTCGATCGACCGACGGCGAAAGCGGGTGGGCGGCCGAGAAAGAGGCGGGTGGACGTATGGAGGAAGAAGAGAGTGGACAGCAAAAAGCCATATGAAGTGATCGGCAGAACAAAGCCATAAAAAAGACAGATAAAGTAATTGGAAACAGAAAAGCGTGGAAATGAACAAGATTGTAGAGAGTTGACAACTGACCGGGTGTTCGGCCAGTTTTCACCTCTAAGATTGTATGCTGCGCGGAATTTCCGCTCCTATACGAACAGTCACGCACGATAAAAGAATTCTCGTCGCCGACTACCGTCATCAATTGCTCACGGCCGTTCGACCCGACGTCAAACAAAAGAAAAGAATCCCTACAACCGACTTCAACGAGACGCCGCAAAGCAATCGCCGTCGTCTCGAACACTCGCTTTTTCGACCGTCTTCAACGAACACCATTTGCGGCGACTCTCTCCTGAAAACGAAACGAAAACGGCGACGACGTGGGGGCAAACTTCCACGGAATAAATAGCAAAAGACCTGCACTGATTGTTTCGCAAGAAGTTTTTAAAAACGATCACAAACGGAAGTTCCAACGAATCGAACTCGATGATAAACGTTCTTGTTTGCTGTCGCCTCCATCGCTCCGTGCAGAAGCGAATCGCCGCTGCCGAGTGGTGGTCGAAAGAAGGCGGACGGGCGGCCGGTCGGCGCCGCAGCGGGGCGAATTCGGAGCGACGCCGAAGAAGCCGCCAGTCGCCGCTTGGAGCGGGGCGGCAGGACGCGGCGGTCAGTCTAATTGGCAGTCGCTGAAGTGCCCCGAAGGCGGGCAGGCGATTCGGGTGCAACGGGCGGCGTGTGGGTGGATAGAGCTATAAGGCAAGCAAAACAACTGTACACGCTTGCAAATGTAAAATTTTCGAAGTCGAGCTGGCAGCACGCATTCTCGGTTGACGTGAAACCGAAACATTAAATGTGCGTGGGAGCCCGTTTAGACGGTATAAAATTGCTGTTTACCAACGAAGACAACAAAAAGAAATAAAACGGTGTGCTGCTCATGATCATTCGATTTTGTCTAAACAAATACCATTCAGGATCGGGAATTCAAAACTATTCGGAATAAAGCGCGACCAACAAGCCAAATCGTGCAATTGACTGATCGTCGGCCTGTTCTCGACTGCTTGCTAAAATCCGAGCAACCGTCATGGTCCGGACCAAAAAGCAAACAGAAGCAACGGTCATTCGATAAGCAACTACCGCTCCGTTCTGCAACGAGCTTCACAAATCGCTCGCGTGCATCCGACCTCCCTTGGTTGTGAAAAACAGAGTTCGTGCTTTTCCAAGACCGATCCGCAACATTCACGTTCGAAACACCCCTAGAACTCTCAGTTAATCATTGTTTTGACCCTTTTTCACTACACAACCGCATCCCCCGAGAGTTCCATTTTCACTCCCAGCGCTCGTTCGAACGGTGGCGACCTCTTGTTTTCCCCGGTCGCCCGGCAGAACGACCGAGTGGCCACGAAGCGGGGCGAGCGGACGGGCGGCGGCGGGATGGCGGGCGGGAGTTCTCGCTCGTGTGTCGCGAGTGGGCGGCGAGTGGGCGGACTGCCGGCGGGGGGCGTCCTTCGAGGGCCGTTCACCCGCTTTCTCGTTGGAGGTCCCATCGGGGCGTCCCGTCGGGTCGAGCGGGCGACTCCGCCGACTGCTGCCGCCCGCCCCCAATGGCCTCCGGTGGAAGAGCCGACGGCCGACCGGACGCCTTCGAGCGGCCCCTCGGATGGCGGCGGGCGAGAGCGGAGGTCCCGAGTGGAGCGAAAGAACGGCCACTCCCCCGACAATCGAGCGAGAAGCCGGGCGGATCCCCTCCGGTGGGCCCCCCTTTCCACCACTCCGCCCTCCCCGCCGGGCAACAAGCGGACGGGAGGATAGCCGAAAAACCCGACAAACAGCCGCCCTCCCGCTCGGATTGGAGTTGAAAGAAAGCGGGAACGAGCCGAAAAAACTCGCTTCTTGCCGCCCTCCACGAGTCGGACGGGCGGGAGGGCCGAGAGCGAGAGATCGGAGTGGGAGAGTGGCGGGACAAACGAGCGACCGCCGCTTGTCTTTAAACTTCTTGCCGGTTCTCGTTGGCTTTTTGAGCGGATGGGACGAAGAACGTTCGTTTTTCAGCCCACCATAATAGAGTCACCGTTCAATCGTCGTCATTTGATGGCAAATACTGCGGAATCATTCACCACCAATTACAGCGACGACTCTGATGTTGCTTCCTTGATCTGCTCAACAAAACAAAGAAGAACAGTGCACGATCAAAAAACTGGACGACGCGAGAAAAGAACCTCCGATCTCCAATCGACCTCGAAACAAGCCGGCTGTACGCGCCCACTCCCTTCTTCCATCAAGGCAAGACTCGCAACACGATCGCTTTTTCGGCGGTAACAGAACGATCCGAGAGGTCGTCGAACGAAATGCGGGCAGGAAACCAACAATCGACGTTCACTAATCGCAGAGAACAAACAAGTGGCCGTAAAAAACCACAGATCAGTGTGCGCTTGCAAAAGCACATCGAAAAGAAACGCAAGCGATGAAGAGGAGTGAATCATCGGCCTTCTGTTTTTGCAATGAACAGTCTTGCCGTCAGTTTTGTTTATTGTCGGGCGTGAATCAATAGTTCAATTAATTCTACGTTTAAGCAATAATGTGATTAAGAAAGCAAAAACGCTTCCGATACAACTGCTTTCTGAAATGCATTATTCACACCGTGGACCTCCGCCGGAATAATCGCCGATGTGAGCAGGTCCGTTAAGCAAAAAATGATCTTCACTATGATCGACATCTGTGCGGAATAAAAAAGCGACAAACTCTAGCAAGCCATCGCTTAAAATCGACTTATGCAACTCCGATTCACAGCTAACCAAAGACAGCCGCCCGTATTTGAAAAATCAAAAGACTGCCTCGCTTTGTCCACCCAATGCACAATCAAAAAAGGAGTCTTCACTCCTCCACTCAACGTCGCCCATTCGAGCGACTGCTTCTTCAAAACGGGCGAAGTGGCCGACTTCCCGCTGCCTTCCGCCTGCTCCTCTCCGCACCCTCGCCGAACAGCAGGTCGCTGCCCGTCTTCGCGCGCGGTGCGTTTGGCCACTCGTCGCTCGAACGGGCGATTCGCCGTCTCGTTTCCCCCGCGTGTTCCCCGCCGCTCCCGCCTTCTTTCGGTCCGCCTCCTCGCCGCCCGCTCGCCGCTCCCTTCCACTCGGCCGGCTGAGGGCGAGGAGGAAGTGGACAGGCCGCACGGCGGTAGCCTCTCTGCTCTCCTGCTTGCGCCACAAAGCGGACGAATTGCCGACGGGCAGTGGGGAAGAAGTCGTAATGCCAGGGCGCTTTCCCCTCGTTGTCTCCTCGGAGATGACTGCGGGGATCTTCGCTGCGAACAACAACCGCTCTTCTACGCTGCCCGACCTCCTTCCTCATTTGCATTCGTGTCGTTTGTCCAAACATGCATCCTTGGATCCAGTGGTTGAATAAAATGTTGTGCTGCAAGAAGAAAGCGACTACGAAATGCGAGGAGAGCGTGCAGGACGTCGAAGAAGAGTCGTCAGAGGCTTCGGCGGGTGAGTTGTGCCTTTTTCCGGTTGATCTCAAGAAATAATTGAA
Organism: Aphelenchoides fujianensis; assembly: GCA_024699865.1. NCBI lineage: Eukaryota > Metazoa > Nematoda > Chromadorea > Rhabditida > Aphelenchoididae > Aphelenchoides > Aphelenchoides fujianensis. Next base: position 364,437 of record JAMPIO010000067.1, on the reverse strand, counting down.
CTTTAGATGGGTTGGAGTCCGACAATCCGAACATGACGGCTTTCGACTGCAAACTGGTCAACAAACCCGCCTACTTGGGGAACCGCCCGATCGGCGACCGCTTTTTCTTCCTCTTCGACGACTTCGACGAGCACGGCCAGGAGTCGCCCTCGGGCAGAGTGCTGGTCTTCGACTTGTTTCGCGCAACCGTCACGTTTGTTCCGGGCGACAGAGACCTGAAATATCGTTGCTTTTCAGAACTTTCACGCTTGCAGCGGGGCGCCCGTTTCCCGAGCGCGGTCGTCTTCACGAAATCTGGTTCCTCAATCGAACGACCTTCTTGACCACCGAGAAAGCGGGTAGGCGGAGCGAGTGGTCAGCAGAACGACACCTCGTTGCAGTACTCGAACTTAACGCCGACGGCGGCGAATGAAAGATGCGGGCAAATTTCTACCGTCTGGACTTCGACTCCTGCACCTACTCGCCCGTCCACGATGTGCCCGTCGAATTGCCCGCTGTGCAAGAGGCAATCGCGCAGATGACCGACGACCCTGCTCCCCGCCTCTTTTATTACGACCCGTTCGCGGACACCGCCTGCATCTACGAGGTGAAAACGGAGGAGTTCGTCGTGCAACTCACGCATCGCCTGCCCATTCCCTACCGCCGCTCCACCCGCTGGGTTTTGTGGGCGGATCACGTGTGGGCGCTGCCCGATGAACTGTGGATCCCGAAGGAGCTGCATCGAATTGCGCTGACCACACAGCAGTCGGAGGACGTCGCAGTGCCCCCGCTTCCAAAGTCAATGGAAAGATTCCGCAAACTCGTGGGAAGCATTCTTCTTTACGCTATCCAGTCGTGTGTTTTAGGAGAAATACACAAAGGCCGTCCACCACAACTTCCTGCTCTTCACCTACCTCCCCGCCGACTACGAGCCCACTTTGACGCGCTTTCTGGCGCCGGCCGCTCTGCTGGACTTCGAGCGGATGCAGTGGCGCGAAGTCTGCTTTCCGTTTCCGTTCTACACGCAATTTGCTGAAAGAGAGTACCAGCCGACGGCAGGCGTCGAGATTTTGACTCTGTTCGTGGTTGTCGGGGCGGAGACGGCGGACGAGGTCTCGCGCATGTACTGCTACCGGACGCCGTTGAGGTTCGTTCCCGAATCGGATTGAGTGAAGACTTCCGCTGTTCGAATTGCAGAAAGGCGGATTCCCTCCGCCATTTGGCACTCCGCACGTCCTCCCGCCTTCTCACGCGTCCCGCATTCGTCTGGTTTGCCGATCGGATTTGGGGCGAATGAACCGGAGCAAAACCCACCGCTTTCTACTGCTGACAGCTCCGCTTGTATTTTTAATGATGGCATCAAACTGTGCTTGCAATAAAATGTCTGTTTGTTTGATTAACATCCTTTTACTGCGAATCGGTCAAGAACACTGAAATCATGTGACCTTTCGTGCACCGGGCCGAGTCCAATCGTGTTGGCCGCGTACTCGAAAAAACAACGCAGTGAGCGGTGAGGATCCCGCAGACAAACACAAATTGCGGCTCGTTTGTGCCCTCCAGCAAGCGGCCGAACACGCAAATTGTCGCTTTATAATTGCCGCCCATTCAGACCGCCCAGTAGAATGAAGAGCGTTCACTCAAAGCAGGTTCCGGGCTAAACCCGCCGCACCCACTAGCACGCGTCCGCTCTCCACTGCCCGAAGCAACACGCCGTCTTCGATTCAAGGCGCCCGCTGCTGCCGGCAGAGGATCCCGTCGGCTCCGCTCGGCGCCCACTCGGCGGACTCCCGGCTGCCATCCGACGGGCGGGCGGCCGACCGAGCGGAACGCCCGCTCCCGTCGACCACGTCGAGTTGCGTTCGCCGCTTCGTTCGAGGCGACGATCGTGTGGGGGCCGTGGAAGAAGGCGTAGAGCTGCTGGACGTCGCCATGCGCGTGATCGGGAGCTCTGGCGGGTCGCTTGCGGGCGGGAAGGCGGCGGCCGACTGCTCTCCGTGGGGAAGGGGGAGAACTGCGGGCTTCGACGGTCGTCTTCCCTCTTGCAGGGGGCGAGTTGTCCGCAGTGGGCGGCTGCTGATTGTAGGGGACGAGACGCCGCCGCTCCGCCCACCCGTCCGCGAACACGCCGGCCGAGCGGAAGGCGGCTCGTTTCTGCGAGCGGCGAGTGGGGAGTTCGCCGTCGATCGGCGCGTGGATGCGGGAGGGGCGTCGAGTGGAGGCGGGCGGAGGAGGCGGGCGGAGGAGGTGGACGGGGAGCAGAAAGAAGGAGAGCCGCCCGCTCGTTCGGTCGATCGACTGCGCGAACGAACGGCCGGGATCGCCGCCGGCCTCCAGCAGGACGTCGTTCTTTCTTCCCGCCGCCCGCTCGCTCCCAATCCGCAAGGGGGGCGCCCGACCGACCGAGCGGCCGACCGAACGGAGCGGACTGATCGCAGCGACTCGTGTGGACGCGTCTTCTTCGAAGCGCCGTCCACCTTCTCCCTTTGGATTCGAAGCGGGCGGTCGAGAGCACTCGCGAGTCGTGACTGCCGGCAAGCGGGCACGAACACGTCGAAACGGGGCGCTCTCTCGGTCGTTGGGATGCGCGGGGCGGAGGGCGGCCGGTCGGGGCGGGCGGCCGGCGGGATCTCCCGCTCGTCGGTCGATTCGATCGAGCGGTGTGGGCGGCCGGCCGGAGTGCCCGCTGTCCCGATTGCGCTCTCTGAGAACTCGGCGGGCGGGCGGGCGGGGGACGCGGCGTCCGGTTGGGCAGCGGGCAGTCGGGCGGCGGCATTTGTGCGGCTGCCGGTTGTTTGGCGGTCGTGGTTTTGTTTGGAGAGCTCTGCGCTATGTCGAACGCCTACGAAAATTCGCCAGATGACGTTTGTTTTGCTCAACCAAAGAAGAAAATTGAAATGTCGAATGGAAATGGGACGGAAGGAAAGATGGCTGATGGAGCGCTTAACGGTTCTGCGGAATATCCTCATTTGTTACTGCACGAGCGAATGCGGCCGTACACCCAGTTGATCTACCAGGCAAGTGCTGTCTTGTCTTATTGCTTACAAGATTTACTTTTTAGCTTGACTCTCCAATTCGCTTTTCTCTGGACGGCCGGTACATGTTTCGTTTTCATCAAAAAGGTTCTCGCTGGGTCCTCTGCGATCTTGTTCGAGACACCCAAATGTAGGTTCTGTAATCTCACCACTAAATAATGTTGTTTCAGCACGTTTAAACCAAAAGAAACGCCCCAAATGGGAATCGTGGATTTTGTGGTAGTAAACCCCACCACGATCGTCGCGTATGGATCGCGCGCATTGTGCTTCATACGTTTACACATCGAAGATAAGAGTTTCGAATGGATCGAACTGGAACGGCACCCGCACTTGACGCCCGTTTATGTGCTGCAGATTACGGGAAGCAATGTTCATGTCAAAAAGGCAGTGCTTCAAGCTTATTGCTCCCGGCAACTGCGATGTTTTCGGCTTGACATCAATGAAGGACGTGCGGATTATGAATGGAGCCACGAAACGGAGTATACGTCTCGCATTTATCAGGCGACTAGAGACGGTCGCTTGTTGTACGGGATCTTGCCGAGTTCTGGTAGAAAGTTGTGGGTTTTTCACTTGAAGAAAAAGACGTGGCGCACAATGGACTTTCGAGGGGCCGACCAAGTCGCACTTGTGAGTTGGCAACACGAAGTCACTGATGTTCCTTTTTGCAGTTGTTTTCTGGCGAACTTGTTTGGTCGCAGCAGAAAGCTTACTTTCGAGGTTGGCGCTATGACGAACCCCAACAGTTTGTCGCTTTTCGTTGCAATCCAGAAAGACTCGAATGGGAAGAGCTACCCTTCGAAAGCAAACACAGAATTCATCTTTTTCCGTTGTGGAATGTAAACAACGGGCAAGAGAACGGATTGTTAATTATGTGCGACAAGCCGAGATACAAGCGGGAATTCTACCGCCTCCTCTTCAAGCAAGTCATTTTCTCCATACGCCCACTCAATGCCACTTCCAGCACTCCCGACTCGCTTCTCCGCCTCGCTGTGGACGCCCTCCGCCGTTCGAGACTCCACATTCACGGGCCCGAGGGATTCCACGGCATCATGAGCAACGAGTGCGGAAAGAAGATTCTGCCTTCCGTCTACCCCAACATGCAGCCGATCCCTCGCCGCCGTGTCTAAACAAGCCTTCTTCCTCTGCCTGTCAACTGAGATCTATGTTGCCATCGATCGAATAAACCGCCCACTTGCCGCTCTCTCCGACTTTTTGCGTGTTCACTCGCTGCCCCCAACGAGAAGAAAGGGGCGGATTGGAGGGGCACGAGACGTCCACCCAAGTCAATGAGAATCTACGGCAAGGCGATTATTGCGTTCTGTTCGACACCAGCAAGGAGCAGTCAGCCGAACATCGGCGCCAATCCAACCGTGTCAAAAAAAACACAACGAATCAGCAGAACCCCGCAGCCCCAGATGAATTGCGGATCGTCCGTGTACTCTGTGCGCGAGTAGCCGCTTACGGGAACCATTTGCAACAAACAGCGTTCCCATTCGCTTTCTGGCGAGCTGAAGAAGTCGGGAAAGCTGTGCTCGTAGTCCCCAATGCAAAAGGCCACGTTCACTTGTGCGGAGCAGTTCATGACGTTCGAGCTCTCGATCGGGTCGAAGACGATCATCTCCAGTTCTTTTCATCGGTCGAACACGGCGTCGGGGACGTGGAAGTCGGTCAGGATTTGGACCTGAAAAGAAGGCGTGATGAAGAGGACGGCCAGCGGATTTCAAGCAGCGGAAGTCGACCGGCGTGCCGTCTGCTCTCGAAGAAGCGATTTCGATCGTGTCCATTCGCAACGCTCACGTGTTTCGTTCCGCTCACCGCGAGATCCACAAGCCGCACATTTCTTCCGACTGCTCTCCGATGAACAGCTTCCCGAATCGCGGGCCGTTCTGAACGACGGTGATGAGCGGAGCGGGGATGAGCGGCTGTTCGAAGGCCTGCACAAAGACATCGCCAGCGCCTGGAGCGAGCCCAACGAACATGAGTTTTCTGTCCGCATCGCCGCCGTAAATCATTCTGCCCAAGTGAAAGGGTTGCTCTTCCGTCAGTCTCGTGCAAGAACCCACCGCTCGTCCAGTTGCCGTAAGAGTACGAGGGCAGCCGCTCCAATGCGCAGTCCGTGAGACTCGAGGTCCAGAAACGGGTCTTTCAGAAGCACCACGCTGTCCGCAATCCATTGGCCGACGGCGTTGCCACTCCTTCCGACTCGTCTCAAGCGTTGACGAGTTGGAAGTGGAATAGAACGGAGATGAGTGGCGTCCGATGCCTCCGCCTCCAGCGGGTGTGAACTGGCAGTCGAACGAGCAGAAGCCCGAAAGAAGGCTCTCCGTTCGGCACATGCGCGGGCACTCGAGACGCGGCTGTCCGCAGTTGGAGTCCACCAGCAGCAGGCCCGAGAACACCGTGGAAAAGGCAGCGAATTGTGTTTGGAAAGGAGCTCCCTCGGGAAGGTGGACCGCTAAAAGTCGAACAAAGAGCGTCGGTCGTGAGGTTGAACAACCGCGGATGTGCGGAAGACGAGACGAACAACGAGAGCAAGAAGAATGCGAGCAATAAAACCCGGGCATTTCAAAGAAAGAACACGAGACAAACGAAGTTTGAGCGAAAAGTCGGGAGTGTCGGGCGATAACGCGCGTTTTGCGGCGCCGAGTCCGGAGTCAACAATGACCAACGATCATCATTTCGGCTTGTTTGCGGACGGCTCTGTTCCGTTTTTATTGCCGCAAAGAGCGGTACGCGTCGCTGAAGAATGATGTTGGTTGCAAGACACGACGATTCGGGCTCTCATGCCTCAGAAAATTCATGAATGCGGACAGCCGAAAAGAAGACGGAAGGCTGGTCGTTAGCAAGAAACTGAACAAAGCGGAGATGAAGGTCTACCGCCTGCTCTTAAAGCAAGTTTTCCACTCGATTCGCCCACTCATCCTCGCTTTCAGCACCTCCGACTCGCTCCTCCGCCTCGCCGTGAACACCACCCGCATTCACGAGCTGGAGGGATTCCACGGCGTCATGAACCGAAAGCCTGCTCGACGATCCTTCCATCCGTCTACCCGAACATGACCCCTATTCTTCGCATTAATTTGTTGCTGTTTTGAGCGAGTAAATTCATCTGTCGGGTTTCCAGTTCAAACATGAAGTCAAACGAATGTTTCGTGAACGCGCGTCGAGTGTTGGGGCCGATTGGAGGCATTAACGCCGTGATTGTGCCCGCTTTTCGTTCCCGCCGCTCGCTCTCCCCGTTCGGGCAAAATGGCGGCCGCGCAGATGCGAAACGAGACGCGCGGGCGTTGTTTTCGCCGCGCGGGGCCCCGCGATCCGTCCGCCAGCCACTCGCCGAACGCGCCGCCCGCTCGTTCGGTCCGTTCGGCGGCTCGCGTGCGTCCGCCTTCCAACCGGCAGCGAGACTCCGCATTTCGCTTCCATTCGGATCGGTGCGCGCGCCCCTTGCCGACGCCGCGATTGCCGCTTTTTCTTGCTGCCCACTCGTTCTGCCCGACCGACGACCCAACACTCGCCGCCCGCTCGGCGTCGCGTCTCTCGCGTGCCCAACGAAAAAAGCCGCTTGCCGCCGCCCGTCGGAGTGCGGAGATTTCGGCGGCCGCCCGCGTTCCCCGCTCGCCGCTTCCCGCCGCTGGTCGAGTCGCGTGGACGTGGAGGTTGGTTTCTTTCTTTTCGATCGATAATTTCGTGAGTTCGACGACGATAAATTGAAACGAAGGGAATAAACGATCGTTGACAGCAAAAAAACTGGCAGTACGGAATAAATTTTTGCTGTTAATTCGAACCAACAGAAAACGTGTTCAGCCAATCTTGGAAACGAAAACAATTTCAACGACGTCTAGACATCAGTCACGAGACGATTCGTGATTGGAGTGCTTAGCAGGACGAACAACAACTTCAATTCATCTTTAGACCAAACGTAAAAGAATCCGGCTTTCTCGACTTTCAAGAAAGTTTGAGCGCGCACTTCGACAATGACCGCATGGTACGTAATAGTTGACAGCAATTCTGACGGTTTTTAATAAGAGAGACGTTGCCATTTTTTGCAGTCTTTACGAATGGTTATGAACGAGATTCTCCCCGCTGTCGCGGAATAAACTCGACTACAATTCCCTTCATTTGTCGTTTATTAAAAGCCTTCAGCAACCCCACCGGTCGACAAATAAAATCGCCCAACACCCCGTCCAGTAGAATATGCAGCTCTTCCAAACGTCGCATCGATGCCCGCCATCCCCCGCCCGTCTGTTCGAAGAGCCGCCCGCCGTGCTCGTCGTTGGCTGCCGATTGCCCGTTTGCGGCGGGCGGGAGGCGGGCGGGCAATCGGCGGTGATGGACGAGTTGAGCGAGTGGAAAAAGAGTTGGATGCTATAACACGAGCAATTTGTCGGTAGTATGGAGTAAAACGACGCAGAACGCATCTTGCTGGCGTTCAACTATTGCAGCATTGATGAAATATCTCTAACTCATGACGGAAGCAAACGGCGAAATAACCACCTCAAAATCACCCCGCACGTAATGGGAGTGAAGCGCCTGAGTTGCCACCCAACAAGCCAAAGAAAAACTAGTTTTGCATCAAGCAACACTTCCTATCCGGATTTCGATACGGCCTCGGAATAAACTAATAGCTAGTGATCGACTTCACACTTTGACAGAATAATACAAACACTGCTTTTCCGCTGATTACATCCGTCTGACCAACAGCCGCACTAAATAACGAGCATTCCAACTGCCCGCTTTCGTCAACCCCCCGCCGCCCACTCGACAGTCGGCCGTCTTCCCGCCTCCCCTCCGCCAGCCAGTTTCGGTTGAAGGCGCCCCGTGGATCGCCGCCCCGCCACGCGGCCGTCCGCTCCGCCCGGCGACTCGGCCGCTGGAGTCCGCGAGCGGCGTCCCGCACTCCCCCACAGAAGAAGCGAGTGGGCGGCGGGCGTCTCGGCGAGCGGCGAGTCGCCCGACCGGCCGCCCACTCGGCGGGAAGACGGCCGCTCGAGGGCCCCCAATGAGGGCGGTCGCTCCTCGCCGCGATCGCCGCCTTCTGCGGCCTCCGCTCGGCGCTGGAATTCGAGGGAGGCGGCGAGTGGACGGCCGAGTCGCCGGCTGCCGCTCGATCGATCGACGGCGAACGAGAGTGGACGGCCGAGTAGAAGCGAGTGGAAGAGGGCAGGACGAGTGGCGGAAGTGAGAGATGGGCGGCAAAATGCCGGATGGAGCGGTTGGGTAGAACGAACTGATCAAAAGAAAAACGTTTGAAGCGTGGGTAGAAAAGGAAAGAGTGGAGAGAAAACAGTCGAAAGTAGCAAGCGAAAACACTTACATCGTCGTAGTCACGCGGAATTCTCACTTCGCTTTCACCAGCCGCACATCAATGAGAACCTTCCTCACGGCGGCATCGTTTACTGATTAGTCACGACTTTTTTAAATCGATGTCAAACAAGAGAAGCCGGCGGCGGAATAAACAACCAAATCCTCGCACTTAACGTTTCGCTAAAAGGGTTTGAGAGGCACACGCGTCCATCAATCGATGAAACAAACGCGATGCCGGACGCTCTTGTTCGCCGTCGCCCCCTTCGATCCGTGCAGAAGCGACTGGCCGCTGCCGAGTGGCGGCCGAAAGAAGGCGGACGGGCGGCCGGTCGACGCCGCAGCGGGGCGAATTCGGGGCGACGGCGAAGAAGCCGCCAGTCGCCGCTCGGAGCCGGGCGGGAGGACGCGGCGGTCAGTCGAATCGGCGGCCGCTGGGGTGTGCTCGAATGCGGGCGGGCGATTCGAGTGGAACGGGGGATGAGTTCGTAGAAGCGTGCTTGGCAGAGAACAATCGGATGCTCACTAGAAACGGTGCAAAACTCTGAAAACGAACCAGTCATAGGCAGTGGTTCTCCGTTAAGATTCAAAACAATTCGTTGAATTAGATTATCAGCAGCGCCGGAATAAAAGCCGCCCTTTACCGACCGCCAGAACGAAAAGAGCGCAACGAGTGCTGTCCTATTTATGCGGCCTAGCCCAAGAGAACGCGCTACAAGCTAGCTTTCATGCAGCGGTTTCTGGCGGAATAAACTTCTGACTACCCAGAAGGATCCGGCAGGTGATCAAAGCGGACGGAATAAAAATGAGCCGTTTTCATTTCTCCGTTGCAAAAAACCACAATCACAAACCGTTTCTTGACGACTGACTGCAGAGCCGAACGACAAACCGCCAATTCTTCCCTTGTCAGAAGGAGACGTGCGCCGTTCGGAAGGCGGCGGGCGGGCGGAAACGCTGCAAACACCCGCTCGTTCGGGTGATTGACGGAAATCCGCCCACTCGTTTCTTTCCGGGCGCCCGCCGCCGCCCCGTTCTCCACGCGGCAGTGGACGGGGCCGCCGGCGGAAGAGCCGACGGCCGACCGGACGCCTTCGAGCGGTCCCTCGGATGGCAGCGGGCGAGAGCGGAAGTCCCGAATGGAGCGAAAAAACGACCACTCCCCCCGACAATCGAGCGAGAAGCCGGGCGGATCCCCTCCGCTCGGCTCCGCTGTCCACCACTCTGCTCTCCCTTTCGCTCGTTGAAGTGGACGGGGGGAGCGAGCGAAGAACACGAGAAACAGCCGCCCCTGATCAATGGGGACGAGCCGAAAGAATTCCCTTCTTCTCGCCGTCCACGAGTCGAATGGGCGGACGGGCGGGAGGGCCGAGAGCGGGCGGTCGAAGCGGGGAGCAGTCGGGGAAAGCGGTGGGAGGAACGAGCGGCCGTAGCTCCTCTTCGGACTCGTTACCACTTCTGAACGGTCGCTTACTAGCGGACGGGTTGTACATCAGTTGCCTTTTGTCTGCAGAAAGCACATTTACGCTCTCTCAAAAACGCCAGAGATAATGCAGGAATTCATTGCGGAATAACAGCCCAACAATCCCGTCTCTGACGTCGCTGTTGCCGTTTTCCTCCTGTCCGAGGATACGAAAAAAAGCAATAGACGGTCGACAGACTGGACGGCGTGAGAAAAGAACCCCCAAGCATCAATGCTCGTCGAAACAAGCCGGCTGTTCGCGTCCACTCTATCCTTCTACCGATGCAACACTCTTAACACAAACACTCTTTCGTGGGCAGAAGAGCGATCCGTTGCGTAGTCGAACGAAATGCGGGCAGGAAGCGAACAATCGGCATCCACCACTCGTAGAGAACAAATAAGAGAGCAGAGAAGGGCGACGAATGGGAGTCGCTTGCCGGAGCTCGTCGAAGCGCGTTGCGCGTGTGTTCAAGCCGTAACGTTGACCGCGTATACCAGGTGGCACGGAATAAACAGACCCATTTACTCACGAGTTCCATTGACCGATGCAGTCCGTCCTGCCCAAATTGCAAACAAACGAAAACAAGTCAACCGTTTTCAACCCGTTCCACTGAACAGCTGTTCTAATCGCCGACAATATCTTCGCAGTACCTTCCAATGCTCACTCCTTCATTCGGCACCTCCGGTTCCCGTGGGAACGAGGAACGTCCGCTCCTCCCGTTCTATCCAACGGCCGGCAAGCCATTCGCCCATCGAACGGGCGGTCGGTCGTCTCGTTCTCCGCCGCGTGTTCTCTGCCGCCCGCTTCCTCCGCGCCGCTCCCACCCGTCCTCCGGCCGAAAGGAGCGAGCGCAAGGCGGCGGACGGACGAGCGCGCTGCTTTCTGCGGGCCGCCCGGCCGCCCGCAAGTGGGCGAGCAGGCGGGCGGTGGAGGGCGTGTTCCGGCCGCTCCCCTCCGCCCGCCCGCCCCGTCCACTCACTCGGCGCCCACCTGCCGGCCGCCCCGTTCATTCGAGCAGCCGAGCGGGCGGTCGGGGCGCGTCCACGAGTGGGCGGCCGCTCCTCCCGCCTTCTTTCGGTCCGCCTCCTCGCCGCCCGCTCGCCGCTCCCCTCCACTCGGCCTGGTGGGGGCGAGGAGGAGTGGACGGGCGATGCGGGAGTTCGTTTCGACGGCCACTCGTCGCTCGAGTGCCGCCCGTCAGCTCGAAGTGAGCAGCCGGCGGGTGGACGGAGAAGAGCGGCGGGAGTCCGAGCGGGAGGACCGACCGCGTGGCCGAGTGGATTCTGCGGCGGAACTCTGCCCACACAAGCGGGAAGGGAGGGCGAGTGGGGCCGCCGGCACGCAACGAAGAGGGCGGGCGGGAGATCTCTTTCGTGCCGCCCACTCGCCGCTCAGCTCGACGTTGTGCTCGCAGACGGGCGGCAGGTGGACGGCGCCCTCTCGCCGCCGAACGAACGGAAGAGAGCGCGGAGGAAGGCGGGCGTTGCTGCCGGCCGCCTGCTGGAGGGCGGGCGGGCGGCCGCTCGTCCCCCCGTTCGAGCGAGCAGACCGCCGGGAGGACCCCAAATTCGCCCGTCGCTCACGCTTCGTCCGCTCGCCCCGCGGTCTGCCCGCCCCAACGGTCGTTTGTTCCACGGGGAGGCCGACCGCACTGGAATCTCGTCCACCCATCGGAGTGATCGGAGGACGCGGGCACCAGCCGGCCGCCCTCTTCGATCGCAAGTGGAAGCGAACTGCCGGGCGTCCACTCCCGACCGGGCGGCCGCCACTCGAACGAGCGAAAGAATCCCCAAGCGGCTTCCCGGCGGCCGTCTCGTGCGTTCGGAGCGGGCGGAGTGGATCGACGGCGGCGGGGCGAACGGCGACCTCCAGCCGGCGGCCACTTCCGCCCCGCCCGCCCCGCTGCAAGTGGAAGAAGGCGGGGAGCTCGCCCGAATGGCCGCCGGTCGGTCGTTCGGTTGGGCGCCCGAACCGCTTGTTTCCGCTCGGTGGGCGAGAGGGAAGCGTGTGTCCAGCCGGGTTGGTGCGGCCGGTCGGTTGTTGAGGGGGAGGAAAGTGGAGTGGTGGTCGTCTGCGCCGAGCGGCGTGTTGGACGAGAATCTACCGCCCGCCTTTCAGGTGAGTTCTTTCCATCGGACTGCTCAAATTCGGTTGCTGAACGTCCGACTCGCTCCTCCGTCTCGCCGTGGCCCTCCTCCACAGCCAGCAACTAACCGGAGAGATTCCAGCGCCTCGTGAATCAACACTCCCGCTCCAGCCTCTCCTCCGTCTTCCCGAACAGGACGCCCATCCTCCGCTCTCGCCAGTTGCTCTTTCACGACTGTCGCCCGTTCGAGTGGCCGCAGCGACAGCCGAAGAGCGTAAGGCGGGATTTCGGGCCGAACTCGTCGAACTGGGCGGCGAGCACCCGGCCGCTCTCCACTGCCCGAAGCAACACGCCGTCTTCGATTCAAGACGCCCGCTGCTGCAGGAAGAGGATCCCGTCCACTCCGCTCGGCGCCCACTCGGCGGACTCCCGGCTGCCATCCGACGGGCGGGCGGCCGACCGAGCGGAACGCCCGCTCCCGTCGATCACGTCGAGTTGTGTTCGCTGCTTCGTTCGAGGCGACGATCGTGAGGGGGCCGTGGAAGAAGGCGTGGATCTGCTGGACGTCGCCATGCGCGTGATCGTGAGCTCTGGCCGGTCGCTTGCGGGCGGGAAAGCGGCGGCCGACTGCTCTCCGTGGGGAAGGGGGAGAACGGCGGGCTTCGGCGGTCGTCTTCCCTCTTGCAGGGGGCGAGTTGTCCGCAGTGGGCGGCTGCTGAACGAAGGGGACGAGACGCCGCCGCTCCGTCCACTCGTCCGCCAACACGCCGGCCGAGCGGAAGGCGGCTCGTTTCGGCGGGCGGCGAGTGGGGAGTTCGCCGTCGATCGGCCCGTGGATGCGGGAGGGCGTCGATTGGAGGCGGGCGGAGGAGGCGGGCGGGGAGCAGAAAGAAGGAGAGCCGCCCGCTCGTTCGGTCGATCGAGTGCGCGAACGAACGGCCGGGATTGCCGCCGGCCTCCAGCAGGACGTCGTTCTTTCTGCCCGCCGCCCCGCTCGCCCCCAATCCGCAAGGGGAGCGCTTGACCGACCGAGCGGCCGACCGAACGGAGCGGACTGATCGCAGCGACTCGAGTGGACGGCGCTTCTTTGAGGCGCCGTCCACCTTCTCCCTTTGGACTCGAAGCGGGCGGTCGAGAGCACTCGCGAGTCGTGACTGCCGGCAAGCGGGCACGAACACGTCGAAACGGGGCGCTTTCTCGGTCGTTGGGATGCGCGGGGCGGCGGGCGGCCGGTCGGGGCGGGCGGTCGGCGGGATCTCCTGCTCGTCGGTCGATTCGATCGAGCGGGGCGGGCGGCCGGCCGGAGTGCCCGCGGTCCCGATTGCGCACGCTGAGAACTCGCCGGGCGGGCGGGCGGCTGACGCGGCGTCCGGCTGGCGGGCAGTCGAGCGCGTGCATTCGTGCGGCTGCCGGGTGCTCGGCAGACGTGCTTCTTTTTGGAGAGCTCGCCGGAACGTCGAACAGCGGCAGGCAGTTTGCAGGCGAAAGCCGTTGTTCGACGGTCAGCCAACGCCCACTCAAACTAGACGGGCGGCGGGGGTGCCGAACAGAGGCGCGTGTTGCTGCACGAACGGATGGGGTCGCTTGCTTTTCGAGTGTATGCAAAACGTCTTTATATAAAGTTCAAAACAATCCCAAAAGGAACATTCGCTAGTTTGTTTTGCGAATTTCGACGATTTTTCACAGGCTTTACGTGATTTACCCGAAATTCCAAATTCTTCATTCGTTCTGTTGCCAATGGCTGCTTTCAGTGTTGGTCATGAACGAAACGCCGTGCATCGCCCAGCTTCCTTCCGCTCAGCTGTGCGGATGTCCTAAATGTTGGAAACGGACGCTTTTTGGTCCGCTTCCTGATTTTTCCGAACCGCCGCCCGCGAAGAAGCTGAAAGGAGTGAAGCAGTCCAGGTCGCTGAATCACAATCGGCAAGATCTTAAGAACCAAGTTGTCTACGAAGGATACAAAGTCAGTTTTATGCTGCAGCATGTCCTTAATTCATCTGCCTCCGCTTCCAGCTCGACGGCGCAATGCGATGTTCTGCGGAAGGCCGCTACATGTACGCGTTCACGTGGACGAAGGAGCTGTTTATCATGGACCTCACGCGGAACGCATACAAGTAGGTGCTTCTGCCAATCGTGCTCTCGCATTCAGTTGCTGTTCCTAGAGTGATGGGCCTTCAAGAACAATGGCCGGCATTCATTTGTGACTTTGTTGTTGTGAATGCCATGACTCTACTCGTCCGCGCTCACGCAAACAATGGCGTCGAGTTGCATTTGATCCGCATCCGCGATGCCGAAGGAATCTACGAGCGCGTTCTTCTCCATTGTGTCGACAATCTCAACTACATCGCGTTGGCCCTTACGGAGATCAGCGGCCAGGAAGTGCACGTGAAGCGAGCGGTCCTTCATCCATCCTGGTTTTCCACTTCTTTCGTTTTCTTGCGTGTCAACATCGACGAGGCGCGTGTGCGAGTTGATCACGAAGTCCAACGACCTTCCAAGCCATTTCTTCTCGCTTTTCCTGCCGCCCAAATGAGCCCCAGCGGTCGGCAATTGTACGCGATGGACTTCGGCGATTCCACGATTATCCACGTTTACTCGTTTGAGAAGCAAAAGTGGACGAAAGAGGCGCTGGACGTTGGAGGCTTGAACGAGAAGGTAATCCTTTGGACTTATTTTTCATTGATCACTTTGCACGTGCTTCAGAAGCACGCGCTCTACCGCGTTGGCTCGGCGCTCAAGATGTACCTTAAAGGACGTGGACTAGGGAATGCTGAGTCCGCCGACTTGTTCTTCCGTTGCAACATTGCGGACAGAAAGTGGGAGAAGATCCCGATGGAGGCGGAAGACGTTCGCCACATTTCGTCGATCGTCAATCCAACCGACGGAGAAGAAGACGGAATCGTTGTCATTAAGGGGTGCGAAATGTCGTACAACACCCGCTTCAAGATCGAGCGTCTCATGTTCCGGTACGTTAACTCCTCTCCTCCCGCTCCATCCCTGCTGCTTTCAGCCGCCCCGACCCGCTCCGGTTGCTCGCCCTGCTGGCCTTCCGGAAGAGCCGCGAGGGAGTGGGCGGAGCGGAGGGATTCCACGCGCTGATCAACCGGCCGCCGCTCAAGACGCCGCTGCAGAAGTGGGCGCCCGTCCACTTCGAGCAGATGGCGCCCGTCCCCGTCCGTCAGCTCCAATGAGTGTTGTTGTGAAGCGAGGTTGTCTTCTCAAGTGGCCGCCGAGCAACGTGTCGCTTTTTCCACTTTCCACCGCTCGCTTCTGTCGCCATTCTGATCGCCTGCCGTTTCTTCCGTCTGTTGACACATCTCTTCACTCGCCCGACTCAAATAGACTGAACGAGCAAAGCAACTTGACTGCAACATCGAGGCCCAACCACGTCGAAAAAACGCGGTGAGCGGCGAAGAAACCGCCGCGCCACACGAATCGGCGGCTCGTCCGTGCAATGGTGCGGGCGGGCCGCTTTCAGGAAGCAGCTGCCCCCATTGGAGTGGTCGTCGATTGGGCCGAGCAGTCGATCGAGCGGCGCCTTCCGAGGGGGCGATCACTCCCGCCGCCTCCCACCTGCAAGCGGGAGGGGAGCAGCGGGCGGTCGAAGCGGAAGCGGCGATCCGCACGGCCACCGCGTTTCGTTCGGCCGACCGCTCGATCCACTCGCCGTCCGCTTCTTTCGGCTCCCCACCGATCACGCGGGGATCATTCGGAGATCGAAGGCCTGTACGACGAAGCGGGCGGTGGAATCGAACGGCCGCCCACCGCTCGTCCGCCTTCCCGCCGAGCACAAGGGCCGCCCGTCGATCCGCAGGCCGTCGGTCTCCTCTAAGCTCAACGACTATTCCACGAGCACCAAGCAGTCGGCGAGCAGTGGGCATTCGTCGTGTGTTCGGCCGTCTCCTTCTCCACTCGGCGTGGTGAGCGGCAGTCAGACGAGCAGGAATCCTCCTAGTATTGCCCTTTGACATGTCATTCTTTCGTGTTTTGCTCACTCGCTGGTCATCTTCGTGAACGGCGAACAGCAGCTCGCTGACTCAAAAATGCGCCATTCACGTCCAGCCATGTTTGCATTCTTCTCCCGAATGCTGCTGCCTGTGAAGATCCCCGAACTGCAGCTCGTGTAGCCGTGGCTGCCGTGGGTGTCACATACGATTGAGCAGGTCTCATGCTTTGCGGCCGTGAGCACGATAAGGTCGTAAATGCGGCGCTTGCCAACGGCATGATGCCCTTAGCGTGATCGCTTTTTTTCGACCTTTTTGGAACAATAATTTCCATTAAAAACTACCAAGGATGTTGTGCCTAGCGGCTCTTTTTATAGTACGCAAACGCCAACAGTGTTCTTAGATTGCGGAACGATGTGACGAAGAGAGCTCACAAGGGAACACTCGAAGCGCAGATCTTTAACAGCGTTTGCCGACATTAAGTAATAGATTGTGGACGGCCCGTGATCGAATATGCAGAAGACGTACTCGACTGTTGACGGCACCGGACGAACCGCACGCTTAACACGTTATTGTTGAACTACAGCGTTTTTAAAAGTACAGGAGTTCGGCCAGCGTTATCGAATAGTTAAGTTTAATAACTATCACTGTGATCCTTTCTGCAACGCGGGACCTGTGCTCGAGTATTATACAATCCGCGATGTTTCAGCGTTCCGATTTTGATCCGCCTTCTCGTTTAATCGGTCGATGATGCCTGAATTTTTGAGATCATGATTGCAACCGAATGTTTAGACAGAATACCTAGTGTCAGAGTACCGGCCCATTGCCACGTCTCTGTGTTATCGTCAAGCAATTCTAAACATTCCGAAGCTTATTGCACGTTTGCATGTATTGTCACCGCTTCCCGCGACCGTCGGAATATTCATGCAGGCGAATTTGGGATCAGAAATGAAAGCGAACTTCAAAGACGAAGGAAGGGATTTTACTTCTTCTTCAAACGTATCGGTCAACGCTTTGAGAGCTTGCTAAAAACAAGAACAATTGTTGAAAGCATTACAAACATACTCTGGCTTTATCTCCTTGGGCATCGTTTCCGACTGTCATCTGCACAAATTGCATCTGATAGCGTTTCACCTGTTTCCGGTTCAAAGCTTCAACAAACGCGTTCAAACGACTAGCAAAGCGGCGCCAATTTGCAAGCAAAGTATTCCAAAATTCGTTTTCCTACATCCCGATTCACACGTCATTAAACGCGTTTGTACTCACGTCAAGGTGCTCAAATCCTCGCAAATCGGAATCATCAAGGATTAAAAGCGGCAAGTGGGGATGTTCGTCGATTAATTCCCTGATAGCAGTTGCGTACTGTTTGTATCGATCTTCAAATTCCTCATCACTTGAGTAGATCAAGTCGAGATATTTGGCGAAGCGGTCGGGTACAAACGAAATCTCGGCCGCGGGCGGCTCTTCGATTAAATTGACGGCTTTCCGATAGTCCGCCAACAAAACGCGAACCACAAGGCTGGGTTCTATGTACGGCCGAAAAGCGCACTCAGTAAAAGACAACGCGTGTTGGCCAGACGAGTCGTGATCTGAAATGCAAAACGTTAGCAACTACAATAACAAAAGAAGCCCACCTTCTTCACGTACTGATTTAAATGAAGGTATCCACGGACTCGCTCGCAAAGAAAATGGCTTCATAAACGTTCCACTGGGGAAATAATTCTTCCACACAAATCCCTTCAAATGATCGAAAAGCAACTTTTTCCAATCATCCACGTGCTCGATGAGACCGTCTCCCAGTATGTAAGAGAGTTTTTGAGGTAAATAATAGCTGGAGCGGTAGGTGCCCTCTATGAAAGCATGCTCAAAGGCGCCACGAGCAGAGATTCGATCAATTGGATCGATGGACATCATCTTGCAAAACAAATCCCGAGCATTGCGTGCTAAACATTGCCCTTTCTAGCAGAGTCGTCAGTAAACAGTATTACGATCGATTTGCGCAATTCGTGTAGCGGTGATGAAATGAAAGAAAGCGGTCCATGGGCGTTTCTCACGGGCTGGCGGTCGATAGAACACGTCTTTCAAATACTCCGGCATTTCTTCGTCCACTTCTGCATAACCTAGTGGAACTTCCGTTTCACACTGGCAGTATTTGAGGCTTATTACTCCGTCTCCGCACCAGAGTAGTTGAGGTGCCTAAATCCACGTCTTTTGCATAAACAAGCAAGAAACATACAGTCCATCCCCGGCAAAAACAAAAACACATATGATTTCCGATCACTACCGTCGTTTTTGCGGTTTGATGAGTAATATTGAGTAGAAAATCTTAACAATGCGACAATTCAGCTAAGATTTTGCTTTGTGTTTGTGACTTTTTGTTGCAAACGCAAACGAACCTGTTGAAGCCACGTAAAAAACTCCATGGCTTTTTCTAGAAACATACTTACATGAAACTTAAGTAAGTTCGTTGAATAAACTACCGCTGTACGCGCTTTGGAAGCATTGCGGCGGGAGAAGATCTTCAATAAAGGTTCCTTCCATTCGTTCATTTTCAACGCCGTACGTGCGCTCAGCTGTCGCCAAAAACGCGGATGAAGGCGATCCAAAACGCTCCACTTGTTTGCGCCAAACTTTCACTTCATCGTCGTTGTCAAAAAGCCGTTCCCCCGTAAGCAGTTCGAAAAAAATGCAACCGGCCGCCCAAATGTCGACTGAACAAAGATAATGGCGTTGTTTGTTTTTTCAACTGACCGGCTTTCGTGTATTTTGCACCGATAATCACTTCGGGAGCGCGAAAGTGCACGGCGGTTACGTAGGTCGTAAGCTCTGATGCATCCACAATAGTACTTGTATCTTCGGTTGAAAGGCCAAAATCTATCAGTTTGATGCGATAATAGTCGTCCACGACAATATTCTTCAAATGTAGATCCTGAAAACCGCTGTGCTTCGTGCTAATCAAGCTTTAAACAATACCCGGTGAATGATGTCGTATTCGTGCAAGTAAGTAAGCGCGCTAAGAATCTGCTCCATAACCATGGACGTACGGTGGATGTTAAAAGGACCATCACATTGGACCAGATCTTCCAGCGTTCGATTCGACAGTTTGGCAACCAAATAAAAATCTTCAAATTGATCAACTGTTTCGGCGAACGTAAAAGCGCCTTTCAAAAGAAGAAGCTGTAAAAGGTGTCATTATAAAAGGTTACTATAAACTTTACCTTTTTATGAGAAAGGGATTGCATCAAAGCCAGTTCGCGATATGCATTCTCGGCATTTGCAAGATCCTTGAACGGAGCTGTGTGTTTCTTGATTATCACGTTTTTTCCCAACCAGGCTATTCTTCCCGAACTAAACGGCAGTAATAATTTACAAAAAGGTCGCTTACTATACTGCTGCTTGACCGCCTTTTCCAAGTACTTTCAATTCCGTGAAGTCTTCGTCCAATTTCGAGCCTTCGAGTTCTTCGAACGAACCGCCATTTCGTCCTGGAAGCGTCATTTCAATGCCTAGAAAACGCTGTTTGTGGCGTCAAAACTGCCAGTGCATAGAAGTATCGACGAATTTTTGCTGGCAAAAACGACTGAAAAGCGTTTTGTGCTTGCGAATAAGTGCAGAAAGAAGAAAGTCTTTTTTCAAGCGGCCGTTTGCTGATAAGGAGGGAAAAGCATACATATGCGTTTCTCGCTGGCACTCGCGGCGCTTTAAACGCTACAATTTTTATGCTTCATAACGCGCGTTGTTTGCCTTACGTGCATCCCCGCAAATCGGCGTCGGCCCGTTAAGAATGCGTGAGGTTCTTGTATTTGGTATTCTGCCTTCACGCTCCTAAGTCCAACCTGTCAGTGTCTGCAAACACTATGCAAATCTCGCAGCATTATCTCCGTCCGGGTGGCGGCAGTCGGCTTTTTTCTCCACGTGCTAGTCGTTCGCCGTACCCAATGCTCGCTTTTAATGGACGAAAGTTCGTCGAACAACCGCCCGCTTCTCCTCTCCTGCAGTGGTCGGTCGGGTAATCGCATCGTTCAGCGGTCAAATGTGATGTCACGTCGTCCAAAGGAAAACGGCAAATAGCACTAACAATCTGTGAAAGGCATTGTCCATGTTCTCCTTGCTGCAGTGAGTGGGTGGAAGCGGCGAGCAGTGGAGAACGGGCAAGACGATTGGGCGGCTTCTCGAACATCCAGCCGAGCTGTGGAGTCTTGTGGAGAGCAGCGAGTGGGGAGTCCACCGAGAGGGCGGCAGAAGGCGGCCACTCGCACGGACGAGCGGTCTGATCGCTCGGAAGGCGCCCGAAAGGCCGCTCGATCGCCCCGTTGCTCCGATCGCGCAGACACCCGCCTTCCCGCAGGTCGTTGTGTTGAGCGGGCTCTCCTTCGTCCCGGGGATTCTTCGCGTTCAGATCACTCGCTCGGCTTCCGGACGCCCACCTGCTGCTCGTTTCTGCCTTCCGCCCGTCCGACTGCCCACTCGCTTGGAGGACGAGACGCCCGCCTTCTTTCAACGGGGCGAACGGCGGACTTCCGCCCATTTGAGAGAAGGGCGGAGCGATCGGCGGAGAGGTGGACGAGCGGAGGTCGTCGTGCGGGCATTCGACCGTGGGATTGGCCGGGGGATTGCTGCCCGCCCCGCTCGTCCCCGTCGTTCAGTTCGATCGGCTTCTCGGGCCGGGGGAAGACGGCCGGTTGAACGGAACGCGCGGGCCTTTCGAGTGGACACAAGCGAGGAGCGGACGATCGAACGAGCGACTCGGCGCTTCTTTCCACTCGCTTCTTCGGCCGACCGCTTGGGGGCGATCACGGGCGACGTCCACGAGCAGCGGCACGAAGCCGACTGCTCGGCGCGAGTGGAGCGGGAGTCCCGTCTCGGCGACCACGAGCTCCGATTTCCGTCCGCTTTCGTGCGGTCGCCGGACGGAGAAGCCGCGTGTTTCCTCCGACTTCTGCCCGTCCGCCCGGTTGTTGGGATGATCGCTGGAGTGCCGCGTGGGGAGTCCTCTTGGAGTTGCCTACCTGGTTCGGCCGTTCGGACGAGTCGCTTCCATCTCCGCTGCTCGACGGCCGCTTCGTTCACTCGTGGACTGCCGGCAGAAATTGCGGCTGCCGAACCCAACGGTGAGCGGTGGACCGAAGCCGTCCGACCGCTTCGTTCGAGTCGCCTCCTCACGACGGCCACTCGCAGCTGCCGGGCGCTTTGGACGCCGTTCGAGCCGCCCATCCCGCACTGGAATCTCCGCCGCCCGCGGCAGTGGACGAGTGGGCGGCCGTCTGCGAGGGGGAGCGGCCGCCGTCTTCGACCACAAGCGGGCGGCTCGTTCGATGCGGAGCGGCGAGAAACGCGGCGAGTTCCGTTGACTCGGCGGCCGTCTGCGATGCGCCGAGTGGAGCGTTGCGTCCGACTGCTGGCTTCTTTTCTTTGTTAACATCGGCGTCGTTTCGGAGAGCAAAGCGGGCGTCCTCAATGGAAGCAGACAGCCGCGATCTTCAGTGAGCACGAATCCGCGGGTTCTCGCGCGCTGCGCGACTTCCGCGAGGTCTGCCCGAAAGCCCCGACGGTTCGCCGCCTTCTTCCACTCGCCCACTCGCTCGCTTTTCGTTTGCAGACGCCCGGACAGCCGGCAGCTTCGAGCAGCTCGAACTGGAGGGACGGGCGGAGTCGTGGACCACGCGGTCAGCGAGCAGTCAGCAATTGGATCGATCCCGACCACCTGCGCGCCTGCAGGTGGACTTCGAGTGGCGGCAGGCGGCCGACGACTCCGCCCGCCCCTCCCGCCGTCCGGCTTCCCGTCGGGGCGGGACGAGTGGACCGTCGGGCACCTGCTCGCTGTGGAGTGCACTGTCGCCGAGATTGCGCGCCTTCCGATCTCTCGGGCACTCACGCCTCCTTCTGGGGATTCGCCGTGCGCCTCGTGTGTTGCCGCTTGTCCTCACGGACGTCCTCCGAGTGTTTCCATTGAGCAGTCGGGCGGTCGACGGCCACTCGTTGCTGGGGCGGTCGACGGGCGGGCGAGGATCCACCGCCTGTTCTCTTGTTTCGCAATTGATTTGTTTGTTCGCTTCCGCTTGGTGATTGGCGCCTTTCGAAGGACGTGTCTGAGTGGAGAGATTCCAAAGGAGCGGGCGCGAACCGAAAGCATCACTCGATCCTCCCCGCCGTCCACCCGCACACGCCGCCCGTGCCCCGCCGCCCGCTTGCCGCCCGTGGTGCGTGTGCGTCCGCCCGCCTTCTGGGCGGCGGCGAGTGCGCAACGCCCGCCCGCCGCTCGCCGCCGCCCGTCGGAGTGCGGAGATTTCGGCGGCCGCCCGCGTCCCCCGCTCGCCGCTTTCCGCCGCTCGTCGAGTCGAACGGAACGGCCAGGATGGTTCTAATTCTTTTTTCGAGCGATAATTTTGTGTTTTGAATACTTTTAGTTCGCGAGAAATAGAACGAATTCAAATAACAACTTTCACGGTTAAACGAAGAAATGAAACGGAAGCTTCAACGGAATAATTATTATCTGTTTGTACCAAGACAACAAAAAGAATCATTCACCGCTCAACGGCGTGATCTGCGTTTTAATGCAATTTGGAGATCGACCGGCAGACGACAGATACTTGCTCAGCAAAGAAAACAACAATTACATCTGCTCGTCTATTTGACCGCTTGAAAAACCACGTTTTTCTATTTGGTATCTAACTTGACGACTCTTTTCAAAGCAGATGAGTGTTCAACAAAATTTTGTTGCCCATTTGATAAGATCACATTGAATGCTGCCTTCTTTGCGTTCCTCCAAATTAATTTGAAGCAAAACTGCCAACGCGCGACGGAATAAATCCATCTTCAATCCCGTTTATTTATCGCCCAAGTAAAGCTCATTAATCGAAACAAAGAAAGCCACCAGCCTACTCGGCATGACGTCATTGAAAATTAAGCTCTTCGAAACATCAGAATTGAGGTCCGCCATCCCCCGCCCGCCTGTACGAAGAGCCCTTTTTCGTGCCCGTCGTTGGCTGCAGATTGCCTGTTTGCAGCGGAAAAGGCGGACGGCCGATCGGTTGGACAAACGATTAAACGGGACGGTTCCCTCGTAGTAGATGATAAGAACAATACGAGATATGGCGAGTACAACGGAATAAACACGCAAAACATGTCAGCGTTCCATTTCGGCAACCGGAATAAACAAGTAATCATTTGTCAACATCACCCACAGAAAAAAGAAACGAACTCTCACGCAAACCCATCTCCACTTCTTCCAACCCAACGACTCGATCAAAAGAACGAGCATCTCCACTGGTCGCGAGCAGCAACCACCCGCCTCCCATCCGCCAGCCAGCCTCCGTTGAAGGCGGCCCGTGGATCGCCGCCCCGCCGCGCGGCCGTCCGCTCCGCCCGACGACTCGGCCGCCGGAGTCCGCGAGGGGCGTCCCGCACTCCCGCACAGAAGAAGCGAGTGGGCGGCGAGTCGCCCGACCGGCCGCCCACTCGGCGGGCAGACGGCCGCTCGAGGGCCCCCGAATGAGGGCGGGCGATCCGCGCGGTCGCTCCTCGCCGCGATCGCCGCCTTCTGCGACCTCCGCTCGGCGCTGGAATTCGGCGGCGAAGGCGAGTAGGCGGCCGAAAAGAAACGAGTGGGCGAATGCAAAGCATCTGCGCGAAGAGAAGACGGAAAAACTGTCTCCACGCACATTGCATTCATCGCGGAATTTTCTATCCCCTTTGACAACCCGCATCGATAAAAGTTTGGGTCAAAACGCTTTTCACTGTTTCCAAAGGACCGTTGCAATCAACGTCAAACGAAAGAAAGGATCTTTTTCCACCGTCTTACAATTAAACGAGTAGCCGCAAAAAAGTCGTCACCCTCTCGAATACTCCTTTCTTTCGACCGTCTTCAACGACCACGGGTTGTAGCAACTTGCTTGTTAGAAAGAAAGAAACAAAGGATAGAAAGGACACAAGACAACAGCCCAAACAAACGAACGTCTTTTTGCGGATCGGTACTGAACGTTTTATGTTTTTAAACTATTAATACGTTAAACTCATGCGGCTGATACGTGGCACGGAATAAACCAACCGCCATGGAGCCATTATCGTTTCGCACAAAGAAGCTTTCAAAACGACCCCACGTGCCTGCCCCGATGAAACATACGCGATGCTAGGCGCGCGTATTTGCTATCGCCCCCGTCGATGCGTGCAGAAGCGACTCGCCGCTGCCGAGTGGCGGCCGAATGAAGGCGGACGGGCGGCCGGTCGACGCCGCAGCGGGGCGAATTCGGGGCGACGGCGAACAAGCCGCCGGTCGCCGCTCGGAGCGGGCGGGCGGACGCGGCGGTCGGCCGAATCGGCGGTTGCTCGAGTGCCCCCGAATGCGGGCGGGCGATTCGAGTAGGACGAGCGGCGAGTTTATGAATGAATTTGGGCAGAAACAAGCCGACTGCTTTCGATCGGCAATTTGAAAATTTGACGACAAACCACGAGTCACGTTCTCTGTCAAATCAATAACGGTAAACAAACCCAAAGGATGAGAAAAGCCCAAAGACACGGAATAAAAGCCGGCGCTCACCGACGAACGCAACACAAAGAAACACAACGAGTGATGTCTCCGTTGATTTAGCCTCGTTCAACAGAAGATCGTGCGTTCGGAGCAACGAAAGCGAGACTCTTCGAACGGAATAAAAGCCGGCTGAAGCTACGATTCGCGATCCACAGGTTTTCTATTCGGTTTTGTCGGGTATATGAATTCAGAGCGGCCGGCGATATGCGAACGATAAAACAAATGGATGCGACAATCGTTCGACGAAGAATATCCGCTCAGTTTTGCAAAAAGATCCACGAATCCTTCGCCAGCATCCGCGTTCTCTTCGTTTTGACAACGGTACATCGTACTTAGTAAAAATAACTTCCAACATTCTCGTCCACACACCCGCAAGTTCTCTATTGCTCGTTCCTTCCATTCCAACCTCTCCCACTGCGAGCCACTTCCCCCCACGAGCGCCCCGTCTTCATTCCCAATGCCCGCCCGAACGGTGTCCATCCTCTCGCTGCCTCCCGACCAGCCGGCAGAACTAGCGAGTGGCCACGAAGCAGGGCGGGCGGACGAACGGCCGCGGGATGGCGGGCGGGAGTTCTCGCTCGTGTGTCGCGAGTGGGCGGCGGGTGGGCGGACTGCCGGCCGGGGGCGTCCTTCGAGGTCCGTCCACCCGCTTTCTTCTTCGGAGCTCCCATTGGGGCGTCCCGTTGGGTCGAGCGGGCAGGCGACTCCACCGACTGCCCCCCAGTGGCCTCCAGTGGAAGAGCCTACGGCCGACCGGACGCCTTCGAGCGGCCCCATCGGATGGCGGCGGACGAGAGCGGAGATCCCGAGTGGAGCGAAAGAACGGCCACTCCCACCGACAATCGAGCGAGAAGCCCGGCGGATCCCTCCGGTCGGGTCCGCTGTCCACCACTCCGCCCTCCCCGCCGGGCAACAAGCGGACGGAAGAAGCGGGCGAAAAAGCGGACAAACAGCCGCCTGTCCGCTCGCATTGGAGCTGAAAGACAGCGGGGACGATACGAAAGAATGTGTTCTTGCCGTCGCCCACGAGTCAAACGGAAGGACGGGCGGGAGGGCCGAGAGCGGGCGATCGGAGCGACGTGCAATCGGGGAGCGGCAGCCGCTCGTCTTCGAACTTCTCGCCGCCCGCCGCCCACTTCCAACCGATCCTTTTTCGAAGGGAAGAACGAAAGCGGACAGCGGCCTCCATCTTCCACATGCTGCTTTCGCGTTCGCTTTGCGGCTTATTTCACTTTCAGAACCCGGAATAACTGAACACCTATCCTCTCCATCACTCCGGTGTTGCCGACTTCCACACGGCCGACGAAACAAAGAAGAAGCAATCGGCGATCCAAAAACTCAACGGCCTGAGAAAAGACCCCCACGCTCCACTCCACCTCGAAACAAGCCGGCTGTTCGCGCCCACTCCCTTCTGCTGTCGTTGCAACACTCAAAACGCGAACACACTTTCGTCGGCAAAAGAGCGATCAGGTAGGTCGTCGCACGAAATGCGGCCAGGAAGCGAATGACCGACGTCCAGCACTCGCAGATAACAAATGAGTGAGCCAAGAAGTGTAAGAAATGTGGGACCGCTGGCGGGCTCGTGGGAACAAATGATGAATCGGTCGAAGAGAACGGAATAAATCAAAAACAAATTTAGCCTCCCATCAGTTAGGTGGTGCCCATTCAACCACTACGGTATGAAACCAAAAATACCTACCTTCACGTCCCGAACCTCTGCGATAGGATAGCGATTCCAATTCGTCGAACGCATGTCCGTGAAACCCTCGATCTCACTGCTTTACTCGACGCTTCTCATCCGACCGGCCGCTTTTTCGAGGGCTGGCGAAGTGTCCGGCTGCCCGCCTTCCCGCACGAGAACCCGGCCAACCACCGCTCGAACGTCGGTCGTCTCGTTCTCCCCCGCGTGTTCCCCGCCGCCCGCTTCCTCCCACCGCTGTCGCCCGTCAGCCGGCCGAAAGGAGCGAGCGGAAGGCGGCGGACGAAAGAGCGCTCGGCTTTCTGCGGGCCGCCCGGCCGACCGACCCGCCCGGCGGGAAGACGCCCGCAAGTGGGCGAGCAGGCGGGCGGTGGAGGGCGTGTTCCGGCCGCTCCCCTCCGCCCGCCCGCCCCGTCCACTCACTCGACGCCCACCTGCCGGCCGCCCCGCTCGTTCGAGCAGCCGAGCGGGCGGTCGGGGCGCGTCCACGAGTGAGCGGCCGCTCCTCCCGCCTTTTTTCGGTCCGCCCGCTCGCCGCTCCCTTCCACTCGGCCGGGTGGGGGCGAGGAGGAAGTGGACGATCTCGAGTGGGCGAGCGTTTCGACGGCCACTCGTCGTTCGCGTGCCGCCCGCCAGCTCGAAGTGAGCAGCCAGCGGGAGGACGGAGAAGAGCGGCGGGAGGCCGAGCGGAAGGACCGACCGCGTGGCCGAGTGGATTCTGCGGCGGAACTTCGCCCACTCAAAAGGGGCGAGAGGGCGAGTGGGGCCGCCGGCACGCAACGAAGAGGGCGGGCGGGAGATCTCTTTCGTGCCGCCCACTCGCCGCCCAGCTCGTCGTTGTGCTCGCGGAAGGGCGGCCGCTGCACACGAACCGCCCGGCGGAAGGCGCCCTCTCGCCGCCGAACGAGCGGAAGAGAGCGCGGAGGAAGGCGGGCGTTGCTGCCGGCCGCTCGCCTCGCCGCCTGCTGGAGGGCGGGCGGGCGGCCGCTCGTCCCCGTTCGAGCGAGCAGACCGCCGCGAGGACCGCGAATTCGCCCGTCGCTCTCGCTCGTCCACTCGCCCCGCGGTCTGCCCGCCCGAACGGTCGTTTGTTCCACGGGGAGGCCGACCGAGCGGCCAGTCGGCGGCCGGCCGAGTGCCGCAGACGAGCGCGTGGACGCCGGCGGCCAGTCGGCAGCGAGCCGCCCGCCGTGGGGCGCGGAGGGCGACCGGGCGGCCGAATTCGAGCGGCCACTCGACGTCGCCGGCCGCCCTGGGATCTCGTCCACCCATCGGAGTGACCGGAGGACGCGGGCACCAGCCGGCCGCCCTCTTCGATCGCGGGGGGAAGCGAACTGCCGGGCGTCCACTCCCGACCGGGCGGCCGCCACTCGAACGAGCGAAAGAATCTCCAAAGGGCTTCTCGGCGGCCGTCTCGGGCGTTCGGAGCGGGCGGAGGGGATCGACGGCGATGGGGGCGAACGGCGACCTCCAGCCGGCGGCCACTTCCGCCCCGCCCGCCCCTCTGCAAGTGGAAGAAGGCGGGGAGCTCGCCCGAATGGCCGCAGACGCCGCCGGGCGGCCGCTTTGACGCCCGCCGCCGCTCGGTGGGCGAGCGGGAAGCGTGTGCTCAGGCCG
This sequence comes from Aphelenchoides fujianensis, assembly GCA_024699865.1. Lineage (NCBI taxonomy): Eukaryota > Metazoa > Nematoda > Chromadorea > Rhabditida > Aphelenchoididae > Aphelenchoides > Aphelenchoides fujianensis. The sequence continues at coordinate 336,795 of JAMPIO010000067.1, read as the reverse complement.
GATTGGAGCGGCCGGTCGATTGCTGAAAGGGGAGGAAATTAGAGTGGTGGTCGTGTGCGGCGAGCGGCGTGTTGGACGAGAATCTACCGCCTGCCTTTCAGGTGAGTTCTTTCCATCGGACTGCTCACTTTCGCTTGCTGAACGTCCGACTCGCTCCTCCGTCTCGCCGTGGCCGTCCTCCAAAGCCAGCAACTAACCGCGGAGATTCCAGCGCCTCATGAATCAACCGTCCCGCTCGAGCCTTTCCTCCGTCTTCCCGAACCTGCCGTCCATCCTCCGCTCTTGCCCGCTGCTCTTTCACGACTGTCGCTCGTTCGAGTGGCCGCAGCGACAACTGAGGAGCGAAAGGCGGAATTCAGGGCCGACCTCGTCGAATTGGGCGGCGAGCACCCGGCCGCTCTCCACCGCTCGAAACAACACGCCGTCTTCGATTCAAGGCGCCCGCTGCTGCCGGAAGAGGATCCCGTCCGCTCCGCTCGGCGCCCACTCGGCGGACTCCCGGCTGCCATCCGACGGGCGGGCGGCCGGCCGAGCGGAACGCCCGCTCCCGTCGACCACGTCGAGTTGTGTTCGCCGCTTCGTTCGAGGCGACGATCGTGAGGGGGCCGTGGAAGAACGCTCGGGCGGGGGCGGGCGCGTCGCTTGCGGGCGGGAAGGCGGCGGCCGACTGCTCTCCGTGGGGAAGGGGGAGAACTGCGGGCTTCGACGGTCGTCTTCCCCTCTTGCAGCGGGCGAGCGGTCCGCACTGGGCGGCTGCTGATTGGAGGGGACGAGACGCCGCCGCTCCGCCCACTCGTCCGCCAACACGCCGGCCGAGCGGAAGGCGGCTCGTTTCGGCGAGCGGCGAGTGGGGAGTTCGCCGTCGATCGGCGCGTGGAAGTGGGCGGGGCGTCGATTGGAGGCGGGCGGAGGAGGTGGAAGAGGAGCAGAAAGAAGGAGAGTCGCCCGCTCGTTCGGTCGATCGACTGCTCGAACGAAGGGCCGGGATTGCCGCCGGCCTCCAGCAGGACGTCGTTTTTTCCGCCCGCCGCCCCGCTCGCCCCCAATCCGCAAGGGGGGCGCCCGACCGACCGAGCGGCCGACCGAACGGAGCGGACTGATTGCAGCGACTCTTGTGGACGAGTCTTCTTTGGGGGCGGCGTCCACCTTCTCCCTTTGGACTCGAAGCGGGCGGTCGAGAGCATTCGCGAGTCGTGACTGCCGGCAAGCGGGCACGAACACGTCGAATCGGGGCGCTTTCTCGGTCGTTGGGGTGCGCGGGGCGGAGGGCGGCCGGTCGGGGCGGGCGGCGGGATTTCCTGCTCGCCGGTCGATTCGATCGAGCGGTGTGGGCGGCCGCCGGAGTGCTCGCGGTCCCGATTGCGCCCTCTGAGAACTCGACGGGCGGGCGGGGGACGCGGCGTCCGGCTGGGCGGCGAGGAGTCGGGCGCCCGCATTCGTGCTGCTGCTGCTGCTTGTGGGCAGTTGAACTGTGTGTTCAAATATGTCGGATGCCGACGAGCAGGCACCGGGCAGAAATCACGCTGCTTCAGTCGCTGGACGTCTCTCGCTTTTGAACCAACGTGAAGCCGCACCTCAGCGGTTGTTGGAGGACCGAACAGAACCGTACGCCCGGCTCTTCACCGCGGTGAGTGGTTATCAAGCGGCTTATTCTGTTTTGTGTTTAGGAAGAAAGTGTGATACGCTTCTCGTCTGACGGCCGGTACGCGTACAGCTTTTCCGGTAGTGCCCGCTGCCTCATCGTTCGTGATCTGACTCGTCATATTCAAATGTATGCTTCCGTTGACTAATTGTTAAATGTTCTTCTAGCGTGCTCAAATCCAAAGATCAGTTCGGATTGGTGCTTTCAGAGTTCGTAGTCGTCAACTATACGACGATCATCGCACTCACGTCACACGCCCTGTGGTTGTTCCGGTTGCGTCCTGCAAAAGAGTGCTTTGACCAAGTGATGTTGGAGCAAGATTTGTTCGACGTCTGCATGTATGTCTTCACGATCGTTGGAAGCAATTTGGACGTCAAGCAAGCTAGGTTCAAAGACCGCTGGGTTAACCAGCTTCGACGTGTCCGCGTCGACATCGACAATGCGCGTTCGGAAATCGAGTGGAGCCAGCAATTGGATCATCCACAATCAAATCTCCTTTATCACTTGAGCGAGGACGGCTGCTCGGTGTACGGGCTATCGGCAATGGATCTTAGCACTGTGCATGTGATGAACCTCGAGAAAAGAACGTGGAGCACGACCAAAGTGGCTGGAATCGAAGGAAGGGTAGGCCGCTAATTGTAAGAGGAAGACAATGGAACTTTTCAGCTATTCATTTGGGACGACTTTTGCTCAACGAAGGCAGCGTATGCTTGTGCAAGCAAGTTTACTGGAACAAGTTATGGTTATTCCATCTACCGCTGCGACGTAGAAAGTCGCAAATGGCAGAAGCTGCCGGTCCTCGCAAAATACTGTGATCAAATTGTACCAATTACGAACGCGGAAGGTCGACGAGATGACGGACTGCTGCTGATCAGCAGACAGGAGCATTACGACCAAATGAAGATCCACCGCATACTTTTCAAGCAAGTTCATCACTCCATTCGCCTCCTCATCGCCACTTTCAGCACCCCCGACTCGCTCCTCCGCCTCGCAGTGGACGCGCTCCGCCGATCGAGACTCCACATCCAAGGACCAGAAGGATTCCACAGGCTCATGACGAACGAGTGCGGGAAGAAGATTCTGCCCTCCGTCTATCCCAACATGCAGCCGCTTCCTCGCCGCCGTGTCTAAACAAGTCTTCCTTCTGTCTGCCTGTTCTAATCGATCGCATAAACCGTCCACTTGCCGCTCTCTTCGACTTCTCGCTGCCCCCAACGAGAGGAAAGGGCGGATTCCGCGGGCACACGACGCCCACCCAAGTTAACGAGAATCTACGGCAATTCGTTTATTGCGTTCTGTTCAGAAGCAGAAGGGCAGCAGTCAGTCGAACATTGGAACCAGTCCAATCGGGTCAAAAGGAACACGATGAGCGAGCAGCAACCCAAAGCCCCGAATGAATTGCGGGTTGTCCGTGTACTCTGTGCGCGAGTACTCTCTTACGGGAGCCATTTGCAGCAAACAGCGTTCCCATTCGCTTTCTGGCGAGCTGAAGAAGTCGGGGAAGCTGTACTCGTAGTCCCCAATGCGGACGGCGATGTTCACTTGCGCCGAGCAGTTCACGACGTACGAGCTCTCGATCGGGTCGTAGACGATCGTCTCCCGCTCTTCCCATCGGTCGAACACGGCGTCGGGGACGGAGAAGTCGGTCAGGATTTGGACCCGGAAAGAATGCGTGATGAAGGGAACGGCCTGCGGATTTCAACCGGCGGAAGTCGACCGGCTCGCCGTCTCTTCCGAAAGAAGCGATGCCGATCGTCTCCATCCGCAACGCCCACGTGTTTCGTTCCGCTGGCCGCGAGATCCACTCGCCGCCCGGTTCTTTCGACTCCCCACCGATCACCAACCGGCGGTGATGACCGAGGCGGGGATGAGCTGCTGTTCGAAGGCCTGCACGAAGACATTGCCGGTGCCTGGAGCGAGCCCAACGAGCAGAAGCTTTCGGTCCGCATCGCCACAGATGAAAAACGTTGCTCTTCTTTCAGTCCAGTGCAAGAACCCACCGCTCGTCCAGTTGCCACAGCAGAACGAGAGCAGCCGCTCCAATGCGCAGTCCGTGAGACTCGAGGTCCAGAAACGGGTCTTTCAGAAGCTCCAAGCTGTCCACAATCCACTGGCCGACGGCCTTGCCACTCCTCCTGACTCGTCTCAAGCGTTGACGAGTTGAACGCAAGATTTGTGGCGTCCGATGCCTCCACCTCCAGCGGGTGTGAACTGGCAGTCGAACGAGCAGAAGCCCGAAAAAATGCTTTCCGTTTGGCACATGCGCGGGCAATCGGCGCGTGGCTGTCCGCAGTTGGAGTCCACCAGCAGCACGCCCGAGAACCGCGTGGAGAAGACAGCGAATTGTGTTTGAAAGAGAGCTCCCACGTGAAGGTAGACGGCTAAAAGTCAAACGAAAACTGCCGGTCGTGATGTTGAACACCTGCGGATGTGCTGAAGACGAGACGAACGGGGAGAGCAGAAGGATGCAAGCAATTGAACCCGAGCATTTCAAAGAAAGAACACGAGACAAACGAAGTTTGAGCGAAAAGTCGGGAGTGTCGGGCGATAACTCGCGTTTTGCGGCGCCGAGTCCGGAGTCAACAACGAGCAACGATAATCGTCTCGGCTTGTTTGCGGCTGGCTCTGTTCTGTTTTTATTGCCGCGAAGAACGGTACGCGGTGCTGAAGAATGATGTTTGTTGCAAGACACGACGATTCGTCTCTTATGCCTCAGAAAATGCATGAATGTGGACAGCCGAGAGGAAGACGGAAGGCTGGTCGTTGGCAAGAAACTGAACATAGCCGAGATGAAGGTCTACCGCCTGCTCTTCAAGCAAGTCATCCACCTCATTCGACCACTCATCCCCGCTTTCAGCACTCCCGACTCGCTCCTCCGCCTCGCCGTGGACGCTCCCCGCAAGACTCGAATCGACGTGGACGGAGAGTGGGGATTCCACGGCGTCATGAGTCGAAAGCCCTGCTCGACGATCTTGCCTCCGTCTACCCGAACTGTGGAGTGCTTGCTGTGTAGCCCGAATAGATTTCTTAGTCGAGTTTGCAGTTCAGACCCGAAGTCAAACGAATATTTGGTGAATGCGCGGCGAGTGTTGGGGCCGGTTGGGGGCATTAACGCGATGATTGTGCCCGCTTTTCGTTCCTGCCGCTCGCTCTCCCCATTCGGGCGAAATGGCGGCCGCGTAGAGGCGAAAAGAGGCGCGCGGGCGTTGTTTTCGCCGCGCGCGTCCACGCGATTCGTCCGCCAGTCACTCGCCGAACGCGCCGCCCGCTCGTTCGGTCCGTTCGGCCGCTCGCGTGCGTCCGCCTTCCAACCGGCAGCGAGACTCCGCATTTCGCTTCCACTCGGATCGGTGCGCGCGCCCCTTGCCGACGCCGCGATCCCCGCTTTTTTCTCGCTGCCCACTCGTTCTGCCCGACCGACGACCCAACACTCGCCGCCCGCTCGGCGTCGCGTCTCTTGCGTGCCCAACGAAAAAAGCCGGCCGTCCGCCCGCCCGCACGCCACCCGGCGCCCGTGGAAAAACTGCTCATTTCACCGCTCGACTCGCCCCCCTGCAAAAAACGCGAATGAGCGGCGGCGGAGGGGTACGGTAGGCCCGCCCGTTGATCGAAAGCTTTGGCCTTCGAACACGTGCAGCGGCTTGCGGGTTGGTCCAAGCGCGCTGCTACCGGCCGCAATCGAAAGAGAAAGGTCGATTCTACCAGACGGCTCGCGAGCGGCATCCGAAACGGCGTTGTTTTCGATTTATCGCGTCCGAAAAGCAAAACCTCGGAATTTTGGCGGTTGGTCTGCCCATTCCTCGACGTCCTGCGCTACCACCAAACGATGTTTCGAAAATCGAAACACGAGATTTTGTGGCAAAGAATTTTCTCTTTCGAAGAAGTTATAAATGTTGCCATTTCGCCCAATGGGTTTTGAGGACTGGTTCTTTAAAGTTCGCGTGCTCGGTCTTTTGTGCTATGTTTCTTCGTTTGATGAGCTTTTTCGTCGAAATAAAGCAATAAATCGAAAATGCAGACACGAGTTTTTGTTCTCCGTTCTTTTCTCTTTCTAGTGAGGTCAGAATGGCAGACGCATGGCAAGTTTTAAGCTCACACTGATTTTTTGAAGGAACACCATCTCTTCAATTATTGGATGGCGTTTTTCTCCGCTGTTGCCTGTCGGTTTGGGGCGGAAACGGGACTTTTCTGATCAAGTCGGCTACGGAGAATCCGAATCCGTTGTTGGTTTTGCAAGAAAGAGCAATGGAGTCGCGCGAGTGTTGGCCCCGCCGACTTTCTCGTGCGACGACGAAATGCCACAGCGCCCAAGCACGCGCTCATTCTCGTTTTCGACGCCAAACCGCCGACCGGTGAAATTCACGGTTTCCGGATGGCGTGCGCCCGTCGGAGTGCGGAGATTTTGGCGGCCGCCCGCGTCCCCCGCTTGCCGCTCGTCGAGTCGAATGGACGAACAGGTTGGTTTATTTTGTTTTTGATCGATAATTCCGTATTTGTTAAGGATGAACGGAAACAACTAACGAAAACAGCATTTGTGGTCGGCTAAACAAAGGCTAATCAAAATACAGACGAACGGAATAAATTGATGCCTTTTTTGGCCGAAACAACAAATAAATTACAAGCACAAACCGACGCCGCAATTAAGGCTGCAATGCAACAAAATAACGACCGAAAAACGATTGCTGAAAGAACTGTTTTGCAAAAAGAAAAAAGACAACAGCAGTACGTTTCTTTCGATCTCTAATAGAAGGATCGCATACCCTCTACGCCCGATGAGTTCAGTGGGTTTGTTAAAGACGTTAGAATTCAATGCCGATAATTTCTGACGTCATTCGACAAGAACGACAAAAGTTATCGTTTTACCCAAAGCTTTACAGCAACTTTAACATTCGCGTCGGCCGGAATAAAGCCAGCTTGTCAAAATGGTATTTTTGCCGCCTATTAATCAACGTCAGCTTCCCGATCGATCAAAGCGAAGAAAGCAGTCCTCCACCTCGACGAAACAACCGTTCGCGCCAGCAGCTCTTCCATACATCAGTATTGACGCGCGCCATCTCCTGCCCGTTTGTTCAAAGAGCCGCCCGCCGTGCTCGCCGTCGGCTGCCGATCGCCCGTCTGCGGTGAATGGAAGGCGGGCGGCCGGGTGGGACGACGAACGAGTGGAAGCGCGTTTTGCTCGAGTTCACGAGTAGGTGAATAATCGAATACCGCAAAGAAGTGATGACATCGAAAGAACAAGAGCCTGTGGCGACAGGAGATTGTCGAGCAAAAAGCTTTTTTGTCCGTAACCTGCCCAATTTGAACGGTCTAGACCGACAATGAGGGTCCAATTCGCTGACTTCAACTAAGCGGAATAAAAAAATCCATCCCAATCTGTGTTTGGAATTGAACCATCCTTTCGAAGTTCTGTTACAAGAACGCACTCAACGAGCCAAGCGTAAAACACATCAACGCTCCCTACTTTTAACGGCAACAACATCCGACAAAAAGAACAAACACCCACCGCCAGCGAGCATCAACCACCCGCCGCTCACGCGCCAGCCGGCCTCCGTTGAAGGCGGCCCGTGGATCGCCGCCCCGCCGCGCGGCCGTCCGCTCCGCCCGGCGACTCGGCCGCTGGAGTCCGCGAGGGGCGTCCCGCACTCCCCCATAGAAGAAGCGAGTGGGCGGCGAGTCGCGCGACCGGCCGCCCACTCGGCGGGCAGACGGCCGCTCGAGGGCCCCCGAATGAGGGCGGGCGATCCGCGCGGTCGCTCCTCGCCGCGATCGCCGCCTTCTGCGACCTCCGCTCGGCGCTGGAATTCGGCGGCGAAGGCGAGTAGGCGGCCGAAAAGAAACGAGTGGGCGAATGCAAAGCATCTGCGCGAAGAGAAGACGGAAAAACTGTCTCCACGCACATTGCATTCATCGCGGAATTTTCTATCCCCTTTGACAACCCGCATCGATAAAAGTTTGGGTCAAAACGCTTTTCACTGTTTCCAAAGGACCGTTGCAATCAACGTCAAACGAAAGAAAGGATCTTTTTCCACCGTCTTACAATTAAACGAGTAGCCGCAAAAAAGTCGTCACCCTCTCGAATACTCCTTTCTTTCGACCGTCTTCAACGACCACGGGTTGTAGCAACTTGCTTGCTAGAAATAAAGAAACAAAGGATAGCAAGGACACAAGACAACAGCCCAAACAAACGAACGTCTTTTTGCGGATCGACACTGACCGTTTTATGTTTCTAAACGGTTAATACGTTACACTCACGAGGCTGATGCGTGGCACGGAATAAACCAAACGCCATGGAGCCATTATCGTTTCGCACAAAGAAGCTTTCAAAACGACGCCACGTGCCTGCCCCAATGAAACATACGCGATGCTAGGCGCGCGTATTTGCTATCGCTCCCGTTGCTACGTGCAAAAGCGACTCGCCGCAGCCGAGTGGCGGCCGAAAGAAGGCGGACGGGCGACCGGTCGACGCCGCAGCGGGGCGAATTGGGGGTGACGGCGAACAAGCCGCCGGTCGCCGCTCGGAGCGGGCGGGCGGACGCGGCGGTCGTCCGAGTGCCCTCGAATGCGGGCAGGCGATTCGAGCGGGACGAGCGGCAAGTGAGTGAAAGAATTTGGGAGAGCAACCGAATTCTTCCGTTGGAAGTTTTGAATTAAAAGACAAACGAAAGCTGCACGCTTGTTTGAACTCTAAGACATGAAGCAACAATCTACACTCCTGATACAACAGCTCTTCTCGGAATAGAAACCACCGTTTTCTGTAAAACGCAATGAAGACAGGAGCGATGAGGACTGCTGCTGTCTATTTAAACTCGTTCAGAAGTAGGCAGCGCATTAGCTCATAATCAAAAATGGAGGATGTCGGCCGAACGAGCGAGTGGCGACGAATCGGGGCGAGCGGACGGGCGGCGGCGGGATGGCGGGCGGGAGTTCTCGCTCGTGTGTCGCGAGTGGGCGGCGAGTGGGCGGACTGCCGGCTGGGGGCGTCTTTCGAGGGCCGTCCACCCGCTTTCTTCTTTGGAGGTCCTATTGGGGCGTCTCGTGGGGTCGAACGGGCGACTCCACCGACCACCCGTTTCCTTCGAACAGCCCGTGGATAAGTGCCCCCAGTGGGCGACGGCCGACCGGACGCCTTCGAGCGGCCTCTCGGATGGCGGCGGGCGAGAGCGGAGGTCCCGAGTGGGGCGAAAGAGCGGCCACACCTCCGACAACCGTGCGAGAAGCCGAGCGGATCCCCTCCGGTGGGGTCCGCTGTCCACCACTCCGCCCTCCCCGCCGGGCAACAAGCGGACGGGAGAAGCGGCGAAGAAACCGACAAACAGCCGCCCTCCCGCTCGGATTGGAGCTGAAAGAAAGCAGGGACGAGCCGAAAGAACTCCCTTCTTCCCGCCGTCCATGAGTCGAACGGGAGGACGGTTGGGGGGTCGAGAGCGGGCCGTCGGGGCGGTAAACTGTCGCGGGAAGCGGCCGCCGCTCCTTTTTGGACTACTCGTGACAGGGACACCGAGATGGATGCGGAATAGCCGACCCGCAATCCCTTCTACGACTCAACTGTTGCCTTCTTCAATCGGCCCGACAAAACGAAGAAGAACATAGTAAATAATGGTCGACCGATTGGTCAACGTGAAAAAAGGCCCGGTCTCCATTCGACCTCGAAAACAATCCGGCTGTCCGCGTCCACTCCATTTTTCCACCACTGCAACACACGAAACACGAACATTTTTTTGGGCAAAAAAGCGATCAAATGGTCGTCGAGCGAGATGCGGGCAGGAAGCAAACGATCGACGTCCACCACTCGCAGCCAACAAACAAGTGAGCAGAAGAGTTGAACTAATAGGAGTCTGCTGCACGAACTTGTCGAGGCGCGTCGGACGAAAACCGAGACGAGAACGACCAAATAAAGGTGGATTTCTCACCTACTCGTTGATCGCCACCGCTGAACCAACCACGACAGCCAAGGATCAAAAGCCAGCCAAACACTTCTAAACCCGTCTTCGCTGGCCGACTGGCTGTCAAGTGTCCACTCCCCATTTGGCGTCGACCATTTGTTTCGTCACTCCTTCCGTTCGATACATCGGCCGCCCGCCCACTCACTCGCCGTTCGGGCGGGCGATCCGCCGTCTCGTTCTCCGCCGCGTGTTTCCCGCCGCCCGCTTCCTCCCGCCGCTGCCGCCCGTCCGCCGGCCGAAAGCGAGCGAGCGGAAGGCGGCGGGCGGACGAGCGCTCTGATTTCTGCGGGCCGCCCGGCCGATCGACCCGCCGGAGGGAAGACGCCCGCAAGTGGGCGAGCAGGCGGGCGGTGGAGGGCGTGTTCCGGCCGCTCCCCTCCGCCCGCTCGCCCCGTCCACTCACTCGGCGCCCACCTGCCGGCCGTCCCGTTCGTTCGAGCAGCCGAGCGGGCGGTTGGGGCGCGTCCATGAGTGAGCGGCCGCTCCTCCCGCCTTCTTTCGGTCCGCCTCCTCGCCGCTCCCTTCCACTCGGCCGGGTGAAGGCGAGGAGGGAGTGGACGGGCGATGCGGGTTCGTTTCGACGGCCACTCGTCGCTCGCGTGCCGCCCGTCCGCTCGAAGTGAGCAGCCGGCGGGAGGGCGGAGAAGAGCGGCGGGCGGCCGAGCGGGAGGACCGACCGCGTGGCCGAGTGGATTCTGCGGCGGAACTCCGCCCATTCGAGAGGGGAGTTCGGCACGGAGGAGGCGGGCGGCGTGCAGTGGAGGGACGAGCGAGTGGAGCCTCCTGCACGCAACGAAGAGGGCGGGCGGGAGATCGCTTTCGGGCCGCCCACTTGCCGTCCACTCGCCGCCCAGCTCGTCGTTGTGCTCGCGGACGGGCGGCAGGTGGACGGCGCCCTCTCGCCGCCGAACGAGCGGAAGAGAGAGCGGAGGAAGGCGGGCGTTGCTGCCGGCCACTCGCCTCTCCGCCTGCTGGAGGGCGGGCGGGCGGCCGCTCGTCCCCGTTCGAGCGAGCAGACCGCCGGGAGGACCACGAATTCGCCCGTCGCTCCCGCTCGTCCACTCGCCCCGCGGTCCGCCCGCCCGAGCGGTCGGCTGTTTCAAGAGGAGCCCGACCGAGCGGACGGGAAGGCGGCCGGCCGCCCATCGGAGTGATCGGAGGACGCGGGCACCAGCCGGCCGCCCTCTCCGATCGCAAGTGGAAGCGAACTGCCGGGCGTCCACTTCCGACCGGGCGGCCGCCACTCGAACGAGCGAAAGAATCCCGAAGGGGCTTCTCGGCGGCCGTCTTGGGCGTTCGGAGCGGGCCGAGGGGATCGACGGCGGCGGGGGCGAACGGCGACCTCCAGCCGGCGGCCACTTCCGCTCCGCCCGCCCCTCTGCGAGTGGAAGAAGGCGGGGAGCTCGCCCGAATGGCCGCAGACGCCGACGGGCGGCCGCTTCGACGCCCGCCGCCGGTCGTTCGGTTGGGCGCCCGAACCGCTTGTTTCCGCTCGGTGGGCGAGAGGGAAGCGTGTGTCCAGCCGGGTTGGTGCGGCCGGTCGGTTGTTGAGGGGGAGGAAAGTGGAGTGGTGGTCGTCTGCGCCGAGCGGCGTGTTGGACGAGAATCTACCGCCCGCCTTTCAGGTGAGTTCTTTCCATTGGACTGCTCAAATTCGGTTGCTGAACGTCCGACTCGCTCCTCCGCCTCGCCGTGGCCGTCCTCCCCAGCCGGCAACTAACCGGAGAGATTCCAGCGCCTCATGAATCAAGAGTTCCGCTCGATCCTCTCCTCCGTTTTCCCGAACAGGACGCCCATCCTCCGCTCTCGCCAGTTGCTCTTTCACGACTGTCGCCCGTTCGAGTGGCCGCAGCGACAGCCGAAGAGCGTAAGGCGGGATTTCGGGCCGAACTCGTCGAACTGGGCGGCGAGCACCCGGTCGCTCTCCACCGCTCGAAGCAACACGCCGTCTTCGATTCAAACGGCGGACGCCCGCTGCTGCAGGAAGAGGATCCCGTCCACTCCGCTCGGCGCCCACTCGGCGGACTCCCGGCTGCCATCCGACGGGCGGGCGGCCGACCGAGCGGAACGCCCGCTCCCGTCGACCACGTCGAGTTGCGTTCGCCGCTTCGTTCGAGGCGACGATCGTGTGGGGGCCGTGGAAGAAGGCGTAGAGCTGCTGGACGTCGCCATGCGCGTGATCGGGAGCTCTGGCGGGTCGCTTGCGGGCGGGAAGGCGGCGGCCGGCTGCTCTCCGTGGGGACGGGGGAGAACTGCGGGCTTCGACGGCCGTCTTCCCGCCTGCAGGGGGCGAGTTGTCCGCAGTGGGCGGCTGCTGATTGGAGGGACGAGACGCCGCCGCTCCGCCCACTCGCCCGCCAACACGCCGGCCGAGCGGAAGGCGGCTCGTTTCTGCGGGCGGCGAGTGGGGAGTTTGCCGTCGATCGGCGCGTGGATGCGGGAGGGGCGTCGATTGGAGGCGGGCGGAGGAGGTGGAAGAGGAGCAGAAAAAAGGAGAGCCGCCCGCTCGCTCGGTCGATCGACTGCGCGGATCAACGGCCGGGAGTGCCGCCGGCCTCCAGCAGGACGTCGTTCTTTCTGCCCGCCGCCCCGCTCGCCCCCAATCCGCAGAAGGGCGCCCGACCGACCGAGCGGCCGACCGAACGGAGCGGACTGATCGCAGCGACTCGTGTGGACGGGTCTTCTTTGCAGTGGCATCCACCTTCTACCTTTGGACTCGAAGCGGGCGGTCGAGAGCACTCGCGAGTCGTGACTGCCGGCAAGCGGGCACAAACACGTCGAAACGGGGCGCTCTCTCGGTCGTTGGGATGCGCGGAGCGGCGGGCGGCCGGTCGGGGCGGGCGGCCGGCGGGATCTCCTGCTCGCCGGTCGATTCGATCGAGCGGTTTGGGTGGCCGGTCGGAGTGCTCGCGGTCCCGATTGCGCGCTCTGAGAACTCGGCGGGCGGGCGGGGGACGCGGCGTCGGGTTGGGCGGCGGTCAGTCGGCAAGGGCATTCGTGCGGCTGCCGGTTGTTTGGTGGTTGAGCTGTTTTCAGTAGTTGACTTTTAGTGCTGAGGATGGATAAAACGAATTTTTCGTCGAGTGTCTACGAAATTTGTTTCTTCGCACAATCACGAGCTTTTTCGCGCACTTTCGGCGAGGGCCGAGAGTACAAGCCAATGGATCCGTATCACGAGTTGCTCGACGCGGCAAGTGTTTCTTTGGCGAGCTGTCTAGAGCGGTTTGAATGCAGAAGACTGACGAAATCCGCTTTTCTTGCGACGGGCAGTACGCGTACCAGGTTCACGCCGAGGAAACCTTGCGTGTTTGCGTTCACGACCTTGTCCGCCAAACTCGAACGTATGTTTTATGAATGTGATTCGGGTCTTGATGAGACATTTCAGGGTGTTCATGTCTGATGTGGTTGCAACTGCTGTGTGGGATTTCGTGTTCCTGAATCCGACCACGATGATTGTGGCCGCACGGAACAGTTTGTGGTTGCTTCGTTTGTGCGTCGAACGCCAAACATTCGAGAGCGTCGAACTGGAGCGGCGACGACGCGGCAGGTGCATTTACGCACTCACGGACATCAGTGGAACGAACGTGGACGTCAAGCGAGCGGTCCTGAACAAAGGATTTTCGACTTGCATTCGCTTCGTGCGCGTGAACATTGACGAAGGCCGGCTGGAGGTGGTCGGAGAGACACAAGCGTACTCCTCGCTTCGCGCCTGCCATTTGGACGAAAATTCGCAGTTTTTATACGGCTTCTCGAACAAGGAACGACCCACCTTACACGAGTTCGACATACAGAAGAAGGCATGGAGCCAACTGATGCTGACCGGTTACATCGACCAGGTACGTTCATCAGGTCAAAACCGACATTAAATCTTCTTTAGTTCATTAAATCTGAGCTTGTGTGGTCTCAAAAACACGCATATCTATGCGGACGCAGACAAACGCCATGGAACTACACCCACGTTTTCTACCGCTGTGATATGGAGCAACGCAGATGGAAGAAGCTGCTTGTCGTCGCCACGAATCGCGTTCAACTTGTTCCATTCGCGAACTTGCAGACCGGGGAAGACGGTGGTGTGCTGATAGTTGACAAAGAAGACGGCGATAAGGAACGAAACGTCTATCGTCTGCTCTTCAAGCAAGTCCATTACTTTATTTGACCACTCATCCCCTCTTTCAGCACTCCCGACTCGCTCCTCCGCCTCGCCGTGGACGCGCTCCGTCGATCAAGACTTCACATCCAAGGACCAGAAGGATTCCACAGGCTCATGACGAACGAGTGCGGGAAGAAGATTCTGCCGTCCGTCTACCCGAACATGACCCCCATTCCTCGCCGCCGTGTCTAAACAAGCCTTCTTCCTCTGCCTGTCAACTGAGATCTATGTTGCCATCGATCGAATAAACCGCCCACTTGCCGCTCTCTCCGACTTTTTGCGTGTTCACTCGCTGCCCCCAACGAGAAGAAAGGGGCGGATTGGAGGGGCACGAGACGTCCACCCAAGTCAATGAGAATCTACGGCAAGGCGTTTATTGCGTTTTGTTCCGAATCAGAAGGCAGCAGTCAGTCGAACATTGGCGCCAATCCAGGCGGGTCAAAAGAAACACGACGAGTCAGCAAAAACACGAAGCCCCAGATGAATTACGGGTCGTCTGTGTACTTCGTGCGCGAGTAGTCTCTTACGGGAGCCATTTGCAGCAAACAGCGTTCCCATTCGCTTTCTGGCGAGCTGAAGAAGTCGGGGAAGCTGTACTCGTAGTCCCCAATGCGGACGGCGATGTTCACTTGCGCCGAGCAGTTCACGACGTACGAGCTCTCGATCGGGTCGTAGACGATCATCTCCAGTTCTTCCCGACAGTCGAACACGGCGTCGGGGACGTAGAAGTCGGTTAGGATTTGGACCTGGAAAGAATGCGTGATGAAGAAGATGGCCTCCGGATTTCAACCAGCGGATTGTCGAAGCGGAAGTCGGCTCGCCGGCTGTTCCAAAAAAAGCGATTTCGATCGTGTCCATCCGCAACGCCCACGAGTTTCGTTCCGCTGGTCCCGCGAGATCCACGAGCCGCCCGGTTCTTTCGGCTTTCCCACCGACCACCAATCGGTGGTGATGATCGGGGCGGGGATGAGCTGTTGTTCGAAGGCCTGCACAAAGACATTGCCGCTGCCTGAAGCGAGCTCAACGAACAGGAGTTTCCTGTCCGCACCGCCACAGATGAAAACGGTTGTTCTTCCGTTAGTCCCGTGCGAGACCCACCGCTCGTCCAGTTGCCACACGAGTGCGAGGGCCGCCCCCTCAATCCGCAGTCCGTGAGACTCGAGGTCCAGAAACGGGTCTTTCAGAAGCAGCGAGCTGTCCGCAATCCACTGGCCGTTCATTGGGGAGCAACCCGCGAGACGGCCTTGCCACTCCTCCCGACTCGTCTCAAGCGTTGAGGAGTTGGAAGCGGAATAGAACGGAAGATGAGTGGCGTCCGATGCTTCCACCTCCAGACACCAACGTTTCCACGACAAGGAGGCGAAAGCTCGAAAGAAGGCTCTCCGTTCGGCACATGCGCGGGCAGTCGAGACGGGGCTGTCCGCAGTTGGAGTCCACCAGCAGCACGCCCGAGAAGAACGTGGAGAAGGCAGCGAATTGTGTTTGAAAAGGAGCTCCCACGTGACGGTGGACGGCTAAAAGTCGAACAAAGACTCGAATTGCACACGTTTGTGTCGGTCGTGATGTTGAACACCTGTGGATAGGCCGAAGACGAGACGAACAACAAAGCAAGAAGAATGCGAGCAATAAAACCCGGGACCTTCCGAATCAGGAAAACAAAACAAACGAAGTTTGAGCGAAAAGCGGGGAGTGTCGAGCTGACCAGGCGCGTTTTGCGGCGCCGAGTCCGAACTCGACGATGGCCAACGATAATCGTTTCGGCGTGTTTCCCGACGGCTCTGTTCTGCCTTGCCGCAAAAAGCAGTACGCGTCGGTGAAGCAAGATGTTTGTTGCGAGACATGAAAATTCGTTCTTTTTATGCTCAGAAAATGCATGAATGCAGACAGCTCAGAGGAAGACGGAAGGCGGGTCGTCAGCAAGAAAGTGAACAAAGCAGCGATGAAGATCTACCGCCTGCTCTTCAAGCAAGCCCTCCACTCTTCGATCACTCACTGTTTGTTTTCAGCACTCCCGACTCGCTCCTCCGCCTCGCCGTGGACGCTCTCCGCAAGACTCGAATCGACGTGGACGGGGAGTGGGGATTCCACGGCGTCATGAGCCGAAAGCCCTGCTCGACGATCCTTCCATCCGTCTACCCGGATTGTGGTGTTCTTGCCGTGTTGGTCGAATAAATTCCTTGGCGGTTCGAACATAAAGTCAAGCGAATATTCGGTGAATGCGCGTCGAGTGTTGGGGCCGGTTGGGGGCATTAACGCGATGATTGCGCCCGCTTTTCGTTCCCGCCGCCCGCTCCCCCATTCGGGCGAAACGGGGGCCGCGCAGATGCGAGACGAGGCCAGCGCGCGTTGTTTTCGCCGCGCGGGCCGTCGCGATCCGTCCGCCAGTCACTCGCCGAACACTCCGCTCGCTCGTTCGGTCCGTTCGGCCGCTCGTGTGCGTCCGCCTTCCAACCAGCAGCGAGACTCCGCATTTCGCTTCCCCTCGCGGATCGGTGCGCGCGCCCGTTGCCGGCGTCAAAATCGCCGCTTTTTTCTTGCTGCCCACTCGTTCTGCCCGACCGACGGCCCAACACTCGCCGCCCGCTCGGCGTCGCCTCTCTCGCGTGCCCAACGAAAAAAGCCGACCGACCGCCGCCGCCCGTCGGAGTGCGGAGATTTCGGCGGCCGCCCGCGTTTCCCGCTCGCCGCCTTCCGCTGCTCGGCGACTCGAATGGACCGAAAGGTTGGTTTATTTTTCTCCCTTGATCGAATTTCCGCGTGTTAGCGAAAATAAATGGGTGCAACAAACGAAAACAGCAATAGTGGACGGTTAAACAAGAATCAAAGAAAACACACCCGAACGGAATAAATTCATGCTTTTTCTGGCCGAAACAACGAATAAATTAGAACCACTCGCCGCCGTCGCAATTAAGGCTGCAATGCAACTCGAAAATGGCCGAAAACGATCGCTGATATAATAATTGCTCTGCAAAAAAACAAGTACAACAGCAGTTCGCATTTTTGACCTCGAATAGAAGGATCACATACCTTTACAGCCGATGAATTCAGTGAATTTGTTAAAGACGTTAGAATTTATTGCCAAGGATTCCTGCCAGGCGTTCAATAAAGAACCCGACGAATGTCGTCTTCCTTCGCGAAGTTTTCAAACGGTTCCAAACATGGGCGTCGTGACGGAATAAACCCAGCCCGTCAACATGGTCTTTTTACCGCCCATTTATCAACGTCAGCTTCTCCATCGATCAAAACGGAGAAAGCCGCCCACCACCTCGACCAAACGACCATTCGCGCCTGCAGCTCTTCGAAAACCAGCCTTGATGCTCGCCATCCCCCGCCCGTCTGTCCAAAGATCCGCCCGTCGTGCCCGTCGTCGGCTGCCGATCGCCCGTTTGCGGCGGGCGCAAAGCGGGCGGCTGATCGGCGGGACGTACGAGTGGACCAGCGGCCGCTCGAGGGGAACGGGGTGATGGGAGAATGGAATACTCGAAACAACACGCGCTATACGCCGACTGCACGAATCTTCTCCAAGCGGAATAAAATCGTTATCTATCGAACTTTATCGAGAGTCTCTAAGCGACAGCACCCACCCTCCGCCTCCCATCCGCCAGTCGGCCGTCTTCCAGCCGCTCGTTCGTCAGTCAGTCGTGGTTGAAGGCGGCCCCTGGATCGCCGCCCCGCCGCTCGAACGTCCGCTCCGCCTGGCGACTCGGCCGCTGGAGACCGCGAGGGGCGTCCCGCACTCCCCCACAGAAGAAGCGAGTGGACGGCGGGCGGCCCGGCGAGCGGCGAGTCGCCCGACCGGCCGCCCACTCGGCGAGAAGACGGCCGCTCGAGGGCCCCCGAATGAGGGCGGGCGATCCGCGCGGTCGCTCCTCGCCGCGATCGCCGCCTCCTGCGGCATCCGCTCGGCGATGGAATTCGGGGGAGGCGGCGAGTGGGCGGGCGGGAGTTCTCGCTCGTGTGTCGCGAGTGGGCGGCGAGTGGGCCGACTGCCGGCTGGGGGCGTCTTTCGAGGGCCGTCCACCCGCTTTCTTCATTAGAGGTCCCATCGGGGCGTCTCGTCGGGTCGAGTGGGCGACTCAGCCGACTGCCCGCGGCAGTGGACGGGGGCCTCCAGTGGAAGAGCCGACAGCCGACCGGACGTCTTCGAGCGGCCCCTCGGATGGCGGCGGGCAAGAGCGGAGGACCCGAGTGGAGCGAAAGAACGGCCACTCCCACCGACAATCGAGCGAGAAGCCCGGCGGATCCCTCCGGCCGGGTCCGCTGTCCACCACTCCGCCCTCCCCGCCGGGCAACAAGCGGACGGGAGAAGCGGGAGAAATACCCGACAAACAGCCGCCCGATCGGTGGAGGAGACGGCCGCGCATGATTGATGAAGAGGAGCGGAATACTCCCTTCTTGCCGCCATCCACGCGTCGAACGGGAGGACGGGCGGGAGGGCCGAGAGCGGGCGGTCGGGGCGGGGAGCAATCGGGGAGGGCGGCGGGATGAACGGTCGGCCGCCGTTCCTCTTTGGATTCATTGCCGCCCGCCAACACTGCCGACCGTCGGCGATCCTCGCCCTCTTTCAGAGTAAAGAAGGCAAAGTGGTTACATTTTCCTTGATTACAATTTCAAAAAAATGGCAATCCGCGCGGAATAACCAAGACGCAAACACGTCCATCATTCCGCCGTTGTCGCTGTTTACCTGGCCAACAGAACGAAGAAAGCATTCGACCATTTGTAACACTCATTAACGGAATAGAAAGATTCACCAAGCTCCAGTCCTGCTCGAAACAAGCCTGCTGCCAGCTTACTGCCTGCTTCCAACACATCACTCGAAACACGACCATTCTTTTGTGGGAAAAAAGCAATCCGATGGTTCGTCGAACGAAACGCGGAGAGAAATCGAATGATCCGTGTCTATTACTCGCAGAGAACGAACGAGTGAGCAAAGAAGGGCAACACATTTGCGCCCACATGCACAAACTGGTCGAGCGAGCTCGAACAACAAATGGAATCGGAATAAGAAGAAACTGTCCAACAACCCATCGTCTTGATGCCTTCCATCCACCAGCAACTTTCAACTTTCAAACACAAAACCACTGAAATCTACTCTGTCTGCGAAAAGAATGCCTTTGGAACAGTCGAGTGCTCACTCAATCGATCGGTGCCTCCGATCCAATCGGCCGCTTCTTTAAGGACAGGCCGAATAGTCCACTGCCCGCTTCTTTCGCGCGCTCTACTTCGTCGGCCGACGCGTTCTTCTGTTCGTTCCAACGGCCGCCCGCCCACTCGCCGCTCGAACGGGCGGTGGCCGTCTCGTTCTTCCCCGCGTGTTCGCCGCCGCTCGCTTCCTCCCCGCCGCTGCCGCCCGCCCGCCGGCCGAAAGGAGCGAGCGGAAGACGGCGGACGGACGAGCGCCCTGCTTTCTGCCGGCCGCCTGGCCGATCGACTCGCCGGAGGGAAGACGCCCGCTAGTGGGCGAGCAGGCGGGCGGTGGAGGGCGTGTTCCGGCCGCTCCCCTCCGACCGCCCCGTCCACTCACTCGGCGCCCAGCAGTCGGCCGCCCGTTTGTTCGAGCAGCCGAGCGGGCGATCGGGGCGCGTCCACGAGTGGGCGGCCGCCGCGTTCGGATCCGCTGGCCGCTTCTCCCGCCTTCTTTCGGCCCGCTTCCTCGCCGCTCCCTCCACTCGGCCGGGTGAGGGCGAGGAGGAGGCCGACGATCCCGAGTGGGCGTTCGTTTCGACGGCCACTCGTCGCTCGAGTGCCGCCCGTCAGCTCGAAGTGAGCAGCCGGCGGGAGGACGGAGGAGAGCGGCGGGAGGCCGAGCGGGAGGACCGACCGCGTGGCCGAGTGGATTCTGCGGCGAAACTCCGCCCACTCAAACAGGGCGGGAGGACGAGTGGGGTCGCCTGCACGCGACGAAGAGGGCGGGCGGGAGATCTTTCGTGCCGCTTCACTCGCCGCCCAGCTCGTCGTTGTGCTCGCGGAAGGGCGGCCGCTGCACACGAACCGCCCGGCGGAAGGCGCCCTCTCGCCGCCGAACGAGCGGAAGAGAGCGCGGAGGAAGGCGGGCGTTGCTGCCGGCCGCTCGCCTCGCCGCCTGCTGGAGGGCGCTCGTCCCCGTTCGAGCGAGCAGACCGCCGGGGGGACCGCGAATTCGCCCGTCGCTCCCGCTTCGTCCACTCGCCCCGCGGTCTGCCCGCCCGAACGGTCGTTTGTTTCGAGGGGAGGCCGACCGAGCGGACGGGAAGGCGGGCGGCCGTTGGAGTGAGCGGAGGGCGCGGGCACCAGCCGGCCGCCCTCTCCGATCGCAAGTGGAAGCGAACTGCCGGGCGTCCACTCCCAACCGAGCGGCCGCCACTCGAACGAGCGAAAGAATCCCCAAGGGGCTTCTCGGCGGCCGTCTCGTGCGTTCGGAGCGGACGGAGGGGATCGACGGCGGCGGGAGCGAACGGCGACCTCCAGCCGGCGGCCACTTCCGCCCCGCCCGCCCCTCTGCAAGTGGAAGAAGGCGGGAGCTCGCCCGAATGGCCGCCGCCGGCCGGTCGGTTGGGCGCCCGAACCGCTTATTTCCGCTCGGTGGGCGAGCGGGAAACGTGTGCTCGGCCCGGATTGGAGCGGCCGGTCGACTGCTGAACGGAAGCAAAGTGGAGTGGTGGTCGTGTGCGGCGAGCCGCGTGTTGGACGAGAATCTACCGCCTGCTTTTCACGTGAGTGCTTTCCCTCGGACTGCTCATTTCCGCTTGCTGAACGTCCGACTCGCTCCTCCACCTCGCCGTGGCCGTCCTCCAAAGCCAGCGACTAAGCGGGGGGATTCCACCGTCTCATGAATCAACAGTCTCGCTCGACCCTCTCCTCCGTCTTCCCGAACAGGCCGCCCATCCTCCACCCTCGCCAGTTGCTCTTTCACGACTGTCGCTCGTTCGAGTAGCCGCAGCGACAACCGACGAGCGAAAGGCGGAATTCCGAGCAGAACGCGTCGAACAGGGCGGCGAGCACCCGCCCGCTCTCCACCGCCCGAAGCAACCGGCCGTCTTCGATTCAAGGCGCCCGCTGCTGCAGGAAGAGGATCCCGTCCACTCCGCTCGGCGCCCACTCGGCGGACTCCCGGCTGCCATCCGACGGGCGGGCGGCCGACCGAGCGGACCGCCCGCTCCCGTCGACCACGTCGAGTTGTGTTCGCCGCTGCGTTCGAGGCGACGATCGTGAGGGCGCCGTGGAAGAAGGCGTGGAGCTGCTGAACGTCGCCATGCGCGTGATCGTGAGCTCTGGCCGGTCGCTTGCGGGCGGGAAGGCGGCGGCCGGCTGCTCTCCGTGGGGAAGGGGGAGAACTGCGGGCTTCGACGGTCGTCTTCCCCTCTTGCAGGGGGCGAGTTGTCCGCAGTGAGCGGCTGATGATTGGAGGGAACGAGACGCTCCCGCTCCGTCCACTCGTCCGCGAACACGCCGGCCGCGAGGAAGGCGGCTCGTTTCTGCGGGCTGGGCAGTTCGCCGTCGATCGGCGCGTGGATGCGGGAGGGGCGTCGAGTGGAGGCGGGTGGAGGAGGTGGACGGGGAGCAGAAAGAAGGAGAGCCGCCCGCTCGTTCGTCGATCGACTGCGCGAACGAACGGCCGGATCGCCGCCGGCCTCCAGCAGGCCGTCGTTCTTTCCGCCCGCCGTCCGCCCGCTTCGTTCCGGTCGGCGGGCCCCCGACCGACCGAGCGGCCGACCGAAGAGAGCGGACTGACCGCAGCGACTCGTGTGGACGGCGCTTCTTTGAGGGCGGCGTCCACCTTCTCCCTTTGGACTCGAAGCGGGCGGTCGAGGGCACTCGCGAGTCGCGACTGCCGGCAAGCGGGCACGAACACGTCGAAACGGGGCGCTCTTTCGGTTGTTGTGATGCGCAGGGCGGAGGGCGGCCGGTCGGGGCGGGCGGCGGGATCTCCTTCTCGCCGGTCGATTCGATCGAGCGGGGCGGGCGGCATTCCTGCTGTTGCCGGTTGTTTGGTAGCCGGGGTTCTTTCCGGTTTGTGGGATGTCGAACATCGATGAACAGGCGGCGGATGGAAATTGCGGTTCTTCAACGGCCAAACGAAGTCGATTGTTGGATGCAGCAGATGAGGGCAGGTTGTTGGTGCTCGATCGAATGACGCCGGTCATTCAGTTCGTCCACCAGGCGAGTGTGCTTTTCGGACTGTTTAATTAAAATGCTCCTCGTTCAGCAAACCGCAATCATTCGCTTCTCCCCGGACGGTCGTTATGCGTTCAGCCACGAGAATCGAAGTGATTATTTCACGATTGTCGATCTCATCCGGGGCACTCAAATGCAAGTTTTTGTTGTTTTTGCTTACTGATTTTATTTCAGCGAGTTCAAATCGGTGGACTTGATCCAGCCTCCTCTATGGGATTTTGCAATAGTGAACGCGACTACTATTGTCGCTCTCAGTGTGTATTCGTTGTGGTTGCTGCGTTTTTCCGTCGAGAACCAGAGCTTTCAATGGATCGAATTGGAAGAAGCCCCAGATGAGCGATGCGCTTACGTTTTTAAACAAATCACTGGAACACACGTCGACATCAAGCAGGCGGTGCTCAATCAACGCTATTGTTCCGTTCAAATTCGATTCGTTCGACTAAACATCGACGCGACACATTTGGAAGCCGAATGGAACCAGCAAGTAGAGGATGAGCCGTGTCATTATCAGTTGAGCAAAGACGCTCGCCTTGTGTACCGCCTTTCGAGGCTCGAAGGCGAACGCAACAGCCTGCAGGTGTACGAAATCGAGAAAAAACATGGAGCACGACGCAAGTTAGCAGAGACATTCCATACGTTCGTGTGGAACCGAAAACTGCAGTCCCCAACTCGTATCGTTTTCAGTTAATGGATGCCCGACTCGTATGGTCACAGCAAAAAGCGTACCTTGATGGCCGGGAGGACGTCGGAAGGAAACGCCAAGATTCCGTTTTCTGCTGCGATCTTCAGACGCGCGAATGGAAGCGGCTGCCCATTGTGAGCCACGACAAAATTGAAGTCGCTCCGATGGTTGATGCGAGAACGAGAGACGACGAACAGTTGCTGCTTCTCTGCAAAAACAAGGTCACTGATGAAAGGCCGATTTACCGCCTTCTCTTCAAGCAAGTCTTCCACTTCATTTGACCACTCACTGTTCGTTTTGAGCACTCCCGACTTGCTCCTCCGCCTTGCGGTGGACGCTCTGCGTCGATCAAGACTCCAAATCCAAGGTCCCGAGGGATTCCCCGGGCTCATGACGAGCGAGTGCGGCCGGAATATCCTGCCGTCCGTCTACTACCCGAACATGATCCCCATCTCTCGCATTTAATTTGTTGCTCTGTTGCTGTTTTGATCGAATAAACTGCTTTGTTGGGTTTGCAGTTCAAACATGAAGTCAAACGAATATTCGGCGAATGCGCGGCGGGTGTTGGGGCCGATTGGGGGCATTCACGCGGTGATTGTGCCCGCTTTTCGTTCCTGCCGCTCGCTCTCCCCGTTCGGGCGAAATGGCGGCCGCGCAGATGCGAAACGAGGCGCGCGGGCGTTGTTTTCGCCGCGCGGCGCCCCGCGATCCGTCCGCCAGTCACTCGCCGAACGCCCCGCTCGCTCCTTCGGTCCGTTCGGCCGCTCGCGTGCGTCCGCCTTCCAACGGGCAGCGAGACTCCGCATTTCGCTTCCACTCGGATCGGTGCGCGCGCCCCTTGCCGCCGCCGCGATCCCCGCTTTTTTCTCGCTGCCCACTCGTTCTGCCCGACCGACGACCCAATACTCGCCGCCCGCTCGGCGTCGCGTCTCTCGCGTGCCCAACGAAAAAAGCCGGCCGCTCGCCGTCGCCCGTCGGAGTGCGGAGATTTCGGCGGCCGCCCGCGTCCCCCGCTCGCCGCTTCCCGCCGCTCGTCGACGCGAATGGAGGGGCAGGTTGGATTTTCTATTTTTATTTTGCAATTTGGTGGTTCGGGCTAGTTGGCAATTTGTTTCGAAAGCAAAAAAGGTTAAACAAAATTAAGAATTTGTCTTGCTTTACAAGGAAATACTGCTGCGGCTGTAACTGGCCGCTAATCGTTATGCATAAGCCCACGACCGAAACGGAATAACGTCTTTAATTTCCTACTCAAACAACAAAAGAAGATCACAGCCCCACCTCGCCGACTTAATTAACGCTCAATTGCGGGATGGACATCGGATGGGAAACGATGGACGAGACGAGTCCTTGTCTTCAGCAGAAAAGAACAGTCATACGTAAGCAACTAGAGCGCGCGGAATAAGCCTACTTTAAACACCGTTTATTCTCCGTTTATTAGGAAACTTTAAATACTATCGATCAAAAAAAGCCGCCCAACTACCCGCATAGACGATCATTGGAAGCTGCAGCACTTCCATACAGCAGCATTGTGTCTCGACATCCCCCGCCCGTCTGTTCAAGAGCCGTCCGCCGTGCTCGTCGTCAGCTGCCGCTCGCCCGTTTGAGGCGGGCGGGAGGCGGGGGCCAGTCGGCGGGACGGAAGAATGGACAAGCAGTCGCTCGAGTTGAGCGAACGGAAGAGGATTAAATGCTCAAAGGGAAAGATGGCTGCTGCGCGAGCGTGGCTGTTGCGACATGAGTGTAAGGCAAAACAAAAGCTTCTTCTCTCAACCTACCCTGATTGAACGATGTCAACTGAGACCAAATCGCGGGTTTTAATTGACCGGAATAACATTCCAAACCCCAATCTGTTACTTCGAATTGAACCATTTTTCGACGCTTTACTCCAAGAACGCATCATAGCACTCAACAACACGACCGGAACAACAAGCCCCCATTGACCGCAAGCATCAACCACCCGCCGCCCACGCGCCAGTCGGCCGTCGTCCCGCCGCCCACCCGTCAGCCAGCTTCAGTTGAAGGCGGCCCGTGGATCGCTGTCCCGCCGCGCGGCCGTCCGCTCCGCCCGGCGACTCGGCCGCTGGAGTCCGCGGGGGGCGTCCCGCACTCCCCCACAGAAGAAGCGAGTGGGCGGCGGGCGTCTCGGCGAGCGGCGAGTCGCCCGACCGGCCGCCCACTCGGCGGGAAGACGGCCGCTCGAGGGCCCCCGAATGAGGGCGGGCGATCCGCGCGGTCGCTCATCGCCGCGATCGCCGCCTTCTGCGGCCGCCGCTCGGCGCTGGAATTCGGGAGAGGCGGCGAGTGGACGGCCGAGTCGCCTGCTGCCGCTCGAACGATCGACGGCAAAAGCGAGTGGGCGGCCGAGAAGGAGGGGGTGGAGGCGGTCAGAACGTGAGGAGTGCGCGGGCTGGACGAACCGCTTGAATAAAGCGGTTGAACGAGAAGGATACACGGCTGAAGAAGAACAATTAAAAGCGCAGTCATCATCTGCAGCATTTATTCGGAATTTCTTTTCCGCTAAGAGCAGCAGCATCTCAAAGAGAAAATCCTTGCTAGCGGCATCTTGCACTAATTAGACGCAACTGTTTAAAGCAACCTCAAACGAAAGAAAGGAATCCCCGCCAACTGACTTCAACAAGACGCCGTACAGCAGTCGCCGTCGTTTCAAATGCTCCTGCCTTTTCCACTGACTTAGCGAGCACGATTTGTAGCCACTCGCAAACCAGTAAGAAACGAAAAAGACCATCGAGAGCTGGAGATCGCGATCCTTTAAACGAACACGCGTTTTGCAATTGGCTGTTGACTGGCCTTTTTGAACAGTAACGCTTGAGAAACAAGAAACGGTCAACGGAATAAAACAATTTACTTGGTTATCCTCTCCGTCTCGCTAAAGAAGCGTTCCATCCAATCCTACCTGCCGCTTTCCATGAAAAGAACGCGATGCTGGACCTTCCTGTTCGCCGTCGCCCCCGTCGATCCGTGCAGAAGCGACTTCCCGCTGCCGAGTGGCGGCCGAAAGAAGGCGGACGGGCGGCCGGTCGACGCCACAGCGGGGCGAATTCGGGGCGACGCCGAAGAAGCCGCCAGTCGCCGCTCGGAGCGGGCGGGAGGACGCGGCGCTCGGTCAAATCGGCGGCCGCTCGAATGGGACGAGCGAGTTGAGTGCAACGAGCGGCAAGTTCGTGAAACAAAGACTCCGATCAGAAGATAACAAATGCTTTCCATAGCACTGCTGTAATCGCGAAAGTCGTGAAAACGCGTCCTCTGTTGGAACCCAAAATGAAAAGATGTAGTTTACTGCTCACACAAAACACTTGATGACCTCGGAATAAACGCTACCGTTTACTGGCGAACACGACAAACCAACCGCCACGAGGGCCATCCACTTCATTCGTCTACTCTAACAACAAGCTATTCGCGTATTCTTCATTGACCAACATCCCGCGGAATAAATCGCTACTACTGAGACGAATTCCGCAGTTCATCGCTCATCCCACGCTCTCGACCGCTTCCTGAAATCGGAGCCACCGGCAAGGCCCGAACGATAAAATCAAGTCGATGCGGCAATTGTTTGACCAACAACCACTGTCACGTTCGCAACGAGTTTCCAACGCGCTCGCCAGCACCCGACTTCCCTTGATTGAAAAAACGATTGTTCGTGCTCCTGTTAACGACCAACGTCCTGCCGTCTTGTACAAAACAGGCCATTGTTCAATCCATTCGACACGCTTCCACTGCTCGCCGCTCTCCGCGTGATCGCTTCGTCTTCACCCTCAATGCTCGCCCGCACGGACGACGATCCCTCGCTTCCTTCCGCCCAGCCGGCAGAACGAGCGAGTGACCACACAAAGCGGGGCGGGCGGACGGGCAACGGCGGGGTGTCGGGCGGGAGTTCTCGCTCGTGTGTCGCGAGTGGGCGGCGAGTGGGCGGACTGCCGGCTGGGGGCGTCCTTTGGGGGCCGTCCGCCCGTTTTTTTGGAGGTCCCATCGGGCGTCCCTTCGGGTCGAACGGGCGATCGGCCAGGCGATTCCGCCGACTGCCGCCGTTCGTCCACTCGACCCGCGAAGAAGTGGGCGGCTTCAAACTGGCGGTGTGGAGGAAGGCGCGTGTTCGTGCGTGAAGGCGGCCGACCCGCCTGGTGAACGCGGAGACGAGCGGGAAAAGCGAAAGAGAACCAAGGGGAAGCTGAGCAAACGTGATCTGATACCGTTTGATGTAAGCCGCATTAATGCGCACAGGCCAGCATTTGGAACCGCCGCCGGAATAATACAACAAATTTCTGAAAATCGCGACAAAAAAGCTAGCCGAGATTTCATCACTTGAATCAAAGAAACGCTTCGCTTGCACGAGCTCGTCAAGGCGCGTAAAGATGGATGCAATCAGCGTCGACGGAATAAACAAACTTCAGCTCAGCAACCCATCAATTAGAAGCCGCTCATCCAACCACAACAGATAGACATACAGATTTCCCCAACTGCTTCGATCAGATGGCTGCTCACACTGGAAAAACGGCTGTCCGTGGAACAATGCGTTGTTCACTCCTCCACTCGGCGTCTCCAATCCCACCAGCAGTTTTTTCAAAAGCAGGCGGAGTGGCCGACCGGCCGCTTCTTCCGTTCAACCCAACAGCCGCCGACCCCTCGTTGCTCGAACGGGCTTTCGGTCGCCTCGTTCTCCCCCGCGTGTTCCCCGCCGCCCGCTTCCTCCCCGCCGCTCCGCCCGCCCGCCCGCCGAAAGGAGCGAGCGGAAGGCGGCGGACGGACAAGCGCTCTGCTTTCTGCGGGCCCGGGGGGAAGACGGGGGCGGGAAGGGGGTGAGCAGGCGGGCGGTGGAGGGCGCGTTCCGGCCGCTCCCCCTCCGCCCGCCCGCCCCGTTCACTCACTCGGCGCCCACCTGCTGGCCGCCCCGTTCGTTCGAGCAGCCGAGCGGGCGGTCGGGGCGCGTCCACGAGTGAGCGGCCGCTTCTCCCGCCTCCTCGCCGCCCGCTCGCCGCTCCTCTCCACTCGGCCAGGTGGGGGCGAGGAGGAGGTGGACGGGGCGGGGTTCGTTTCGACGGCCACTCGTCGCTCGAGTGCCGCCCGTCAGCTCGAAGTGAGCAGCCGGCGGGAGGACGGAGAAGAGCGGCGGGAGGCCGAGCGGGAGGACCGACCGCGTGGCCGAGTGGATTCTGCGGCGGAACTCCGCCCACTCAAACGGGGCGGAGGGCGAGAGGGCAGTTCTGTAGGGAGGAGGCGGGCGACCTGCAGTGGGGGACGAGCGCGTGGGCCCGCCTGCACGCAACGAAGAGGGCGGGCGGGAGATCTCTTTCGTGCCGCTCCACTCGCCGCTCGGCTCGTCGTTGTGCTCGCGGATGGGCGGCAGGTGGATGGCGCCCCTTCGCCGCCGAACGAGCGGAAGAGAGCGCGGAGGAAGGCGGGCGTTGCTGCCGGCCACTCGCCTCTCCGCCTGCTGGAGGCCGCTCGTCCCCGTTCGAGCGAGCAGACCGCCGGGAGGACCGCGAATTCGCCCGTCGCTCCCGCTTCGTCCATTCGCCCCGCGGTCTGCCCGCCCGAGCGGTCGGCTGTTTCAAGAGGAGCCCGACCGAGCGGACGGGAAGGCGGCCGGCCGCCCATCGGAGTGATCGGAGGACGCGGGCACCAGCCGGCCGCCCTCTCCGATCGCAAGTGGAAGCGAACTGCCAGGCGCCCACTCCCGACCGCGCGGCCGCCACTCGAACGAGCGAAAGAATCCCCAAGGGGCCTCTCGGCGGCCGTCTCGGGCGTTCGGAGCGGGCGGAGCGGATCGACGGCGGCGGCAGCGAACGGCGACCTCCAGCCGGCGGCCACTTCCGCCCCGCCCGCCCCTCTGCAAGTGGAAGAAGGCGGGGAGGTCGCCCGAATGGCCGCCGGTCGGTCGGTCGGTCGGTTGGGCGCCCAAACCGCTTGGTTCGCTCGGTGGGCGAGCGGGAAGCGTGTGCTCAGCCCGGATTGGAGCGGTCGGTCGAGTGCTGAAAGGGGAGGAAATTGGATTGGTGGTCATGTGCGGCGAGCGGCGTGTTGGACGAGAATCTTCCGCCTGCCTGTCGAGTGAGTTCTTTCCATCGGACTGCTCACTTCCGCTTGCAGAACGTCCAACTTGCTCCTCCGTCGCGCCGTGGCCGTCCTCCAAAGCCAGCAACTAACCGGAGAGATTCCAGCGCCTCATGAATCAACCGTCCCGCTCGACCCTCTCCTCCGTCTTTCCGAACAGGACGCCCATCCTCCGCTCTCGCCGGTTGCTCTTTCACGACTGTCGCCCGTTCGAGTAGCCGCAGCGACAACCGAAGAGCGTAAGGCGGAATTGCGGGCCGAACTCGTCGAACTGGGCGGAGAGCCCCCGCCCGCTCTCCACTGCCCGAAGCAACACGCCGTCTTCGATTCAAGACGCCCGCTGCTGCAGGAAGAGGATCCCGTCCACTCCGCTCGGCGCCCACTCGGCGGACTCCCGGCTGCCATCCGACGGGCGGGCGGCCGACCGAGCGGAACGCCCGCTCCCGTCGATCACGTCGAGTTGTGTTCGCCGCTTCGTTCGAGGCGACGATCGTGAGGGGGCCGTGGAAGAACGCGTGGATCTGCTGGACGTCGCCATGCGCGTGATCGGGCGCTCTGGCGGGGGCGGGCGCGTCGCTTGCGGGCGGGAAGGCGGCGGCCGACTGCTCTCCGTGGGGAAGGGGAGAACTGCGGGCTTCGACGGTCGTCTTCCCCTCTTGCAGCGGGCGAGTTGTCCGCAGTGGGCGGCTGCTGATTGGAGGGAACGAGACGCTCCCGCTCCGTCCACTCGTCCGCGAACACGCCGGCCGCGAGGAAGGCGGCTCGTTTCTGCGGGCTGGGCAGTTCGCCGTCGATCGGCGCGTGGATGCGGGAGGGGCGTCGATTGGAGGCGGGCGGAGGAGGTGGACGAGGAGCAGAAAGAAGGAGAGCCGCCCACTCGTTCGGTCGATCGATTGCCCGAACAAACGGCCGGGATTGCCGCCGGCCTCCAGCAGGACGCCGTTCTTTCCGCCCGCCGCCCCGCTCGCGCCCAATCCGCAAGGCGGGCGCCCGACCGACCGAGCGGCCGACCGAGCGGCCGACCGAACGGAGCGGACTGCTCGCAGCGACTCGAGTGGACGGCGCTTCTTTGAGGGCGGCGTCCACCTTCTACCTTTGGACTCGAAGCGGGCGGTCGAGAGCACTCGCGAGTTGTGACTGCCGGCAAGCGGGCACGAACACGTCGAAACGGGGCGCTCTCTCGGTCGTCGTGATGCGCGCGGCGGAGGGCGGCCGGTCGGGGCGGGGGGTCGGCGGGATCTCCTGCTCGCCGGTCGATTCGATCGAGCGGTTCGGTCGGCCGGCCGGAGTGCTCGCGGTCCCGATTGCGCACTCTGAGAACTCGGCGGGCGGGGGCCGCGGCGTTCGGCTGGGCGGCGGGCAGCCGGGTGAGGGCATTCGTGTGGCTGCCGGTTGGTCGGCAGTCGGGGGTTCTTTTGCTGGGACAAATTTTTTTTTTTTAGGACAAATTTACATCCACACTCAGCGGGTTTCCGCGGTGGAGCAGCTGCCGAAGCGGCCGCAGTATGGCAACTCGACCAGACTGAAGTCCGTCGCCCTCGCCAGGGGTCGAATGTCGAGCGGGCGGGGGGTCGAACCAGCATGCAGCGCCAACCCGACGGGAAGTCCGACTGCATACCAGTTGAGCCACCACCGCCCCCCTTTTGCTGGGAGCTCGCCGAAATGTTGACCGCCGGCGAGCAGTCCGCAGACGAAAGTGGTGCTGCAACGGTCCAGCAACCCCAACTGTCGAATTAGACGGGCGGATTTGTCGATCAGAATCACGTGTTGCTGCACGAACGGTTGAACGTAATATTCGGTTGCTTCGCGGGTTTTTCAGTTTTGACGGACGAATCCACGAACACAAAACGAACACTGGATTGTTCTTCTGGCGAATTTCTGCGGTTTTCCCCGCATTTTGACGCGATTGTACATAAAGAAAATCGAATTCATTGTTTGTTTTGTAATCAATTGCCGTTTTCAGTGTTGACCATGACTGAAATGCCGTGCATTGCTCAGATCTCCTCCGCTCACTTGTGCGGATGCCTGAAGTGCTGGAAAAAGGTTGAGCTTCGTCCGCTTACCGATCCCGCTGCTTCGCCGGCCGCGAAGAAGCCGAAAGGAGTGGAGAGATCCGCGGCGTTAGAGCACGAACGGCAAGACGCCAAAAATTCCGCTGCCTACGAGGGGCGCAGTGTAAATTCCTGTTCGTTCCACTTTTCTATTCGTCCGCACCTGTTTTCAGCTCTACGATCGGGTTCGGTTGTCTGCGGACTGCCGCTACATGTACGCCTTCTCGCGTGACATCAAACTGCTCGTTGTGGACCTGCGGCGTAACGCTCACATGTGCGTTCTTTTTGTTTATTTTTCAATTTTTTACTTGCTGTTTTAGGCTACTGAAACCACATGAGGAATGGCCTTTATGCGACTACATAAACGAATTTGTGGTCGTGAACGCTACGACGCTGCTTGTCCGCGTGCACAACGGGGTGGGCTACGGTTTGCACCTGATTCGTCTCCGAATTGCCGATGGAGTCTACGAACGGATTCTCCTTCACCATCTGGACGGTAGCGACCACAGCATATTCGCGTTGACGGAGATCAGCGGTCTGAACGTGGATGCGAAACAAGCGGTGCTTCAAAATTCGCCGTTTTTCTTTGGTTTCGTCTTCCTCCGCGTTAACATCGACGAGGCCCGCGTGGAGGTGGATCACACGGTCGAATCGGTTCACCTTTTCTTTTCCGCTCAATTGAGCCCGGATGGGCGCGAACTGCACGCGCTCGACAAGCACAAACTACGCATCTACTCGCTGAAAGAGCGAAAGTGGGCGGAAGAGAAGCTGGACATCGGAGTTTTCGACGGAGGGGTGATTTCTCTTGTTTCGCTTTTTCACTATCTTGATCGCATATTAGGAGCCCTTTCTGCGTGATATTGGATCCACACGAATGGTGTACTTTAAAGCATGCACCGAAGACGACTTCACAGACCTTCCTTTCCTTTTCCACTGCAACGTCGGGGCCAAGCGGTGGGAGAAGATGTCGATCGAATCGGAGGACGTGCATCACGTTGCTTCAATTATCAACCCGGACGACGAAAACGAGGATGGGTTGTTGTTGATCAAGACGTACCTAATGCCATGGAGCTTTGAGCAAAAATCCACCACTCGCATCAAAATCGAGCGTCTCATGTTCCGGTTCGTTCATCTCCCGCTAGCCCGTTGATTTCTACCGTTTTCAGCCACCCCGACCCGCTCCGGCAGCTCGCCCTGCTGGCGTTCCGGAAGAGCCGCGAGGGAGTGGGCGGAGAGGAGGGATTCCACGCGCTGATCAACCGGCCGCCGCTCAAGACGCCGCTGCAGAAGTGGGCGCCCGTCCACTTCGAGCAGATGGCGCCCGTCCCCGTCCGCCACATCCAATGAGTGTTGTTATGAAGCGACGCTGTTTTTGTTGAAGTAAACACGAGCGGCTGCCGAACAACGTGTCGCTCTTTTCTGTTGTTCTTAAATAAAGAGTCCTTCTTGTGTTCTACCGCACGCTGCTGGGAAGTGGGCAATCGTCTGGTCGAATCGTCCGCAAAGTCGGCGAGTCGCAAGCAACCTAACGGCGTACTTGACGACCGCCCGCCGGGTGGAGAGTTCTGCCCGCTTGCCGCACGTGCAAAAGAAGAGCGGAGTGGAGGGCGGCCGGCCGAGAAGCGAGTTCATCAACCTTAAAAACCACTTGCATGATCGATTGCCCGCTAAAAGTCGAGGAGTGTTCTACAAACACTCTTGGCGGAATTGAATATCGAGTGGCCGGAGATCTGGGGACCGCTTTCCGAAAGGAACCACTGCCGCTTCGACCGCCCGCCCGCCTACCCAACAACTGCCTTTGGAGAACGAAACGTCGTTGAACACGCGCCTGTCAGTCGTCGGGTAGTTCGTGCGGACAGGGAAAACCCGTATGCTTCAGTGCAATCACCTCATTTGAGTACGCAAGCGATTTACATTTTGCTTTTTGGCATTAATCAGCGGTCGTGTTCTTCATGAAACGAAGCGCAAAAAGCAAGAGCAAATGTGAGCCTAATGCTTGCGGCACGGATAAAGCGGCTTAAGCCTCTCGAACGGACGAGAACGCGTTTTATCGGTCGTTGACGCACGCCGCAAACCAAAATCTGAAGCGGGAACGTTTGTTCGGTCGTCTTCAGCATTTCGCTCAGCGTAAAGAAATGCCGTGCGTTCGTTGATCCCCATTTTCATGCTCGTTTGTTGGGCGCAAGCCTGCGCACAGAACAGTTCTGGAATGTTTGTCGTCCATCTGAAGGGTGAGCGCGACGATCCCTCCGCTTTGTTGTGAGCAGTCGCTTGCAGACTTCCGGCTGTCCGTCGGAGAGACGCCGCAAGTGCTCCAAGTTTGGATTTCGACCGTCTACTCGGCCACCTTCGTCGTGGATTCCCGCTGCGGACGGCCTCGTTGTGGTGGAGGTGTTCGACGTCTCCCGCTGCCCGTCGGACTGTGCATTCGGCGAGAGTGCGGCCTTTTGGACTCAAACATGCCACCTCCTAGCCAGTCGATACCCCCACTCGTGGACACGCGGAAGGAGTGGCGAGGACACCGCGCGGACATTTCCGAAACGCGCGGCAACTCGTGGAAGATCTCGTTCGTGTTGCGGGTGAGCGGAAGGAACTCGGCGGACTCAATCCTCTTAGACACGAACGCTGCTGTTGGAGCCCCGCCGTGTTCGTGGACGAATGGCAGTGGGATCTCGTGCAAGCAAACAAAAGAAGGAGCGAACGGAGCAACGCTTTCAGCAACGCGCCGGCCCCGTCCGGATTCCTCGGCTTGGCGCCCGGACCGGACGGTCTCGGGCGTCAGGCGTTCGCCCAACACAACCTGGCCGCAAGACGACGGCCGGATGACCTTCGGCGGTCTCTCTGCCGCCTGCACCGACTGGCGGCCGTTCGGTTCTCTCCGCAACGACCAGTGGGCTTTTCGAGCAGAGCGCGTTGAGATTCTCGGTTCCGTTTACTCGAATGAACTCGAAGGTCACACAAACTAGCAATTTTAATGGGTTTAGATCCAAAGATTCTTTGACGACCTGCTGATTCGAGTGCCCGACGAAGTGGTCAGCCGGATGCTCGCGAACGGAACGATTTTCGCGTTCGGTGGAGTTCGTCGACTTTCTTGTTGATTGATTGCCCACGGCTGATTGCAGCAGCAGGAGGGCGCGACGCTCATGACCACGTGCGGCCAATCTTTGGATTGACGGTCACGAGTTTGCAGTAGAGCTTGTGTTGGAGGACGATGAAGGGGCCGTCTGTCCCCTCTTTCTCCACTCTTCGAGGGACTTCCCTTGCGGAGATTCACGGACATGCCGCGGTTTCAGTTCGGTTTTTCCGTCCTTCAATCCCTCCGCATTGCTTTTGACCATTCGACGAATGCCATGGCCTTGGAGACGTTCATGGAAGAATGAAACAAAGAAGAGGATTGGAAGAAAGCGTTTCATTTTTGAACTGAATCAGTTTGTTCTGCCGATGCACCGCCACGCCTAGGGGAGTCCATTTGGGCGGTCTGTCGTCTGGCAGAAAGCAACCGGTGGAGGAGTGGCGGGCGCGTTCTCGTGCGGAATCCAGCCGGCGACGAGCTGCACGGGTCTCTCGCTCTTCTGAACGGGCGGCGGCCGAACGGGCGTAGCTGAGTTCGTTTCGACGGCCACTCGTCGCTCGAGTGCCGCCCGTCAGCTCGAAGTGAGCAGCCGGCGGGAGGATGGAGAAGAGCGGCGGGAGGCCGAGCGGGAGGACCGACCGCGTGGCCGAGTGGATTCTGCGGCGGAACTCCGCTCACTCAAACGGGACAGGAGGGCGAAAAGACGCCGCAGAGGAGAGAAAGAACGGATTTCTGTCTACTCGAACGGTTTACTCAACAAAGGAATAAAAAGACGGACAATCAGCGGCGGGGAATGGGCTGCATGTTCGGGTAGATGGACGGCAGAATCTTCTTGCCGCATTCGGTGCTCATGATGCCGTGGAATCCCTGCGGTCCGTGGACGTCGATTCGGGACTTGCGCAGAGCATCAACAGCGAGGCGGAAGAGCGAGTCGGGCGTTTTGCAACAGAAGAAGTGTATTGAATGATTACAAACGAAAACCCACTTGTGAAAGAGGCGGTAGATCGTCACCGGCTTCCTCGCATCACGGCTTTTTCTACTGACTACAAGCAATTCATTGTCATCTCCATGCTTCGCGTTTGCGAGCGGGTGAATTGAGAGCGTGTTGTTGGCAAAGAGCGGCAGTTGCGTCCACTGGAGCTGGTGCGGATTGCATGAGAAGAGGAAATATCGCCGTTGTTCTTCGACGTTCAAGTAGCCGCACAGGTACGCGCTTCTCTGAGACCAAAACAGCTCGGGATCGGTCAACTGAAAAAGGGCTAATGGGGCATTTACTTGAAGTACATACTCGTTCGGCTTCTTCCGGTACTGCTAGCTGACTTGGCGACCACGATCTGCTGCCGATGTCGCAAACGTTCAATGTTTCGGGCTCGTAGGGATCGATTCCATACAGAAAACCTCCGTTTCCGTTCATATAAAACACGTCTCCCATCCAGTCTTCCGTTTGCGCCGTCCACTCGAGTTCCAAACGTGCCGTGTCGACGTCCAAACGAACGAATCGAATCTGATCCGTGACTCCACAATCGAGTAGGTTAAGCACAGCCTGCCCGACGTCCACGTTCGTTCCCGTGATTGAGGTGAACACGAAAGCGAGTTGTAGGTGTGAACGGTGTCGCAACTCGATCCACTCGAAGCTCTTGGTCTCGTAACACAAACGAGCCAAGTAAACGCGGTCAAGGTCGAGCACGATAATTGTGGTGGAATTCACAAGAATGAAGTCGCGTGTCAGCAGTAGGCCTGACTTTTTCGCTTTGAACGCACTGAAACAAATCGAGTAAAAACCGGATTAGAAAAGAACGAACATTTGAGTGTTGCGGATGAGATCCACGAGAGCAAAATGATCGCCCTCCCAAGAGAAGCAGTACGCGTAGCGGCCATCAGATGAGAAACGAAATTGGGGGAAACGCTGGTAAAATCATGAAACTAGTGTGAAAAAGGAACGTCTTACCTTGTCCACTATCAATTGGTTGTATGCCGTGGCAGTTACCTGCTCGGAAGTGGAATGGGGGATGAAAACCTCCGACTCTTGTTTTGTGTTCTCTGCTGAATCATCGCCGCCCACACAATGCTGAAAAACGAAGGACGGCGAGGAGACTTGGTGTTCGATTTGCAGCAACGAGTTCTCCATCCCGTCGATCTGAAACGCAGAAAGCAATTGAGAAATCCAAACACCAGCGGGCAGTGGCGCGGCCGTCGCTCGCTAATGCGTTCGAGCGCCGATCGAGGCGAGCAGAGTCCGCCGACCAGCCGCCCAAACTCCCGCCGCGTCTTCGCACTCCCTCGCGGGCACCCACTCACCTCTTTGTTGCGCCGTCGAGGCTGCCGTTTGGTTCCGTTGCGCTCCAAATCTTCTGCCGCATTCCGCCGAATGCTTGCGCGATGCCCCGCGGTCGTCGTTCAAATCGGCGGTCTGCCCACTCCCATTCGCCGTGTTGCTCGACCGCCGCCCGGAGATGGAAGGAGCGGCCGTTCGGACGAGTCGCTTCCATCTCCCCTGCTCGACAGCCGGTTTGTTCACTCGTGGACCGCCGATCACTGCTGAACTCAACGGTGGGCGGTGGACCGAAGCCGTCCGAGCGCTCCGTTCGAGTCGCCTCGCCCCGACGGCCACTCGCAGCTGTCCGGGAGATGGCGGCAGTGCTCTGCTTCGGACGCCCATCGAGCCGGACATCCCGCACTGGAATCTCTTCCGCCCGCTGCGAGCGGTGAGCGGTGGACGAGTCGGCGCCCATCTGCGAGGGGGAGCGGCCGCCGACTTCGACCACAAGCGGGCGGCTCGTTCGATGCGGAGTGGCGAGAAACGCGGCGAGTTCCGTTGACTCGGCGTCGTTACGGAGGGCAAAGCGGGCGTCCTCTTCCGCTGCCAACGGAAGAAGGCCGTCCTCTCTCGTTTCTCTGGAATTTCCGAACGAATCCGCGGGCTCTCGGCTCGTGGTTCTCGCGCGCCCGGCGACTTCCGCGAGGTCGCCCGAAAGCCCCGATGGTTCGCCGCTTCTCGTTTGCAGACGCCCGGACGCCGGTAGCTGCGAGCAGATCGAACTGGAGGGACGAGCGGAGTCGTGGACCACGCGGCCAGCGGGCAGTCAGCGATTGGATCGATCCCGACCACCTGCGCGCCTGCAGGTGGACTTCGAGTGGCGGCAGGAGGCAGGAGGCCGACGACTCCGCCCACGACTCCCGCCGTTCGGCTTCCCGTCGGGGCGGGACGAGTGGACCGTCGGGCACCTGCTCGCCGTGGAGTGCGCTGTCGCCGAGATTGCGGGCCTTCCGATCTCTCGGGCACTCGCGCCTCCTTCTGGGGATTCGCCGGGCGCCTCGTGTGCTGCCGCTCGTCCTCACGGACGTCCTTCGAGTGTTCCCATTGAGCAGACGGGCGGTCGACGGCCACCCGTTGCTGGGGCTGTCGACGGGCGGAGGATCCACCGCCTGCTCTCTTGTTTCGCAGTTGATTTGTTTGTTCGCTTCCGCTTGGTGGTCGACGCCTTCCGAAGGACGCGTCTGAGTCGAGAGATCCCAGAGGATCGGGCGCTAACCGAAAGCTTCGCTCGATCCTCCCCGCCGTCCAGCCGCACACGCCGCCCATCCCCCGCCGCCCGCTTGCCGCCCGTGGGGCGTGTGCGTCCGCCCGCTTTCTGGGCGGCGGGGAGTGCGCAACACCCGCCTGCCGCTCGCTGGAAAAGCCGACCGCTCGCCGCCGCCCGTCGGAGTGCGGAGATTTCGGCGGCCGCCCGCGTCCCCGCTCGCCGCTTTCTGCCGCTCGGCGACTCGCGTGGACGTGCAGGTCGGTTTTTTTCTTTCGATCGATAATTTCGTGAGTTCAACAAGAATAGATAAGACGAATGGAAACTCGATGTAAGCAATAGAGATTTGATGATGGTTGATCGTGATAAATGGAACCAAAAATGCTGTTGTTCTTAACCGAAAAATATCAAAGTCGGCGGCAAAGAAAATTGTGCGCGAAAAAGTGTCTTCGAACGTTAATTTCGATTTTGGCCGGTCGGCTGCAGCCGCAGCAATACGACAAATTACGATTAGGTCCGTTTAAAGAAACACAAGGCGGAATAAACTTTTTCTTGTTCCAACCATAACAATTAGAAGAAGACTTTGCCTTCTTTTGCAGACTTTCCAAACGCGCCACGGCTTGCCGATGGTGGCGGAATAAACCAAAACTCGACACCGTCTATTCATCGATTATAGACTACTGCAAAACCCCCCTCAACCGAAAAAAGAAGCCGCTCATAACTCGACAGTACGACCATTGAAGCTTGCAGCTCTTCTGAACACCAGGATTGGTGCCGCCATGCCCCGCTTGTCTGTTCGAAGAGCCATCTGCTGTGCTCGTCGTGGGCTGCCGATCGTCCGTTTGCGGCGGGCGGAAGACTGTCGGCCGGTCGGCGGACAGAAGAGTGGACGGGCTGTCACTCGAGTTGAGCGAGTGGAAGGATGATCGAATGACCGAAAAGTGTGATAGCCGCTGGACGGTCGGTTGTCCATTGCAGTAGAGTGGTTTTTGAGTTCGTTGAATGCCGCTGCAACGCATAACATGTGATCGATAGTCAAAACAACGCTGAAAATCCTTCCACAATTTGGGTTTTGTTCTTAGTGAATGAGATTTATTCGTTCGTGTAGTGAGTTGTTGTCTCGTAAACACGGTCAATGAAGGCTCTCACATATGCCACTTCGCGGAATAAGAAGTAAAGCAATCAGTTTGCCAGGAATGTGGTTCTATTTTCTCGCCACTATCCCACCAAGCCGTCTTCACCCAGCAACCTCAACGATGCACAACGCTTTCTACCCAAACGCCGACGACCAGAACGAACTTCCGCAGACCGCAAGCACCCTCCTCCCACCCGCCAGCCAGCTTCGGTTGAAGGCGGCCCGTTGATCGCCGCCCCGCCGCTCGACCGTCCGCCCCGCCCGGCGACTCGGCCGCTGGAGTCCGCGAGGGGCGTCCCGCACTCCGCCACAGAAGAAGCGAGTGGGCGGCGAGTCGCCCGACCGGCCGCCCACTCGGCGGGCAGACGGCCGCTCGAGGGCCCCCAAATGAGGGCGGGCGATCCGTGCGGTCGCCCTTCGCCGCCCTCCCGCCTTCTGCGGCCTTCGCTCGGCGGTGGAATTTGGGGGAGGCGGCGAGTGGGCGGACGAGTCCGCTGCTGCCGCTCGAGCGATCGGCGGCGACGGCGAGTGGATCCGTGCAGAACGAGTGGGGGAAGGTGAAATGGGGCAGCGGGAAGCCGTCAGGAGCGCGCGGCGGAACGAACAGGGCGAATGAGCCGATGAACGGGCAAAAAAGTGGAGGAAAGAACGTATCGAACGAAACATAAAATTGCCCCTTCTGCGGAATTTCCACTCCGCTCTGAATAGCCGCACATCAAAAAGCTTTTCGTTGCCATTTTTTTCATTCACTGGTCTTGAACGTTCGACGGACGACATCGACCAAAAGAGTTTCCGTGTGCCTACATCAACGAGACGCCGCGGAGCAGTTGTGACCTGTCAAAAATTGCTCTTTTCCCGACGCCTTTAACGAGCAAAACGTGTGGCTACTAGTCCACCAAATAATGAATACGGTCCGATATGAAGTGGATCGGCCGTTCACGGAATAAACAGCGCGATTCATTGTACTCACCGTTTTCCAAGAAGCTTGTGAACGCGACTACTCGTATCGGTCCCAATGAAACGACCGCAATGCCGAACGCTCCTGTTCGCTGTCACCCCCGTTGATCGGTGCAGAAGCGACTCGCCGCTGCGGAGTGGCGGCCGAAAGAAGGCGGACGGGCGGCCGGTCGACGCCGCAGGGGGGCGAATTCGGGGCGACGCCGAAGAAGCCGCCGGTCGCCGCTCGGATCGGACGGGAGGACGCGGCGGTCGGTCGGATCGGCGGCCGCTCGAGTGCCCCCGAATGCGGGCGGGCGATTCAAGTGGGACGAGCGGCGAGATCGTGGAAAAAATTAGGGAGAGGACAAACCGCATTCTTTGTTGAAAGGCTGAAATATCAAAGACAAACATGAGTGGGTTGTCACCGTTGAGGTCTGCAACCAAGGCGTCTCTTTTTGGAAACGGTCAACACGGAATAAAATATGCAACGTACCGCTGGTTACAAGGGCAAGAAGAACAACAAATACTGACTTCATTCATTTCTTTTACTGCGATCGCGCTTCCCGTCCCTCCCATGAGAGCTCCTTTTTCACGTTCTGTGACCGTACAAAACCCTTTCGCCCGATCGGCAACGACTCCCGCTTCCCCCCTCCCGGCCGGCAGAACGAGCAAGTGGCCACGAAGCGGGCCGAGCGGACGGGCGGCGGGATGGCGGGCGGGAGTTCTCGCTCGTGTGTCGCCAATGGGCGGCGAGTGGGCGGACTGCCGGCTGGGGGCGTCCTTCGAGGTCCGTCCAGCCGTTTTCTTCATTGGAGGTCCCATCGGGGGCTCCCGTCGGGTCGAGCGGGCGATCGCCCGCCCACTCGCTTCCTCCGAGCGGCCGGTGGAAGAGCCGACAGCCGACCGGACGCCTTCGAGCGGCCCCTCGGATGGCGGCGGGCGAGAGCGGAGGTCCCGAGTG
The DNA here is from genome assembly GCA_024699865.1 of Aphelenchoides fujianensis. Lineage (NCBI taxonomy): Eukaryota > Metazoa > Nematoda > Chromadorea > Rhabditida > Aphelenchoididae > Aphelenchoides > Aphelenchoides fujianensis. The sequence goes on along the minus strand of JAMPIO010000067.1, from coordinate 296,475 downwards.
GAGCGAAAGAACGGCCACTCCCCCCGACCATCGAGCGAGAAGCCGGGCGGATCCCCACCGGTCGGGTCCGCTGTCCACCACTCCGCCCTCCCCGCCGGGCAACAAGCGGACGGGAGAAGCGGGCGAAGAACCCGACAAACAGCCGCCCGATCGGGGAGAAAATGCGGCCGCCGTTGATCGATGAGAAGGGGCGGGGAACTCCCTTCTTGCCGCCGTCCACGAGTCGAACGGGAGGACGGGCCGGAGGCCGAGAGCGGGCGATCGGGGCGGCGAGCAGTCGGCGAGAGCGGCGAGACGAAAGGGCGATCGACGCCCACCTCCGACCTCCTGTTTTCCGCGTGGAGGGGACGAAAATCAGCCGTGTTTTACTCGCTCTTTACCCCTTTTTGTACTCCCGCAATTTTCTCAATCTGTTCATTTCGGAATTACTCGACAACCAATCACGTCTACGCTTTCTGTTGCTACCTTTGATCCGTTTGCCCAAACAATATGAAAAACAGTCGGCGGTGGACGTACTGAACGGCGTGAGAAAGAAGACTCGAGCTTCAATCAACCTCGAAACAAGCCTGCTGTTCGCGTGCACTCCCTCCTTTCATCGATGCAACACCCGAAACACGAACGTTCTTCTGTGGACAACAGAGCGAACCGAGGAGTCGGTGAAGCCAATGCAGGCATAAATCGAATGGTTGACGCCCCTTACTCGCAGCGAACAAACGCAGGAGCGACGAAAGGTGATAAATCAGTGCTTACGTGCACCGGCTCGTCTAAGCGCGTGCGTGAGCGTTGGAGCCAAATAATCCGGCGGTTCGTGTACGAAACGACCATATTTGTTCGAAATATCAGTCGTCAACGGGCAACAATTTCTCGTTGAAACTAACAATCAACGTGCTTCCCACCAACTTGGTCCAACGTGAACACGTGTTCAACAAACTAAAAACCGAACCTTCTTTGCGATCATTAGCACAAACTCTCGGGTAGACATCAACAGCCGCCTCCATTTCAACGCCAAGACGAGGCAGTCAAGCCCCAAATGCCACGCTTGCAAAGCGAAGGCGGAACTGGAAGAGTCGATGAAACGCAGCAATCACGAAAGCTAACGAACTGCTGTTTTTAATCGACGACGTAAGTTCGCGAAAAGGCCAGACGACGTGCTCCGGAATAAAAACAAGACATTTCTCAACACTCATCAATTCGCCGCCGCCAATCCAACTTCGACGACCAATACAAAAGCCGAAAGACCACTAACCGTTCTTAACCTTCTCAATCGAATGCTTGCCTTGACACGCCGAGCGGCTATTCGTGAAAGCAGGCTTGTAACACATTCCAACGGCACTCATCCCATTCGACGCCTTCGATCAGACCGACCGCTTCTTCGAACGCGGGCTGAGTGGCCGGCTGCCCCTTCTGTCCGCGCGCTCTCTTCTGCCGGCCGGCCACTTGCGCCCGACTTCGCCCGTCGCTCAAAGTCGCGGCGTGGGCGGCCGCCCAGCGGTCCGCCGAGGCGTCTTCGGGCGAATGAATCCCTGCGGAATTCTCGAAAAATCCACCAGGAAGCGAGGAGAAGCCGCTTCATCCGTGAGCTCCAACGGCCGTTCGTTTGCTCTTTCAAATCTCCGCATAAATTCGTGACGGAGGACGACGTGCAGGGCGGTTGCTTGCTGGTGGCGCACCCGCCCGCGACTACGCGCCCTCCCAAATCCACTTGTTTTAGTTGTTTCTTCTGATCCTATTCGTCGACGAACGCGCCATCGGATTCATTCGCATTACAGAGGTGGGATTTTCGCTTCCGGACATTCTCTACTCAAAGACAAATGGTTCGAGAAGAGCCGCAGGTAGGCGGGCCAGCGGCCAACCCTTTCATTGCCCGACAGCCAGTTATGAATGCTTTCATTTGCGGAAGTCAAGGGAACAACGGCAACGGACAGCAATCAAAGCAAACTCAGATAATACCCAGACGACCCATTCCAAAAACGCGCCGAGGCCGATTGTTGAGAGTCGTCGGCTTGAGGTGATTCCGCAGCAGAGGGCACGTTGTTCAGACGAGGGATGGGCGTCATGTTCGGGAACAAAGGCGGAAGCAGGCGGTTGTACGCCCTCTTCTTCATGCAGCCGTGAAATCCCCACTCGCCGTCCACGTCGATTCGATCTCGTCGCAGGGCGTTCACGGCGAGAGTGACGAGCGGGAGCGGATGTCTGAAGAAAAATGATAGAAGAAACACGAGCAGGGGACCAACCGGAGCAGGCGGTAGGTCTTCACTTCCTCCTCGTAGCCGGGCAGGACGCCTCGCTTTGTGGTTTCGAGAAAATTGCCCCGATCCTCGCCGCTCTCCGCCGCCAGCACCGGGGAAATGCGGACGGCTTCTCTCGTGGTCACCGGCAGCTTCGTCCATTCGCGTCGCTCCAGGTCGCACGAATACACGAAATATCGCCGTTTCCAGTTGACGAACGCGTACCCGCTGATGTACACGTGCTTGAGCGACCAAAACACGTAGCAGTCTTCCATCTGCAACTAAAATGCTGTCAGGAGAGTCCAATTTCTAGCGGCAGACCATTTCGATGTCCCCGGTCGGGTCGATGGTGCTCCACGTCTTCTTTGCGATGTTCAGGACGTGCAGCAAGGGGCGGTGGTTGTACTTAAAGGAGAACGAGTACAACGAGCGGCCGTTTTCGCTCAAATGGAAAGGCGGCCTCTGATTCGGAAATTCCTCCTCTCGGTCCACTTCCAGCCGGCCGTCGTCGACGTCCAGACGGGCGAATCGAAGCGGAGCGCTCCGGCGCGCGTTGAGCACCGCCCGCTTCACGCGGACGTCCCTTCCGTTAATTTCCGTCAGCACAAAGTTCGCGGCGCTTTCCGCCAACAGAACCCGTTCGACTCGCCGCTCTTCGACGTTCAAACGGAGCAACCACAGCCCATGGCCGTCATGCAAGACGATCGTTGTGGGGTTCCCCAACACAAGCTCGTGCTCGTGCATCCAAAGGGCTTCGTGGAAGCGAAACGTACTGAAAGCAGGCGTCTATCGAGTGCAAAGAAGTACGCGCATTTGAGTGTTGAGAAGAAGGTCGACAACCACGAAACGGTCGTCACGTTGGGAATGGCGGAAGCAGTAGGCGTGTCTTCCGTCCGAAGAGCAGTTCGCAGTCGTTCTGAACTGAAAACAAGCAGTGACCGTGAAAAAAAAAGCAGTGGATACTCGCCGACGCGAAGAACTCGTAATGGACGTCATTCCGTTGGGGCAGCAGAACTTCGTCGCCCACTGACCGACTATTCACTGTCTTCTTATTGGGCGACCGACATTGACAGACGAGCGGAAGCTCGGTTTGTTCGAAAGTTGCGACCGTCTCCGTCATCTGGGAAAAAACGTAAAAACGTGGGAATAACTAAGAGGAAGCAAAAAGGAAGACGTGAATTCAACGCGGACTACTAACGACCCTCGCCGCTCTTTTTCATCTTGCAAACGATAAGAACTGCTCGCGCGAAGGTTTGCGAAATCGAAGGGGAACCGGCGGAAAATGGAGGGCTCTTTCTAGCGGTGTGTCTGTTGATAAAAAAAGGCGGAGAGCGGAAAGGCGGCGTGTCACACGTGAAACAAAGCGGGTGCTCGAGCCCCGCCGTTTTCCTGTATTTCAAACAGAACGAAACCGCAGTTGTTGTGTTGTAAGTCATTTGCAGACGTCGCATGCATATTTGTTTTTATTCGCTGTTTATAAAGACGGTCAAGCCGTAGAAATTGTGGATCGCAACTCGGCACGTCCACCGTTTCACGGAGCTCCGTAAAGACGTGGGCGATAAGACGCGAGTGTTCCTCCAAGTGGACCGCATCAACGGTTCCCGTCTTCCGCTTTCTCTCGTAAAGAAGATTTTTGGCTAGTTCTTCCTTAATCGCAAGAGCACATAAATAAAAAGTGCGGGGCGCTAGTTTCTTAACGCGGAAGCTCACTCGTGATGATGACTGCTTTCTTATCAGTCGGCGCATCGTTCGAGCAAGAAGTTCTTGATTTTTCGTTTTTGTTCGCAAACGATCAGCTTAATTTGCTCAGCATTTTACGCTACGCTTTGTTACCTTTTTAAAAGTTATTTTACGTTCTATAAATTAATCAGTGACAGATGTGCGTGTGCAGTATAAAAACAGTCGTCGCCACGAGGCCGTTGTGTGTATATTTCTATTTAGAGATGGACGAAGAGGAAAAAGACCGAATACTCGATTACGTTGGCTATGACCCACGCAAAAACAACTCCGGAATACCTCACCCTTTTCGCGATTTGAAGGTTCTCGGAAGTGGTGGTCAAGCGGTTGTTTAGTAAGTAAATATACCCATTAGGATTGCAGTTGCTTGTAGTTCGGTGACGGAACGGTACGACGAGAAATTGGCTTTAAAGAAACACACAGGCTTCTCTCATGGCAACGTAAAAGATTGGGAAAACGCCTATCGTGAGCTCTTCTTACTACAATCGGTCTATCATCCAAATGTAATTAATTATTGTACTCTTTGGTGTTATAACATTTATTCTTTTCAGCTCTTGATGCTAACAAGCGTTTTTGCGCCTGTTGACAGCCCGTCGGACTTGCGTGATTTTTACATGACTACGCAAGCCGTGGGGCGCTGCCTGGAAGAAGTGATCCAAACTCAAAAACGGTTTAACATTCACCGCGTATGGAGCTTCATGGAGCAGATGCTTAACGCTCTTGGGTACTTACACAACTCCAACATTATCCACCGAGTAAGAGAACGTATTCAACGCCGGATACTTCTTTTTTCAGGACTTGCACACTAAGAATATCGTTGTTTACGAGGAGTACCACATCAAACTCATCGATTTCGGCCTTTCGACTGAAGACGCTGGTGAAACGGTTGATGCAAATACGCTCACGACTTACGTTACGGCTGTACACTACCGAGCGCCCGAAGTGATTCTCGGCGGAAAGTACACGAAAGCCGGTCAGTTCGCCTGAAACAACCAATCCACCTCCGTTTTTAGTGGATGTTTGGGCCGCCGGCTGCATTTTCTACGAGCTGTTGACTGGAAAGCGGCTCTTCGGGGCTGAAAACGAAGCGGATGTTTGGCGAAAACAAATCGAGCTGTTTGGAATGCCGTCGGCTGACTTTTTGAGTCGATTCAAGGACACTCTGAACGTCGAAGAGGTGAAAAGCGCGAACATTCCGATAGAAGCCCTTTTACCTTCGGAATGTTTTGTGAATGCCTATAATGGTAACTGCTCACCATTATCGTGTTTACCAAACCAATTTAGACGAGACTTTGGAGCTTTTCAACTACCCGTGCCTGTGGTTCACTTCGGATAAAAAAGAGGCTACGTATCATGACTACGAGAAGAACTTGCGTGCCGCTTACGCTCGTGTGGGCAAAGAGGTGCCGGAGGTGTTTGAAAACCTTTTTTCGCGACCACCGGCATTGGAAACCGAACCGTGGCCGCGTTTCACTGAATGGATGTCTGGCGAACGGATTGCACGAATTAATCGTTAGACTATGCTTGAACTATTAGCAATTCTTTTTGCTTTCAGCGTCTACGGCTCGCGACTTGTTTTCCAAAATGCTTCGCATCGATCCGGACGACCGAATCGCTGCTATAGATGCTTTCAGGCATCCATTCGTTGGCGGCGATAATGTTTACTTTTTTCGCATGCCCCAGAAACTCTCCTACACTCTCGGCGATACGTCCTATATACAGACAGAGGACTGGAAGACTTTGCTTTTTGATCACATCAAACGACATGAACAAGGTTTTATGGGCTTATATGGGAAGTGGCCAGGATGTTATCGTCCTCCTACAAGTCAATACATTCCTTCTTTTTCTTCGACTTGCGGTAAGAGTAAACTATAAAAAATCTTGTTTCGATTTAAAAGTAATGTTTAGATTCTCACTCTTCCGACCAACACGTACTGTCTTTCACTCAATGCGCGTTTCATCCTTACAAAGAAACGAAGCTGGTCGTTCGCGTATTGCTAGCCGACTATCGAAAAGCCGCAAAATTGATCAACAAGGCAAAAGAATGCGTTCCTTATGACGACTACGTACAGTATCTCGATCTGGTATATGAACATGATGTGGATTTTTTCAAACGGTACGAGGGATACGCGACTTCGATTCGAACATTAATGGACGAGCATCTGCATTTGCGTCTTTTGATTATCGATGATTCCGACTTTCCCGGTCAGTGGTTTCCATTTGTAAGTCACATTTTAATTGTGATGCGCATAATAACCTATTGTACAGCTCCCTTACCGTGATGGTGAAAAAGTTGTGCGAGAACGCGTGCAAAAACACGCTTCCCGTTTGAACTCATTTTTTGAATGTCTTAATAAAGTGGGCGTGGTCAATTACGAACTGCACTTTGCACACATGACTCTACCAAACCATGTACGTCGATTGACACACATAAATTTAACCCGCTCGAAAATCGTTTAGAATGCTCTAGTAATGAAATATCTTTTAAAAGAAGAACTCACTAGCTTGCCTCCGTCGCTGACCGTTGCTATTATTGCTGATGTGAAATTCCGATGCAAACCTTACCGCACCCTTTTGGAAGCCGGTAGGACAGCGCGGGGCTTAACTTACTTATTCCTTTGTGTTTAGTTCGCCAAATCGAAAATGACTATTTTGCAAATACACCTCTTACGCTCATCATTGGTGAGTATAAGCCATTTTGCGTCTTGCTACCGCGTTTAGGCCCGGCCGATGAATTGATGGTAGACGAACAAGAAAAAGAAAATGTGGTGCAAACATCGGACCAGAAAGAAAACGCCGTCATGAGTTCAAAAGACGAAACCGAACGGTAAGTTGTTTTTATTGGCAAGCGCAAAGAAAAGCCTTGTACGTAAAGTATTGTCACGTTTCCTAATTAAATCGAGGCCTTCAACCATTATAATTCGTCCTGCTCATTCAGGAATGACACCAACACTCAAGATGACTTAATGAACCAGGAAAGTCTTAGCAACAATCACGTTCTTTTGCTGGCTATAAAAAGTGTGATGAGCCAAAGCGAACAATCCATGATATTACAAAAAACTTTGATCCAGCTTTTGTGGATTGTGTAGTTGATGTCTTTGTTATTTACAGCCACCGGCATGTTGGCGTTTTGGATTTCCGAAGCCCGGACGACCTGTCGAAACTGTTTCGAAGTATAGATTCGATTTTCTCGGCTTTTCTTCTATGGATGAAGAATTGCTTTTAAACCAGCGAGTCAACCCATACGTAGCGCTGGTTGGGCAGGTAATTACTTTTATGTAAAAAATTTGACCACTCGTTTTAGACTATGAATGTGCGAGGCGCTCATTTTTTGTCCGATGGTCGCCTAATGTACTGCTTTTATCAGTCGTCCAATTTTTCCGTTGTCGATTTTGTTCGTTTCACTTACAAGTAAGTTAAATTTTTTTACTTCCATTCAATGACGTTTCAGGGTTTTTACCAATGAAAACCACTATTGGGGAACGGCCTGGGATCGAGTGTTCGTCAACCCGACTACAATCATTTCCCTACAAGCGACCACTTTGTCTCTAGCTCGTTTAAACGTCGAAGAGGGCACTTATGATGTGGTCGTGTTAGGGACGATCGAGAAATGCACGAGCGTTGTCATAACACAAATCGACGGAAGAAACGTGGACATCAATCAAGCGGTCCTCTTAGGAAAAAGGAGCGTTCCTCTTACTTTTGTCCGCGTGGACATTGACATGCCACGAATGGAAGTGGATTGGCATGAACGACCCGAAAATCCGTGCGATTCCTATCACTTGACTGACGACGGACGTTTATTGTGCGGACTAGCGAGTTCAGATCTCCGCATTCTGCACGTGTTCGATATCGCAAACAAGTCGTGGAGCACTGCGGACCTTGCGGGAGAACTCGACGATCAGGCAACCATCGATTCTGTACTACTAATGTTTGACAGAAAGATTCAGCTGAGCGACTGCCATTTTACATGGTCAAAAGAGCACGCATATGTTCGAGGCTACTTCAAATACAAACGCCGGCCTGGAGAAATCGTCTACTGTTGCAACTTAGAAGAACGCAAATGGAAAGATCTCAAGATTTCCGTATTTGCTATCGATCATTTTTCACCGCTCGTTAGTGCAAAAACCGGAAAGGACGAAGGCCTTCTTATTTATTGCAACGAGGAGCAGAAAAAATTGCCCATTTACCGTCGTGTAAGTTTTTTTTTGCATCAATTTATATGCGCAGAAAATGAGACTTGCGCTGTGTGTTTTTCCTTACAGTTACTGCAAGAAGTGCATAGCCATTGTGAAACTTCGAGCTAAAACATCTGTTTTAGCGTCCAAAAACTAATCCAAACCCGTACGAACCACTAGTTAGTTTCGAAGACAACGAGGTGTACGTGATGGCAATCTACCGCCTCCGTTTTTGTTAAGTTTCCCTCGGCCCATTTTTTCTAAACTTGATTGTTTCAGGAATCCGGGTTCCCTCCTTCAGCTCGCCGTTAATGCACTCCGTCAATGCGGGGTAAAAAGCAAAGAACAGGAATTCTATGCCGTAATGAACGACCCAGAACATCATTTCTTTCCGCCTTTGTACCCAAACATGAAGCCCATCGGTCCGAGATCAAAGAATTGAATCAGTTTTGTTGATGCACTTTTGAGTTGCTCGACGTAAGTTTTGTAATCAAGACGTGTTAATTGTTGCCATCCTGTTATTTTGTACTTTTCGTTCAAATAAAATATCGAAAGCCACGTCGCTTGTCAAACATGTTGGTCGAAAAACTGATACGAGTCTAACCCACAGCAGACAACTAAGCAGCCAATCGCGCCGTTTGGCCGCTCCGAATACATCTCGTCTTTCGCTCCGCCAGCACACTTGTTTGAGAGGCGGCTTCTTTCTTGCGTTCACGTTAAACGGGCCACGCATCCATATGATCTCGCCAACGGCAGCTTTTTTCGTTCAATCAAATGGCCGCCCGTTACTCGCCTTTCAAACGGGCGGTCGGTCGTCTCGGTCTACCCCGCGTGTTCTTCGCCGCCCGCTTCCTCGCCACCGCTCCCGCCCGTCCGCCGGCCGAAAGGAGCGAGCGGAAGGCGGCGGACGGACGAGCGCTCTGCTTTCTGCGGGCCGCCCGACCGATCGGCCCGCCGGGGGAAGACGCCCGCAAGTGGGCGAGCAGGCGGGCGGTGAAGGGCGTCTTGCGGCCGCTCCCCTCCGCCCGCCTCGTCCACTCACTCGGCGCCCACCTGCCGGCCGCCCCGTTCGTTCGAGCAGCCGAGCGGGCGGTCGGGGCGCGTCCACGAGTGAGCGGCCGTTCTCCCGCCTTCTTTCGGTCCGCCTCCTCGCCGCCCGCTCGCCGCTCCCTTCCACTCGGCCGGGAGCGGAGCTCCTCGCCGACGTTCTCCGCTTCCTCCCACTCTTCGACCGCGTTCTGAAGCCGCACACGAACACGCGGCACGTTGCGGACGAGCGCAAGGAGCAGCGCGACGTCGCCCGCCCGCCGGAAAGCCCGCCCGTTTCCCGCCGTGAACACGCCGCCTTTGATCCAAACGTGGCGTCGAAGAAACCAGACGCTGAGTTTTGGGCGGTCGTGCTCCTCCACCTTCTCCGCAGGGACGGGAAGCTCGAAGCAGCGGTCCAAGAAGCGCCGACTGATGAGCAGAGTGCGGAGCAGACGGAGGCCTTCCTATTTTTTCGGGTCGACCGCATATTGGGAGCTCGCGTGCGGCCCTTGAGTTCTGGAACACGCCGAAAGGGGATTAGAGAGGAGTTTATTGGGTGAACAAGAGAGAAACAAAGAGGAAAGAAGGGGATTACCGTGGGTTTACCTATCCGTGCGTTGCCGTCCGTAGGCGGGCTTGGAGGGTGGCGTTGGGCCGAGGGCCGAGCGGGAGCCGATTCCGAGGGCGAGAGAGCGAGAGGCGGTGACCGACCGCTTGGCGAGACCGGCGCGGAGCAGGACTGACTGGTTGGGGGCGAGCGGGGGACGAGAGCGAGCGAGCGAGTGGGATTTGCATGGGAGGGCGCTTACAGCATTCTCCAAAGTGAGTTCTCGAAAAGCCATAAACCGCGACACGAGGTTCGGGCGGAGCAACGGGCCGCTCACCATTCAGAACCCTAAATGGGCTACTCGTTCTTTGGAATCGTAAAAACAAATGAATGGCACGAGAATCCACTCGCCAATCGTTGTGTCTTTTTCGCTAAAATCGTCACTTCAATCGGATTGGAGCGCTCAGACTGTGAGCACGCGTAATCACGTCTGGTCTTTGGAAAGAACTCGCCGGATTTTGATCCGATCAGGCGGAAAATGAGCGCATTATCGGCCGTTTGGCGCACGCGAATTTAAAACGAAGATCGCTCGTCCGTTCTTCATTCTTTCGAATTTAATCGAAAGAAACCAAACGAATGAAGGGTGTCCAGTGGATCCCCATTTTCTTATCCGTTTGGTCGTCCAGCGTCGCCGTTGAAAGTTCCGTGGTGTCTCTGAACGGTAGGTCGACTGATCTTTGATCTTCCGTTCATTCTCGCCTAACTGGCGGCAGAGTTTATGCTGTCCGTGGGAGAGCCGCCCCAACTGCTGGCGGTGTGGATCTCGACCGTCTACTCGGCCACTTTCCTCGTGGATTCTCGCTGCGGACGGCCTCGTCCCGACTGTCCCCGCTACTGCTCGATCCAACTCTTCGACTTTTCGTACTGTTCGCTGGGCTGTGCGTTCGGAGAGAGCGCGGCCTTTTGGACTCAAACCTGCGAAGCGGTGAAACGTCGGCGGGAAGATCCTTTCTTCAACGCCTCGATGTCCCGCACACTCACCGACACGCGGAAGGAATGGCGGGGCCAACGCGCAGAGCTCTTCGAAACGCGAGGGCAGCTCGTCGAGGATGCCGTCGGGATCACCGGTTAGCGAAAAGAACTGATGCCAGGCGGGCTGTGCCGCTTTCAATTCATGGAGCCGCCGCTTATTCATTGCCCCTGTCTACCTTTTCGCTTTGCATCAGCACTCAGCCGCTAGAAAGGAGCGCTTTCAGATGGCCTTCAAACGCAAATCGTGTCGGTGGATGCGGCGGTGTTTGTGGACGGGTGGCAGTGGGACATCGTGTGAGTGGACGGACGAAAGAGCGGCCGAATCGACGATTGCAGCGACGCCGAACTTCCGGAGGGATTCATCGGACTGGCGCCCGGCCCGGAGAACCTCGTGCTTCAAGCTTTTGCTCAACAAAAGCTCGCTGCTCCCATTGTTTCGTTCTCCTTGCATCCGCCATCGCTGATCACGCTGGGTGCTCTCTCGCCCAAATGCACCGGCTGGCGACACGTCCGCTCACTCCGCGACGATCGTTGGGTCTTCCGAGCAGATCGAGTCGAGATTGCGGGCTTTGTCTTCGAAAACGAACTGGTGGGCTGGTACAAACCCTTCAATCATGTCTTCTCTCTGCTCAGGTCCAAATAGTGCTGGACAAGCAGTGGAGTCTCGTGCCGTTCGAGGTCGTGAGTTTGTTGCTCGAAGACGGGATCCTCTTCACAAGTGGCAAAGTTCGTTGCTCGACTTGCGTCTTTTTTATTCCTCTCATGCATGCAGTTCGAAGGCGACGAGTCGTTCATGACGTACTGCAACCAATCGCTGGACTTGAACTTCTGGCTGGACGGCCGCCAGTTCGTTGTGCACCTCGCCATCGTCAAAGATCACGGCACCAAATGTCCCGCCTATCTCCCACCTCCGGTCAACTATCCCGTGCGGAGGTACACGGACATCCCGCACTTCCTGCTCGGTGCCACCTTCTTGGACTCCCGATGTCTCGCTTTCGACTATTCGACTAATTCGATCGCGCTGGGCGCACTTCGGACGCAATAAACTGAGGGAAACTTGCGCGAGCGGAGTGAGGACAAGAGAACGGTCGAGGCCGCTTGTCGAATGAGGGGAGACTGGCTAAACGTCGCTTCAAGGTTCGAAAGATCCGGAAGGCGGTTGGAGTGAAATCAAAACAGACGATACGAATCGGTTTATTCGAGTGTATTCAACGCTTTTAAATTCTTCGAAATACGTCTTTTTTTATAACTTCCTTCCCGCTCCGCTTCGCCCAAACATACTTCCCGCTTTGCTCTGCACCGTTGCGTTCTTCTCGCTTCATTCGCGAAGCCCCGAGTGTTCGAGTTCGAAATCGCGACGAACGGTGAGTGGATCCTCATTGCCTTCCGCCCACCTTTTTATTTAACGGTTGGAGTGCGCGCACAGGAGGTTTGCGCCCGCTTTCCACCCGTTCGAGCACGTGCTGCTCGTGGACGCGAATTGCGGCTTCTCCCCCAGCTTTCTGCCCGTTCACTCCCGCTTCTGCCGCGTGGAACACTCGATGCTTGCAGGGGACTCGAGAGCCGCCTTCCACCCGCCGTCCACCCCGTCGAGCGGAGCGGCCGGTGGATCGCCGACCGCCCGCTGCTCTCGGCGGACGAAACGAGCGGCTGGGAACTCGCGGCCGCCGCCTTCGCTCTCGGCCGGCAGTTGGACGCGCGGTACGGGCCTCCATCCCCTCGTTCACTTCTTGCTGCAGCTGCCGACTGCGGGGATCGTCGGCCTTGCCCCAGAAGGGGGAATTTCGTTGTGCGGGCCTTCGAACGCCGCCTCCTCCCCGCTCCCGTCCTCACGATCGTCCAGCCCGTCCTCTTCGGCCGAAAGAACGCTGCGGTTCGCGGGCGTTACGGGTGGACGAGAGCGAGATTTCCTCTCGGGGCCCCCAAAACCGACCGCTCGCCTTCCGCTTCGCCCGTCCACTCGCACGCGGTCTGCTTCTTGCTTTCGCGCTTCTTCGCAGCTGCAGCTGATTGCCGAAACCGCGGCTGTTCGATCGGCGGGCGGCCTGCGGAATGGTCGCTTCGATTCGTTCGAGCACTCCTTCCACACGAGCTCTCGAGTGGGGGATTACGAGCAGCGCGCTGATGGAGGACGACGAGGAGGGCGCTGAGCTTGCGGTTGCTTTGAGCCCGAGTGTGGAAGACGGACACGATAGCGAGTTGCTGATCAGCTGCCACAAGCCGCCTAACAAAAGAGATCTTCCGCCTTCTCTTCAAACAAGTCCTTCCCCCAATTCGCCCATTCATCCCCGCTTTCAGCACTCCCGACTCGCTCCTCCGCCTCGCGGGGAACGCTCCCCGCAAGACTCGAATCGCCGTGGACGGGGAGTGGGGATTCCACGGGCTCATGAGCCGAAAGCCCTGCTCGACGATCTTCCCTCCGTGTACCCGAACTGTGGAGTGCTTGCAGTGTTGATCGAATGAACTTCTTAGTTGGGTTAACAGTTCGAACATGAAGTCAAAGGAATATTTGGGGAATGCGCGGTAGGTGTTGGGGCCGATCGGGGGCATGAACGCGATGATTGTGCCCGCTTTTCGTTCCTGCCGTTCGCTCGCCCCATTCGGGCGAAATGGCGGCCGCGCAGATGCGAAACGAGGTGCCGCGCGATCCGCCCACCAGTCACTCGCCGAACGCGCCGCCCGCTCGTTCGGCTCGTTCGGCGGCTTGTGTGCGTCCGCCTTCCAACCGGCAGCGAGACTCCGCTTTCGCTTCCACTCGGATCGGTGCGCGCGCCCCTCGCCGACGTCAAAATCGCCGCTTTTTTCTTGCTGCCCACTCGTTCTGCCCGACCGACGACCCAGCACTCGCCGCCTGCTCGGCGTCGCGTCTCTCGCGTGCCCAACGAAAAAAGCCGCCCGCCCGCCGCCCGTCGGAGTGCGGAGATTTCGGCGGCCGGCCGCGTCCCCCGCTCGCCGCTTTCCGCCGCCTCTTCGACTCGAATGGACGGGGAAGTGGGTTTCCTTTCTTTTTGGATCGATAATCCTGCGTGTTTGACGAAAATCAATAAAATGAAAAGAACGTAATAATAGTCGTAGACGGCTGAACGAATTTCAACGTCAGCCAAGTTTGCGTCTCGGAATAAATCATTGCTATATTTGATTGAAACAACGAAAACTGAATTCAGACAAATTTTCAACGACTTTGACTTAAAATCGGGCGGCCGGTCGCCGGGACGGACGAGTGAACGGACGGTCGCTCAAGTTGAGCGAGTGAAAAGCGAATCGAATGTTTGAGAGGAGTAATTGCTGCAAAACGAGCGAGTGGGCGCTGCGAAAAGTAAAAAAGCAGATAAAATATTGTACCATGGTAAACGAGAGTTAGAAAGAAAATGAAACGTCATCAACAAACAATCGATGATGAATTAATGCATTGTTCGGAATAAAAACAGATTAACGTTCCGTTTGCCAGCATTCGACCATTGCTTCTTCCAATGACCGCAACAGGCCTTTAATTCAGCAAGCCCAACTGCAAATGATATCAGCAAACTACACTTTTCCTCCTCCTATCAACTGACCAAAAAACGAGCATCCGCGCTGCCCGCAATTTTCAACTACCCTCCGCCTGCCGGCCATCTTCCCGCCACTTACCCTCAGCCAGCTGCTGTTGAAACCGCCTTGTGGATCGCCGCCCCGCCGCGCGGCCGTCCGCTCCGCCCGGGGACTCGGCCGCTGTAGTCCGCGAGGGGCGTCCCGCACTCCCCCACAGAAGAAGCGAGTGGGCGGCGAGTCGCCCGACCGGCCGCCCACTCGACGGGAAGACGGCCGCTCGAGGGCCCCCAAATGAGGGCGGGCGATCCGCGCGGTCGCTCCTCGCCGCGATCGCCGCCTTCTGCAGCCTGCCGCTCGGCGCTGGAATTTGGGGGAGGCGGCGAGTGGACGGCCGAGTCGCCTGCTGCCGCTCGATCGATCGACGGCGAAAGCGAATTGGCGGCCAAGAAGCGAGTGGTCGAGAGCAGAACGAGTGGAGAAAGGAGCAGCGGTTGTTGGGAACCTGGGAGAAGCGATCGAATAGAATCGGCTGAATGATAAAAAGAAGGAGTAGTAAGTGAACAGGGTTAAAAGCGACATGAGTCGACGTCGCGGCCCCGCGGAATTTCCACTTCGCTAAATAGCTGCTCGTCCGAAAGAAAATAATTGCCGGTAACGTCCTTCGCTAAATGATCACAACTGTTTGACTCTGCGTCAAACAAGAAAAAGGATCCCGCCTACTTACTTCAACGAGACGCCGCAAAACAATCGCCATCAGCTCAAACACTCGTATCATTCAAACGCCTTCAACGAATACGACTTGTGGCCACTCGCCTACCAGCTAGAAACAAAGGAAGGGGAGCGAGAGCAGAAACAGCGAAGCAATCAAGCAAGTGGTCACTTTCTAATCGCCAGTGAACGGGTTTTTCCTCTTAACAATGAACCATCGTGGGGGCGTGGCGGAATGAAAAGACTTGTAGCCTCTACTACTCACACAAAGAAGCTTCTAACACGACCACAAATGTTCGCTCAAATAAAACGAACGCGATGCTGGACTCTCCTGTTCGCCGTCGCCCCCGCCAATCCGCGCAGAAGCGACTCGCCGCTGCCGAGTGGCGGCCGGAAGAAGGCGCACGGGCGGCCGGTCGACGCCGCAGCGGGGCGAATTCGGGGCGACGCCGAAGAAGCCGCCAGTCGCCGCTCGGAGCGGGCGGGAGGACGCGGCGGTCGGTCGAGTCGGCGGTCGCTCGAGTGCCCCCGAATGCGGGCGGGCGTTTCGGGTGGAAAGAGCGGCGAGTTCGTGGAAAGAATTGGCGCAAAAACAAAGTGAACGCTCTCGATTGGAGGGGTGGAATCGGCATGCAAAGACGATAGACGTCTTGTTGGAGGACTGGAACAAAGAGAAAACCGCAATATTGAAACTGATTGGTCGGGCGGAATAAAAGCGTCGTTCGCCGATAATAATACAGAAAACAAGCTCTGCTCTTTGCCAGTTCCTTTGGCGTCGTTGGAAAAAAGGCAATGCATTATTCACAACGCATAGAAGCACGGAAACGCCGGAATAAAACGCGGCTTTAAGTACGGTTCGAGCACTCGATTGATTGTCATCTGTTTTTAGTCGTTTCATGAAATCCAAACCATCGACAACACACAAACAAAAAAAAGAAAGCAAGTGGATGATGCGATCGTTTGACCAACAACCATCGTTTCGTCCTGCAAGTAGCTTAGAAGTCACTCGCCGACTTTCATCCACTTTTCCATGTTCGCAATAGCAATGCGAGTTCATTCTTGGGTTACTCGATCTTGCCCATCAATCTGCCCTACACCAAAGCGGCATTTCTGGTAAATTCCACTCGACCCGTTGCGGCAAACCACTTTCCGTCCTCATGACGAGTTAGGGACCGCCAGAACGCCTTCTACCTCTCGGCCCCCTGCCTGCTCCCGCCCGGCCGGCCGAACGATAGAGTGGTCACAAAGCGGGGCGAGCGGACGGGCGGCGGCGGGATGCCGGGCGGGAGTTCTCGCTCGTGTGTCGCGAGTGGGCGGCGAGTGGGCGGACTGCCGGCTGGGGGCGTCCTTCGAGGTCCGTCCGCCCGCTTTCTTCATTGAAGCTCCCATCGGGCGACTCCGCTGACTGCTGCTGCCCGCCCCCAATGGCGGCTAGTGGAAGAGCCGACGGCCG
The DNA here is from genome assembly GCA_024699865.1 of Aphelenchoides fujianensis. Classification (NCBI taxonomy): domain Eukaryota; kingdom Metazoa; phylum Nematoda; class Chromadorea; order Rhabditida; family Aphelenchoididae; genus Aphelenchoides; species Aphelenchoides fujianensis. Next base: position 280,035 of record JAMPIO010000067.1, on the reverse strand, counting down.
ACCGGACGCCCTCGAGCGGCCCCTCGGATGGCGGCGGGCGAGAGCGGAGGTCCCGAGTGGAGCGAAAGAGCGGCCACTCCCCCCGACAATCGAGGGAGAAGCCAGGCGGATCCCCTCCGGTCGGGTCCGCTGTCCACCACTCCGCCCTCCCCGCCGGGCAACAAGCGGGCGGGAGAAGCGGGCGAAGAACCCGACAAACAGCTGCCCGCCCGCTCGGATTGGAGCTTAAAGAAGGCGGGGAGGAGCCGAAAGAAGCGGGCGTCCACGAGTCGAACGGGAAGACGGACGGGAGCGCCGAGAGCGGGCGATCGCGGCGGCGAGCACTCGGGGAGGTCGGCGGGACGAACGAGCGCGGTCGCCGCTCCTCTGCAGACTACTTGGCGTCCGCTGACTACTTCTGATTGGCCGCTTTCCGGGGTACCGCTTGCCGGTAAGCTGCTTTGTCCGCAGAGAGCATACCGGCGAACTTGCAAGAACGCCAATGATAGCGCGTGCAAGAAGTCCTCGCGGAATAACCGACCAGCATTCCGTTTATCACTCCTTGTTGGCGTCTTCGAACTGCCCAAACGAAACGAAGAAGAAAGCTGTTGACAAACGATGGACTGAACGGCGTGAGAAGAAAACCCACCAGTTCCAATCCACCTTGAAACCGGTCGCCTGCTCGCGTCTACTCCCTCCTTCCATCGCTGCAACACTCGAAACACGAACATTCTTCCCGCGGCTGCTGACCGCTTCGATGAGTTGTCGAACGAAATGCGGCCAGGAAGCAACCAAGCGATGTCTATTGTTTGCCGCGAACGACGAATTGTATTCCGCTTGCATTAGTTTGTCGAAGCGGGCCGAGTGAACGCAGAAAAGAAGAGAATTTTCCGTTTAAATCGATCCGAGAAATCACCATTCACGAAAGAACGCACGGCGCTCAACGAAATAACGAGTTTTCCTCCGCAACTCATGAATCTAACGCCGCTTTTTCGTAGACGACGGTCCAGCAAAGTATCCAAACGATCCCAACCTCTTCAATTGCACTACTGCTTCGATTCACCAAGCGGCTGTCCGTGGAACACTCCGTCGACAAGTCAATTTGACGTCTCCGATTCGACCGCCAGCTTCTTTTGTTTGATCCAACGGCCTCTCCGTTCACTCGCCGCTCGAACGGACGGTTCGCCGCGTGTTCCCCGCCGCCCACTTCCTCTCCGGCGCTGCCGCCCGTCCGCCAGCCGAAAGCGAGCGAGCGGAAGGCGGCGGACGGACGAGCGCTCCGCTTTCTGCGGGCCGCCCGGCCGATCGAGCTGCCGGGGGAGACGCCCGCAAGTGGGCGAGCAGGCGGGCGGTGGAGGGCGTGTTCCGGCCGCTCCCCTCCGCCCGCCCGTCCCGTCCACTCACTCGGCGCCCACCTGCCGGCCGCTCCGTTCGTTCGAGCAGCCGAGCGGGCGGTCGGGGCGCGTCCACGAGTGAGCGGCCGCCCCTCCCGCCCTCTTTCGGTCCGCCTCCTCGCCGCCCGCTTACGCTTTCTTTCACTCGGCCGGGTGGGGGCGAGGAGGAAGTGGACCGAGCGGTCGAAAGGAGGCCGACGATCTCGAGCGGGCGGGCGGGTCTTCAGCAAGTGCGGGCGGCCGCCGGAGTGCTCGCGGTCCCGATTGCGCCCGCTGAGAACTCGGCGGGCGGGCGTGCGGGCGACGCGGCGTCCGGCTGGGCGGCGGGCAGTCGGCGCAGGCATTCGTGCGGCTGCCGGTTGGTTGGCGGTTGGGGTTTTTTGGAGAGCTCGCCGGACTGTCGAAACGCGACGGTGCACACGCGGATGGAAGGCGTCATTCATCGGGGCGCAACTTGATGCGATTATCAACCCGAACAGCAGTCGGCAATGAAAGCGAACAATTGGTAGAGGAGCAACCGACGCTTTACACCTAGATTTCCCTTACGGCAAGTGGTTATCAGTTGACTTCATTATATTTCTTGTTTAGAAAAAAGGAGTTATCCGATTCTCCAAGGACGGACGGTATGCGTACAGCTTTTCCGATGATGTCCGCCGCCTCGTCGTTTGTGATTTAGTTCGCAATACACAAATGTTTGTATCCTTAATGTTCTTCTGTTGATCGCATTTCCAGCGTGTTCAAGTCAAATTATCACGTCCGAGTAAGGCTCTTGGAATTCACGATCGTGAATCCTGTAACGATCATTGCTCTCACTACGAACTTTTTGTGGTTGCTCCGTCTGTGCCCCAAAAGTGAGGTCTTTAAGTGGGTACTTTTGGAGCGACAACCACACAAGAACTGCGCTTACGTTTTGAGCCAAACCTTGGGAACAGACTTGAACGTTGAGCAGGCGGTGCTTCAAGGAAGTTTAACCGCACAGCTCCGATGTGTCCATGTGAACGTTGACGATGCGCGTTTGAAAGTCGATTGGACTTACGAAACCCAGTATTCAGCCCACGTCTACCACTTGAGCAAAGACGGTCGTTCGTTGTACGGTCTGTCCCCGTTCAAACATCAACGCTTCACTCTGCAAGTGTTCAACATCGAAACAACGACCTGGAGCACGGCCGCGCTGACTGGAGCGATCGGACAGGTTGGTTTCTCAAGGCTGCGTCAAAACATTTCCTTTTAGCTTCTTGATTCCACACTTATTTGGTCGCAAAAACACGCTTTTCTCAGCGGATTCCAGTGGACTGGCAATGGATGTGGGCGTCGATACCTCGTTTTCCGCTGCACTTTGAAGCGATTGCAATGGGAGAAGTTGCAGATCATGAGCAAGCACATGATCCAGCTTTCTTCGATCCGAAATGCAACGTGCGATCAAGAGAACGGATTGCTGGTCATGTGCGACAACCCGGTGAACAGGATTGAGATCTACCGCCTCCTCTTCAAGCAAGCGTTCCACTGCATTCAACCACTCATCCCCGCTTTCAGCACACCCGACTCGCTCTTGCGCCTTGCAGTGGACGCGCTTCGAAAATCCCGACTCAACGTTCAAGGACCAGAAGGATTCCAGGGGATCATGACGAACGAGTGCGGGAAGAAGATTCTGCCGTCTGTCTACCCCAACATGCAGCCTTTTCCTCGCCGCCGTGTCTAAACAAGTCTTCTTTCTCTCTGCCTGTTCTAATCGATCGAATAAACCGTCCACTTGCCGCTCCCTCCGCCTTCTCCCGTGTTCACTCGCTGTCCCCAACGAGAGGAAAGGGCGGATTCCGCGGGCACACGACGCCCACCCAAGTTAATAAGGATCTACGGCAATTCGTTTATTGCGTTCTGTTCAGAAGCAGAAGGGCAGCAGTCAGTCGAGCAGTGGCGCCAGACCGGTCGAATTGATGGCGTAGTTGAAAGAAACGCGACGAGTCAGCAGAAACCCAAAACTCAGATGAATTGCGGGTCGTCTGTGTACTCCGTGCGCGAGTACTCTCGTACGGGAGCCATTTGCAACGAACAGCGTTCCCATTCGTTCTCCGGCGAGCTGAAGAAGTCGGGGAAGCTGTACTCGTAGTGCCCCATGCGGTTTCTGGTTTATTCACTTTCGCAACAGGAAGAGAAGAAGAACGGGAATCAGCCGCTCGACGTTGCGGTGAGATCAGCGGCAGGAGACGGGCGGCGCCGGTGGGGGATGTGGAGCGGCCGAGTGTACGCGCGTTCGCTTCCATCGCTCGGCGTCTTGGGCGGTCGCGATCCATGGGCGCTTGCGGGACGCGTGCTCGAGACTGGCGTGCTTGTGGAGGTCGTCTTCCCAGCTGGTCGGAGAGCGTCCGGGTGGTTGGCGGGCGGTCGGCGGTCGACGTCCAGCGCGTGGGGCGGACGGACGGTCCATCGGTCGTCGCGGCTGGGGGCGCCGTCGTTCCTCCGCTGATTTGTAGCAGGCGGCCTGGTGGCCCTTCGGGGGCCCGCAACGGCTGGTCCCGAAGATTCCAGGGCGGGCGAGCGAGAGCGGCGGCAAGAGCAACCGACCGCTCGGCTCGGGGGTGACCGCCGGAATGGCCCCATGCGGAAGGCCGCGTTCACTTGCGCCGAGCAGTTCAAGACGTTCGAGCTCTCGATCGGGTCGTGGACGATCATCTCCCGCTCTTCCCAGCGGTCGAACACGGCGTCGGGACGGAAAAGTCGGTCAGGATTTGGATCTGGAAAGAATGCGTGATGAAGAGGACGGCCTGCGGATTTCAACCAGCGGAAGTCGACCGGCGCGCCGTCTGTTCCCGAAGAAGCGATGTCGATCGCGTCCATTCGCAACGCCCACGTGTTTCGTTCCGCTCGCCGCGTGGTCCACTCGCCGCCCGGTTCTTTCGGCTCCCCACCGACCACCAATCGGCGGTAATGACCGGGGCGGGGATGAGCGGTTGTTCGAAGGCCTGCACGAAGATGTTGCCGCTGCCTGGAGCGAGCCCAACAAACAGAAGCTTTCTGTCCGCATCGCCACAGATGAAAGGGTTGCTCTGTCCCGTGCCGAAACCCACCGCTCGTCCAGTACAAGGGCCGCCGCCTCAAACCGCAGTCCGTGAGACTCGAGGTCCAGAAACGGGTCTTTCAGAAGCCCCAAGCTGTCCGCAATCCACTGGCCAACGGCCTTGCCACTCCTCCCGACTCGCCTCAAGCGTTGACGAGTTGGAAGTGGAATAGAACGGAAGATTTGGGGCGTCCGATGCTTCCACCTCCAGCGGGTGTGAACGGGCAGTCGAACGAGCAGAAGCGCGAAAGAAGGCTCTCCGTTCGGCACATGCGCGGGCAATCGGAACGCGGCTGTCCGCAGTTGGAGTCCACCAGCAGCAGCGAATTGTGTTTGAAAAGGAGCTCCCACGTGAAGGTGGACGACTAAAAGTCAAGCGAAGACTGTCGGTCGTGATGTTGAACACCTGCCGGTGTGCGGAAGACGAGACGAACAACGAGAGCAAGAAGGATGCAAGCAATAAAACCCGAGCATTTCAATAAAAGAACACGAGACGAACGAAGTTCGAGCGAAAAGCCGCGAGTGTCGAGCGATAACTCGCGTCTTTGCGGGGCCGAGTCCGAAGTCAACGACGACCAACGATCATCATTTTGGCTTGTTTGCGGACGGCTCTGTTCTGCCTTTATTGCCCGAAGAGCGGTACGCGGTGCTGAAGAATGATGTTTGTTGCAAGACACGACGATTCGTGCTCTCATGCCTCACAAAAAGGACGAATGTGAACAGCCGAGAGGAAGACGGAAGGCTGGTCGTTGGCAAGAAAGTGAACATAGCGGAGATGAAGGTCTACCGCCTGCTCTTCAAGCAAGTCCGTTAGTTCTTTTGCCCACCCTTTCCCGTTTTCAGCATCCCCGACTCGCCCGTCCGCCTCGCCGTGAACACCACCCGCATCCACGAGCCGGAGGAATTCCACGGGCTCATGGCGAGCGAGTGCGGCCGGAAGATGCTCCCTTCCGTCTACCCGAACTGTGGTGTTCTTGTTGTGTTGATCGAATAAACTCCTTGGCGGTTCAAACCTGAAGTCAAACTAATATTCGGTGAATGCGCGGCGGGTGTTGCGGCCGATTGGGGGCACTAGCGCGATGATTGTGCCCTCTTTTCGTCCCTGCCGCTCGTTCTCCCCATTCGGGCGAAATGGGGGCCGCGCAGATGCGAAACGAGGCGCGCGGGCGTTGTTTTCGCCGCGCGGGGCCCCGCAATCCGTCCGCCAGTCACTCGCCGAACGCCCCGCTCGCTCCTTCGGTCCGCGCGGCCGCTCGTGTGCGTCCGCCTTCCAACCGGCAGCGGGACTCCGCATTTCGCTTCCACTCGGATCGGTGCGCGCGCCCCTTGCCGACGCCGCGATCCCCGCTTTTTTCTCGCTGCCCACTCGTTCTGCCCGACCGACGACCCAATACTCGCCGCCCGCTCGGCGTCGCGTCTCTCGCGTGCCCAACGAAAAAAGCCGCCCGCTCGCCGCCGCCCGTCCGAGTGCGGAGATTTCGGCGGCCACCCGCGTCCCCCGCTCGCCTCTTCCCGCCGCTCGTCGAGTCGACTGGACGGGCGTGTTGTTTTCTTTCTTTTTTTTCGATCGATATTTGCGTATTTTGAGCGAGTTGGAGAACAAGAGGATATGAAAAGAACGCTGAAGAGAATTGGATTAAACGGAAGCAGAACCAATAAAAAAAATAATCGGTGTCGTCGTGAACGAAACACAACTTCCGGCGAAATGTCACCACCCTCGGAATAATTTCTGGAATTTTCCATCCTAAACGACTAAAAAAGACCCAAGCGACGCCTCGACGACGTGAACAACGCCGAAATGAAACCTGCTTGCAAGTGTTCGCAGCACCACCCTAACGCCCACCGCCATCCCCCGCCCGTCTGTGCGAAGAGCCGCCCGCTGTGCTCGTCGTCGGCAGCCGGTCGCCCGTTTGCGGCGGGCGGGAGGCGGGCGGGTGGCCGGTCAGTGGGACAGACGAATGGACGGGCAGTCGCTCGAGTTAAGCGAGTAGGAGGAGGATCGATTTCCACAAACAGTAGTGGTTGCAGAGAAGAGTGCGCTCACTGAAACTGGGGCACTAACAGGAAAACCACGCCGCATGCAAGCATCTCCAACGGAATGAACTCATAACTATGTCCCTGGCCTCGACGGGAATTAAAGCGTCCGCGTTTCCGTCGGCAAAGCAAGAAGTTTTGTGTTGTTTAACATTCGCAAGTATTCTTCTACCTGACAGGGGTGTGGACGGAATAAACGAGCAATCACAAGCGACCATCCAAGCAGACCATTTCTACTGATCGCAATTCCGACCACCCGCCGCCCACATGTCAGCCGGCGTCTTCCGACCACCCACCAGCCAGTCAGCTTCGGTTGAAGGCGGCCCGTGGATCGCCGCCCCGCCGGGCGCTGGAGTCCGCTCCGCCCGGCGACTCAGCCGCTGGAGTCCGCGAGGGGCGTCCCGCACTCCCCCACAGAAGAAGCGAGTGGGCGGCGAGTCGCCCGACCGGCCGCCCACTCGGCGGGAAGACGGCCGCTCGAGGGCCCCCGAATGAGGGCGGGCGATCCGCGCGGCCGCTCCTCGCCGCGATCGCCGCCTTCTGCGGCCTCCGCTCGGCGCTGGAATTCGGAGGAGGCGGCGAGTGGACGGCCGAGTCGCCTGCTGCCGCTCGGTCGAGCGACGGCGAAAGCGAGAGGGCGGGCGCGAAGACGCAAGTGGAGAAGTGCAGCATGAATGGTGAAAGAAAGAAGTGGGTGGTGAACAGGCGTAAAGAGCAGACGAACTTAACGAAGAGACGGGATAAACAACTAGCCAAACGGTTGAATGGCAGGACAAACAAGCCTGCGTTCGGTGCGGAATTTTCATTTTGCTCAATATATTCGCTTGTGGAAGGAAAAACCTTACTTTCCATTCTTCCGATTAAGCGCTACCGTACGAAGCGACATCAAACATAAGAAAAAATATTTGTTAGCATTTTCAACGAGATGCTGCAAAGCACATACCACCCTCGAACACTTCTCTATTTCCAAGCGTCTTTAGGGAGCCCGATTTGTGGCCACTCGCCCACCAAACAAAACTAAAAACGAGCGAAGGAACAAGACAACGATGTGTTGAGCGAAGGTTCACTAACGAGTCTGCAAGCGTCGCTGTTTTCCATACAGGGAATGCGCTTTTATGACGTCACATAAAAGGCCTAATCCTCACGGAATAAAAACTGTTTTGTTGCTCTCACAATCTTCCAAGGGACCTTTGCAAAAATCCATCAACACGTTCGTATTCCAAAGACACAAACGCGATGTTGTCTGCGTTTGTTCGCCGTCGCCCCGTCGCCTTGTGCAGAAGCGACTCGCCGCTGCCGAGTGGCGGCCGAAAGAAGGCGGACGGGCGGCCGGTCGACGCCGCAGCGGGGCGAATTCGGGGCGCCGCCGGTCGCCGCTCGGAGCTGGCGGGAGGACGCCGCGGTCGGTTGAAAGGGCGGCCGCCCGAGTGCCCCCGAATGCGGGCGGGCGATTCGCGTAGGACGAGCGGCGAGTTTGTGGGAAGAATTGGTATAAAAGCAACGGAATGCTCTCGCGTGAAAATGTTGAGTTTTGGAATGCGCAAGCAACAACTCTGCAATCTGCGTTGAAATCAACACAGATACTGAAGTAGAGGGAGACGGAATAAACACACAGTTTTAACCGTCGGACACAATAGAGAAACTGACGTGTGTCGCGCTGCTTCATTCGACTTCGTTTAATAAAGGCGATGCAACAGACGAAGATTCTATGCACCTCAACAAGAAATAAACCGCAACAAACAAATTGAATGTGACAATTAATTTGCCGTAAATCTGTTTCAGGTTGCTTAACAGAATCGAACAACCAAGATGCCACAACGACGAAAAGAAGCTAAATGATATAGACATTGTGCGAAAAAAATCTGCTTTGTTCTGCTAGGACTTATCAAACCACTCGGCCAGCATCCGACTTTATTGCTTGTAAAAACGAGTGTTCGTGCTTTTGTTAACGCATGTCCAGCAATCACGTTCGAAACACCCCGGTGTTCATTCCATTCGACCACCTTCCACCGCGATCGCCTCATCCATGCCCGCTCTGCCTTCCCCACCATTGCCCGCCCGGCGACGATCCCCCGCCTCCTCCCGACCGGCCGGCAGAACAAGCGAGTGGCCACGAAGCGGGGCGAGTGGACGGGCGGCGGCGGGATGCCGGGCGGGAGTTCTCGCTCGTGTGTCGCGAGTGGGCGGCGAGTGGGCGAACTGCCGGCTGGGGGCGTCCTTCGGGGTCTGTCCACCCGCTTTCTTCGTTGGAGGTCCCATCGGGGCGTCCCGTCGGGTCGAACGGGCGATCGGCCGCCCCGTTTTGCCTGCGGCAGTGGACGGGGCCCCCGGTGGACGAGCCGACGGCCGACCGGACGCCTTCGAGCGGCCCCTCGGTTGGCGGCGGGCGAGAGCGGAGGTCCCGAGTGGAGCGAAAGGACGCCCCCTCCCCCCGACAATCGAGCGAGAAGCCGGGCGGATTCCCTCCGGTCGGCTCCGCTGTCCACCACTCCGCCCTCCCCGCCGTGCAACAAGCGGACGGGAGGAGCGGGCGAAGAACCCGACAAACAGCCGCCCTCCCGGTCGGATCGGGGCTGAAAGAAGGCGGGGACAAGCCGAAAGAACTCGCTTTTTGTCGCCGTCCACGAGTCAAACGGCAGGAAGGGCGGGAGGGCCGAGAGCGGGCGATAGGGAAGACGGGACGATTAGGCGGCCGTCGCTCTTCTTCGGTTTCTTTGCCGTCAACCGCTCACTGCCAACCTCCGACCGACACGCGATCCACCGCCCGCTTTCCGTGGGAACAGAAGAGTGACGAGCACGACCACGGAATAATTTTGTGCCCAATGATGCACTGTTGAACGGCAAACGCGCAGACCGCAACTCCACAAACGAAATGGAAGAACTAGTATACGCGTGGTACGCCGAATAACTGACCGTTAACCTGATCCATGATCCCATCGATGGCATCTTCGACTTGCTCGACGAAACGAAGAAAAAAACTGTTGGCGGTCGAAAGACTCAACGGCATGAGAAAAGAACCGCCGAGTTCCAATCCCTTTTGAAACAAGCCGGGTGTTCGCATCCACTCCATTCTTCCATCGATGTAACTCTCGAAACACGAACACTCTTCCGTGGGCAAAGAGCGATCCGGTGGGTCGTCGAACCAAATGCGGACAGGAAGCGAAGGATCGGCGTTTATCTCTCCCACAGAACGAACCAACGAGCGGAAGAAGGCAACAAATTTGAAACCGTTGGCACTAGCTGATTGGTGTGCGCTTCGAGACAATTGGTATCGCATAAACGGAATAAAAAACATTCACCTCACAGCAATTCATCAACTAGACGCCGCTCATCGAAGCACAACAAAAATATTCCCGAACTACTCTAATCGCCTAGCTGCTTCGACTTGGCGCGCGGCTGTCCGCAAAACACTCGACTGATACTCTTTCATTCTGCAGCTCCAATCCGACCGGGCGCTTCTTTCGTTCAACCCAACAGCCGCCCGCCCACTCGTCGCTCAAACGTCCCGTGCGCCGACTCGTTCTCCCCCGCCTGTTCCACGCCGCCCGCTTCCTCCCCGCCGCTGCCGCCCGCCCGGCGCCCGAAAGGAGCGAGCGGAAGGCGGCGGACGGACGAGCGCTCTGCTTTCTGCGGGCCCGGGGGGAAGACGGGGGCGGGAAGGGGGTGAGCAGGCGGGCGGTGGAGGGCGTGTTCCGGTCGCTCCCCTCCGCCCGCCCGCCCCGTCCACTCACTCGGCGCCCACCTGCCGGCCGCCCCGTTCGTTCGAGCAGCCGAGCGGGCGGTCGGGGCGCGTCCACGAGTGAGCGGCCGCTCCTCCCGCCTTTTTTCGGTCCGCTTGCACGCCGGCCGCTCGCCGCTCCCTTCCACTCGGCCGGGTGGGGGCGAGGAGGAAGTGGGCGCGAGGGTTCGTTTCGACGGCCACTCGTCGCTTGAGTGCCGCCCGTCAGCTCGAAGTGAGCAGCCGGCGGGAGGACGGAGAAGAGGCGGCGGGAGGCCGAGCGGGAAGACCGACCGCGTGGCCGAGTGGATTCTGCGGCGGAACTCCGCCCACTCAAAAGGGAAGGGAGTTCTGCACGAAGGAGGCGGGCGGCATGCAGTGGGGGACGGCGGCCTGCACGCAACGAAGAGAGGGCGGGCGGGAAATCTTGTTCGTGCCGCCCACTCGCCGCTCAGCTCGTCGCTGTGCTCGCGAACGGGCGGCAGGAGGACGGCGCCCTCTCGCCGCCGAACGATTGGAGGAGGGAGCAGAGGAAGGCGGGCGTTGCGGCCGGCCACTCGCCTCTCCGCCTGCTGGAGGACGGGCGGGCGAGAGCGCTCAATGACCGGCCGTTTCGAGTCAACTGATGGGCGCGTGGATTCTTCCGCGCACATGCTATCGCCGCCTTTTGTCATCCCGGGCGGCACTAGTGAATGCCCTCAAATCAGGCAAGCCCCTAAGCCTGGCGCAACCGATTGGACACCTGATTAGAACTCTTTATTGCGCTTGAACAATAAATCCTCTCTGCCGACCACTCGGCTGACGGCGGCTTTACCCCTTATAAAAATGGAATTCAAGCGGCGTGTTCTTGTAGGTGGCCGTGTACTGAGCGCGGAGTCTGTAGATTTCGAACGGAGGGATCGATTTGGTGAATTGCACAAGCCCCAAGTCGCCGCTTAAAAAAGCCTCTGCTGTTTCCCACTCGAAAGGCGACGCCGGCTGAAAGCGGTGGATGAGACGAGACGGCACGACCATCAACTCTCGCCGTTTGAAGACGCACAGCGAGCTCCACGCCTTCGATCCGTTCACCGCCGTTCGCCGCCACATCGACCAGAAAGCGCGCCCAATCGAACAATCCGCGAAAACGCCGACTGAACTCGTCATTCGACTGGAAGAATCGAGAACACGCGTGGAACAGCGGAAGAGGCAAGAACCTTGTTGGAGTGCCACAAATAGGCGCGCGGCTTGAGCACCAGTTGGATCGTTGGGTTGATTGCCCGAAGTGCACGCAAGTTCTCCACAAATCTCGAAGGCATTTCTTCAAACTCGCCGCTTTTGTTTGAATGAATTCTCCAGATCAATTCGATGCATTCGATGGCGTCGTTCCGCTTGAAGCTGCAAGAAAAGAATGAGAGCCAAGCGTCCGGGAAGAAGCAAACGAACGGTTTCTCGGCGTCCGCTCGGTCGAAACCACACACTCTGTCGATCTGCAGCACACGCGTGGGCAGACGAAACGCCAGGGCGAGGTCTAAAAGCAGACGAGTAGAAGAAACGTGCAGAAGACTCTTCTACGAACGACTGGCCGAGGGGTACTGGTCAGTGACCGCAACGCAATCCATCACCGATTTCTGCTACATGAGCATCGGGAACAAACGCTCATTAAAGCAATGCACAAACGCGAGCTTCCCCTTGAGCACGTCCGTGGCGTGTTTGTCCAGCGGCTCGCGCACGTGCCAGGAACTCACATCCAAGTGCACTTTCGAGATGCGCGGATTGCCTGCAAGAAGAATGAGGTGAACGGCCGGTAGGCTCACGTTTGATGGCCGCCCATACGTGCTGATGACGGCGGAGCTCCTCGCCAATGGTGAAGGTGTCCTCCTCGTCGCCCTGTTCTTTGTCGTCTCCGTTGTACGGCCGCACAAGGATGCAAGACGCGGTCCTCACAAACGAAAACAACAGGCCGGCGTCTTCTGCGTGCTCCAAACGACCGGCTCTCTCGAGCGCGCACTCGATTCCTTCGATGTAAACCCCTCGCCGATCAAATGAAACGGAAAGTGTGGGTCTCTCCTCTCCGTCCAACTCCTCCGCAGAGACGGGAGGGCTATACAAATGGTCCAAGAAGCGGCGGCTAATGAGAAAAGTGCGGTGTCTGCGGAAGCGAGCAGCTGAGTCCTCTTGCTCGTCGACAGAATCATCCGGCCGAAAGCGACTGTAGAAATCGCGCTTTCGAAATTGCAGACACCGCGACACGACCTTCGGGCGTAAAGAAGGGCCGTTCATTGTCTAGACGTCAAAAGAATGAGACCGCTCGACCAAACAACAAGCACGACGTGGAGTGCACAAATTAGGCGAGCTGGTCGAAACGAAAAAAAGTCGTGGTCGGAAGCGAGAAAGCAACGAGCGGGTCTGAATAGCGGTCGAAACACGGCATAGAGAACGGGGGATGAAACGGCAAACAAGCGAATGCAACGTCAACACACCGCGCACGAAGGAGTGGTTTGTTTACACACGAAGGTGATGGCGGTCGTCCGCCCGCTTGCGGGCAAAGCGGTGGAGAGGTTTGCCTTTCTTTTCGGCTTATCGGCCTATGATTCACGGAACGGAAGTTTGCCGCCGCTCAATTGTCTCTTTCATTCCGGTCTCCAATTGGTCTTAAACAGCCCGTTTTTTGGGCTCGGTCCCAAAGAGCGTCAATCTATCGGCCTCCGGACGATCGGCGTCTGCGAGCCGGGGTTCCGCTCAGCCACATTCACACAAAACACAAGTGACCACCTTATCAAAAATAGAACGTCGTAGAATTCCGCCGTTTCCATTGGCATTCTGGGTGTCAATTCTAACGACACAGAAAAAGCTCGTCACCAGCTCGGCGGGCAGTCGGAGGCGCCCGGCGGCCACGTTCCTTTCGGTGATCTCCGGCTCTTTTGATCCGCCGGCCGTCCATTTGAAGTGGGAGGTCGACTCGCGTCTGCAGTCGTTCACTCGGGGCGGGCGGGCGGCGGGATCTCCTGCTCGTCGGTTGATTCGATCGAGCGGTGGGGGCGGCCGCCGGAGTGCTCGCGGTCCCGATTGCGCGCGCTGAGAACTCGGCGGGCGGGCGGGGGACGCGGCGGTCGGCTGGGCGGCGGGCAGTCGGGCGCGGGCATTCGTGCGGCTGCCGGCTGGTAGGCAGTCGTGTGTCTTTTTGGAGAGCTCGCTGGAATGTCGGGCAGCGGCGAGTCGTCGGCAAGCAAAGTGATGTTCTGACGGCCGAGCAGACCCCACTGTCAAAGAAAACGGGCGGCGGATTTACCGAAGCGAAACGCGTGTTTCTGCACGAGTCGGCGAGGTCTTCGATGGGGTCGCATATTTGAATCACTGATGGGCAATGTACAAAGAAAAACGGCGTTTGATCTTGGAGTTCGCGTAGTCGACGCGATTTTTGTTTAATTTCGATTTTTATGAATTTCCGCTCTTATCGCTGCGAGCATGGCTCCGGTGGAGCGCATTGTACAGCTCCCTTCGGACGTGTGCGGCTGCAAGGCGTGCTGGAAGCAACAAAATCCGAAGTTGCGAGATCACAAGCGGCAAGATCCTGTTTTCTACGAGTGGCAAGATGTGAGGGCCTTTTTAATCTGAACCCTGATTCATTTCGTGTGCTGCTTTCAGGCTTGCAACCAGGCGCGTTGTTCGGCAGACGGCCGGTACATGTTCGTCTTCATTGTGGGCGAAAAGCTGATCGTTGTGGATCTCGTGCATAACACGCACAAGTACGTGCTTTTGCTATTCGTTCATCAACATTCAGTGTTGTGTTTAGGCTGTTGGTTCCGCAAGTGGAGTGGTCTTCAAGCACCGTTATCTGCGACGTTGTACTCGTTAATTATACGACCCTTCTCGTTTGCACTTACTTCGATAGTGTGGTCAAACTGCATTTGCTTCGTCTATGCGAGCACGATGGAGTATACGAACGCGTTCTTCTTCATCGCTCGGAGCACCAACACTTTGTGTCCTACGCTCTCACGGAGATCGTCGGTCGTGACGTGGACGTGAAACGGGCGTTTCTTTCTCTGCATCCGCTTTGTGCTCGTTAGTGCATCCTCCGTGTCAACATCGACGACGCCCAAGCGGAAGTGGACCACGAAGTCACGCCCCCAGATCACGGCGCTTTCCGTTGTGTTCAGTTGAGCCCCGATGGACGAACACTGCACGTTGTACACGAAAACAAACCCGCATTACTTCACGTTTACTCGCTGCAGCAGCGAAAATGGACGAAAGAGAAGTTGGACGACAGCGTGTTGAGCAAAACGGTGATTTCTCTTGCTTCTCGTTCACATCCATTGCTTTCTTTGTATTCTAGGACTTCAGGATGGATTGTGTTCATTCCACGCAATCGATGTATCTAAAAGAACCGGACTGTTCGTACGCTTCTCGATTTTTCCGTTGCAATCTCGCGACCAAGAAATGGGAGATTGGTCGCATCAATGCGGTAGACGTTCATGCTATCTCGTCGATCATCAATCCAACGGACGGAGAGCAAAACGGCATTGTGGTAATTAAGAAGTACGAAATGCGACGAGTCGACGGTCAGCCGCGCACCACCCGCTTCAAAATCGAGCGTCTCATGTTTCGGTTCGTCCACTTCCTTTCCGCTCGTCCGATCACTTCATCCGTTTTCAGCCGCCCCGACCCGCTCCGGTTGCTCGCCCTGCTGGCCTTGCGGAAGAGCCGCGAGGGAGTGGGCGGAGAGGAGGGATTCCACGCGCAGATCAACCGGCCGCCGCTCAAGACGCCGCTGCAGAAGTGGGCGCCCGTCCACTTCGAGCAGATGGCGCCCGTCCCCGTCCGCCGCTTGTGGTAGTGAAGCGAGAGTATCTTGATGCCGAATGATGTGTCGCTTCTTCATCATTTCACAGCTCGCTTCGCTCGCCAATCTGATTGCCCGCCGTTTCTTCCGTCTGTCAATAAATTTTCTTTACTCGTCCCAACTCGAATCAATTGAACGTGCAACGCAACATCGAGGGCCAATCGAGTCGAAAGAAACGCAGTGAGCAGTGAGGAAGCCGGCGGCCCCACACAAATTGCGGCTCGTCCGTCCACCTCGTCGCCCGGAAGTCTCGCAGGCGGGCGGCCTTCAGGAAGCAGCCGCCCCCACAGAAATTGATTTGGGCCGAGCAGTCGATCGAGTGGCGCCTTCCGAGCGGGGCGATCACCCCGCCGCCTCCCACCTGCGAGCGAGAGGAGCAGCGGGCGGCCCACGCGTTCCGTCGGCCGGCCGCTCGATCCACTCGCCGCCCGGTTCTTTCGGCTCCCCACCGATCACGCGGGGATCATTCGGAGATCGAAGGCCTGCCCGAAGAAGCGGGCGGTGGAATCGAACGGCTGCCGACCGCTCGTCCACCTCCTCGCCGAGCACGAGGGCCGCCCGTCGACCCGCAGGCCGTCGGTCTCTTCTTCTGCCGGGCGAGCGGCGAGTGGTGGGGATTCGTCGGGTATTCGGCCGCCTCCTTCTCCACTCGGAGGGCAGCCGGCCGAACACACGCGCCTGTCCGCAGTCCGAGAATCGAGTGGAGAGGGCGGCCGACTGCTTTCGAGGCGGAAGGAGGGGGAACGAGTGGTGGGTGGACGGAAGACCCACTCGCACTCGAGCTTCTTTCAAGGGCAGCAGGAAGGCGGCGGGAATTCGGCGGAAAGAAGGCGGCCGCAAGCGAGTCGACCGACCGCCCGGTTCTCCGCAACGCGGCGCCTCGAAGCCGCCGAATCGCCGCTCGATCGTCGACTTTCGCGCGTCTTTCGAGTCCTCCTGTGCGCCTCTCTTTTGATCGCGTGTTTCTTCCCCGTTAAGAGCGTCCTTCTGCGGCCTCAAGCAATCGATTCTTGCTGCTGTGAGTGGGCGGAAGCGGCGAGCAGTGGAGAACGGGCAAGACGGTCGTGCGGCTTCCCGGCTGTGGAATCCCCGTGCAGCCCAGCGAGTGGGGAGTCCACCGAGAGGGCGGCAGAAGGCGCCCACTCGCCCGGACGAGCGGTCTGATCGCTCGGGAGGTGCCCGGAAGGCCGCTCGGCCCGCTCGATGGGGCAGACACACGCCTTCCCGCAGGTCGTTGTGTTGAGCGCCCTCTGCTTCGTCCCGGGGATTCTTCGCGTTCAGATCACTCGCTCGGCTTCCACCTGCTGCTCGTTTCTGCCTTCCGCCCGTGCGACTGCCCACTCACTTGGAGGACGAGACGCCCGCCTTCTTCCGCACAGAGCAGTGCGGAGGAGAGCCCAAGAGAAGAGCGGAGCGATCGGCGGGGAGGTGGACGAACAGAGGTCGTTGTGCGGGCATTCGACCGGGGGATTGGCGGGGGGATTGGTGCCTGCCCCGCTCGTCCCCGTCGTTCAGTTCGAACAGCTCCTCCGGTTGAGGAAGACGGCCGGCCGAACGGAACGCGTGGGCCGTTCGAGTGAACACAAGCGAGGAGCGGACGATCGAACGAGTGACTCGGCGCTTCTTTCCACCCGCTTCTTCGGCCGACCGCTTGGGGGCGATCACGGGCGACGTCCCCGAGCAGCGGCACGAAGCGGACTGCTCGGCGCGAGTGGAGCTGGAGTCCCGTCTCGGCGACCACGAGCTCCGATTTCCGCCCGCTTTCGTGCGGTCGCCGGACGGAGAAGCCGCGTGTTTCCTCCGACTTCTCGCCGTCCGCCCGGTTGTTGGGGTGATCGCTGGAGTGCCGCGTGGGGAGTCCTCTTGGAGTTGCCCGCTTGGAGCGGCCGTTCGGTCGAGTCGCTTCCATCTCCGCTGCTCGACGGCCGCTTTATTCACTCGTGGACCGACGGCTCGGCTCGTCCCACCCTACCCATTGGGGCCAAAGCCGTCCGACCGCTCCGTTCGAGTCGCCTCCTCCCGACGGCCACTCGCAGCTGCCCGGGCGCTTTGGACGCCGTTCGAGCCGCCCATCCCGCACTGGAATCTCCGCCGCCCGCGGCAGTGGACGAGTGGGCGGCCGTCTGCGAGAGGGAGCGGCCGCCCTCTTCGACCACCAGCGGGCGGCTCGTTCGATGCGGAGCGGCGAGAAACGCGGCGAGTTCCGTTGACTCGGCGGCCGTCTGCGATGCGCCGAGTGGAGCGTTGCGTCCGACTGTTGGCTTCTTTTTTTCGTGGACATCGGCGTCGTTTTGGAGAGCAAAGCGGGCGGCCTCAATGGAAGAAGAGACGCGATCTCCAGTGTGCACGAATCCGCGGGCTCTCGCTTGCCGCCGAGTGATTCGCAGAGCGAAAGGTTTGCCGCCCGCTCCTCTGTCGAAGTGGAACGAATTGCTGGGGAAGAAGGTGGAATACTCGGATTCTTTGCTTTCATTCCACAGCGACCGTCCGCTCACTGCTAAGCACAACTAAATGAATTCACCGCTTTGAAGGTTGAAAGGACGAGCAAAACGAGTGCTGATCGACGCGACTCGCCCGGCTTTTCGGCTGCGATCGTCGGCACGCGTCTTCCCGCTCCGAATGCTTCCGCTTTCTTTCAAACGATGCCCTCTTCTGGGTTGCAGGTCTTTTTTTTATTCGCTGTTGTTGGAGTTCATTCCGCCCATCTGTTGCTGGACTCCTTCTTTTCGTAGTGAACGTGGGCCGCCCTTTCCGCCACTCCCGGCCGCTCTTTCCACCTTCTCGTGGCTTCGAGCTGCGGCCACTCCCGCCAGCTTTCTGCCCGCTCACTCCCGCTTCTGCCGCGTGGAACACTCGCTGCTTGCAGGGGACTCGAGAGCCGCCTTCCACTCGCCGTCCACCTCGTCGAGCGGAGCGGCCGGTGGATCGCCGACCGCCTGCTGCTCTCGGCGGACGAAACGAACGGCCGGGAACTCGCGGCCGCCGCCTTCGTGTTCGGCGGGCAGTTGGACGCGCGGTACGGGCCTCCATCCCATCGTTTCCTTCTTGCTGCAGCTGCCGAATGCGGGGATCGTCGGACTCGCCCCGGGAAGACGAAGTTTCGTTGTGCAGGCCTTCGACCGCCGCCTCCTCCCCGCTCTCGTCCTCACGGTCGTCCAGCCCGCTCTCTTCGGCCGGCTGCTCGTCGGCCGATCGGAAGGCGTGGGCGTTGCGGGTGGTCGAGGTCGAGATTTCCTCTCGGGGACCCCACGACCGACCGCTCGCCCTTCGCTTCGGCCGTCCATTGGCACGCGGTCTGCTTCTCGCTCTCACGCTTCTTTGCAGCTGCAGCTGACTGCCGGAAGAGCGGGCGTTCGATCGGCGGGCGGCCTGCGGAATGGTCGCTTCGATTCGTTCGACCACTCCTTCCACACGAGCTTTCGAGTCGAGTGGGGGATCACGAGCAGCGCGTTGATGGAGGACGACGAGGAGGGCGCTGAGCTTCGAGTTGCTTTGAGCCTGAGTGTGGAAAACGGACACGATGGCGAGTTTCTCGTCCGTTGCGACAAGCCGCCAAACAAAACGGAGATCTACCGCCTACTCTTCAAGCACGTCCTTTCTTGAATTCGCCCACTCATCGCCGCTTCCAGCAGTCCCGACTCGTTCCTCCGTCTCGCCGTCGATGCTCTCCGCAGATCGAGACTCCACATCCAAGGTTTCGAGGGATTCCACGGGATCATGACGAGCGAGTGCGGCAAGAAGATTATTGCCTCCGTGTACCCGAACTGTGGAGTGCTTGCTGTGTTGATCGAATCAATTCCTCTGTTGGGTTCGCAGTTCAAACATGAATTCAAAGGAATATTCGGTGAATGCGCGTCGAGAGTTGGGCCGATTGGGGGCATTAACGCGGTGATTGTGCCCGCTTTTCGTTCCTGCCGCTCGCTCTCCCCATTCGGGCGAAATGGCGGCCGCGCAGATGCGAAACGAGGCGCGCGGGCCTCGCGATCCGTCCGCCAGTCACTCGCCGAACGCGCCGCTCGCTCGTTCGGTCCGTTCGGCGGCTCGTGTGCGTCCGCCTTCCAACCGGCAGCGTGACTCCGCATTTCGCTTCCACTCGGATCGGTGCGCGCGCCCCTTGCCGACGTCAAAATCGCCGCTTTTTTCTTGCTGTCCACTCGTTCTGCCCGACCGACGACCCAACACTCGCCGCCCGCTCGGCGTCGCGTCTCTCGCGTGCCCAACGAAAAAAGCCGCCGGCCCGCCGCCCGTCGGAGTGCGGAGATTTCGGCGGCCACCCGCGTCCCCCGCTCGCCGCTTTCCGCCGCTCGGCGACTCGAATGGACTGAAAGGTTGGTTTCTTTTCTTTTGAGTGTTTGGAGCGAGTTGGAAACGAATCAATTGGCAGAAAAGAATAGCAAGGAATAAGGAAACGAAGGGAAATGTACGCGTGCTAAAAATTATTTTTGCCGGACCAAAAACATTGCATCAGCCGCAACTGGGCGCTCCAAATTTCTCGTTTGCAATAAAATAAAAAAGGGACCAAAACGAAATATATCCAGACACTGTCTAGTCCAAACGACAAAAGAAGATCCCATCGACAAGGTCATCAACGTCGCAATGTAAACTGGACGTCGGCCGAGAGACGCTCGATGAAAAGATTGTTCTGCAGTAGGAAGAACGATCACATCAGCTCTTTTCTTCTCACTACTTGTATAACCATCACGCCCAGCTGTTGCCAGCAAGGACAATAGAATTGTTGATTGAGGGCGCTATGCCGGAATAATTCCACGTTTAAACACGGTCCATTTTTCGCTTCTTTAGAAACCTTCAACCCACATCGATCGAAAAGAGGAAAGCCGCCGACCAACTCGACAGACGACCATTGGAGTTTGCAGCTGTTCCGAACAGCAGCATTGACGCCCGCCATCTCTCGCCTGTCTGTCCGAAGAGTCGCTCGCTGTGCTCGCCGTCGGCTGCCGATCGCCCGTTTGTGGTGGGCGGGAGGCGGGCGGCCAATCGCGAGACGGACGAGTGGACGGGTGGTCGCTCGAGTTACGAGTGGAACGAGACCCGAATGGCGAAAGAAAGGTGGTTGCAACGGAAATAGCGAACACCTGTAGAAGTGGAGTGAAAGGAGAGCAGTGCGAATGCTGTTGGACGATTTAACCCATGTATGAGAGAATAGAGACGCTTCAAACTGAAACAAACAAGTCTGCTTTTACGAAACAACGCTCACGGAATAAAAGATCCACGCCCGCGCGTTTTGTCCGGAATTCGATCGTTGTTTCTTCCACGAGCCGCAGCGCTCCTTTATTCAACAACATCAACGACCTCAAACAACACGATCCACACCGTTTTCAACCAAGCAACCAATAAGAAACTGGCATTTCCACTGCCCGCCCGCCCAATCGCTAACCTGCCGTCTTCCCGCCGCCCACCCGCCAGCCAGCCTCCGTTGAAGGCGGCGCGTGGATCGCCGCCCCGCCGCCGGCCGTCGGCTCCGCCCGGCGACTCGGCCGCTGGAGTCCGCGAGGGGCGTCCCGCACTCCCCCACAGAAGAAGCGAGTGGGCGGCGAGTCGCCCGACCGGCCGCCCACTCGGCGGGAAGACGGCCGCTCGAGGGCCCCCGAATGAGGGCGGGCGATCCGCGCGGTCGCTCCTCGCCGCCATCGCCGCCTTCTGCGGCCTCCGCTCGACGTTGGAATTTGGGGGCTGGCGGCGAGTGGACGGCCGAGTCGCCTGCTGCCGCTCGAGCGATCGACGGCGAAAGCGAGTGGGCGGCAGAAAAGAAGCGAGTGGACGCGCGAAAGATGAGTGGAGGAAGAGCGGAGTGGGCGGCGGAAAACTGCGAGAAGCGGCGGCAGATCGCACCATATGAATTCAACGACGGGCCGGAGGGAAGAAGTAGGTGCGAGGGGGGCGATTATTTACAAGACCACCGACATATCATTGTTCCCGGAATTACCTCACCGCTCAGAACCACCGTTAGTCAAGGTGATAATCCTTACCGCCAACCGACTCCACTGATTGATCCCGACCGTTCGATCAATGTCAAAGAAGAAAAGAATCCCCCCGCATACCGACTTTTGCAAAACGGCACACGGCAGCCGCCTATTCCAACGAACTATTATTTTCGGTAGCTTACAACAAGCACGGTTCGTGCACACTCAGCCCCAGAAAAAGGAAAACAAACGAGCTTAAGGAGGAGAAAACGCTGCCTTCAAGCGAACGTTTGCTCCTAAATTGGGAGAAACCGTTTCTTTTCCAAACATTAGCTAGATTCTCGGCGCACCAACGAGCCGGAATAAACGACGCGATTCCCTTCCCTGGCAATTTCGCAAAAAAGCTGACGTAAACACTCGTGCTGCTACAAGCAAAACGACCGCAAAGCTGGACGCTCTCCTTCGCCGTCGCTCCGTGCAGAAGCGACTCGCCGCTGCCGAGTGGGGGCCGAAAGAAGGCGGACGGGCGGCCGGTCGACGCCGCAGCGGGGCGAATTCGGGGCGACGCCGAAGAAGCCGCCGGTCGCCGCTCGGAGCGGGCGGGAGGACGCGGCGGTCGGTCGAATCAACGGCCGTCCGAGTGCCCCGAACGCGGCGGGCGAGTCGAGTGAAGCGGGCGGCAATTGCGTGAAGAGAAACGAGCAGTGAACAAATGGTATGCTCGCCGATTGAAAGTATGAAATGTCGAAGATGAGGGATGCTCTCAAATATTCGTTTGACAGACAAAGCGAGGAACATAACGTTGACTTGGAAAAGGCCACCCTGAACGGGATAAAAACGCCGTGTGTTAAAAATTGCAACAAACGGAAGTGCAGCGAGTGCTGCTGCCGCTTATTCGGCTCCGTCCATGAGAAAGCAAGACACACAAGTCCAGTCGATGACGGCCTCGGAATTCGGAATAAACAGCAGACTGCGAGACGAATAGTGCAGTGAATGATCGTTCATCTGTTCTTGACCACGTCCTCAAACCAAAACAAGCGGCAAGGCGCAGACAAAGATAACAGCAAACTAACGTCGCAATCAGTCGGCAAGCGACCGTCGTTCATTCGACAATCAACGGCCGCAATTATTCGAACTTTTCCTCTCCTCACCGTTCTTGTGTCAACATTTTATGATCGTGATTGGCACTCCTGCTTTTCACGGGCAATCCCCGTTTGCTCCCAGCACCCGCCTCAACGACAACGATCCCCGCTTCCTCCCGACCGGCCGGCAGAACGAGCGAGTGGCCACGAAGCGGGGCGAGCGGACGGGCGGCGGCGGGAAGGCGGGCGGAAGTTCTCGCTCGTGTTTCGCGAGTGGGCGGCGAGTGGGCGGACTGCCGGCTGGGGGCGTCCTTTGGGGGCCGGCCACCCGCTTTCTTCATCAGAGGTCCCATCGGGGCGTCCCGTCGGGTCGAACGGGCGATCGGCCGACCGCCCCGTCCTCCCCGCGGCAGTTGACGGGGTCTCCGGAGGAAGAGCCGACGGCCGACCGCCTGCCTTCGAGCGGCCCCTCGGATGGCGGCGGGCGAGAGCGGAGGTCCCGAGTGGAGCGAACGAACGGCCACTCGCCCCGACAATCGAGCGAGAAGCCGGGCGGATCCCCTCCGGTCGGCTCCGCTGTCCACCACTCCGCCCTCCCCGCCGGCCACCAAGCGGACGGGAGGAGCGGGTGGAGAACCCGACAAACAACCGCCCGATCGGGCAGAAGAGACGGCCGCCATTGGTCGATGAGGAGGAGCGGAGAACTCGCTTCTTGCCGCCGTCCACGAGTCGAACGGGAGGACGGGCGGGAGGGCCGAGAGGTGGCGAGCGGGGCGGGGAGCAGTCGCGGAGAGCGGCCGTTGCTCCTCTACGGGCTCTCCGACGCCAACTTTTCGTGTGGAGGGGCGCGAAAAGCGGCCACGTGTTACACTTGTTGCTCTCCCGCCATCAATAGTAACGTCGTGAACATCCGCGTCCCCGCGGAATAACCGCCCTCCAATCACGCCTATGACTCGCTGTAGCAGCCTTCGATCTGCCCGACGAAACGAAAAAGAAAGCATCAGAAAGAATGACGCAGCACTGATCGGAACTAGGAAAAACCCCCGACCTCCAGTTCGTCTCAAAGAAGCCGGTTGTTCGCGTCCACTCCCTCTTCCCGCGGATGCAACGCTCGACACACGAACACTCTTCTGTGAGAACAGAGCGACACCACGGGTCGCCGAACGGATGCGGGCAGTAGGCGAACGAGTGACGTCGACCACGCGCAGAGAACCAACAAGTGAGCGGAGTAATGAATGAGTTGAAGGCCGTTGGGACGAGCTTGTCAAAACGCGGAACCTCTAGCTCACCGAGCGTCTTCGGAATAAAAAGGAATTCCTAGCAACCTATCACTTAACCGATCTTCCAGCAACAACAACTGCCTCATAAAGTCCTCAACCACTTCAATTGGATGACTTCGACATGGCCTGCAGACGTGCGTGAAACGCTCGCATGCTCACCTCTCCTATTCGACGGGACGCTTTTTCCGCGCGCTCTCCGCCGCCGCTCTCTTTGTTCTTCCGCTTGATCCAAGAACCGCCCGCCAACTCGCCGCTCGAACGAGCGGTCCGCTGTCGCGTTCTCCGCCGCATTCTCCCCCGCGTGTTCCCTGCCGCCCGTCCGCCGGCCGAAAGGAGCGAGCGGAAGGCGGCGGACGGACGAGCGCTCCGCTTTCTGCGGGCCGCCCGGCCGCGCGCAAGTGGGCGAGCAGGTGGGCGGTGAAGGGCGTGTTCCGGCCGCTCCCCTCCGCCCGCCCCGTCCACTCACTCGGCGCCCACAGTCGGCCGCCCCGTTCGTTCGAGCAGCCGAGCGGGCGGTCGGGACGCGTCCACGAGTGAGCGGCCGCTTCTCCCGCCTTCTTTCGGTCCGTCTCCTCGCGCCCGCTCGCCGCTCGCTTCCACTCGGCCGGGTGGGGGCGAGAAGGAAGTGGACGGGGCGGGGGTTCGTTTCGACGGCCACTCGTCCCTCGCGTGCCGCCCGTCCGCTCGAAGTGAGCAGCCAGCGGGAGGACGGAGAAGAGCGGCGGGAGGCCGAGCGGGAGGACCGACCACGTGGCCGAGTGGATTCTGCGGCAAAACTCGGCGCGACTGCCCACTCGATCGGGGGGAGTTCTGCACGGAGGAGGCGGGCGGCGTGCAGTGGAGGACGAGCGAGTGGGGCCGCCTGCACGCAACGAAGAGGGCGGGCGGGAGATCTCTTTTGTGCCGCCCACTCGCCGCCCAGCTCGTCGTTGTGCTCGCGGACGGGCGGCCGCCGCACACGAACCGCCCGGCGGAAGGCGGCCTCTCGCCGCCGAACGAGCGGAAGAGAGCGCGGAGGAAGGCGGGCGTTGCTGCCGGCCACTCGCCCCGCCGCCTGCTGGAGGCCGCTCGTCCCCGTTCGAGCGAGCAGACCGCCGGGAGGACCCCGCATTCGCCCGTCGCTCCCGCTTCGTCCACTCGTCCGGCGGTCTGCCCGCCCGGACGGTCGTTTGTTCCACGGGGAGGCCGCACTGGAATCTCGTCAACCCATTGGAGGACGCGGCCACCAGCCGGCCGGCCGCCCTCTTCGATCGCAAGTGGAAGCGAACTGCCGGGCGTCCACTCCCGACCGGGCGGCCGCCACTCGAACGAGCGAAAGAATCCCCACGCGGCTTCTCGGCGGCCGTCTCGTGCGTTCGGATCGACGGCGGCCGGAGCGAACGGCGACCTCCAGCCGGCGGCCACTTCCGCCCCGCCCGCCCCTCTGCAAGTGGAAGAAGGCGGGGAGGTCGCCCGAAAGGCCGCCGGTCGGTCGGTTGGGCGCCCGAACCGCTCGGTGGGCGAGCGGGAAGCGTGTGCTCTGCCTGGATTGGAGCGGCCGGTCGACTGCTGAAAGGGAGGAGAGTGGAGCGGTGGTCGTGTGCGGCGAGCGGCGTGTTGGACGAGAATCTTCCGCCTGCCTTTCAGGTGAGTTCTTTCCGTCGGACTGCTCACTTTCGCTCGCTGAACGTCCGACTCGCTCCTCCGTCTCGCCGTGGCCGTTCTCAAAAGCCAGCAACTAACCGGGGGGATTCCACCGTCTCATGAATCAACAGTCCCGCTCGACCCTCGCCTCTTTCTTCCCGAACGTGACGCACATCCGCCCGCTCTCGCCCGTTGCTCTTTCACGACTGTCGCCCGTTCGAGTGGCCGCAGCGACAACCGAAAAGCGTAAAGCGGAACTCCGGGCCGAACTCGTCGAACAGGGCGGCGAGCACCCGCCCGCTCTCCACTGCCCGAAGCAACACGCCGTCTTCGATTCAAGACGCCCGCTGCTGCAGGAAGAGGATCCCGTCCACTCCGCTCGGCGCCCACTCGGCGGACTCCCGGCTGCCGTCCGACGGGCGGGCGGCCGACCGAGCGGAACGCCCGCTCCCGTCGATCACGTCGAGTTGTGTTCGCCGCTTCGTTCGAGGCAACGATCGTGAGGGGGCCGTGGAAGAACGCTCGGATCTGCTGGACGTCGTCATGCGCGTGATCGTGAGCTCTGGCCGGTCGCTTGCGGGCGGGAAGGCGGCGGCCGACTGCTCTCCGTGGGGAAGGGGGAGAACTGCGGGCTTCGACGGTCGTCTTCCCTCTGGCAGGGGGCGAGTTGTCCGCAGTGAGCGGCTGCTGATTGGAGGGAACGAGACGCTCCCGCTCCGTCCACTCGTCCGCGAACACGCCGGCCGCGAGGAAGGCGGCTCGTTTCTGCGGGCTGGGCAGTTCGCCGTCGATCGGCGCGTGGATGCGGGAGGGGCGTCGATTGGAGGCGGGCGGAGGAGGTGGACGAGGAGCAGAAAGAAGGAGAGCCGCCCACTCGTTCGGTCGATCGATTGCCCGAACAAACGGCCGGGATTGCCGCCGGCCTCCAGCAGGACGCCGTTCTTTCCGCCCGCCGCCCCGCTCGCTCCCAATCCGCAAGGCGGGCGCCCGACCGACCGAGCGGCCGACCGAACGGAGCGGACTGATCGCAGCGACTCGAGTGGACGGCGCTTCTTTGAGGGCGGCGTCCATCTTCTACCTTTGGACTCGAAGCGGGCGGTCGAGAGCACTCGCGAGTCGTGACTGCCGGCAAGCGGGCACGAACACGTCGAAACGGGGCGCTTTCTCGGTCGTTGGGATCCGCGGGGCGGAGGGCGGCCGATCGGGGCGGGCGGCCGGCGGGATCTCCTGCTCGCCGGTCGCTTCGATCGAGCGGTTTGGGTGGCCGGTCGGAGTGCTCGCGGTCCCGATTGCGCGCTCTGAGAACTCGGCGGGCGGGCGGGCGGGGGACGCGGCGTCCGGCTGGGCGTCGGGCAGTCGAGCGCGGGCATTCGTGCGGCTGCCGGGTGCTCGGCAGTCGTGTTTTTTGAGTTTACCGGAATGCCGAACAGCGGCGAGCAGTCTGCAAGCGAAAAGACTGTTTCGACGGCCGAGCAAACCCCGCTGCCACAGAATACGAACAGCGGATCTACCGACCGGGGCACGTGACGCTGCACGAACAGATGGGTCGTCTGTATTCGTTCGTGCACATG
The DNA here is from genome assembly GCA_024699865.1 of Aphelenchoides fujianensis. Lineage (NCBI taxonomy): Eukaryota > Metazoa > Nematoda > Chromadorea > Rhabditida > Aphelenchoididae > Aphelenchoides > Aphelenchoides fujianensis. Next base: position 253,559 of record JAMPIO010000067.1, on the reverse strand, counting down.
GCGACGATATTTGGCTCGTTCTAACGCGATTAGCGAAATCCCCTTCGTCACCGTTTTTGTATCTACTTTTAGTGTTGACCATGACTGAAATGCCAGGCCTCTCGCAGCTTTCCACCGCTCAGCTGTCCGGATGTCCGGAATGCTGGAAAGACGTGCTCCTTCGTCCGCTTTCCGATCCCGCCGCTCCGCCGCCCGCGAAGAAGCCAAAGCGAGGGAAGGAGCAAGCCGCGTTGGACAACAAGCGGCAAACGGCGAAGGATTCCGTCGTCTACGAAGGGTACAAGGTGAGTTCTTTGTTCGTTTTTTGTTTATTTTGACATGCTTTTAGTTCTGCTACGTGATTCGGTGTTCTGCGGACGGCCGCTACATGATGGCCTTCACAGAGAAGCATGAGCTGCTTCTTGTGGACCTTTTCCGCAACACTCAGAAGTTTTTGCCGTTCTTTTTCCGACATTCAGTTGCGGTTTTCAGAATGTTGACTTTGCAACCGGAAGGGGTGTCACGCGTCTGCATCTGGGACTTTCTGATCGTGAATCCCACCGCTCTTCTCGCTTACGTCTTCACTGGAGCTGCCATGGAATTGTGTTTGATTCGCATCCGTCACGACGCTCAAGTCTACGAGCGTGTCTTGCTTCACCGTCTGGACGACCGCCGCTACACGTCACTCGGTCTCACGGAAGTCATCGGCCAGGGCGTGGACGTGAAACGAGCGATGCTGCAAGACGTCCGATTTTCTCGTCGTTTTGTCTTCTTCCGCGTCGACATCGACGAAGCGCGTGCGGTAGTGGACCATTCAGTCGACTTCCCCGATGCGGTCGACTTGGATTGCGCGCAAATGAGCGCTAACGGGCAAGAATTGCACGCGATCAACCAAAACACATTTAAGATCCTACGTCTACTCGCTGGAGCGAAAAATGTGGACAAAGGAAGCGCTGAAAGTTGATGCCGACGGCGAAAAGGTTCATTTTTATTCGTTTATTTTACGCTGGCCCACTTGCAGATGGATTATGTGTTCTGTGTTCGTTCTATGCGCGGTCTATACGTCGAGCGCAACTGGAATTCGGTTAATTTTGTCTTTCGTTGCAACCTCGAGGCCAAACGGTGGGAGGCCGCTTCAATCGACCCCGACGACGTGCAAAACATTTCTCCGATCGTCAACCCGACGGACGGAGAAGAGGACGGGGTCGTGGTGATCAAGACGTGTTCAATCACCGAATCGTCGCCCACCACCCGCTTCAAGATCGAGCGCCACATGTTCCGGTGTGTTCGCCTCCCCAGCACCGATCACTCCTGCTTGCAGCCGCCCAGACCCGCTCAAGCTGCTCGCCCTGCTGGCCTTCCGGAAGAGCCGCGAGGGCGTGGGCGGAGAGGAGGGATTCCACGCGCTGATCAACCGGCCGCCACTCAAGGCCCCGCTGCAGAAGTGGACGCCCGTCCACTTCGAGCAGATGGCGCCCGTCCCCGTCCGCCACATCCATTGAATTCTGTGTTGTAAAGCGAGTGTTGAGTAACGGGTCGCTTCTTCCACCCATTCGGAGTGCCCGCCGTTTCTCTCGTCTGTCGGGAAATCTCCGCTTTACTCGTCGCAACTCGAATAGACTGAACGAGCAACGCAACATCGGGTCCAATGGAGTCGAAAGAAACGCAGTGAGTGGTGAAGAAGCCGCACGAATCGGCGGCTCGTCCGTCCACTCATGCAGGCGGGCGCCTTGAGGAAGCAGCCGCCCCGCTTGCGGGAGGTTGTTTTGGGCCGAGCAGCCGATCGAGCGGCTCCTTCCGACCGGGGCGATCACTCCCGCCGCCTCCCACCTGCAAGCGGAAGCGGCGATTTGCACGGCCCCCGCGTTCCGTTCGGCCGGCCGCTCGATCCACTCGCCGCCCGGTTCTTTCGGCTCCCCACCAACCGGCGGGGATCATTCGGAGATCGAAGGCATGCACGACGAAGTGGGCGGTGGAATCGAACGGCTGCCGGCCGCTCGTCCACCTCCCCGCCGAGCACGAGGGCCGCCCGTCGATCCGCAGGCCGTCGGTCTCTTCTTCTGCCGAGCGGTCGGCGAGTGGTGGGGATTCGTCGTGTGTTCGGCCGCCACCTCCTCCACTCGGAGGGCAGCCGGTCGAACACACGCGCCTGTCCGCAGTCCGAGAATCGAGTGGAGAGGGCGGCCGACTGCTTTCGAGGCGGAAGGAGGGGGAACGAGTGGTGGGTGGACGGAAGAACCACTCACTTGGGGGTTCTCGTCAAGGGCAGCAGGAAGGCGGCGGGAATTCGGCGGAAAGAAGGCGTGCCGCAAGCGAGTCGACCGACCGCGCGCTTCTCCGCGACGCGCGGCCTCGAAGCCGCCGAATCGCCGCTCAATCGTCGACCTTCGCTCGTCTTTCGAGCCCTCTTGTGCCCCTCTCGTTTGATCGCGTGTTTCTTCTTCGTCAAGAGCGCCCTTCTTCGGCCTCAAGCAATCGATTCTTGCTGCAGTGAGTGAGTGGAAGCGGCGAGCAGTGGAGAGGGAGCAAGGGCTGTGCGGCTTCCCGGCTGTGGAATCCCGTGCAGTCCAGCGAGTGGGGAGTCCACCGAGAGGGCGGCAGAAGGCGGCCACTCGGACGGACGAGCGGTCTGATCGCTCGGAAGGCGCCCGGAAGGCCGCTCGATCGCCCCGTTGCTCCAATCGGGCAGACACCCGCCCTCCCGCAGGTCGTTGTGTTGAGCGCCCTCTGCTTCGTCCTGGGGATTCTTCGCGTTCAGATCACTCGCTCGGCTTCCGGACGTCCACCTGCTGCTCGTTTCTGCCTTTCGCCCGCCCGACTGCCCACTCGCTTGGAGGACAAGACGCCCGCCTTCTTCCACGGAGAGCAGTGCGGAGGAGAGCGCGAGAGAAGAGCGGAGCGATCAGCGGGGAGGTGGACGAGCGGAGGTCGTTGTGCGGGCATTCGACCGGGGGATTGGCCGGGGGAGTGGCCGGGGGATTGGCCGGCGGGATTGGTGCCCGCCCCGCTCGTCCCCGTCGTTCAGTTCGAGCAGCTCCTCGGGCGGCCGGTCGTCGGGGAGAAGTCGAGCGAAGACGGCCGGCCGAACGGAACGCGTGGGCCGCTCGAATGAACACCAGCGAGGAGCGGACGATCGAACGAGCGATTCGGCGCTTCTTTTCATTCGCTTCTTCGGCCCACCGCTTGGGGGCGATCACGGGCGCCGTCCACGAGCAGCGGCACGAAGCGGACTGCTCGGCGCGAGTGGAGCTGGAGTCCCGTCTCGGCGACCACGAGCTCCGATTTCCGCCCGCTTTCGTGCGGTCGCCGGACGGAGAAGCCGCGTGTTTCCTCTGCCTTCTCGCCGTCCGCCCGATTGTTTGGGGATCGAGCGGGTGCCGCGTGGAGCGGCCGTTCGGACGAGTCGCTTCCATCTCCGCTGCTCGACGGCCGCTTCGTTCACTCGTGGACCGCCGATCACTGCTGGACTCGACGGCGAGCGGTGGATCGAAGCCGTCCGACCGTTCCGTTCGAGTCGCCTCCTCCCGACGGCCACTCGCAGCTGCCGGGCGCTTTGGACGCCGTTCGAGCCGCCCATCCCGCACTGGAATCTCCGCCGCCCGCGGCAGTGGACGAGTCGGCGGCCATCCGGCGAGGGAGAGCGGCCGCCGTCTTCGACCACAAGCGGGCGGCTCGTTCGATGCGGAGCGGCGAGAAACGCGGCGAGTTCCGTCGACTCGGCGGCCGTCTGCGATGCGCCGAGTGGAGCGTTGCGTCCGACTGCTGGCTTCTTTTCTTCGTGGACTTCGGCGTCGTTTCGGAGAGCAGAGCGGGCGGCCTCAATGGAAAAAGAAGGCCGCGATCTCCAGTGTGCACGAATCCGCGGGCTCTCGCTTGCCGCCGAGTGATTCGCAGAGCGAAAGGTTTGCCGCCCGCTCCTCTGTCGAAGTGGAACGAATTGCTGGGGAAGAAGGTGGAATACTCGGATTCTTTGCTTTCATTCCACAGCGACCGTCCGCTCACTGCTAAGCACAACTAAATGAATTCACCGCTTTGAAGGTTGAAAGGACGAGCAAAACGAGTGCTGATCGACGCGACTCGCCCGGCTTTGCGGCTTCGATCGGCGGCACACGTCTTCCCGCTCCGAATGCTTCCGCTTTCTTCCAAACGATGCCCTCTTCTGGGTTGCAAATCTCTTCTGTTCTTGGAGTTCCTTCCGCCCATCTATTGCTGGGCTCCTTCTTTTCGTAGTGAACGTGGGCCTCCCGCCCGGACACTCGCGGCCGCTTTTTCCGCCTTCTCGTGGATTCGAACTGCGGCCACTCCCCCAGCTTTCTGCTCGTTCATTCCCGCTTTTGCCGCGTGGAACACTCGCTGCTTCCAGGGGACTCGAGAGCCGCCTTCCACTCGCCGTCCACCTCGTCGAGCGGAGCGGCCGGTGGATCGCCGATCGCCGGCTGCTCTCGGCGGACGAAACGAACGGCCGGGAACTCGCGGCCGCCGCCTTCGTGTTCGGCGGGCAGTTGGACGCGCGGTACGGGCCTCCATCCCCTCGTCCACTTCTTGCTGCAGCTGCCGAATGCGGGGATCGTCGGACTCGCCCCGGGAAGACGAAGTTTCGTTGTGCAGGCCTTCGACCGCCGCCTCCTCCCCGCTCTCGTCCTCACGGTCGTCCAGCCCGCTCTCTTCGGCCGGCTGCTCGTCGGCCGAGCGGAAGGCGCGGGCGGTGCGTGTGGACGAGGTCGCGATTTCCTCTCGGGGCCCCCAAAACCGACCGCTCGCCTTCCCCTTCGACCGCCCGGTGGCACGCGGTTTGCTTCTTGCTCTCGCGCTTCTTTGCAGCTGCAGCTGATGGCCGAAAGAGCAGACGTTCGATCGACGCGCGGCCTGCGGAATGGTCGCTTCGATTCGTTCGACCACTCCTTCCACACGAGCTCTCGAGTGGGGGATCACGAGCCTCGCGCTGCTGGAGGACGACGAGGAGGGCGCCGAGCTTCCAGTTGCTTTGAGCCTGAGTGTGGAAAACGGACACGATAGCGAGTTTCTCGTCCGTTGCGACAAGCCGCCAAACAAGACGGAGATCTACCGCCTGATGTTCAAGCAAGTCCTTTCCTCAATTCGACCACTCATCGCCGCTTTCAGCACTCCCGACTCGCTCCTCCGCCTCGCCGTGGACGCTGCCCGCAAGACTCGAATCGGCGTGGACGGAAAGTGGGCATTCCACGGCGTCACGAGCCGAAAGACCTGCTCGACGATCTTGCCTCCGTCTACCCGAACTGTGGAGTGCTTGCTGTGTTGATCGAATCAATTCTTCTGTTGGGTTTGCAGTTCAAACCTGAAGTCGAACGAATATTCGGTGACTGCGCGTCGGGTGTTGGGGCCGATTGGGGGCATTGACGCGATGATTGTGCCCGCTTTTCGTTCCTGCCGCTCGCTCTCCCCATTCGGGCGAAATGGCGGCCGCGCAGATGCGAAACGAGGCGCGCGGGGGTTGTTTTCGCCGCGCGATCCGTCCGCCAGTCGCTCGCCGAACGCGCCGCCCGCTCGTTCGGTCCGTTCGGCGGCTCGCGTGCGTCCGCCTTCCAACGGGCAGCGAGACTCCGCATTTCGCTTCCACTCGGATCGGTGCGCGCGCCCCTTGCCGACGTCAAAATCGCCGCTTTTTTCTCGCTGCCCACTCGTTCTGCCCGACCGACGACCCAACACTCGCCGCCCGCTCGGCGTCGCGTCTCTCGCGTGCCCAACGAAAAAAGCCGCTCGCCCGCCCGCCGCCCGTCGGAGCGCAGAGATTTCGGCGGCCGCCCGCGTCCCCCGCTCGCCGCTTTCCGCCGCTCGTCGACTCGCGTGGACGGAAAGGCTGGTTCCTTTTCTTCTTTATTTAGCGATGATTTCGTGTGGTTGACAAAGATAAATGCAGTGAAATGATCGAAAATAATTCGAGTGGGCGGCTAAAGAAACAAAATAACGGCGGTGTACGGAACAAAAGCTTGCTGATTCGACCTAAACAACGAAAATTAATTTCAACTAAAATTTAGAACAAAATTTACCCGCAGTGCCGGCTGGACATTGGCCAAGAGACGGTTGGAGACAAGTTTGCTTTGCAGGAGAAACAACAACGCTATTTATTTATTTCGACCCATCGTAGAAGAACCACATTCTTTTCAAATTGAAAGATTATGTATATACTCCTTTATCAAAGAACGCATTGGTACGCAATAGTTGGCACCGCTTCTGATGGCGTGTCCATAAAAACGCGACAGATGCTGCCATTCTTTGCAGTCTTTACAGGTGATTTGTCGAAGAACTTCTTGTCGAGATGGCGGAATAGCCTCAGCCTCGGCACCGTCTATCGCTTATGAACGAACTTCAATCTTTCATCGACTGAAAAGAAGACGGCCGCGCAACCACTTGACCTTATGATTATCGGGCCCTGCAACTCTTTTTTTCAAACACCAGCATTGACGCCCGCTATCTTCCACCGTCTGTTCGAAGAGCCGGCCGCCATGCTCGTCGTCGGCTGCCAATCGCCCGTTTGCGGCGGGCGGGAGGCCGGCGGCCGATCGGCGGGACAGCGAGAGGACGGCCGGTCGCTCGAGTTGAGCGCGTGGAAGGAGAATCGACAGCTCAAAAGGAGTGATGTTTGTAGGGCGAACGGCGCGTTGTAAAAATGCGGTAAACAAAAACAAAAGATGTCGTGGATTGTCGAACACGTTTTTGAAGTCAGCCGTCGCGTTAATGAAGTGGGCGGAATAAACATGTTTAGGAAACCGCAGATGAGTTTGAATTGACTCATCGATCTTACTTCTAAATCAAAAATGACTGAACGCCTGCTGTGCCTATCAGCAAGTCATAAAGCTTTGTTTCACTTGCAACAATAACGTCATAAAGACGCTAACGCGCGACGGAATAAACACAGAACCATAGCCAACATCACAAGCACAAAAAGAACTCCCGCTATCTGCCAACCGACTATCCCGCCTTTCGCTGCCAACAACCTCGCAGAAGAACTAGAAATTAAACTGCTCTTTAGCGGCAATCACCCGCCAGTCAGCCTCTATTGAAAGCGGCCCGTGGATCGCCGCCCAGCCGAGCGGCCGTCCGCTGCGCCCGGCGACTCGGCCGCTGGAGTCCGCGAGGGGCGTCCCGCACTCGCCCACAGAAGAAGCGAGTGGACGGCGGGCGGCCCGGCGAGCGGCGAGTCGCCCGACCGGCCGCCCAATCGGCGGGAAGACGGCCGCTCGAGGGCCCCCAAATGAGGGCGAGCGGTCCGCGCGGTCGCTCCTCGCCACGATCGCCGCCACCTGCGGCCTTTGCTCGGCGCTGGAGGTCGGCGGAGGTGGCGAGTGGACGGCGGAAAGCCGTGGGGAGCGGACTTGCAGAAAGAAGCGGTGTGATGAAACGCATAGGATAAGTGAATGGACCACTTAACAAACATGTGCTTCTGTTTTGGTCTTCTTTATGGCGGAGACACCGCCATCAGTCATCACGGAATTTCCGTCCCGCTAAGAACAGCCGCCAAACGAAAAAGATATCCCTGTGGGCCATTACTTGCACTGAGAAGTCTTGACCGTTCAATTCGACGTCAAACAAGAGAATAGAACCTACGCATCCAACTTCAACAAAACGCCGCAAAGCAGGTGCCATCGTCTCAAACACCGTTTCTTTGCGAGTCTTAAACACGAGTCGTGGACACACCGTTAGAAACAAACACAAAAAGACCAGCAAGAGCATCATTCGTACACACACGCGGAATAAACAATCGACTCGTTGCAATCACCGTCTCGCAAATGGAATGTCTCAACAAGATCCGACGTGCCGGTTCCAGTTGAAAAAAGCGATGCAAAACGCTGTCCTTTGCCGTCGCCCCGTGCAGAAGCAATTCCCCGCTGCCGAGGGGCCGCCGAAAGACAGCGGACGGGCGGCCGGTTGACGCCGCAGCGGGGCGAATTCGGGGCGACGCCGAAGAAGCCGCCACTCGCCGCTCGAACGGGCGGTCGGTCATCCCGTTCTCCTCCGCGCGTTCCCAGCCGCCCGCTTCCTCCCCGCCGCTGCCGCCCGCCCGCCGGCCGAAAGCAGCGAGCGGAAGGCGGCGGACGGACGAGCGCGCTGCTTTCTGCGGGCCGCCCGGCCGCCCGCAAGTGGGCGAGCAGGTGGGCGGTGAAGGGCGTGTTCCGGCCGCTCCCCTCCGCCCGCCCCGTCCACTCACTCGGCGCCCACAGTCGGCCGCCCCGTTCGTTCGAGCAGCCGAGCGGGCGGTCGGGACGCGTCCACGAGTGAGCGGCCGCTTCTCCCGCCTTCTTTCGGTCCGTCTCCTCGCGCCCGCTCGCCGCTCGCTTCCACTCGGCCGGGTGGGGGCGAGAAGGAAGTGGACGGGGCGGGGGTTCGTTTCGACGGCCACTCGTCCCTCGCGTGCCGCCCGTCCGCTCAAAGTGAGCAGCCGACGGGAGGACGGAGAAGAGCGGCGGGAGGCCGAGCGGGAGGACCGACCACGTGGCCGAGTGGATTCTGCGGCAAAACTCGGCGCGACTGCCCACTCGATCGGGGGGAGTTCTGCACGGAGGAGGCGGGCGGCGTGCAGTGGAGGACGAGCGAGTGGGGCCGCCTGCACGCAACGAAGAGGGCGGGCGGGAGATCTCTTTTGTGCCGCCCACTCGCCGCCCAGCTCGTCGTTGTGCTCGCGGACGGGCGGCCGCCGCACACGAACCGCCCGGCGGAAGGCGGCCTCTCGCCGCCGAACGAGCGGAAGAGAGCGCGGAGGAAGGCGGGCGTTGCTGCCGGCCACTCGCCCCGCCGCCTGCTGGAGGCCGCTCGTCCCCGTTCGAGCGAGCAGACCGCCGGGAGGACCCCGCATTCGCCCGTCGCTCCCGCTTCGTCCACTCGTCCGGCGGTCTGCCCGCCCGGACGGTCGTTTGTTCCACGGGGAGGCCGCACTGGAATCTCGTCAACCCATTGGAGGACGCGGCCACCAGCCGGCCGGCCGCCCTCTTCGATCGCAAGTGGAAGCGAACTGCCGGGCGTCCACTCCCGACCGGGCGGCCGCCACTCGAACGAGCGAAAGAATCCCCACGCGGCTTCTCGGCGGCCGTCTCGTGCGTTCGGATCGACGGCGGCCGGAGCGAACGGCGACCTCCAGCCGGCGGCCACTTCCGCCCCGCCCGCCCCTCTGCAAGTGGAAGAAGGCGGGGAGCTCGCCCGAAAGGCCGCCGGTCGGTCGGTTGGGCGCCCGAACCGCTCGGTGGGCGAGCGGGAAACGTGTGCTCAGCGTCGATTGGAGCGCCCGGTCGGCTGCTGAACGGCAGGAAATTGGAGTGGTGGTCGTGTGCGGCAAGCGGCGTGTCGGACGAGAATCCACCGCCTGCCTTTCAAATGAATTCTTTCCATCGGACTGCTCATTTTCGCTTGCTGAACGTCCGACTCGCTCCTCCGTCTCGCCGTGGCCGTCCTCCACAGCCAGCAACTAACCGGAGAGATTCCAGCGCCTCGTGAATCAACACTCCCGCTCCAGCCTCTCCTCCGCTTTCCCGAACAGGACGCCCATCCTCCGCTCTCGCCAGTGGCTCTTTCACGACTGTCGCCCGTTCGAGTGGCCGCGGCGACAACCGAAGAGCGAAAGGCGGGGTTCCGCACCGCACTCTTCGAACTGGGCGGCGAGCACCCGTCCGCTCTCCACCGCCCGAAGCAACACGCCGTTTTCGATTCGAGCGGCGGACGCCCGCTGCTGCAGGAAGAGGCGCCCGTCCACTCCGCTCGGCGCCCACTCGGCGGACTCCCGGCGGCAATCCGACGGGCGGGCGGCCGACCGCGCGGAACGCCCGCTCCCGTCGATCACGTCGAGTTGTGTTCGCCGCTTCGTTCGAGGCGACGATCGTGAGGGGGCCGTGGAAGAACGCGTGGATCTGCTGGACGTCGCCATGCGCGTGATCGGGCGCTCTGGCGGGGGCGGGCGCGTCGCTTGCGGGCGGGAAGGCGGCGGCCGACTGCTCTCCGTGGGGAAGGGGAGAACTGCGGGCTTCGACGGTCGTCTTCCCTCTTGCAGCGGGCGAGTTGTCCGCAGTGGGCGGCTGCTGATTGGAGGGGACGAGACGCTCCCGCTCCGCCCACTCGTCCGCCAACACGCCGGCCGAGCGGAAGGCGGCTCGTTTCTGCGGGCGGCGAGTGGGGAGTTCGCCGTCGATCGGCCCGTGGATGCGGGAGGGGCGTTGATTGGAGGCGGGCGGAGGAGGTGGACGAGGAGCAGAAAGAAGGAGAGCCGCCCGCTCGTTCGGTCGATCGACTGCGCGAACGAACGGCCGGGATCGCCGCCGGCCTCCAGCAGGACGTCGTTCTTTCCGCCCGCCGCCCCGCTCGCTCCCAATCCGCAAGGCGGGCGCCCGACCGACCGAGCGGCCGACCGAACGGAGCGGACTGATCGCAGCGACTCGAGTGGACGGGTCTTCTTTGAGAGCGGCGTCCACCTTCTACCTTTGGACTCGAAGCGGGCGGTCGAGAGCACTCGCGAGTCGTGACTGCCGGCAAGCGGGCACGAACACATCGAAACGGGGCCCTCTCTCGGTCGTCGGGATGCGCGGGGCGGCGGGCGGCCGGTCGGGGCGGGCGGCCGGCGGGATCTCCTGCTCGCCGGTCGCTTCGATCGAGCGGTTTGGGCGGCCGCCGGAGTGCTCGCGGTCCCGATTGCGCCCTCAGAGAACTCGGCGGGCGGGCGGGGGACGCGGCGTCCGGCTGGGCGGCGGGCAGTCGGGCGAGTTCATTCGTGCGGCTTCCGCTTGCTCGACTGCCGTGGTTCGTTTTAATGAGCTCGTCGGTCGTGATGCTGCCGGCTTTAAGCCAACAAACGTTGTTTCAAAACATAATGAGCCCGTACCAACGTCTTCCCGCAGGGGTTGGGTTTGTGTTCTGAGTTGTTTACTCGTTTTATTTTCAGACACTCTACGATTTCTGGTTTTCGCGAGACGGGCGGCACATGTACAGCTACAAGAGAGACAACGCTCGTTTTATTGTTTTTGATCTCGTCCGCGACACTCAAATGTACGTGCATTTTGCTTGTATTGTAATTTGTTTAGTGTGTTTTATTCCACCACTTCTTTTCAAGAAGAGGTTCGCGATTTTCTGGCGGTTAACGAAACTACGTTCATTGCGCTCGGGGTGAACTCGCTATGGTTGTTTCGTTTGTGCGTCGAGAGGAAGACGTGCGACCACATCGAATTGGACGGACATAGAACTTTCTGGGATGCTTATGTTTTCACAGAGATCGTGGGAACGAACGTGGACGTCAAGCAAGCCGTCCTCCAGTGGGACTGTACGCGCGGAATCCGATTCGTTCGTTTGAACGTCGACGAGTGCACGTTGGAAGAAGACGACCTGACGTACGCCGTGGTATCTCTCACTTTTCACCACCTGAGCGAAGACGGACGCCTGTTGTACGAGCTATCGCCCAAAAACGTAAGCGTTTTGCGAGTGTTCGATCTGGAGAAGAAGACCTGGACTAGGGCTCGCCTTGCGGGGCCTCTCAACGAGGTACTGCTTTGAGTAGAGATCTTTATCGATTGTCTTGCAGCCGTTCGATTATCGCTTCGTTGCGTCGCAAGATTGTGTGTTCTATTGCGGACGAAGCGTATCGTTCCAATGTTCGGTCAGCTACCACGTCTACACATGCGACTTGAAACGACTCAAATGGAAAATACTGCCTTTCATGCTGGACGAGCCGTTTCGAATTTCCACTCCTTTGAACGAAAATCCCGACCAGTTGTCTGAAATTTTGATCGCTTGCAAAAATTGGCGACACAAAAAGATCTCCATTTACCGCCTGCTATTCAAGCAAGCCCTTCACTCCCATCCACCACTCATCGCCGCTTTCAGCACTCCGGACTCGCTCCTCCGCCTCGGCGTGGACGCTCTCCGCCGATCAAGACTCCACATCGACGGGCCGGAGGGATTTCACGGCATCATGACGAACAAGTGCGGAAAGAAGATTCTGCCGTCCGTCTATTCCAACATGCAGCCTTTTCCTGGCCGCCGTGTCTAAACAAGTCTTCTTCCTCTGCCTGTCAACTGAGATCTATGTTGTAATCGATCGAATAAACCGCCCACTTGCCGTTCCTTCCGACTTCTCGCGAGTTCACTCGCCTCCCCCAACTAGCGGAAAAGGCGAATTCAACGGGCGCAAGGCGCCACCCAACTCAATGAGAATCTACGACAAGCCGTTTATTGCGTTCTGTTCAGAAGCAGAAGGGCAGCAGTCAGTCGAACAACGGCGCCAATCCAACCGGGTCAAAAGAAACACAACGAGTCAGCAGACCCGAAGCCCCAGAGGAATTGCGGGTCGTCCGTGTACTCTGTGGGCGAGTACTCTCTTACGGGAGCCGTTTGGAACAAACAGCGTTCCCATTCGTAATCTGGCGAGCCGAAGAACTCGGGAAATCTGTGCTCGTAGTCCCCAATGCGGAAGGCCGTGTTCACTTGTGCGGAGCAGTTCATGACGTTCGAGCTCTCGATCGGGTCGTAGACGATCGTCTCCCGCTCTTCCCAGCGGTCGAACACGGCTTCGGGGACGGAGAAGTCGGCCAGGATTTGGACCTGGAAAGAAATTCGAGATGAAAAGGACGACTTGCGGATTTCAACCAGCGGAAGTCGACCGGTTCGCCGTCTGTTCCCGAAAAAGCGATTTCGATCGCGTCCATCCGCAACGCCCACGTGTTTCGTTCCGCTGGCCGCGTGCTCCACGAGCCGCACATTCCCTCCGACTGCTCTCCGATCAACAGCTTCCCGAATCGAGGGCCGCTTTGAACGACCGTGATGATCGGGGCGGGGACGAGCGGTTGTTCAAAGGCCTGCACGAAGAGGTTGCCGCTGCCCGGAGCGAGCCCAAGGAACAGAAATTTTCTGTCCTCAACGCCACAGATGAAAGTTGCTCTTCTTTTAGTCCCGTGCAAGAACCCACCGCTCGTCCACTTGCCACAGCGGTACGAGGGCAGCCGCCCCGATCCGCAGTCCGTGAGACTCGAGGTCCAGAAACGGGTCGTTCAGAAGCACCAAGCTGTCCGCAATCCACTGGCCGACGGCCTTGCCACTCCTCCTGACTCGTCTCAAGCGTTGACGAGTTGGAAGTGGAACAGAACGGAAGATTTGTGGCATCCGATGCTTCCACCTCCAGCGGACGTGAACGGGCAGTCGAACGAGCAGAAGCCCGAAAGGAGGCTCTCCGTTTGGCACATGGGCGGGCAGTCGCGGCGCGGCTGTCCGCAGTTGGAGTCCCCCAGCAGCAGCGAATTGTGTTTGAAATGGAGCGCCGACGTGAAGGTGGACGGCTGAAAGTCAAACAAAGACTGCCGGTCGTGGTGTTGAACATCTGCGAATGTGTTGAAGACGAAACGAACAACGAGAGCAAGAAGAATGCGAGCAATAAAACTCGAGCATTTCAAAGAAAGAACACGAGACAAACGAAGTTTGAGCGAAAAGCCGGGAGTGTCGGTCGATAACTCGCGTTTTGCGGTGTTGAGTCCAAAGTCAACGACCACAAACGATACTCGTGTCACCTTGTTTGAGGGCGGTTCTGTTCCGTTCTTATTGCCGCAAAGAGCAGTACGCGTCGCTGAAGAATGATGTTTGTTGCAAGACACGAGCATTCGTGCTCTCATCCTCAACGAATGCATGAATGCGGACAGCCGAGAGGAAGACGGAAGGCTGGTCGTTAGCAAGAAACTGAACATAACGGAGATGAAGATCTACCGCCTCCTCTTCAAGCAAGTTCTTGAGCCTTTTCCGACCCCTCATCCTCGCTTCCAGCACTTCCGACTCGCCACTCCGCCTCGCCGTGGACGCTCTCCGCAAGACTCGAATCGGCGTGGACGGAGAGTGGGGATTCCACGGCGTCATGAGCCGAAAGCCCTGCTCGACGATCTTGCCTCCGTCTACCCGAACTGTGGAGTGCTTGCTGTGTAGCCCGAATAGATTTCTTAGTCGAGTTTGCAGTTCAGACCCGAAGTCAAACGGATATTCGGTAAATGCGCGTCGAGTGTTGAGGCCGATTGGGGGCCTTCACGCGGTGATTGTGCCCGCTCTTCGTTCCCGCCGCTCGCTCCCCCCGTTCGGGCGAAATGGCGGCCGCGCAGATGCGAAACGAGGCGCGCGGGCGTTGTTTTCGCCGCGCGGGGCCCCGCGTTCCGTCCGCCAGTCACTCGCCGAACGCTCCGCTCGCTCGTTCGGTCCGTTCGGCCGCTCGCGTGCGTCCGCCTTCCAACGGGCAGCGAGACTCCGCAGTTCGCTTCCACTCGGATCGGTGCGCGCGCCCCTTGCCGACGCCGCGATCGCCGCTTTTTTTCTCGCTGCCCACTCGTTCTGCCCGACCGACGACCCAACACTCGCCGCCCGCTCGGCGTCGCGTCTCTCGCGTGCCCAACGAAAAAAGCCGCTCGCCCGCCCGCCGCCCGTCGGAGTGCGGAGATTTCGGCGGCCGCTCGCGTCCCCCGCTCGCCGCTTTCCGCCGCTCGTCGAGTCGTGTGGACCGGGCAGGTTAGTTTTTTTCTTTTTCGGTTGATTATTCCGTGTGCTCGACGGAGATGAATGAAACGAATAGAAAGCAAGTTGTAAACAATGGAAATTCGACGATGGATGAATGTGGTGAAAGTTGTAATCGATCGTTTTCGACTAAATTCGCAAAAGTTCACGGCAAGAAATCCTGTTCCAAACGATTACTCCGTTCTTGAACAACCGGTTATTTGCATGACGGTAAACGAAAGACACATTTCATTACCACGCGCAACGGATCTGCTTGTGGAGCGGAATAAATTGCCGTTGTTCTTCTTAAAACGACGAAAGAAGCCTTCAACGCTGTTCGACAACAAAATAAACGGTGAATGCAACCTGGACATCGGCCGGGAGAGGATCGATGAACAGAGTGTTTGACAGAAAAAAACAACCACCGCATCACTCGCTTCCGTCGACAACTATTGGACGGTGTTACATTGTTGTACATCACACCGATTGAGTACACGCTATGGTCGACGCCTAGTCAGCAACGAATGAACGACACCACCTTTAGCCAGCGGTTTAAAAAAACCCGCCGTAGTCAATGACCTGCGGCGGAATAACTCGATTTTTAACTTCGTCCCTTCGTCGCTTATAAAACACTTCGAACCACCCCCCAATCGAGAAGAAGCCGTTCCACAACGTGACAGGTCGACCATTCTAGTCTGCAACTATTCCAAACACCAGAGCTAAGGGCCACCATTCCCCGCTTGTTTGTTTGAAGAGCCGTCCGCTGTGCTCGTCGTCGGCTGCCGATCGCCCGTTTGCGGCGAGCGGGAGGTGGGCGGCTGATCGGCGGGACGGACGAGTGAAGGGGCGGACGCTCGAGTTGAGCGAGTGGAAGATGGATCGATCGGACGAAAACAAAGATTAGAGCTATTCGGAATAAACGAGCAGCAAGCCGGCAATATCCGAGCAAAAAACATGAGAAGCACTCCCAGACCAACCGCCACTTCCTGTCACCAAACCAGCAGAAAAACGAGCATTCCCACTGGCCGCCAACATCAACCACTAGCCGGCCACCCGCCAGTCGGCCGTCTTCCCGCCGCCCACCCGCAAGCGAGCTTCAGTTCAAGGCGGCGCGTGGATCGCCGCCCCGCCGCCGGCCGTCGGCTCCGCCCGGCGACTCGGCCGCTGGAGTCCGCGAGGGGCGTCCCGCACTCCCCCACAGAAGACGCGAGTGGGCGGCGAGTCGCCCGACCGGCCGCCCACTCGGCGGGCAGACGGCCGCTCGAGGGCCCCCGAATGAGGGCGGGCGATCCGCGCGGTCGCTCCTCGCCGCCATCGCCGCCTTCTGCGGCCTCCGCTCGACGTTGGAATTTGGGGGCTGGCGGCGAGTGGACGGCCGAGTCGCCTGCTGCCGCTCGAGCGATCGACGGCGAAAGCGAGTGGGCGGCAGAAAAGAAGCGAGTGGACGCGCGAAAGATGAGTGGAGGAAGAGCGGAGTGGGCGGCGGAAAACTGCGAGAAGCGGCGGCAGATCGCACCATATGAATTCAACGACGGGCCGGAGGGAAGAAGTAGGTGCGAGGGGGGCGATTATTTACAAGACCACCGACATATCATTGTTCCCGGAATTACCTCACCGCTCAGAACCACCGTTAGTCAAGGTGATAATCCTTACCGCCAACCGACTCCACTGATTGATCCCGACCGTTCGATCAATGTCAAAGAAGAAAAGAATCCCCCCGCATACCGACTTTTGCAAAACGGCACACGGCAGCCGCCTATTCCAACGAACTATTATTTTCGGTAGCTTACAACAAGCACGGTTCGTGCACACTCAGCCCCAGAAAAATGAAAACAAACGAGCTTAAGGAGGAGAAAACGCTGCCTTCAAGCGAACGTTTGCTCCTAAATTGGGAGAAACCGTTTCTTTTCCAAACATTAGCTAGATTCTCGGCGCACCAACGAGCCGGAATAAACGACGCGATTCCCTTCCCTGGCAATTTCGCAAAAAAGCTGACGTAAACACTCGTGCTGCTACAAGCAAAACGACCGCAAAGCTGGACGCTCTCCTTCGCCGTCGCTCCGTGCAGAAGCGACTCGCCGCTGCCGAGTGGCGGCCGAAAGAAGGCGGACGAGCGGCCGGTCGACGCCGCAGCGGGGCGAATTCGGGGCGACGCCGAAGAAGCCGCCAGTCGCCGCTCGGAGCGGGCGGGTGGACGCGGCGGTCGGTCGAATCAACGGCCGCTCAAGTGCTGCAAATGCGGGCTGGTGAGTCGAGTGGAACGAGCGGCGAGGTCGCGGAAAGAACCGGACAGAGAACAATCGAATGAATGCTGCGTTCTATATTAAAGTTAAAACGGAGAACTACCATGAAGCAATAAGAAACGAGGACGGAATAAAGCGCTCGCTTACCCACGGACAACAAAAAAAGTTCAACGAGTGCTGCTTCCGTTCATTCGATGTTGTCCAAAAAAAGACGATGCAACACCGGCAACCGAAAATCGCTCAACGCGCGGAATAATTCACGATTACCTTTTCGAATCGTGCAGTTGATTGGTCGTTCATCCGTTCTTGTCCACTCGCTGGAATCAGAGCGACCGACCAGACAAACGGAAGTAAGAAGCAGTCGATGCGGCAGATTGTCGAACAACCACTGTTCTGTCCTGTTCTGCAATGGGACACATGAATTATCGTCGGTCACCAAAGTTTCTTTCGATTGCCAAAGCGATGATAGGCTTCTTGTCATCCCAAATTTTGACGTCTTCGTAATCGAAACACCTGTGTGAATCTACTGCTGTTGTACCCTTCTTTCGATCTCCTTTCATTGCACGGCTGCTTCCTCGTGAGCGCTCCGCTTTCACTCGGACTGCCCACCCGAACGGCGACGATCTCCCGCTTCTTCCCGGCCGGCCGGCAGAACGAGCGAATGGCCACGAAGCGGGGCGAGCGGACGGGCGGCGGCGGGACGGCGGGCGGGAGTTCTCGCTCGTGTGTCGCGAGTGGGCGGCGAGTGGACGGACTGCCGGCTGGGGGCATCTTTCGGGGTCCGTCCACCGGCTTTCTTCATTGCAGGTCCCATCGGGGGCTCCCGTCGGGTCGAGCGGGCGATCGCCCGCCCACTCGCTTCCTCCGAGCGGCCGGTGGAAGAGCCGACAGCCGACCGGACGCCTTCGAGCGGCCCCTCGGATGGCGGCGGGCGAGAGCGGAGATCCCGAGTGGAGCGAAAGAACGGCCACTCCCCCGACAATCGAGCGAGAAGCCGGGCGGATCCCCTCCGGTTGGGGCCGCCGCCCACCACTCCGCCCTCGCCGCCGGGCAACAAGCGGACGGGAGAAGCGGGCGAAGAACCCGACAAACAGTCGCCCTCCCGCTCGGATTGGAGCTGAAAGAAGGCGAGGACGAGCCGAAAGAACTTCCTTCTTCTCACCGTCCACGAGTCGACCAGGAGGACGGGCGGGAGGGGCGAAAGCGGGGGTTCGGCGCGGGGAGCAGTCGGGGAGAGCGGCGGGATGAACGA
Source organism: Aphelenchoides fujianensis (assembly GCA_024699865.1). Taxonomy (NCBI): domain Eukaryota; kingdom Metazoa; phylum Nematoda; class Chromadorea; order Rhabditida; family Aphelenchoididae; genus Aphelenchoides; species Aphelenchoides fujianensis. The sequence continues at coordinate 235,613 of JAMPIO010000067.1, read as the reverse complement.
GTGGCCGCCTCCTTTCTGTGTGGAAGGAAAGAGCAGCTGCCGCATTTTCGGCTCACTTTTTCTCCTTGTGCACTTCCGCTCTTCGATAAACCGTCTGTGAGAGGAAGACGGAATAACCGACCACCAATCACGCCCATGACTGCACTGTTGCCGCCTTCAACCTGCCCAACAAAACAAGGAAGAAAGCAGTCGGCGATCGACAGAGTGGACAGCGTGAGAAAAGCACTTCCGAGCTCCCATCCTCTTCGAGACAAGGCTGCTGTCCGCGTCCACTCCATCCTTCCGTTGATGAAACACTCAAAGCAGGACCACTTTTCCGTGAGCAAAAGGGCGATCACACAAGTCTTTGAACGAACTGCGGACAGAAAGCGAAGAGCCGCCAACTACGATTTGCACAGAACCATCGAGTGCACGGGCGAGTGCAAGCAATCGGAGTCTGCTTCCACGCGTTTGTCGAAAAGCTCTTCGGAATAAAAATGAACAGTTTTTTCCAGCAGCGCATCAATGCGACTTCGCTCGTCCAAGACAACAAATAAAAACCCGTAGACCCTACCTTCTCAACCGGCTGGCCGCTCCTACTCGCCGAGGCCCAATTGTCCGCGAAACATTCGTGTGCTCTTTCTTTCCTTCGGCGCCTCCAACTCGACTGGCCGTTTCTTTGAAGGCGGACGAAGCCGCCGGTTGCCCGCTTCCTTTCGCTGGATCCCCTCCGCCCTCGCCCGTCCACTCACTCGGCGCCCATCAGTCGGCCGCCCCGTTCGTTCGAGCAGCCGAGCGGGCGGTCGGGGCGCGTCCACGAGTGAGCGGCCGCTTCTCCCGCCTTCTTTCGGTCCGCCTCCTCGCCGCCCGCTCGCCGCTCCCCTCCACTCGGCCGGGTGGGGACGAGGAGGAAGCGGACGGGCGTTTCGACGACCACTCGTCGCTCGAGTGCCGCCCGTCAGCTCGAAGTGAGCAGCCGGCGGGAGCACGGAGAAGAGTGGCGGGCGGCCGAGCGGGAGGACCGACCGCGTGGCCGAGTGGATTCTGCGGCCGAACTCCGCCCGACCGCCCACTCATTGTCAGATGGGATGGGACGGCTTGAAGATTGCCGAAGAGGAAGTTCTGCATGGAACCGGCGGCTGCGAATGCCCTTTTTCTGTCGCCTCGCCTTGTGATGCTCAATCAACAACGGTTTTATCCAGTGACGGAACTAACACGTGAATTTGAAAAGGATAACAAAGAAGAAGATAATCGTGGCAAAAAGTAGGAGAAGACACAATTGGCTCACGACAGAAAAACGTGCGGAGAAGCGGCGAGATGACCGTTCCGCGGAGAGCTCACGCCAAATGGGTTGCATATTTGGGTAGACAGAGGGAAGGATGTGTGCACACGGGCGACGACTCATGATCCCGTGGAATCCTTGTGGCCCGTGGACGTCGATCCGGGACTTACGGAGAACGTCTACGGTGAGACGAACGAGCGAGTCGGGCGTTCTGTAATACAGTTACAACAATCGTCCTCAGCGTAAACTTACTTGTAGAGCAGACGGTAGATTTCTCGCTTGCCATTCGGATCGCAGCTTATTATCAGCATTCCCTCCTCTTGTTCTCCATTTGCTTCACCAAGAGCTGACATTTGAACACTATTGTTGAAAACTAGCGGCAATCGCTCCCATTGGAGACTTTCGCGGTTGCAGCGGTAAACGAAGTGCTGTCGTTGTTTACCGATGCCCGTATCGCTGCATAGGTAGTAGATATGCTCATTGGACCAATATATGTCTGAATTGGACAACTAAATGTAAATTATACCTTTTAACCTTCTGCTCTGAAGTCAAACCCATTTAGGGGAGCCGCGCAGTTCGGTATTAGTCCAAGTTTTGGTTGCAAGGTCGAAAATTTCAAGCGAAGACAAACGGTAAGAAACCAATGCGTACAACTGCCGCACGTCTCTGCTCAGGTGGTAAACGTAAAATGACCAGTTGGACTGCTCGTTCCAGTAGGCTTCATAATGGGCAGTGTCAATGTTCAAGCGAACAAATCTAATGCGCATGGTCAAGCGTCCTTGGAGTACCGCCGATTTTACTTCGCTGTTTGTCCCACTGATTTCTGTCAAAACACAAGTGGTTCCAAACGGCCGTAATTGATCGAATAGCACACAATGGAAAGTCTTGTTCTCAAAGCACAAACGAAGCAACCACAAATGTCCGTGGTCAAGCACGATCAGCACGGAGGGATTTACGATCACAAAGTCGTATATCGTCCAGAGAGGAGAATTATTGTGACTCAAGACACTAAATAAAACGTATAAAAAGAATATCAAAAAAGACTTACATTTGTGTATTACGAACGAAATCCAAGACCAGCAGAACGGTATTATGCCGCACAAAACAAAACGCGTAGCGACCGTCGGAAGAAAAACGAATCACGGGAACAAGTCGTCTCTACAAAATGTCAAAGAGCTAATACGCGATCTCACCGTGTCCAGGACGAAATGATTGCAGAGAAATGTTTCGTGGTCCATTGCCGACAGCCTGCTGAGTCGCCGTCCGTTTCCTGCCGTAGATTGATAGCGAATGGGTCGTTCTTTTGTCCGTTCCTGCCAAACGAGTGATTTCTCGAACGGTATGTTTACAGCGTTTGCCATCTTGCTGCCTAAAAAATCTAATGAACAAGGAGAACGCAGCAGCGCCCCGCCGTCGCTCGCAAATGCGTTCGGGCGTCAAGTGGGGCAAGCAGAGGCCGCCGACCAGCCGACCAAACTCCCCGTCGCTCTTTGCAGTTCCTCGCGGGCATTCACTCTTCTCTTTGTTGCGTCGCTGAGGCTGCTCTTTGGTCCGCTCGCCCGCAAATCTGCCGCCGCATTCCGCTGGATGCTTGCGCGATTTCCTGCGGTCGTCGTTCAAATCGGCGGTCTGCCCACTCCCATTCACCGCGTAGCTCGAGGGCCGCGTGGGGAGGCCTCTTGGAGTCACCTACCTGAAGCGGCCGTTCGGACGAGTCGCTTCCGTCTCCGCTGCTCGACGGCCGCTTCGTTCACTCGTGGACGGGCGGCAGAAATTGCGGCCACCGCGGCCAACGGTGAGCGGTGGACCGAAGCCGTCCGACCGCTCCGTTCGAGTCGCCTCCTCCCGACGGCCAACTCGCAGCTGCCCGGGCGCTGTGGACGCCGTTCGAGCCGCCCATCCCGCACTGGAATCTCCGCCGCCCGCGGCAGTGGACGAGTGGGCGGCCGTCTGCAAGGGGAAGCGGCCGCCGTCTTCGACCACAAGCGGACGGCTCGTTCGATGCGGGGCGGCGAGAAACGCGGCGAGTTCCGTCGATTCGGCGACCGTCGGCGATGCGCCGAGTGGAGCGTTGCGTCCGGCTGTTGGCTTCTTTTCTTCGTGGACATCGGCGTCGTTTCGGAGAGCAAAGCGGGCGTCCTCAATGGAAGAAGAGAGCCGCGATCTCCAGCGTGCACGAAGCGGCGGTCTCTCGCTTGTCGCCGAGTGACCCACAGAGCGAAAGGTTTGCCGCCCGCTCCTCTGTCGAAACGGAACGAATTGCTGGGGAAGAAGGTGGAATGCTCGGCTTCTTTGCTTTCATTCCACAGCGACCGTCCGCTCACTGCTAAGCACAACTAAATGAATTCACCGCTTTGAAGGTTGAAAGGACGAGCAAAACGAGTGCTGATCGACGCGACTCGCCCGGTTTTTCGGCTTCGGTCGCCGGCACGCGTCTTCCCGCTCCGAATGCTTCCGATTTCTTCCAAACGATGCGTTCTTCTGGGTGGCGAGCATCGTTTTTATTCGCTGTTCTTGGAGTTCATTCCGCCCATCTACTGCTGGGCTCCTTCTTTTTGGGGTGAACGTGGGCCGCCGCCCGGCCACTCCCGGCCGCTTTTTCCGCCTTCTCGTGGATTCGAACTGCGGCCACTCCCGCCCCGACTGCCCGTTCACTCCCGCTTCTGCCGCGTGGAACACTCGCTGCTTGCAGGGGACTCGAGAGCCGCCTTCCACCCGCCGTCCACCCCGTCGAGCGGAGCGGCCGGTGGATCGTCGACCGCCTGCTGCTCTCGGCGGCCGGAGCGAGCGGGCGGGAACTCGCGGCCCCCGTCTTCGTGCTCGGCGGGCAGTTGGACGCGCGGTACGGGCCTCCTTCCCTCGTTCACTTCTTGCTGCAGCTGCCGAATGCGGGGATCGTCGGACTCGCCCCGGGAAGACGAAGTTTCGTTGTGCAGGCCTTCGACCGCCGCCTCCTCCCCGCTCTCGTCCTCACGGTCGTCCAGCCCGCTCTCTTCGGCCGGCTGCTCGTCGGCCGAGCGGAAGGCGCGGGCGGTGCGTGTGGACGAGGTCGCGATTTCCTCTCGGGGCGCCCGAAACCGACCGCTCGACTTCCGCTTCGACCGCCCCGTGGCACGCGGTCTGCTTCTTGCCCTCACAGTTCTTTGCGGCTGCAGCTGGTGGCCGAAAGAGCGGGCGTTCGATCGGCGGGCGGCATGCGGAATGGTCGCTTCGATTCGTTCGAACACGCCTTTGAGTGGGGGATCACGAGCAGCGCGCTAATGGAGGGCGACGAGCAGCGCGCTGAGCTTGCAGTTTCTTGGAGCCTGAGTGTGGAAAACGGACACGATAGCGAGTTTCTCGTCCTTTGCGACAAGCCGCCAAACAAGACGGAGTCCTACCGCCTACTCTTCAAGCAAGCTCTCCACTCGATTCGACCACTCATCCCCGCTTCCAGCACTCCCGACTCGCTCCTCCGTCTCGCCGTCGATGCTCTCCGCCGGTCCCGAATCGACGTCCACGGACCGGAGGGATTCCACGGGATCATGAGCCGAAAGCCCTGCTCGACGATCCTTCCCGCTGTCTACCCGAACTGTGGTGTGCTTGCTGCGTTGATCGAATAAATTCCTCTGTTGGGTTAGCAGTTCGAACACGAAGTCAAACGAATATTCGGTGAATGCGCGTCGGGTGTTGGGGCCGGTTGGGGGCATGAACGCGATGATTGTGCCCGCTTTTCGTTCCTGCCGCTCGCTCTCCCCATTCGGGTGAAATGGCGGCCGCGCCGATGCGAAACGAGGGGCGCGGGCGTTGTTTTCGCCGCGCGACCCGTCCGCCAGTCACTCGCCGAACGCCCCGCCCGCTCGGTCGGTCCGTTCGGCGGCTCGTGTGCGTCCGCCTTCCAACCAGCAGCGAGACTCCGCATTTCGCTTCCACTCGGATCGGTGCGCGCGCCCCTTGCCGACGTCAAGATTGCCGCGTTTTTCTTGCTGCCCACTCGTTCTGCCCGACCGGCGACCCAACACTCGCCGCCCGCTCGGCGTCGCGTCTCTCGCGTGCCCAACGAAAAAAAGCCGCCCGCCCGTCGGAGTGCGGAGATTTCGGCGGCCGCCCGCGTCCCCCGCTCGCCGCTTTCCGCCGCCCGTCGACTCGAATGGAAGGGCAGGTTGGTTTCTTTCATTTTATTCCAGAGTGGCGTTTGATCCGAGCAAATTAATGAACAATAAAAATAAAAATGACTTTGAAAGAAAGGAATAGAAATAAAGGATTGCTCAAAAAACGAAGTGAGAAAAATTGGTTTGGCTTTCGTACAACATTGACGCGACTCATCTCTGCGGTACGGAATAAAAGCCACCTTAGCTCCGTCTATTTATCGTTTAAAACAACATCGACATCGCGATCAAAGGAGAAGAAAGCCCTTCAACAACTCGACAAAACGACCATTAGCATCTGCACCTGTTCCGAACATCAGCATTGAGGCCCGCAACCCTTGCCCGTATGTTCGAAGAGACGTCCGCTGTGTTCGTCGTCGGCTGCCGATCAATCGTTTGCGGCGGGCGGGAGGCGCGCGGCCGGTTGGCGGGTCGACGAGTAAGCGGGGTGTCGCTCGAGTTGAGCGCGTGGAAGGAGGCCCGAATGCTCGAAAGAAGTAGTGACTGCAAGACGGGCGACAAGGTGTGGAGGTTGAGTGGAAAGATGACGACAAGCGCAGTTGGAAAGTTGAACACGTACTTGAAAACGAACGACGAGGACTTCTTTATACAGCTGAAACAACCCATGCAGGAGCATAGACTGCGTCGGAATAAAAAACCGACGCCCGGCCCGTTTCTCCGGAATTTAACTTTTTTTAACACTGCGACAAAACGTATTCAACAAGCTAAGCATACCGAACATCAGCAATTCTCACTTCTTTCAACCCAACAACACCTACAAGCGGTCTAACGAGAATTTTCACTGAGCACCAGCCGCCCACCCGCCGCTCAACCGCCAGTGGGCCGTCTTCCCGCCGCCCACCCGCCCGTCAGCTTCGGTTGAAGGCGGCCCGTGGATTGCCGCCCCGCCGCGCGGCCGTCCGCTCCGCCCGGCGACTCGGCCGCTGGAGTCCGCGAGCGGCGTCCCGCACTCGCCCACGAAAGAAGCGAGTGGGCGGCGAGTCGCCCGACCGGCCGCCCACTCGGCGGGAAGACGGCCGCTCGAGGGCCCCCGAATGAGGGCGGGCGATCCGCGCGGTCGCTCCTCGCCGCGATCGCCGCCTTCTGCGGCCTCCGCTCGGCGCTGGAATTCGGGGGAGGCGGCGAGTAGACGGCCGAGTCGCCTGCTGCCGCTCGATCGATTGACGGTGAATGCGAGTGGGCGGCCGGGAAGAAGCGGGTAGACGGGGGTCAAACAAGTAGAAGAAAAAAGAGTGGACGGCGGGAAACCGGCAGGAGCGGGTTTGTATAAGTAGATGAGAGGAATCATTACGTAAAGAAAGAACACAAGAAGCAAAACCACTATTTATGTTTCGTCTGTGCGGAATTTCCCTGCGCGCAGAACTGCTGTCCGTCAGTAAGAAACCTAGTACGCGACCTCTTTCTCTAATTGATCTCGATCATTCGAAACAAACTGTAACAAAAGAAAAAAAACTCCCGCCTACCACTATCAACGAGACATCTACGACGCAGCCAACTGTCGCTCTAACACTTCTCTTTCTCCACTACCTTCAACACGCGACTTGTGGTCCTTTGTCCACCACGAAAAAAAAATAAAAAACAAGCGATTTTTGGTGACGACGATGCTTGCAAGCGGGCATTAGCTTCGAATCGGCTTTGGACGCTTCTTCAAACAGTCACGGATTTGACCGACCGCGGGCGGCGGAATAATGACCCAATTCGTTGCACTCACCTCCTTGCAAGAAAAAGAGTCTAAATACCGTTATAACGAAATGAACGCAATGCGAGCCGCTCCTGTTCGCCGTCGCCCCCGTCGCCCCGTGCAGAAGCCACTCGCCGCTGCCGAGTGGCGGCCGAAAGAAGGCGGACGGGCGGCCGGTCGACGCCGCAGCGGGGCGAATTCGGGGCGACGCCAAAGAAGCCGCCAGTCGCCGCTCGGAGCAGGGCGGGAGGACGCGGCGGTCGGTCAAATCGGCGGCCGCTCGAGTGCCGTCGGATGCGGGCGGGCGATTCGAGTGGGACGGGCGGTGAGGAGATGGAAAGAAAACGCAGCCAAGAACAAATCAATAAAAAAGGCTGTAAATATGAAAACGAGCAATCCGTCCACACTTCTGTTTAGGTAACAAAACGAGACATAAAGTACATGGCGGAATAAATGCCGCTGTTCACCACGGAACACATCGAAAGACGATGCACCATACTCAACACGAAAAACCGAAATCGACACGGAATAAACCAGGTTTAACGAGGAAAATTGAGCAGTTGATTGCTGTCCGGCTGTCTTTGACTGCTTTTTTATGTAGAGCAAGCGCCCAAACAAAAAAGAAGCGTGTGGATGCAGCCATCGTTCGACGAAGAATAATTGCTTCGTTCTGCAATGAACTTTAGGAGTCGTTCATCGGTTCCTTGCATCTCAAATAACAAACACGTGCTAACTATTAAGTCAACTAGTATTGCTCATCAAGCCACATTACACAAAATCCCCTCTCCATTACTTTACTGCATTCATCTCTTTTCACTGCAAAGCCAGTTTCCCCGTTAGCACTCCCATCTTTACTTAACGTGTACGCCCGAAACACGACGCTCTCCCGCTTCCTCCCGGCCGGCCGGCAGAAGGAGCGAGTGGCCACGAAGCGGGGCGAGCGGACGGGCGGCGGCGGGATGGCGGGCGGGAGTTCTCGCTCGTGTGTCGCGCGTGGGCGGCGGGCGGGCGGACTGCCGGCTGGGGGCGTCCTTCGAGGTCCGTCCACCCGCTTTCTTCTTTGGAGGTCCCATCGGGGCGTCCCGTCGGGGCGTCCCGTCGGGTCGAGCGGGCGATCGGTCGCCCCGTCCTCGCCGCGGCAGTGGACGGGGGCCTCCAGCGGAAGAGCCGATTGCCGACCGGACGCCGTCGAGCGGCCCTTCGGATGGCGGCGGGCGAGAGCGGAGGTCCCGAGTGGAGCGACCGAACGGCCACTCGCCCCAACAATCGAGCGAGAAGCCGGGCGGATCCCCTCCGGTCGGGTCCGCTGTCCACCACTCCGCTCTCCCCGCCGGGCAACAAGCGGGCGGGAGAAGCGGGCGAAGAACCCGACAAACAGCCGCTCTTCCGGTCGGATCGGAGCTGAAAGAAAGCGGGGACGAGCCGAAAGAAGCGGCCGTCCACGAATCGAACGGGCGGGAGGGCCGAGAGCGGGGGAGCGGTGCGGCAAGAAGTCGGAGGGAGCGACGGGGGCGAAGGAGAGGGCGCCGCTTCCTTGAAACCAACGGCGGAAAAAACGATGTCCGTGATCTGTAGTCCGAGCGGAATAACCGACCACCAACCACGTCCACAACTCCACTGTTGCCGCCTTGATCTGCCCGACAAAACGAACAAGGAAGCAATTGGCGGCCAACTGACTGGACGGCGTGAAAAAAGCCCACCCAATCTCCAATCAACCTCGAAACAAGCCTCCTGTTCACGTCCCTTCTATCCTTGCTTGCATCGATGCAACACTCCAAACACGACCCCTCTTTCGTGGGCAAACGAGCGATCCGATGGCTCGTCGAACGAAATGCGGGCAGAAAGCGGACGATCGGCGTCCACCGCTCGCTCATGACAAACGAGTAAACAGAGGAGTGCAACGAATTGGTGTCCGTTTGCACGATCTCGTCGAAGCGGGTCGTGTGCCTTCGAAAGCGCATGGTCGGAATAAAAATAGTCAGCTCACACCAGTTCACCGATGAACCGCTTTTCCTCATACAACTACTGTCAAAGACACGGGAACTTCCAGCAGTCTCAAACCCTTCCAATTTTCGGGCTGCTTCGACCCGTTGAGCGGCTGTCTGTGGAACACTCGAGTGTTCACTCCCTTGTTCGGTGCCTCCAATCCATCCGGCCGCTACTTCGAGGGCGGGCGGAGTGGCCGGCCGCGCGCTGCTTTTCGCGCGGCCCTCGTTGACTCGCCGCTCGAACGGGCGGTCGGTCGTCTCGTTCTCCCCCGCGTGTTCCCCGCCGCCCGCTTCCTCCCCGCCGCTCCCGCCCGTCCGCCGGCCGAAAGAAGCGAGCGGAAGGCGGCGGTCAAAAGAGCGCTCTGCTTTCTGCGGGCCGCCCCCGGCCGCCCGCAAGTGGGCGAGCAGGCGGGCGCTAGAGGGCGTGTTCCGGCCGCTCCCCTCCGCCCGCTCCGTCCACTCACTCGGCGCCCACCAGTCGGCCGCTCCGTTCGTTCGAGCAGCCGAGCGGGCGGTCGGGGCGCGTCCACGAGTGAGCGGCCGCTCCTCCCGCCTTCTTTCGGGCCGCCTCCTCGCCGCTCCCTTCCACTCGGTCGGGTGAAGGCGAGGAGGGAGTGGACGGGCGATGCGGGTTCGTTTCGACGGCCACTCGTCGCTCGCGTGCCGCCCGTCCGCTCGAAGTGAGCAGCCGGCGGGAGGACGGAGAAGAGCGGCGGGAGGTCGAGCGGAAGGACCGACCGCGTGGCCGAGTGGATTCTGCGGCGGAACTTCGCCCACTCAAAAGGGGCGAGAGGGGAGTTCTGCACGGAAGAGGCGGGCGGCGTGCAGCGGGGGACGAGCGAGTGGGGCCGCCTGCACGCAACGAAGAGGGCGGGCGGGAGATCTCTTTCGTGCCGCCCACTCGGCGCCCAGCTCGTTGTTGTGCTCGCGGACGGGCGGCAGGTGGACGGCGCCTTCTCGCCGCCGAACGAGCGGAAGAGGGCGCGGAAGAAGGCGGGCGTTGCTGCCGGCCACTCGCCTCTCCGCCTGCTGGAAGGCGGGCGGGCGGCCGCTCGTCCCCGTTCGAGCGAGCAGACCGCCGGGAAGACCGCGAATTCGCCCGTCGCTCCCGCTCGTCCACTCGCCCCGCGGTCTGCCCGCCCGAACGGTCGGCTGTTCCATGGGGAGGCCGACCGAGCGGACGGGAAGGCGGGCGGCCGCCCATCGGAGTGATCGGAGGACGCGGGCACCAGCCGGCCGCCCTCTCCGATCGCGAGTGGAAGCGAACTGCCGGGCGTCCACTCCCGACCGGGCGGCCGCCACTCTAACGAGCGAAAGAACCCCCACGCGGCTTCTCGGCGGCCGTCTCGGGCGTTCGGAGCGGGCGGAGGGGATCGACGGCGGCGGAGGCGAACGGCGACCTCCAGCCGGCGGCCACTTCCGCCCCGCCCGCCCCTCTGCAAGTGGAAGAAGGCGGGTAGCTCGCCCGAATGTCCGCCGCCGGCCGGTCGGTTGGGCGCCCGAACACGCGCGTCTTTGCGGCCGCCGGTCGGGCGACGAGCGGGAAGCGTGTACCCAGCCCGGAGTGGAACGACGCGAGTGGAAGAAGCGGCCGTTCCAGGCGATGAAAATCTTTTTACTTCTGAGTGCTCCAAAGGAGGAAATTGGATGGCGGTGGCGTGCGCCGAGCCGCGTGCTGATTCAATTCCAGACGTCTTTTGTTTACAGTGGGTGGACGGTTGAACGTTTGTTTATTGCACTCACTAGTACCAAAAAAAGAACTCCAACACACTGATCTCGTCCACTCCGCTCGGCGCCCACTCGGCGGACTCCCGGCTGCCGTCCGACGGGCGGGCGGCCGCTCGAGCGGAACGCCCGCTCCCGTCGACCACGGCGAGTTGTGTTCGCCGCTTCGTTCGAGGCGACGATCGTGGGAGGGCCGTGGAAGAACGCGTGGATCGGCTGGACGTCGCCATGCGCGTGATCGTGAGCTCTCGCCGGTCGCTTGCGGGCGGGAAGGCGGCGGCCGGCTGCTCTTTGTGGAGAAGGGAGAGAACTGCGGGTTCGACGGTCGTCTTCCCTCTTGCAGCGGGCGAGTTGTCCGCAGTGGGCGGCTGCTGATTGGAGGGGACGAGACGCCGCCGCTCCGTCCACTCGTCCGCCAACACGCCGGCCGAGCGGAAGGCGGCTCGTTTCTGCGGGCGGCGAGTGGGGAGTTCGCCGTCGATCGGCCGGTGGATGCGGGAGGGGCGTCGATTGGAGGCGGGCGGAGGAGGCGGACGAGGAGCAGAAAGAAGGAGAGCCGCCCGCTCGTTCGGTCGATCGACTGCGCGAATGAACGGCCGGGAGTGCCGTCGGCCTCCAGCAGGACGTCGGTCTTTCCGCCCGCCGCCCCGCTCGCTCCCAATCCGCAAGGACGGCGCCCGACCGAGCGGCCGACCGAACGGAGCGGACTGATCGCAGCGACTCGAGCGGACGGGTCTTCTTTGAGCGCGGCGTCCACCTTCTCCCTTTGGACTTGAGGCGGGCGGTCGAGAGCACTCGCGAGTTCCGACAGCCGGCAAGCGGGCACGAACACGTCGAAACGGGGCGCTCTCTCGGTCGTTGGGATGCGCGGGGCGGAGGGCGGCCGGTCGGGGCGGGCGGCCGGCGGGATCTCCCGCTCGTCGGTCGATTCGATCGAGCGGTGTGGGCGGCCGGCCGGAGTGCCCGCTGTCCCGATTGCGCTCTCTGAGAACTCGGCGGGCGGGCGGGCGGGGGACGCGGCGTCCGGTTGGGCAGCGGGCAGTCGGGCGGCGGCATTTGTGCGGCTGCCGGTTGTTTGGCGGTCGTGGTTTTGTTTGGAGAGCTCTGCGCTATGTCGAACGCCTACGAAAATTCGCCAGATGACGTTTGTTTTGCTCAACCAAAGAAGAAAATTGAAATGTCGAATGGAAATGGGACGGAAGGAAAGATGGCTGATGGAGCGCTTAACGGTTCTGCGGAATATCCTCATTTGTTACTGCACGAGCGAATGCGGCCGTACACCCAGTTGATCTACCAGGCAAGTGCTGTCTTGTCTTATTGCTTACAAGATTTACTTTTTAGCTTGACTCTCCAATTCGCTTTTCTCTGGACGGCCGGTACATGTTTCGTTTTCATCAAAAAGTTTCTCGCTGGGTCCTCTGCGATCTTGTTCGAGACACCCAAATGTAGGTTCAGTAATCTCACCACTAAATAATGTTGTTTCAGCACGTTTAAACCAAAAGAAACGCCCCAAATGGGAATCGTGGATTTTGTGGTAGTAAACCCCACCACGATCGTCGCGTATGGATCGCGCGCATTGTGCTTCATACGTTTACACATCGAAGATAAGAGTTTCGAATGGATCGAACTGGAACGGCACCCGCACTTGACGCCCGTTTATGTGCTGCAGATTACGGGAAGCAATGTTCATGTCAAAAAGGCAGTGCTTCAAGCTTATTGCTCCCGGCAACTGCGATGTTTTCGGCTTGACATCAATGAAGGACGTGCGGATTATGAATGGAGCCACGAAACGGAGTATACGTCTCGCATTTATCAGGCGACTAGAGACGGTCGCTTGTTGTACGGGATCTTGCCGAGTTCTGGTAGAAAGTTGTGGGTTTTTCACTTGAAGAAAAAGACGTGGCGCACAATGGACTTTCGAGGGGCCGACCAAGTCGCACTTGTGAGTTGGCAACACGAAGTCACTGATGTTCCTTTTTGCAGTTGTTTTCTGGCGAACTTGTTTGGTCGCAGCAGAAAGCTTACTTTCGAGGTTGGCGCTATGACGAACCCAAACAGTTTGTCGCTTTTCGTTGCAATCCAGAACGACTCGAATGGGAAAAGCTGCCCTTCGAAAGCAAACACAGAATTCATCTTTTTCCGTTGTGGAATGTAAACAGCGGGCAAGAGAACGGATTGTTGATTATGTGCGACAAGCCGAGATACAAGCGGGAATTCTACCGCCTGCTCTTCAAGCAAGTCCTCTCCTCCATTCGACCACTCATTCCCACATTCAGCACTTCCGACTCGCTCCTCCGCCTCGCCGTGGACGCTCTCCGCAAGACTCAAATCAGCGTGAACGGAGAGTGGGGATCCCACGGGCACATGAGTCGAAAGCCCTGCTCAACGATCTTCCCTCCGTGTACCCGAACTGTGGTGAACTTGTTGTGTTGATCGAATAAACTCCTTGGCGGTGCGAACATGAAGTCAAACGAATATTTGGTGAATGCGCGGCGAGTGTTGGGGCCGGTTGGGGGCATTAACGCGATGATTGTGCCCGCTTTTCGTTCCTGCCGCTCGCTCTCCCCATTCGGGCGAAATGGCGGCCGCGCAGATGCGAAACGAGGCGCGCGGGCCTCGCGATCCGTCCGCCAGTCACTCGCCGAACGCGCCGCTCGCTCGTTCGGTCCGTTCGGCGGCTCGCGTGCGTCCGCATTCCAACCAGCAGCGAGACTCCGCATTTCGCTTCCACTCGGATCGGTGCGCGCGCCCCTTGCCGACGTCAACATCGTCGCTTTTTTCTTGCTGCCCACTCGTTCTGCCCGACCGACGACCCAACACTCGCCGCCCGCTCGGCGTCGCGTCTCTCGCGTGCCCAACGAAAAAAGCCGCTCGCCCGCCCGCCGCCCGTCGGAGCGCAGAGATTTCGGCGGCCGCTCGCGTCCCCCGCTCGCCGCTTTCCGCCGCTCGTCGAGTCGTGTGGACCGGGCAGGTTAGTTTTTTTCTTTTTCGGTTGATTATTCCGTGTGCTCGACGGAGATGAATGAAACGAATAGAAAGCAAGTTGTAAACAATGGAAATTCGACGATGGATGAATGTGGTGAAAGTTGTAATCGATCGTTTTCGACTAAATTCGCAAAAGTTCACGGCAAGAAATCCTGTTCCAAACGATTACTCCGTTCTTGAACAACCGGTTATTTGCATGACGGTAAACGAAAGACACATTTCATTACCACGCGCAACGGATCTGCTTGTGGAGCGGAATAAATTGCCGTTGTTCTTCTTAAAACGACGAAAGAAGCCTTCAACGCTGTTCGACAACAAAATAAACGGTGAATGCAACCTGGACATCGGCCGGGAGAGGATCGATGAACAGAGTGTTTGACAGAAAAAAACAACCACCGCATCACTCGCTTCCGTCGACAACTATTGGACGGTGTTACATTGTTGTACATCACACCGATTGAGTACACGCTATGGTCGACGCCTAGTCAGCAACGAATGAACGACACCACCTTTAGCCAGCGGTTTAAAAAAACCCGCCGTAGTCAATGACCTGCGGCGGAATAACTCGATTTTTAACTTCGTCCCTTCGTCGCTTATAAAACACTTCGAACCACCCCCCAATCGAGAAGAAGCCGTTCCACAACGTGACAGGTCGACCATTCTAGTCTGCAACTATTCCAAACACCAGAGCTAAGGGCCACCATTCCCCGCTTGTTTGTTTGAAGAGCCGTTCGCTGTGTTTGTCGTCGGCTGCCGATCGCTCGTTTGCGGCGGGCGATAGGCGGGCGGCCGGTCGGCGGAACGGACGAGTGAAGGGGCGGACGCTCGAGTTGAGCGAGTGGAAGATGGATCAAATTTTTGAAAGGAGCGACCGTGACAGAAAGCGGGGGTGAACGGTGAAGTCGAGTAAAAAGCAACAAAATGAAAGCTGTTCAAACTTGGGGCGCACCTCGGAATTAACTCATAATGGTGTCTTCGAACTCAACGAGCCTTGGCGTTTTTATGACGATCAGCAGTCAAAGAATTATCTTCCTTCAAGAGCGACGGGACTTTCGTAAAGCCGACATCCAGGTGGACGGAAGAAACGAGTTAAGTGTGGTTAACATCACCACATAAAAATGCGGATGATCCCCACTCACAAACTAAGCGTCGCTTTTTTACCCCACGACGAAAAGAACAAACACCCACCGACCACCAGCATCAACCACTCGCCGCCCACTCGCCAGTCGGCCGTCTTCCCGCCGCCCACCTCCAGCCAGCTTCGGTTGAAGGCGGCCCGTGGATCGCCGCCCCGCCGCTCGACCGTCCGCCCCGCCCGGCGACTCGGCCGCTGGAGTCCGCGAGGGGCGTCCCGCACTCCGCCACAGAAGAAGCGAGTGGGCGGCGAGTCGCCCGACCGGCCGCCCACTCGGCGGGCAGACGGCCGCTCGAGGGCCCCCAAATGAGGGCGGGCGATCCGTGCGGTCGCCCTTCGCCGCCCTCCCGCCTTCTGCGGCCTTCGCTCGGCGGTGGAATTTGGGGGAGGCGGCGAGTGGGCGGACGAGTCCGCTGCTGCCGCTCGAGCGATCGGCGGCGACGGCGAGTGGATCCGTGCAGAACGAGTGGGGGAAGGTGAAATGGGGCAGCGGGAAGCCGTCAGGAGCGCGCGGCGGAACGAACAGGGCGAATGAGCCGATGAACGGGCAAAAAAGTGGAGGAAAGAACGTATCGAACGAAACATAAAATTGCCCCTTCTGCGGAATTTCCACTCCGCTCTGAATAGCCGCACATCAAAAAGCTTTTCGTTGCCATTTTTTTCATTCACTGGTCTTGAACGTTCGACGGACGACATCGACCAAAAGAGTTTCCGTGTGCCTACATCAACGAGACGCCGCGGAGCAGTTGTGACCTGTCAAAAATTGCTCTTTTCCCGACGCCTTTAACGAGCAAAACGTGTGGCTACTAGTCCACCAAATAATGAATACGGTCCGATATGAAGTGGATCGGCCGTTCACGGAATAAACAGCGCGATTCATTGTACTCACCGTTTTCCAAGAAGCTTGTGAACGCGACTACTCGTATCGGTCCCAATGAAACGACCGCAATGCCGAACGCTCCTGTTCGCTGTCACCCCCGTTGATCGGTGCAGAAGCGACTCGCCGCTGCGGAGTGGCGGCCGAAAGAAGGCGGACGGGCGGCCGGTCGACGCCGCAGGGGGGCGAATTCGGGGCGACGCCGAAGAAGCCGCCGGTCGCCGCTCGGATCGGACGGGAGGACGCGGCGGTCGGTCGGATCGGCGGCCGCTCGAGTGCCCCCGAATGCGGGCGGGCGATTCAAGTGGGACGAGCGGCGAGATCGTGGAAAAAATTAGGGAGAGGACAAACCGCATTCTTTGTTGAAAGGCTGAAATATCAAAGACAAACATGAGTGGGTTGTCACCGTTGAGGTCTGCAACCAAGGCGTCTCTTTTTGGAAACGGTCAACACGGAATAAAATATGCAACGTACCGCTGGTTACAAGGGCAAGAAGAACAACAAATACTGACTTCATTCATTTCTTTTACTGCGATCGCGCTTCCCGTCCCTCCCATGAGAGCTCCTTTTTCACGTTCTGTGACCGTACAAAACCCTTTCGCCCGATCGGCAACGACTCCCGCTTCCCCCCTCCCGGCCGGCAGAACGAGCAAGTGGCCACGAAGCGGGCCGAGCGGACGGGCGGCGGGATGGCGGGCGGGAGTTCTCGCTCGTGTGTCGCCAATGGGCGGCGAGTGGGCGGACTGCCGGCTGGGGGCGTCCTTCGAGGTCCGTCCAGCCGTTTTCTTCATTGGAGGTCCCATCGGGGGCTCCCGTCGGGTCGAGCGGGCGATCGCCCGCCCACTCGCTTCCTCCGAGCGGCCGGTGGAAGAGCCGACAGCCGACCGGACGCCTTCGAGCGGCCCCTCGGATGGCGGCGGGCGAGAGCGGAGGTCCCGAGTGGAGCGAAAGAACGGCCACTCCCCCCGACCATCGAGCGAGAAGCCGGGCGGATCCCCACCGGTCGGGTCCGCTGTCCACCACTCCGCCCTCCCCGCCGGGCAACAAGCGGACGGGAGAAGCGGGCGAAGAACCCGACAAACAGCCGCCCGATCGGGGAGAAAATGCGGCCGCCGTTGATCGATGAGAAGGGGCGGGGAACTCCCTTCTTGCCGCCGTCCACGAGTCGAACGGGAGGACGGGCCGGAGGCCGAGAGCGGGCGATCGGGGCGGCGAGCAGTCGGCGAGAGCGGCGAGACGAAAGGGCGATCGACGCCCACCTCCGACCTCCTGTTTTCCGCGTGGAGGGGACGAAAATCAGCCGTGTTTTACTCGCTCTTTACCCCTTTTTGTACTCCCGCAATTTTCTCAATCTGTTCATTTCGGAATTACTCGACAACCAATCACGTCTACGCTTTCTGTTGCTACCTTTGATCCGTTTGCCCAAACAATATGAAAAACAGTCGGCGGTGGACGTACTGAACGGCGTGAGAAAGAAGACTCGAGCTTCAATCAACCTCGAAACAAGCCTGCTGTTCGCGTGCACTCCCTCCTTTCATCGATGCAACACCCGAAACACGAACGTTCTTCTGTGGACAACAGAGCGAACCGAGGAGTCGGTGAAGCCAATGCAGGCATAAATCGAATGGTTGACGCCCCTTACTCGCAGCGAACAAACGCAGGAGCGACGAAAGGTGATAAATCAGTGCTTACGTGCACCGGCTCGTCTAAGCGCGTGCGTGAGCGTTGGAGCCAAATAATCCGGCGGTTCGTGTACGAAACGACCATATTTGTTCGAAATATCAGTCGTCAACGGGCAACAATTTCTCGTTGAAACTAACAATCAACGTGCTTCCCACCAACTTGGTCCAACGTGAACACGTGTTCAACAAACTAAAAACCGAACCTTCTTTGCGATCATTAGCACAAACTCTCGGGTAGACATCAACAGCCGCCTCCATTTCAACGCCAAGACGAGGCAGTCAAGCCCCAAATGCCACGCTTGCAAAGCGAAGGCGGAACTGGAAGAGTCGATGAAACGCAGCAATCACGAAAGCTAACGAACTGCTGTTTTTAATCGACGACGTAAGTTCGCGAAAAGGCCAGACGACGTGCTCCGGAATAAAAACAAGACATTTCTCAACACTCATCAATTCGCCGCCGCCAATCCAACTTCGACGACCAATACAAAAGCCGAAAGACCACTAACCGTTCTTAACCTTCTCAATCGAATGCTTGCCTTGACACGCCGAGCGGCTATTCGTGAAAGCAGGCTTGTAACACATTCCAACGGCACTCATCCCATTCGACGCCTTCGATCAGACCGACCGCTTCTTCGAACGCGGGCTGAGTGGCCGGCTGCCCCTTCTGTCCGCGCGCTCTCTTCTGCCGGCCGGCCACTTGCGCCCGACTTCGCCCGTCGCTCAAAGTCGCGGCGTGGGCGGCCGCCCAGCGGTCCGCCGAGGCGTCTTCGGGCGAATGAATCCCTGCGGAATTCTCGAAAAATCCACCAGGAAGCGAGGAGAAGCCGCTTCATCCGTGAGCTCCAACGGCCGTTCGTTTGCTCTTTCAAATCTCCGCATAAATTCGTGACGGAGGACGACGTGCAGGGCGGTTGCTTGCTGGTGGCGCACCCGCCCGCGACTACGCGCCCTCCCAAATCCACTTGTTTTAGTTGTTTCTTCTGATCCTATTCGTCGACGAACGCGCCATCGGATTCATTCGCATTACAGAGGTGGGATTTTCGCTTCCGGACATTCTCTACTCAAAGACAAATGGTTCGAGAAGAGCCGCAGGTAGGCGGGCCAGCGGCCAACCCTTTCATTGCCCGACAGCCAGTTATGAATGCTTTCATTTGCGGAAGTCAAGGGAACAACGGCAACGGACAGCAATCAAAGCAAACTCAGATAATACCCAGACGACCCATTCCAAAAACGCGCCGAGGCCGATTGTTGAGAGTCGTCGGCTTGAGGTGATTCCGCAGCAGAGGGCACGTTGTTCAGACGAGGGATGGGCGTCATGTTCGGGAACAAAGGCGGAAGCAGGCGGTTGTACGCCCTCTTCTTCATGCAGCCGTGAAATCCCCACTCGCCGTCCACGTCGATTCGATCTCGTCGCAGGGCGTTCACGGCGAGAGTGACGAGCGGGAGCGGATGTCTGAAGAAAAATGATAGAAGAAACACGAGCAGGGGACCAACCGGAGCAGGCGGTAGGTCTTCACTTCCTCCTCGTAGCCGGGCAGGACGCCTCGCTTTGTGGTTTCGAGAAAATTGCCCCGATCCTCGCCGCTCTCCGCGTCCAGCACTGGGGAGATGCGGACGGGTTCTCTCGTGAACACCGGCAGTTTTGTCCACTCGCGTCGCTCCAGATCGCACGAATACACGAAATATCGCCGTTTCCAGTTGACGAACGCATATCCGTTGATGTACGCGTGCTTGAGCGACCAGAACACCTTGCACTCGTCCATCTGCAACACCAATGCTGTCAGGCGATCCAAGTTTCAAGCGACATACCATTTCGATGTCCCCAATCGGGTCAACGGTGCTCCACGTCTTCTTTTCGATGTCCAGGACGTGCAGCAACGGACGGTGGTTGTACTTGAAGAAGAACGAGTACAACGAGCGGCCGTCTTCGCTCAAGTGGAAGGGCGGCCTGTGGTTCGGAAATTCCTCCTCTCCGTCCACTTCCAGCCGGCCCTCTTCCACGTCCAGACGAGCAAATCGAAGCGGAACATTCCAGTCCGCTTTGAGTACCGCCTGATTCACGCAGACGTCCGTCCCGTTGATTCCGGTCAACACAAAGTTTAGAGCACGTTCCTCCAACAAGACTCGTTTGGCTCGCCGCTCTTCGACGTTCTAGCGGAGCAACCACAGCGCATGACCGTCGTGGAGGACAATCGTTGTGGGGTTTACCAGCACAAGCTCGTGGTCGTCCATCCAAACGGCTTCGTGGAAGCGGAACGTACTGAAAGCAGGCGTCTATCGAATGCAAAGCAGTACGCACATCCGAGTGTTGAGAAGAAGGTCGACAACCACGAAACGGTCGTCACGTCGGGAATGGCGGAAGCAGTAAGCGTGTCTTCCGTCCGAAGAGCAGTTCGCAGTCGTTCTGAGCTGAAAAACAAGCAGTGACGATGGGAAAAGCAGTGGATACTCGCCGACGCAAAGAACTCGCTGTAGATGTCATTCCGTTCGGGTAGTAGAACTTCGTCGCCCAATGACCGGCTTTTGGCCGTTTTCTTTATGAGCGGCCGAAATTGACACACAAGCGGAAGCTCGGTTTGTGCGGAAATTGCGGCCGTCACAGCCATTTGCAAGCAGCGTTTAGACGTAGAGGTGCCCAAAAAGAAGCAATACGCAGGACATGAATTCAATGCGAGCTATCAACGCCTTTCGCCGCTCTTTTTCATCTTGCAAACGATAAGCAGGGCTTGCGAAAAGGTTTGCAATCTCGGAGCGGAACCGGCGGAAAGCGGAATGCGCCCTCCAGCGGTGTGCCTGTTGATAAGAACGGCGGAGAGCGGAAAGGCGGCGTGTCACGCGTGAAGCAAAGCGGATGCTCGAGCGCCGCCGGTTTCCTGTTTTGCGGGCAGAACGGAACAGCGATTTGATTTTGTGTTTGTAATGCCCTTGCAGAGGTTGCGAACGTGTTCGTTTTAGCCCATGTTTTAAAAGGCGGTCAAGCCGTAAAAATTGTGGTGTGCAAAGCGAGACGCCCACGCGCATGTTACAGATCTGCGCAAAGGCGTAAGCTCTTAATACGCAGTGTTCTTCGAAGCCGATCGGTTCAACGACCGTCTTCTATTCGATTTGTCTGTTCTCTTTCGTAAGGACGATTTTCGACTAGTTATTTCTTAATCACAAGAGCACGTGATTAAACAGAACAAAGGGAAGGGCGGCTTTTTTATGCACAAGCTCACTCGTGATGATGACTGCCTTCTTATCAGCCCGCGCATCGCTCGAGCAAGAAGGCTTCAGTTTGGTTTTTCGTTCTTGTTTGCCAACGATCGAAAGAGAATGCAGCATTTTACGCCACGTTCTGTTGACATTCTCAAGTTATTTCACATTCTATGCATTACTCGTTGATGAATGTGCGCGTGCAATAAAACCCGTCCTGTGTATATTTCTATTTAGAGATGGACGAAGAGGAAAAAGACCGAATACTCGATTACGTTGGCTATGACCCACGCAAAAACAACTCCGGAATACCTCACCCTTTTCGCGATTTGAAGGTTCTCGGAAGTGGTGGTCAAGCGGTTGTTTAGTAAGTAAATATACCCATTAGGATTGCAGTTGCTTGTAGTTCGGTGACGGACCGGTACGACGAGAAATTGGCTTTAAAGAAACACACAGGCTTCTCTCATGGCGACGTAAAAGATTGGGAAAACGCCTATCGTGAGCTCTTCTTACTACAATCGGTCTATCATCCAAATGTAATTAATTATTGTACTCTTTGGTGTTATAACATTTATTCTTTTCAGCTCTTGATGCTAACAAGCGTTTTTGCGCCTGTTGACAGCCCGTCGGACTTGCGTGATTTTTACATGACTACGCAAGCCGTGGGGCGCTGCCTGGAAGAAGTGATCCAAACTCAAAAACGGTTTAACATTCACCGCGTATGGAGCTTCATGGAGCAGATGCTTAACGCTCTTGGGTACTTACACAACTCCAACATTATCCACCGAGTAAGAGAACGTATTCGACGCCGGATACTTCTTTTTTCAGGACTTGAACACTAAGAATATCGTTGTTTACGAGGAGTACCACATCAAACTCATCGATTTCGGCCTTTCGACTGAAGACGCTGGTGAAACGGTTGATGCAAATACGCTCACGACTTACGTTACGGCTGTCCACTACCGAGCGCCTGAAGTGATTCTCGGCGGAAAGTACACGAAAGCCGGTCAGTTCGTCTAAAACGACCAATCCACCTGCTGTTCAGTAGATGTTTGGGCCGCCGGCTGCATCTTCTACGAGCTGCTGGCCGGAAAGCGGCTCTTCGAGGATGAAAACGAAGCGGATGTTTGGCGGAAACAAATCGAGCTGTTCGGAATGCCGTCGGCTAACTTCTTGAATCAATTCAAGGACACACTGAATATCGACGGGATGCATTGCGCGAACATTCCGATAGAAGCCCTTTTACCTTCGGAATGTTTTGTGAATGCCTATAATGGTAACTGCTCACCATTATCGTGTTTACCAAACCAATTTAGACGAGACTTTGGAGCTTTTCAACTACCCGTGCCTGTGGTTCACTTCGGATAAAAAAAAGGCTACGTATCATGACTACGAGAAGAACTTGCGTGCCGCTTACGCTCGTGTGGGCAAAGAGGTGCCGGAGGTGTTTGAAAACCTTTTTTCGCGACCACCGGCATTGGAAACCGAACCGTGGCCGCGTTTCACTGAATGGATGTCTGGCGAACGGATTGCACGAATTAATCGTTAGACTATGCTTGAACTATTAGCAATTCTTTTTGCTTTCAGCGTCTACGGCTCGCGACTTGTTTTCCAAAATGCTTCGCATCGATCCGGACGACCGAATCGCTGCTATAGATGCTTTCAGGCATCCATTCGTTGGCGGCGATAATGTTTACTTTTTTCGCATGCCCCAGAAACTCTCCTACACTCTCGGCGATACGTCCTATATACAGACAGAGGACTGGAAGACTTTGCTTTTTGATCACATCAAACGACATGAACAAGGTTTTATGGGCTTATATGGGAAGTGGCCAGGATGTTATCGTCCTCCTACAAGTCAATACATTCCTTCTTTTTCTTCGACTTGCGGTAAGAGTAAACTATAAAAAATCTTGTTTCGATTTAAAAGTAATGTTTAGATTCTCACTCTTCCGACCAACACGTACTGTCTTTCACTCAATGCGCGTTTCATCCTTACAAAGAAACGAAGCTGGTCGTTCGCGTATTGCTAGCCGACTATCGAAAAGCCGCAAAATTGATCAACAAGGCAAAAGAATGCGTTCCTTATGACGACTACGTACAGTATCTCGATCTGGTATATGAACATGATGTGGATTTTTTCAAACGGTACGAGGGATACGCGACTTCGATTCGAACATTAATGGACGAGCATCTGCATTTGCGTCTTTTGATTATCGATGATTCCGACTTTCCCGGTCAGTGGTTTCCATTCGTAAGTCACATTTTAATTGTGATGCGCATAATAACCTATTGTACAGCTCTCTTACCGTGATGGTGAAAAAGTTGTGCGAGAACGCGTGCAAAAACACGCTTCCCGTTTGAACTCATTTTTTGAATGTCTTAATAAAGTGGGCGTGGTCAATTACGAACTGCACTTTGCACACATGACTTTACCAAACCATGTATGTCGATTAACACACATTAATTAAACTGCTTGAAAATCGTTTTAGGGCGTTTTAGTTATGAAATATCTGCTAAAAGAAGAACTTACTAGCCTGCCTTCATCGCTGACCGTTGCTATTATTGCTGACGTGAAATTTAAATGCAAACCTTACGGCACTCTTTTGGAAGCCGGTAGGACAACGCGGGGCTTAGCTTACTTATTTTTTGTATTTAGTTCGCATCGAAAACGACAGTCTTTTTTTGAATTCTCTATTTACGCTGATCATTGGTGAGTGTAAACCATACTGCGTCTTGCAACAGCCTTAAGGTCCGGCCGATGAGTTAATGATGGACAAACCAGAAAAAGACAACGTCATAATAACATCGGAACAGAAAGGAAACGCCGCCACGAGTTCAAAAGACGAAACCGAACGGTAAGTTGTTTTTATTGGCAAGCGCAAAGAAAAGCCTTGTACGTAAAGTTGTCACGTTTGCTAATTAAATCGAGGCCTTCAACCATTATAATTCGTCCTGTTCATTCAGGAATGACACCAACACTCAAGATGACTTAATGAACCAGGAAAGTCTTAGCAACAATCACGTTCTTTTGCTGGCTATAAAAAGTGTGATGAGCCAAAGCGAACAATCCATGATATTACAAAAAACTTTGATCCAGCTTTTGTGGATTGTGTAGTTGATGTCTTTGTTATTTACAGCCACCGGCATGTCGGCGTTTTGGACTTCCGAAGCCCGGACGACCTGTCGAAACTGTTTCGAAGTATAGATTCGATTTTCTCGGCTTTTCTTCTATGGATGAAGAATTGCTTTTAAACCAGCGAGTCAACCCATACGTAGCGCTGGTTGGGCAGGTAATTACTTTTATGTAAAAAATTTGACCACTCGTTTTAGACTATGAATGTGCGAGGCGCTCATTTTTTGTCCGATGGTCGCCTAATGTACTGCTTTTATCAGTCGTCCAATTTTTCCGTTGTCGATTTTGTTCGTTTCACTTACAAGTAAGTTAAATTTTTTTACTTCCATTCAATGACGTTTCAGGGTTTTTACCAATGAAAACCACTATTGGGGAACGGCCTGGGATCGAGTGTTCGTCAACCCGACTACAATCATTTCCCTACAAGCGACCACTTTGTCTCTAGCTCGTTTAAACGTCGAAGAGGGCACTTACGATGTGGTCGTGTTAGGGACGATCGAGAAATGCACGAGCGTTGTCATAACACAAATCGACGGAAGAAACGTGGACATCAATCAAGCGGTCCTCTTAGGAAAAAGGAGCGTTCCTCTTACTTTTGTCCGCGTGGACATTGACATGCCACGAATGGAAGTGGATTGGCATGAACGACCCGAAAATCCGTGCGATTCCTATCACTTGACTGACGACGGACGTTTATTGTGCGGACTAGCGAGTTCAGATCTCCGCATTCTGCACGTGTTCGATATCGCAAACAAGTCGTGGAGCACTGCGGACCTTGCGGGAGAACTCGACCATCAGGCAACCATCGATTCTGTACTACTAATGTTTGACAGAAAGATTCAGCTGAGCGACTGCCATTTTACATGGTCAAAAGAGCACGCATATGTTCGAGGCTACTTCAAAGACTAACGCCGGCCTGGAGAAATCGTCTACTGTTGCAACTTAGAAGAACGCAAATGGAAAGATCTCAAGATTTCCGTATTTGCTATCGATCATTTTTCACCGCTCGTTAGTGCAAAAACCGGAAAGGACGAAGGCCTTCTTATTTATTGCAACGAGGAGCAGAAAAAATTGCCCATTTACCGTCGTGTAAGTTTTTTTTTGCATCAATTTATATGCGCAGAAAATGAGACTTGCGCTGTGTGTTTTTCCTTACAGTTACTGCAAGAAGTGCATAGCCATTGTGAAACTTCGAGCTAAAACATCTGTTTTAGCGTCCAAAAACTAATCCAAACCCGTACGAACCACTAGTTAGTTTCGAAGACAACGAGGTGTACGTGATGGCAATCTACCGCCTCCGTTTTTGTTAAGTTTCCCTCGGCCCATTTTTTCTAAACTTGATTGTTTCAGGAATCCGGATTCCCTCCTTCAGCTCGCCGTTAATGCACTCCGTCAATGCGGGGTAAAAAGCAAAGAACAGGAATTCTATGCCGTAATGAACGACCCAGAACATCATTTCTTTCCGCCTTTGTACCCAAACATGAAGCCCATCGGTCCGAGATCAAAGAATTGAATCAGTTTTGTTGATGCACTTTTGAGTTGCTCGACGTAAGTTTTGTAATCAAGACGTGTTAATTGTTACCATCCTGTTATTTTGTACTTTTCGTTCAAATAAAATATCGAAAGCCACGTCGCTTGTCAAACATGTTGGTCGAAAAACTGATACGAGTCTAACCCACAGCAGACAACTAAGCAGCCAATCGCGCCGTTTGGCCGCTCCGAATACATCTCGTCTTTCGCTCCGCCAGCACACTTGTTTGAGAGGCGGCTTCTTTCTTGCGTTCACGTTAAACGGGCCACGCATCCATATGATCTCGCCAACGGCAGCTTTTTTCGTTCAATCAAATGGCCGCCCGTTACTCGCCTTTCAAACGGGCGGTCGGTCGTCTCGGTCTACCCCGCGTGTTCTTCGCCGCCCGCTTCCTCGCCGCCGCTCCCGCCCGTCCGCCGGCCGAAAGAAGCGAGCGGAAGGCGGCGGACGGACGAGCGCGCTGCTTTCTGCGGGCCGCCCGGCCGATCGACCTGCTGGGGGGAAGACGCTCGCAAGTGGGCGAGCAGGCGGACGGTGGAGGGCGTGTTCCGGCCGCTCCCCCCGTCCGCCCCGTCCACTCACTCGGCGCCCTCCAGTCGGCCGCCCCGTTCGTTCGAGCAGCTGAGCGGGCGGTCGGGGCGCGTCCACGAGTGAGCAGCCGCTCCTCATCGGCCGGCGCGTTCAGATCCGCCGGCCGCTTCTCCCGCCTTCTTTCGGTCCGCCTCCTCGCCGACCGCTCGCCGCTCCCTTCCACTCGGCCGACTGGAGGCGAGGAGTGGTCGACGGCGCGGGGGTTCGTTTCGACGGCCACTCGTCGCTCGAGTGCCGCCCGCCAGCTCGAAGTGAGCAGCCGGCGGGCGGACGAAGAAGAGCGGCGGGAAGCCGAGCGGGAGGACCGACCGCGTGGCCGAGTGGATTCTGCGGCGAAACTCCGCCCACTCAAACAGGGCGGGAGGACGAGTGGGGTCGCCTGCACGCGACGAAGAGGGCGGGCGGGAGATCTTTTGTGCCGCTTCACTCGCCGCCCAGCTCGTCGTTGTGCTCGCGGAAGGGCGGCCGCTGCACACGAACCGCCCGGCGGAAGGCGCCCTCTCGCCGCCGAACGAACGGAAGAGAGCGCGGAGGAAGGCGGGCGTTGCTGCCGGCCGCCTGCTGGAGGCCGGGCGGGCGGCCGCTCGTCCCCGTTCGAGCGAGCAGACCGCCGGGAGGACCGCGAATTCGCCCGTTGCTCCCGCTCGTCCACTCGCCCCGCGGTCTGCCCGCCCACTCACTCGTAACAATCGATAAGCACTTTGCGGCTTCTCCGCTTTCGAACTTTCTAGTGGGGGCAAGTTAATTCCCTTTGCTTTCGCCTTTTAGGGTCGGTCGTTAAACACTCGTCCATGACTCTGGTTAACGCAAGTGAGCTACCGGTCGCCTTGAGACACTCTACGAATCGCCGACTGGTGTCGCGCGAGCATAAGTGTCGAGACAGGCAGACACCAGTTTTGGGCTTTAGCTTTTTCCGCCGGTTTGTGCACGTCCATCCCGCTCTTGAAAGCTTTTGGACCGGGCGTCTAGCGACATAGTCAACAACCGAGCGATTACGTGCGGAAGTTTCTTTTGTTTCTTTGCGGAATGTAATTTGACGTAAAAAGCGTAGAGAAAAGCGAGAACAGCCTGAAAAATGGAAGTGGTTATGTTTGTCACCGCTCGAAGTCGATCGACAGCGTGGGTTTATGAAATATTTAAAAAACGTTAGACTACGTGTGTGATTTATTTAGTCAATGCGCGGATTATTGTGTACGTAAAGGACGACGTACAAAAAAACAGATAAGCGCAGTCAAAGTGAAGAAAAAATACAGTTACAAACGAAACAAACTCAACTCTTCGCTCGAAAGACAAGGAATAGGCTGCATGTTGGGGTAAAAGCTAGGCAGAAGATCTGTTTCGCAATAATTCGGGGCTCCATAAAGTTCGATGTCGTCTTCCATGCCCACTACGATCTTCTCAGCGCCGTCGACAAGAGAACCACCAAGCGAAGGCCGTGTACTAAAAAACCTTTAAATATACCACATCGTGGTACTTACCAAAAGTTCAAACGGTAAAGTTTCATGACGTCACTGTTTTGTTCGCGGCAACGAATAAGCAAACCTTCTTCTGTTCCGGTTTTTGAATTTACGATTACAGAAATTTGTCGCACGGTGTCGAAAACGAGCAACAGTCTTTCCCACTCAAAATTCGCCAAACTGCAGCGGTAAACTGCGTATTGAAGCATGTTATCCACGTTTTTGTAGCAGCAAAAGTATGCGTGCTCGTTCGGCCGCGGAGACAAACAGTGAAAATGCCACTAACATAACAACGAAAGTTAAAGGTTATACGCGTTAACATTACGGTTTGATCGACGTCCTTTGAAGCTTGCATTTCAGTCCACGTTTTTTCCGTCATGTTGAACGCGTGGATTGTTTGGTATTCAGTGTGACGGAATGCGTACAAGGTGTCGCCAGCACTGTTTAAAAAATACTGATGACCCGGATTCTGACGTTCTTCTTTCCAGTCCGTTTGCAAACAACCAGTCTCAACGTCGAGACGAACGAAGTGTGGACTTCCGTTGCCACACCACGAAAGAACAGTGTTTTTGACGTTGACATCCTTTCCGCAGATTTCGGTGAAGACGTAGACTTTTGGCTTGTCTTCCGCGTCCAATACAGCCACATCGTATGTCTCTTCTTCCGAGCATAGTCGAATCATACACAACACTTGGAATTGGTAACAAAGTATCGTTGTGAGGCCAACGACTACAAAATGGTCCGGTCTTCCAAAATCACGATATTTAGGCGTGAAAATCCTAAAGTTCTCATTGTCTAGTAAAGGAAACAAATAAATACTTTTGAGTGTTACACGCTAAGTCAAACACGGTGATCCAACGCTCCCAAGCAGCAACATTCCATGTGAAAGCATACATGTAACGACCATCAGACGAAATTGTGAAGTAAGATGCGTTTTTACTGTGCCTCTGAACACTCACTGGTCGTGCATCAAACTTTTTCCACTTACGGTGCAAATAAGTTGCTTGTAAGACCGCACATGCTCGTTTAATCGTAACGGCGCATCAAAAAGTAAGCCTTCGGTGTAATACGACTCGACGTTTGCACTTTTTGCAACGCTGTCTTCTGCAGAAGGACTGCATAGGAAGAACAATGAGCCTCGTTGACTCGGATTACTGGGCGTAGTTAATTCATCAATTGGTCCTGAAGTGATGAAAACATGCAGAATCATTCGAACCTACCAAGTATGAGAGTATAGCGAGTGTCGTGGGACATAGGCGCGTACGATCCGTAAACTAAATTCACTATGATACGTTCTAAAGACTCGACTCACCACTTTCTACCAGTTTTGCGTGATTCACGCATCCATACTTTACATCATTAATGAGAGTTAACAGCAAAGAAGACGGCAAGTCAGGTAATTTTAGGTTTAAACTGTAGATCAGCTTGTAAACATCTCTCTAGAAAACAAGGTACGCGTGTAAGAACAAATTTGCACCTTACATAACGCAGTACGGGGCCTCCCAGCGTCATTTGTGCGAAATGCATTTCGTACTTTTGCACACCTTTGCAATTAAGAAACCGGATAAATTCATTCAGACGCAAAGCAAATTGTCTTGTTAGTTGTCCAATCATCTTCGTACGACTACTATTGAAGTGCTTAAATCAGATCAACGCGTTGAAATGTTAATCGTTATTCACTTGCATGAAAACGTTCGAAGCCTTGCATCTCGGAATCGTCAATAATTAAAAGCGACAACTGCGGATGTTGATCGATCAACTTCCGGATAGAGGTGGCGTAGTTCGCATAACGCTTTTCGTAATCCTTGTCGGTAGAGTATATCAAATCGATGTATTCAACGTATAGCTCTTCATACGTAGAAAACACATGTTCACTCCGCTTGAGTATTTCTACAGCTTCACGATAATCTGCCAACAACACACGAACAACGAGCTTATTTTCGTTGAAAGGTCGAAAAGCACAGACGGTGTAAGATAAATTGTGTTCAACACATGAAACGTTTTCTAAATAAACGCATCGTAAAGAAATTCAGTCGTTGTATCTACCTTTTTCATCCGTTTGAAAAGACGGCAACCATTGACTCGCGTGGGGGAGTAAACGATCCCAGAATGTGTGGTTGGCAATCAAAGCTTGACCGTTGCATCGTTGAAGGTGGTCGAACAACAACATCTGCCAAATTTCAACGCTTTCGATCGGCTTGCTGCCAAGAGAGTAGGAAAATTTTTGGGGCACGCGTAGAGCTTGAAACGTTTCTCCACCAACAAAAGAATGATTAAAAGCGGATTGAGCGGAGATTCGATTTTGTGCCTTGATAGGCATCATCTGGGCAAACAATTTTCGGGCATTTGATGCTGAAAGTTAAGTTAATGCGGTCAATGCCAAATCTTACTAACCATTAACCTCCGAAAGCCTTTCAATGGTCAAATGATGCGCAAAGTTCTTCCAGGGCCGTTTTTCGAACATGGCCGGTTGAGTAAAATATCTCTCGTAATCTTTTGGCACTTCCTTCGTTTTTTGTGCGTAGGCAGCGCGAATTTCCGATTGGCATTCACAATAACTCGGTTGTAGGTGCCCGTACAAACACCAACCATCTGGCGATGCACACAAGTTTAAAACATCAGCTGAAAGTAATTCAATCGCATCTATCTGCATTGTTCGGGCAAAAACTCACGTTCGTAGGCATTCACAAACGAATCCGACGGAAGTAAGTCCTCCACAGAGATGTTTCCACATGATGCTTCTTCGATCTTGAAAGTGTGTTCGAATTGACTCAAAAAGTCCGCAGACGGCATTCCAAAAAGCTCCACTTGCTTGTGCCAAATGCGGATTTCATTTTCGTCTTCGAAGAGCCGCTTTCCGGTGATCAACTCGAAAAAGATGCAGCCGACTGCCCAAATGTCCACTAAAAAAGACAACTGCAAGGCGTTTCTTCGATTAACAAACCGGCTTTTGTGTATTTTTCACCAAGAATTACCTCGGGAGCTCGGTAATGAACGGCTGTAACGTACGTCGTCAGTTCCGATGCGTTTATCACTTCTTCGGGATCTTCGGTGGAAAGACCGAAATCAATGATCGTAATGTGATAGTTCTCATCAACGACAAGATTTTCTGTGTGTAAGTCCTGAAAAAAGCTCGTA
Organism: Aphelenchoides fujianensis; assembly: GCA_024699865.1. Classification (NCBI taxonomy): domain Eukaryota; kingdom Metazoa; phylum Nematoda; class Chromadorea; order Rhabditida; family Aphelenchoididae; genus Aphelenchoides; species Aphelenchoides fujianensis. The sequence goes on along the minus strand of JAMPIO010000067.1, from coordinate 205,086 downwards.
ATCCACAACATTAAACTCATACTCGGTGGATAATCTCGTATTCGTGCAAATAAGCCAGACCATCGAGTATTTGCTTCATGATCATCCACACCCGATGAATGTTGAAACGCTGCGCGATTTCGATTAAGTTTTTTAAACTAATTCCGGCCAAAGGCGCCTCCAGATAAAAAGCATCAAACTCTTCGGGTGTCCTGGCAAAAGTAAACGCAGTTGATAATCTCAAGATCTGAAGGCAAAACACTACATGAAACTGAACCGCCATTTACATTAGGATGGCCAACAGATGTAAGCAAATACAGCTCGCGGTAAGCATTCTCCCATTGTTTGACGGTCGTCTTGGAGAGCTTAGCGTATTTTTTGTAGATCATTTCAGAAGCAACGTGCCGGACTTTGCCCGCACTAGAAACGGGTAATTAAAAAACGGTCAAAACAAACTCACTAAATAATTGCTTGGCCTCCGCGGGCAAGCAACTTTACTCGATCGTAATGTTTTTGTAACTCCTGTACGTCTTTCGCCGCCATGACACCAAACTGCACGCCAGTTTCATCCATGATGATCCATCGACCATGGAAAACCAGATCGTACGTAGAAAAATACTTTCCGCTTAAACGGGCCGCCTAGTAAAGCACGAAGCAGGTCAGTTACCAAAAACAACGACCAAAAACAATGATGAAACGCAAAAGGCAGGAAAATAAAAACGCTGCTTTTGTTCAAACTCAAAACCGGAATTTCTTCCGTGCGCCAAGTTGAAAACTGATAAGAACACCAGTGAATCTCAGACGGCGGCAGGGACGTCGAAGCAAACAGTCACGCGCGTAAACGTCTGATAATAATCCAGCAAGCGGGTGCGCCAGCAGGCCGCAATACTTTTGCTCCTCACGACTACTCGCGGCCAGAAAGAGTACACAGCGAACAGAAAGGAAAAACGAGTGGAACGGCGGGCGCAAGCGGGCGGGCATCTCAGCAAGCAACGAAACTCACGGACGGCCGCCCACTCGGCGGACTCCCGGCTGCCATCCGACGGGCGGGCGGCCGATCGAGCGGAACGCCCGCTCTCGTCGACCACGTCGAGTTGTGTTCGCCGCTTCGTTCGAGGCGACGATCGTGAGGGGGCCGTGGAAGAACGCTCGGATCTGCTGAACGTCGCCATGCGCGTGACCGTGAGCTCTGGCGAGGGCTGGCGCGTCGCTTGCGGGCGGGAAGGCGGCGGCCGACGGCTCTCCGTGGGGGAGGGGAGAACTGCGAGCTTCGACGGTCGTCTTCCCTCTTGCAGCGGGCGAGTTGTCCGCAGTGGGCGGCTGCTGATTGGAGGAGACGAGACGCCCGCGCTCCGCCCACTCGTCCGCGAACACGCCGGCCGAGCGGCGGGTGAGGAGTTCGCCGTCGATCGGCGCGTGGATGCGGGAGGGGCGTCGATTGGAGGCGGGCGGAGGAGGGGGAGGAGGAGCAGAAAGAAGGAGAGCCGCCCGCTTGTTCAGTCGATCGACTGCTCGAACGAACGGCCGGGATTGCCGCCGGCCTCCAGCAGGACGTCGTTCTTTCTGCCCGCCGCCCCGCTCGCTCCCAATCCGCAGGGGGGGGGGCGCCCGACCGACCGAGCGGCCGACCGAACGGAGCGGACGGATCGCAGCGACTTGAGTGGACGAGTCTTCTTTGAGCGCGGCGTCCACCTTCCCCCTTGGACTCGAAGCGGGCGGTCGAGAGCACTCGCGAGTCGTGACTGCCGGCAAGCGGGCACGAACACGTCGAAACGGGGCGTTCTCACGGTCGTTGGGGTGCGCGGGGCGGCGGGCGGCCGGTCGGGGCGGGCGGCCGGCGGGATCTCCTGCTCGTCGGTCGATTCGATCGAGCGGTTTGGGCGGCCGGCCGGAGTGCCCGCGGTCCCGATTGCGCACTCTGAGAACTCGGCGGGCGGGCGGTCGGGGGACGCGGCGTCCGGCTGGGCGGCGAGCAGTCGAGCGCGTGCATTTGTGCTGCTGCCGGTTGCTCGGCAGACGTGCTTCTTTTTGGAGAGCTCGCCGGAACGTCGAACAGCGGCAGGCAGTTTGCAGGCGAAAGCCGTTGTTCGACGGTCAGCCAACGCCCACTCAAACTAGACGGGCGGCGGGGGTGCCGAACAGAGGCGCGTGTTGCTGCACGAACGGATGGGGTCGCTTGCTTTTCGAGTGTATGCAAAACGTCTTTATATAAAGTTCAAAACAATCCCAAAAGGAACATTCGCTAGTTTGTTTTGCGAATTTCGACGATTTTTCACAGGCTTTACGTGATTTACCCGAAATTCCAAATTCTTCATTCGTTCTGTTGCCAATGGCTGCTTTCAGTGTTGGTCATGAACGAAACGCCGTGCATCGCCCAGCTTCCTTCCGCTCAGCTGTGCGGATGTCCTAAATGTTGGAAACGGACGCTTTTTGGTCCGCTTCCTGATTTTTCCGAACCGCCGCCCGCGAAGAAGCTGAAAGGAGTGAAGCAGTCCAGGTCGCTGAATCACAATCGGCAAGATCTTAAGAACCAAGTTGTCTACGAAGGATACAAAGTCAGTTTTATGCTGCAGCATGTCCTTAATTCATCTGCCTCCGCTTCCAGCTCGACGGCGCAATGCGATGTTCTGCGGAAGGCCGCTACATGTACGCGTTCACGTGGACGAAGGAGCTGTTTATCATGGACCTCACGCGGAACGCATACAAGTAGGTGCTTCTGCCAATCGTGCTCTCGCATTCAGTTGCTGTTCCTAGAGTGATGGGCCTTCAAGAACAATGGCCGGCATTCATTTGTGACTTTGTTGTTGTGAATGCCATGACTCTACTCGTCCGCGCTCACGCAAACAATGGCGTCGAGTTGCATTTGATCCGCATCCGCGATGCCGAAGGAATCTACGAGCGCGTTCTTCTCCATTGTGTCGACAATCTCAACTACATCGCGTTGGCCCTTACGGAGATCAGCGGCCAGGAAGTGCACGTGAAGCGAGCGGTCCTTCATCCATCCTGGTTTTCCACTTCTTTCGTTTTCTTGCGTGTCAACATCGACGAGGCGCGTGTGCGAGTTGATCACGAAGTCCAACGACCTTCCAAGCCATTTCTTCTCGCTTTTCCTGCCGCCCAAATGAGCCCCAGCGGTCGGCAATTGTACGCGATGGACTTCGGCGATTCCACGATTATCCACGTTTACTCGTTTGAGAAGCAAAAGTGGACGAAAGAGGCGCTGGACGTTGGAGGCTTGAACGAGAAGGTAATCCTTTGGACTTATTTTTCATTGATCACTTTGCACGTGCTTCAGAAGCACGCGCTCTACCGCGTTGGCTCGGCGCTCAAGATGTACCTTAAAGGACGTGGACTAGGGAATGCTGAGTCCGCCGACTTGTTCTTCCGTTGCAACATTGCGGACAGAAAGTGGGAGAAGATCCCGATGGAGGCGGAAGACGTTCGCCACATTTCGTCGATCGTCAATCCAACCGACGGAGAAGAAGACGGAATCGTTGTCATTAAGGGGTGCGAAATGTCGTACAACACCCGCTTCAAGATCGAGCGTCTCATGTTCCGGTACGTTAACTCCTCTCCTCCCGCTCCATCCCTGCTGCTTTCAGCCGCCCCGACCCGCTCCGGTTGCTCGCCCTGCTGGCCTTCCGGAAGAGCCGCGAGGGAGTGGGCGGAGCGGAGGGATTCCACGCGCTGATCAACCGGCCGCCGCTCAAGACGCCGCTGCAGAAGTGGGCGCCCGTCCACTTCGAGCAGATGGCGCCCGTCCCCGTCCGTCAGCTCCAATGAGTGTTGTTGTGAAGCGAGGTTGTCTTCTCAAGTGGCCGCCGAGCAACGTGTCGCTTTTTCCACTTTCCACCGCTCGCTTCTGTCGCCATTCTGATCGCCTGCCGTTTCTTCCGTCTGTTGACACATCTCTTCACTCGCCCGACTCAAATAGACTGAACGAGCAAAGCAACTTGACTGCAACATCGAGGCCCAACCACGTCGAAAAAACGCGGTGAGCGGCGAAGAAACCGCCGCGCCACACGAATCGGCGGCTCGTCCGTGCAATGGTGCGGGCGGGCCGCTTTCAGGAAGCAGCTGCCCCCATTGGAGTGGTCGTCGATTGGGCCGAGCAGTCGATCGAGCGGCGCCTTCCGAGGGGGGCGATCACTCCCGCCGCCTCCCACCTGCAAGCGGGAGGGGAGCAGCGGGCGGTCGAAGCGGAAGCGGCGATCCGCACGGCCACCGCGTTTCGTTCGGCCGACCGCTCGATCCACTCGCCGTCCGCTTCTTTCGGCTCCCCACCGATCACGCGGGGATCATTCGGAGATCGAAGGCCTGTACGACGAAGCGGGCGGTGGAATCGAACGGCCGCCCACCGCTCGTCCGCCTTCCCGCCGAGCACAAGGGCCGCCCGTCGATCCGCAGGCCGTCGGTCTCCTCTAAGCTCAACGACTATTCCACGAGCACCAAGCAGTCGGCGAGCAGTGGGCATTCGTCGTGTGTTCGGCCGTCTCCTTCTCCACTCGGCGTGGTGAGCGGCAGTCAGACGAGCAGGAATCCTCCTAGTATTGCCCTTTGACATGTCATTCTTTCGTGTTTTGCTCACTCGCTGGTCATCTTCGTGAACGGCGAACAGCAGCTCGCTGACTCAAAAATGCGCCATTCACGTCCAGCCATGTTTGCATTCTTCTCCCGAATGCTGCTGCCTGTGAAGATCCCCGAACTGCAGCTCGTGTAGCCGTGGCTGCCGTGGGTGTCACATACGATTGAGCAGGTCTCATGCTTTGCGGCCGTGAGCACGATAAGGTCGTAAATGCGGCGCTTGCCAACGGCATGATGCCCTTAGCGTGATCGCTTTTTTTCGACCTTTTTGGAACAATAATTTCCATTAAAAACTACCAAGGATGTTGTGCCTAGCGGCTCTTTTTATAGTACGCAAACGCCAACAGTGTTCTTAGATTGCGGAACGATGTGACGAAGAGAGCTCACAAGGGAACACTCGAAGCGCAGATCTTTAACAGCGTTTGCCGACATTAAGTAATAGATTGTGGACGGCCCGTGATCGAATATGCAGAAGACGTACTCGACTGTTGACGGCACCGGACGAACCGCACGCTTAACACGTTATTGTTGAACTACAGCGTTTTTAAAAGTACAGGAGTTCGGCCAGCGTTATCGAATAGTTAAGTTTAATAACTATCACTGTGATCCTTTCTGCAACGCGGGACCTGTGCTCGAGTATTATACAATCCGCGATGTTTCAGCGTTCCGATTTTGATCCGCCTTCTCGTTTAATCGGTCGATGATGCCTGAATTTTTGAGATCATGATTGCAACCGAATGTTTAGACAGAATACCTAGTGTCAGAGTACCGGCCCATTGCCACGTCTCTGTGTTATCGTCAAGCAATTCTAAACATTCCGAAGCTTATTGCACGTTTGCATGTATTGTCACCGCTTCCCGCGACCGTCGGAATATTCATGCAGGCGAATTTGGGATCAGAAATGAAAGCGAACTTCAAAGACGAAGGAAGGGATTTTACTTCTTCTTCAAACGTATCGGTCAACGCTTTGAGAGCTTGCTAAAAACAAGAACAATTGTTGAAAGCATTACAAACATACTCTGGCTTTATCTCCTTGGGCATCGTTTCCGACTGTCATCTGCACAAATTGCATCTGATAGCGTTTCACCTGTTTCCGGTTCAAAGCTTCAACAAACGCGTTCAAACGACTAGCAAAGCGGCGCCAATTTGCAAGCAAAGTATTCCAAAATTCGTTTTCCTACATCCCGATTCACACGTCATTAAACGCGTTTGTACTCACGTCAAGGTGCTCAAATCCTCGCAAATCGGAATCATCAAGGATTAAAAGCGGCAAGTGGGGATGTTCGTCGATTAATTCCCTGATAGCAGTTGCGTACTGTTTGTATCGATCTTCAAATTCCTCATCACTTGAGTAGATCAAGTCGAGATATTTGGCGAAGCGGTCGGGTACAAACGAAATCTCGGCCGCGGGCGGCTCTTCGATTAAATTGACGGCTTTCCGATAGTCCGCCAACAAAACGCGAACCACAAGGCTGGGTTCTATGTACGGCCGAAAAGCGCACTCAGTAAAAGACAACGCGTGTTGGCCAGACGAGTCGTGATCTGAAATGCAAAACGTTAGCAACTACAATAACAAAAGAAGCCCACCTTCTTCACGTACTGATTTAAATGAAGGTATCCACGGACTCGCTCGCAAAGAAAATGGCTTCATAAACGTTCCACTGGGGAAATAATTCTTCCACACAAATCCCTTCAAATGATCGAAAAGCAACTTTTTCCAATCATCCACGTGCTCGATGAGACCGTCTCCCAGTATGTAAGAGAGTTTTTGAGGTAAATAATAGCTGGAGCGGTAGGTGCCCTCTATGAAAGCATGCTCAAAGGCGCCACGAGCAGAGATTCGATCAATTGGATCGATGGACATCATCTTGCAAAACAAATCCCGAGCATTGCGTGCTAAACATTGCCCTTTCTAGCAGAGTCGTCAGTAAACAGTATTACGATCGATTTGCGCAATTTGTGTAGCGGTGATCCCTCTCCCTAATGCGTGATGTCCGTCAGTCACGCAAAACGAGTTTCATGACCCTAGAAAACTCACACATACCAAGTCAACTACGCTGATTACGAAATGGAAACCCGCTTTTTAAAATTCGGTCGCGTTCTCGAGATATTGCAAGTAGAAGGTCAAAATGTCGTGATTTTTGGCTACTTTCCGTCCATTGTTTCGCGTACTTCCCGTACCGTAAATAACGTGGAATTTGGCATGGATGTAGTTTGCAATTTTATCTACCCCCTCAAATTTACCGCTTTGTGGAAAATCGTCGTTGTATCGAGGGAGCGCCGCTCCCGCGCGGGCGGGTTTTAGGGTCGGTTTTTTGCGAATAGCTCTGGACGTGGGCAGATTCACAAGCCCAAAAAACTAAGCGACATGCATTGGACAATAGGTAATCAAATGATGTCCACAGATCAAACGAAATCTGAACCGTTAATATCGAACCGGGGGGGTTGAAAGTTTTGCTCTTGAAATTTTTTGCGGTTCGATCAATTTTTCATGCTTTTAACGAGTCCGTTGGCGTATGAAAACCCATTAGATGTATAAGTTGTTTACTCAGCTACTCGATAAAGCATGAATTGAGCCGATCTGCCGATTTTGAGCGATGCTGCGGCCGTTTGAGTGGAGCCGAGTTGGGGCCAATCTTCGCCGCTCAGAAAATCGACTCTTTTGTACTTTCGTGCGGGTTTCAATGCTCGAAGACTGTTCAATACGTATCGAAAGCACCCGCTACACGGTGTCGGGAGTTAAACAACGACGTACTGAAGCAGGGAGCCGCCGAAGGCGGCGCCTCTGCTGGTGAAATGAAAGAAAGCGGTCCATGGGCGTTTCTCACGGGCTGGCGGTCGATAGAACACGTCTTTCAAATACTCCGGCATTTCTTCGTCCACTTCTGCATAACCTAGTGGAACTTCCGTTTCACACTGGCAGTATTTGAGGCTTATTACTCCGTCTCCGCACCAGAGTAGTTGAGGTGCCTAAATCCACGTCTTTTGCATAAACAAGCAAGAAACATACAGTCCATCCCCGGCAAAAACAAAAACACATATGATTTCCGATCACTACCGTCGTTTTTGCGGTTTGATGAGTAATATTGAGTAGAAAATCTTAACAATGCGACAATTCAGCTAAGATTTTGCTTTGTGTTTGTGACTTTTTGTTGCAAACGCAAACGAACCTGTTGAAGCCACGTAAAAAACTCCATGGCTTTTTCTAGAAACATACTTACATGAAACTTAAGTAAGTTCGTTGAATAAACTACCGCTGTACGCGCTTTGGAAGCATTGCGGCGGGAGAAGATCTTCAATAAAGGTTCCTTCCATTCGTTCATTTTCAACGCCGTACGTGCGCTCAGCTGTCGCCAAAAACGCGGATGAAGGCGATCCAAAACGCTCCACTTGTTTGCGCCAAACTTTCACTTCATCGTCGTTGTCAAAAAGCCGTTCCCCCGTAAGCAGTTCGAAAAAAATGCAACCGGCCGCCCAAATGTCGACTGAACAAAGATAATGGCGTTGTTTGTTTTTTCAACTGACCGGCTTTCGTGTATTTTGCACCGATAATCACTTCGGGAGCGCGAAAGTGCACGGCGGTTACGTAGGTCGTAAGCTCTGATGCATCCACAATAGTACTTGTATCTTCGGTTGAAAGGCCAAAATCTATCAGTTTGATGCGATAATAGTCGTCCACGACAATATTCTTCAAATGTAGATCCTGAAAACCGCTGTGCTTCGTGCTAATCAAGCTTTAAACAATACCCGGTGAATGATGTCGTATTCGTGCAAGTAAGTAAGCGCGCTAAGAATCTGCTCCATAACCATGGACGTACGGTGGATGTTAAAAGGACCATCACATTGGACCAGATCTTCCAGCGTTCGATTCGACAGTTTGGCAACCAAATAAAAATCTTCAAATTGATCAACTGTTTCGGCGAACGTAAAAGCGCCTTTCAAAAGAAGAAGCTGTAAAAGGTGTCATTATAAAAGGTTACTATAAACTTTACCTTTTTATGAGAAAGGGATTGCATCAAAGCCAGTTCGCGATATGCATTCTCGGCATTTGCAAGATCCTTGAACGGAGCTGTGTGTTTCTTGATTATCACGTTTTTTCCCAACCAGGCTATTCTTCCCGAACTAAACGGCAGTAATAATTTACAAAAAGGTCGCTTACTATACTGCTGCTTGACCGCCTTTTCCAAGTACTTTCAATTCCGTGAAGTCTTCGTCCAATTTCGAGCCTTCGAGTTCTTCGAACGAACCGCCATTTCGTCCTGGAAGCGTCATTTCAATGCCTAGAAAACGCTGTTTGTGGCGTCAAAACTGCCAGTGCATAGAAGTATCGACGAATTTTTGCTGGCAAAAACGACTGAAAAGCGTTTTGTGCTTGCGAATAAGTGCAGAAAGAAGAAAGTCTTTTTTCAAGCGGCCGTTTGCTGATAAGGAGGGAAAAGCATACATATGCGTTTCTCGCTGGCACTCGCGGCGCTTTAAACGCTACAATTTTTATGCTTCATAACGCGCGTTGTTTGCCTTACGTGCATCCCCGCAAATCGGCGTCGGCCCGTTAAGAATGCGTGAGGTTCTTGTATTTGGTATTCTGCCTTCACGCTCCTAAGTCCAACCTGTCAGTGTCTGCAAACACTATGCAAATCTCGCAGCATTATCTCCGTCCGGGCGGCGGCAGTCGGCTTTTTTCTCCACGTGCTAGTCGTTCGCCGAACCCAATGCTCGCTTTTAATGGACGAAAGTTCGTCGAACAACCGCCCGCTTCTCCTCTCCTGCAGTGGTCGGTCGGGTAATCGCATCGTTCAGCGGTCAAATGCGATGTCACGTCGTCCAAAGGAAAACGGCAAATAGCACTAGCAATCTGTGAAAGGCATTGTCCATGTTCTCCTTGCTGCAGTGAGTGGGTGGAAGCAACGAGCAGTGGAGAACGGGGAAGACGGTTGTGCGGCTTCTCGATCATCCAACTGCCCTCTCCGCTCGTGTGCCGTCCGGTCTTGCGGAAAGCAGCGAGTGGGGAGTCCACCGAGAGGGCGGCAGAAGGCGGCCACTCGGACGGACGAGCGGTCTGATCGCTCGGAAGGTGCCCGGAAGGCGCTCGGCCCGCTCGATGGGGCAGACACACGCCTTCTGCTCTGCTTCGTCCTCCCGCTCAGGGCGTTCAGATCACTCACTCGACTTCCAGACGTCCACCTGCTGCTCGTTTCTGCCTTCCGCCCGTCCGACTGCCCACTCACTTGGAGGACGAGACGCCCGCCTTTTTCCACGGAGAGCAGTGCGGAGGAGAGCCCGAGAGAAGGGCGGAGCGATCGGCGGGGAGGTGGACGAGCGGAGGTCGTTGTGCGGGCATTCGACCGGGGGATTGGCCGGGGAATTGGCCGGAGATTTGGTGCCCGCCCCGCTCGTCCCCGTCGTTCAGTTCGGGCAGCTCCTCGGCTTGAAGGAAGACGGCCGGCCGGACGGAACGCGGGTGCCTTTCGAGTGAACACAAGCGAGGAGCGAACGGTCGAACGAGCGACTCGGCGCTTCTTTCCACTCGCTTCTTCGGCTGACCGCTTGGGGGCGATCACGGGTGACGTCCACGAGCAGCGGCACGAAGCCGACTGGCCGGCACGAGTGGAGCTGGAGTCCCGTCTCGGCGACCGCGAGCTCCGATTTCCGCCCGCTTTCGTGCGGTCGCCGGACGGAGAAGCCGCGTGTTTCCTCTGCCTTCTCGCCGTCCGCCCGATTGTTTGGGGATCGAGCGGGTGCCGCGTGGAGCGGCCGTTCGGACGAGTCGCTTCCATCTCCGCTGCTCGACGGCCGCTTCGTTCACTCGTGGACTGCCGGCAGAAATTGCGGCCGCCGCGCCCAACGGTGAGCGGTGGACCGAAGCCGTCCGACCGCTCCGTTCGGGTCGCCTCCTCCCGACGGCCACTCGCAGCTGCCGGGAGATGGCGCTCGTGTAAGAGACGGGCTCGTCTCTTGCACTCTCTCTTCTCTCTGTCCCGCCCCGTTCGATCCGCACGCCCCGAGTGTATAAAAGCCGCCTGCCCCGATGAATAAACAAGAGTCAAGCCGTCAGTCGTGAGCGAGCGAGCGGCCGGGCGGGGAGCGGGCGAGGGGGAAGACCGGCGGGCGAGGAAGCAAAAAGCTAGGAGTTTGTGGCACAAATGAGGAATCAACCTGGAATGACGGCTGGAAGAATGGACAACCCCAGCCGATCATTTAACTCTCGAGCCGCCCATCCCGCAGTGGAATCTCTTCCGCTCGTCGGCTCCTGCTGCAAGCGGTGAGCGGTGAGCAGTGGACGAGTGGGCGGCCGTCTGCGAGGGGGAGCGGCCGCCGTCTTCGACCGCAAGCGGGCGGCTCGTTCGATGCGGAGCGGCGAGAAACGCGGCGAGTTCCGTTGACTCGGCGGCCGTCTGCGATGCGCCGAGTGGAGCGTTGCGTCCGACTGCTGGCTTCTTTTCTTTGTGGACATCGGCGTCGTTTCGGAGAGCAGAGCGGGCGTCCTCAATGGAAGAAGGCGGCGATCTCCATTGGGCACGAAGCAGCGGGCTCTCGCGCGCCCGGCGACGTCCGCGAGGTTTGCCCGAACGCCCCGACGGTTCGCCGCTTCTCGTTTGCGGACGCCCGAACAGCCCGCAGCTTCGAGCAGATCAAACGGGAGGGACGGGCGGCGTCGTGGACCACGCGGTCAGCGGGCAGTCAGCAATCGGGTTGATCTCAATCAACTGCGCGCCTGCAGGTGGACTTGGAGTGGCGGCAGGCGGCCGACGACTCCGCCCGCGACTCCCGCCGTTCGGCTTCCCGTCGGGGCGGGACGAGTGGACCGTCGGGCACCTGCTCGCCGTCGCCGAGGTTGCGGGCCTTCTGATCTCTCGGGCACTCACGCCTCCTTCTGGGGATTCGCCGTGCTCCTCGTGTGCCGCCGCTCGTCCTCACGGACGTCTTCCGGTGTTCCCATTGAGCAGACGGGCGAGCGACGGCCACTCGTTGCTGGGGCTGTCGACGGGCGGGCGAGGATCCACCGCCTGTTCCCTCGTTTCTTAATTGACGCCTTCCGAAGAGCGTGTCTGAGTGGAGAGATGGCAGAGGAGCGGGCACTAACCGAAAGCTTCGCTCGATCCTTCCCGCCGTCCACCCGCACACGCCGCCCATCCCCCGCCGCCCGCTTGCCGCCCGTGGTGCGTGTGCGTCCGCCCGCCTTCTGGGCGGCGGCGAGTGCGCAACGCCCGCCCGTCGCTCGCTCCAAAAAACCGACCGACCGCTCGCCGCCCGTCGGAGTGCGGAGATTTCGGCGGCCGGCCGCGTCCACCGCTTGCCGCTTCTCGCCGCTCGTCGAGTCGAGCGGGCCGGGCAGGTTGGTTTCTTTTATTTTTGGTTGAATATTTTGTACGTGTTGGGCAAATGAAAGAATCGTAACGTGTCAGTTTATTTCTTTCAATCACGCAAAAGATCACATTTCTCCACTCAACTGCAAATGAATTTAGTGCTTGTAGAAATTACCGGAGGCGACCAAAGCAAATCCGCGGAAAAAATTTGACGAAACCAAGCGAACGTCTCCACTCTTCGATCCAAAATGAACCAAGAAGCTCGGAATAAACCCTCGTGCAGCACCGTCCATTCATAGTTGATTTTAGGGCGTCAACGCCCTCTTCGATCAAAAAAAAATCCTATAACAACCCAACAATACGACCATTAAAACAGGTATCTCTTCCAAACATCCGCATTAAAGCCCGCCACCCCCCGCCCGCCTATTTGAAGAGCCTCCCGCTGTGCTCGTCGTCGGCTGCCGATCGCCCGTTCGCGTCGGGCGGGAAGCAGGCAGCCGATCGGTGGAACATGCGAGTACACAGGCGGTCGCTCGTGCTGGGCGAGTGAAAGGGGATCGAATCTCCGAACTGCGATAAGCGCTCGGCGGAATAAATCTCTAACTAGTACTTGTCATCACATGCAAAAATGATCTACCACCACCGCCAACCGACCCAGTTCTACCGCCGCCAACAGCCGAAGAAAAGTACGCCCACCGGCACTTTCCCCCACCGTCAACTAATCGCCGCCCACCCACCATCCAGCCTCCATTGAAGGCGGCCCGTGGATCGCCGCCCCGCCGCCCGGCCGTCCGCTCCGCCCGCCGACTCGGCCGCTGGAGTCCGCGAGGGGCGTCCCGCACTCCCCCACAGAAGAAGCGAGTGGGCGGCGAGTCGCCCGACCGGCCGCCCACTCGGCGGGAAGACGGCCGCTCGAGGGCCCCAAATGAGGGCGGCCCATCCGTGCGGTCGCTCCTCGCCGCGCCCTCCGCCTTCTGCGGCCCCCGCTCGGCGCTGGAATTCGGGGGAGGCGGCGAGTGGACGGCCGAGTCGCCTGCTGCCGCTCGATCGATCGACGGCGAAAGCGAATTGGCGGCCAAAAAGCGAGTGGTCGAGAGCAGAACGAGTGGAGTGGGCGGCAGTGAACAGTAACTAGCCGTGGAAAGCGAGTGAGCAAAAAGAAGCGATGGAATAGAACGGTCGTTAAAAGAAATCAGTAATTAGAGCAAGTTTCAAGCGATAACATTGTTGATGAGCTCAGGTCAAACAAAAAACAGCGGTATGGCAAGTAGAAACTAGCAGATGGCAACAAACTGAATACGGCTGGGCGGAATAAGACGTAACGCCTTAAGTCGTCCACAATTGAGAATATTAGGATCTCGTTCTTCGGACTTCTTTGAGACGACGCAAAGCAGTCGCCATGTTTCGAACACTCCTTTCTTTTTGACCCTCTTCAACGAGCACGATTTGTGGCCACTCGCCAACAAGAAGGAAACGAACGAGGAAATGCGAAAGCAAGAGATAACAATGCTTTCAATTGACCACTCATAGCGAATCGACCCTGGACGCTCTTTTCCAGCAGTGAGTTAATCTTTAGTCTCGCAAACCCGGAATCAACACTCAACTCATCTCCTTCACCGTTTCGCACAACAAAAACTTCAAAACACGATCACGCGTCTCCACTCTAATAAAACGAACGCAATGCTGAACGCCCTTGTTCGCCGTCGCCCCTCGTCAATGCGTGCAGAAGCGACTGGCCGCTGCCGAGTGGCGACCGAAAGAAGGCGGACGGGCGGCCGGTCGACTCCGCAGCGAGGCGAATTCGGGGCGACGCCGAAGAAGCCGCCAGGCGCCGCTCGGAGCGGGTGGGAGGACGCGGCGGTCGGTCGAGTGCCCCCGAATGCGGGCGGACGATTTAGTGGGACGAGCGGCGAGCTAGTGGAGAGAATTGGACAGAGAACAAGCCAAATGCTTTTGTAGCAAAGACTGGGACTTCAAAACGGACAGCAAGGCGGCGCTTATGGTTGAGGTACAAAATAGAGGCCTTCAAGCACCTAGAAACGGTGACGGAATAAAATCCATCGTTCATTGTAGAACACCACATAGAAAGCGCAACTAATGCTGCCGTCGTTCATTTCCGCTTGTCCCAAAGAACACGACGCCCCAGAGTCCGCGAAGTGAACAGTTGGAGCAGCGGAATAAACCGAGACCAACAAGCCAAATTCTGCAACTGATTGGTCGTCGGCCGGTTCTCGACCGCGTCCTGAAATCAGAGCAATCCGCGAGACGTAAACAAAAAAGTTGATAGGATGCAACAACTGTTTGACAAAACAACCACTTTCGTTCCGCAACGAGCTTCACGAGCCACTGCCACCGAGTGAATTGTTTGTAAAAAACGCGTTTTTGTGCTTCCGTTAGCATTAACTATCAACAGGTTTGTTCGAAACATTCCGTGAATTCACTCTTGTGCATTCCATTTGGTCTCTTCCACAGCAACTCCGCTATCCCTCAAGAGCTCTCCGTCTTCACTGCCAGTGCATGCCCGGACGGTGACGATCCCTCGCTTCCTCCCGCCCAGCCGGCAGAACGAGCGAGTGACCACGAAGCGGGGCGAGCGGACGGACGGCCGCGGGATGGCGGGCGGGAGTTCTCGCTCGTGTGTCGCGAGTGGGCGGCGAGTGGGCGGACTGCCGGCTGGGGGCGTCCTTCGAGGTCCGTCCACCCGCTTTCTTCTTTGGAGGTCCCATCGGGGCGTTCCGTTGGGTCGAGCAGGCGATCGGCCGCCCCGTCTTCCCCGGGGCCTCCAGTGGAAGAGCCGACGGCCGACCGCCCGCCTTCGAGCGGCCCCTCGGATGGCGGCGGGCGAGAGCGGAGGTCGCGAGTGGAGCGAAAGAACGGCCCCTCCCACCGACAATCGAGCGAGAAGCCGGGCGGATCCCCTCCGGTCGGCTCTGCTGTCCACCACTCCGCCCTCCCCGCCGGGCAACAAGCGGACGGGAGAAGCGGGCGAAGAATCCGACAAACAGCCGCCCTCCCGCTCGGATTGGAGCTGAAAGAAGGCGGGGACGAGCCGAAAGAACTCCCTTCTTGCCGCCGTCCACGAGTCGAACGGGAGGACGGTTGGGGGGTCGAGAGCGGGCCGTCGGGGCGGTGAACTGTCGCGGGAAGCGGCCGCCGCTCCTTTTTGGACTACTCGCGACAGGGACACCGAGATGGATGCGGAATAACCGACCCGCAATCCCTTCTACGACTCAACTGTTGCCTTCTTCAATCGGCCCGACAAAACGAAGAAGAACACAGTAAATAATGGTCGACCGATTGGTCAACGTGAAAAAAAGCCCGGTCTCCATTCGACCTCGAAAACAAGCCGGCTGTCCGCGTCCACTCCATCTTTCCACCACTGCAACACTCGAAACACGAACATTCTTTTTGGACAAAAAAGCGATCAAATGGTCGTCGAGCGAGATGCGGACAGAAAGCAAACGATCGACGTCCACCACTCGCAGCCAACAAACAAGTGAGCAGAAGAGTTGAACTAATAGGAGTCTGCTGCACGAACTTGTCGAGGCGTGTCGGACGAAAACCGAGACGAGAACGACCAAATAAAGGTGGATTTCTCACCTACTCGTTGATCGCCACCGCTGAACCAACCACGACAGCCAAGGATCAAAAGCCAGCCAAACGCTTCTAAACCCGTCTTCGACTGGCCGACTGGCTGTCCGTGCAGATGTCAAGTGTCCACTCCCCATTTGGCGTCGACCATTTGTTTCGTCACTCCTTCCGTTCGATACATCGGCCGTCCGCCCACTCGCCGTTCGGGCGGGCGATCCGCCGTCTCGTTCTCCGCCGCGTGTTCCCTGCCGCCCGCTTCCTCCCCGCCACTCTCGCCCGTTCGCCGGCCGAACGGAGCGTGCGGAAGGCGGCGGACGGACGAGCGCTCTGCTTTCTGCGGGGCGGCCGGCCGCCCGCAAGTGGGCGAGCAGGCGGGCGGTGAAGGGCGTGTTCCGGCCGCTCCCCTCCGCCCGCCCAGTCCACTCACTCGGCGCCCACCTGCCGGCCGCCCCGTTCATTCGAGCAGCCGAGCGGGCGGTCGGGGCGCGTCCACGAGTGGGCGGCCGCTCCTCCCGCCTTCTTTCGGTCCGCCTCCTCGCCGCCCGCTCGCCGCTCCCCTCCACTCGGCCTGGTGGGGGCGAGGAGGAGTGGACGGGCGATGCGGGAGTTCGTTTCGACGGCCACTCGCCGCTCGAGTGCCGCCCGCCAGCTCGAAGTGAGCAGCCGGCGGGAGGACGGAGAAGAGCGGCGGGAGGCCGAGCGGGAGAACCGACCGCGTGGCCGAGTGGATTCGGCGGCGGAACTCCGCCCACTCAAATGGGCGCGAGGGGAGTTCTGCACGGAGGAGGCGGGCGGCGTGCAGTGGGAGACGAGCGAGTGGGGCCGCCTGCACGCAACGAAGAGGGCGGCGGGAGATCTCTTTCGTGCCGCCCACTCGGCGCCCAGCTCGTTGTTGTGCTCGCGGACGGGCGGCAGGTGGACGGCGCCCTCTCGCCGCCGAACGAGCGGAAGAAAGCGCGGAGGAAGGCGGGCGTTGCTGCCGGCCACTCGCCTCTCCGCCTGCTGGAGGGCGGGCGGGCGGCCGCTCGTCCCCCTTCGAGCGAGCAGACTGCCGGGAGGACCGCGAATTCGCCCGTCGCTCCCGCTCGTCCACTCTCCCCGCGGCCTGCCCGCCCGAACGGTCGTTTGTTCCACGGGGAGGCCGATCGAGCGAGCGGGAAGGCGGCCGGCCACCCATCGGAGTGATCGGAGGACGCGACCACCAGCCGGCCGCCCTCTCCGATCGCAAGTGGAAGCGAACTGCCGGGCGTCCACTCCCGACCGGGCGGCCGCCATTCGAACGAGCGAAAGAATCTCCAAGGGGCTTCTCGGCGGCCGTCTCGGGCGTTCGGAGCGGGCGGAGGGGATCGACGGCGGCGGAGGCGAACGGCGACCTCCAGCCGGCGGCCACTTCCGCCCCGCCCGCCCCTCTGCAAGTGGAAGAAGGCGGGGAGCTCGCCCGAATGGCCGCCGCCGGTCGGTCGGTTGGGCGCCCGAACCGCTTGTTTCCGCTCGGTGGGCGAGCGGGAAGCGTGTGCTCAGCCCGCATTGGAGCGGCGGGTCCAGTGCTGAACGAGAGGAAATTGGATCGGGGGTCGTGTGCCCCAAGCTGCGTGTTGGACGCATGATCTGATGCCCTATTTTTGAGTGAGTCAATCAGTTTGTTTGCTTGTAGGACCCGATTCGTTCGTTCTTGGCCGTGAACGGACTGAAGAGTTTACACCGACTACAGATCGAGAACCCCTACTTGATTTACCGCGCCGGCTACGCCAAGAGTTAATTAATGCCGACCGGACTCCTTGTGAATGCAAACCCAGCTCAAGATTCCTCCTTTATTGGCCCAAAACTAAATCCAACAAGAACAGCGGGGCGATGGAAACAGCCGGTCCTCTCTGAGCGCCGCCCGACTGACGCGTCGTGCGGCGAGAAGCGTGACGAACAGGAAGAAGCGGAGCGGGCGGATTCAACACAACATGCATTTAACTTCCCGTCCTCACGACTACTTGCTTCTCGATTACGGAACCTTCGATCAGCCACTTTCGAACGAAGAGCGTTCACTTGCTTCCATCCAACCAAAATTCCGGGCCTGACTCACCGAACCGGACGGCGAGCACCCGGCCGCTCTCCACCGCCCGAAGCAACACGCCGTTTTCGATTCGAGCGGCGGACGCCCGCTGCTGCAGGAAGAGGCGCCCGTCCACTCCGCTCGGCGCCCACTCGGCGGACTCCCGGCGGCAATCCGACGGGCGGGCGGCCGACCGCGCGGAACGCCCGCTCCCGTCGATCACGTCGAGTTGTGTTCGCCGCTTCGTTCGAGGCGACGATCGTGGGAGGGCCGTGGAAGAAGGCTTGGATCTGCTGGCCGTCGCCATGCGCGTGATCGTGAGCGCTTGCGGGCGGGAAGGCGGCGGCGGGCTGCTCTCCGTGGGGAAGGGGGAGAACTGCGGGATTCGACTGTCGTCTTCCCGCCTGCAGCGCGGTGGGCGGCTGCTGATTGGAGGGGACGAGACGCTCCCGCTCCGTCCACTCGTCCGCGAACACGCCGGCCGAGCGGAAGGCGGCTCGTTTCTGCGGGCGGCGAGTGGGGAGTTCGCCGTCGATCGGCGCGTGGATGCGGGAGGGGCGTCGATTGGAGGAGGGCGGAGGAGGTGGACGGGGAGCAGAAAGAAGGAGAGCCGCCCGCTCGTTCGGTCGATCGACTGCGCGAATGAACGGCCGGGATCGCCGCCGGCCCCCAGCAGGACGCCGTTCTTTCCGCCCGCCGCCCCGCTCGCTCCCAATCCGCAAGGCGGGCGCCCGACCGACCGAGCGGCCGACCGAACGGAGCGGACTGATCGCAGCGACTCGAGTGGACGGCGCTTCTTTGAGGGCGGCGTCCACCTTCTCCTTTTGGACGCGAAGCGGGCGGTCGAGAGCACTCGCGAGTCGTGACTGCCGGCAAGCGGGCACGAACACGTCGAAACGGGGCGCTCTCTCGGTCGTTTGGATGCGCGGGGCGGAGGGCGGCCGGTGGGGGCGGGCGGCCGGCGGGATCTCCTGCTCGCCGGTCGATTCGATCGAGCGGTTTGGGCGGCCGCCGGAGTGCTCGCGGTCCCGATTGCGCGCTCTGAGAACTCGGCGGGCGGGCGGGGGACGCGGCGTCCGGCTAGGTGACGGGCAGTCGGACGCGGGGGCATTCGTGCGGCTGCCGGGTGCTCGGCAGTCGTGTTTTTTGAGTTTACCGGAATGCCGAACACCGGTGAACAAGCTACTAGCGGAAGTAATGACGCTCCAACGGCAAAAAGAATGCGGTTGTCGGACGGAAGTGCGGCTGAAGACACGAGCGTTGTGGCAGGTATGAGCGACCAATCATTAGAAGAGCGAATGGTGCCATACAGTCAATTCAGGTGCAAGGCAAGTGTTTCAATTTTAAGCTCCAATTTTCCTTTTTTCATTCAGAAAGACGATCTTATTCGATTTTCTTCGGACGGGCGCTACGCGTACACTTACAATGATAAGAGCGGTCATCTTACAGTCTTGGATTCCGTCCGGGACCCTCAAATGTAAGCTCTACCGTCTATTTTCACTGATTTTCTCTGTTTCTGTGTATTAAAATCAAAAAGCGTCTATCGAATCGTTCCTGTGGACTTCGTGGTCGTAAACTCAATTACGATTATCGCACTCACCAACTGTACTTTGTGGTTGTTGCGTTTGGACCTTGGAGAGAAGACTTTTGATCGGGTGAACTTGGAGCGGCGAGCGTTTCACAGCTCCGTTTACATTCTTTCCGCAATCACGGGAACACGCGTCGACGCCGAGCAAGCGGTGCTTCAAGGCTATGAGAGCGGCGAACTCCGATGTGTGCGCGTGGACATCGACACCGGTCGATTGGAAGTAAAATGGAATCACCAAACGGCCTATTCTACACGACTATATCAAATGGGCACGGAGAGCGGGCGGTTGTACGGCATTTCGCGCCGTAACGAAATGTTCTTGCACACCTTCGACCTTGAGCGACAGAGCTGGAACAGCACCAAATTGTCTGGGAAGCACAACTGAAGTACGTCTCGCAGACAATAGACGTTAAATGAGTCTTTTGCTTTCAGTTTGTTCCTGAGGTTCTTTCCTGGTCCCAAAAACACGCGTGGTTGTGCGGATGGTCAAACGTTGAACGGACGCGTCAGTACTCGATTTTCCGCTGCAATTTGGAACAACGCGCGTGGGTAAAAATGGAATTTGCATTCGCGGACGTAGTTCAAATTGCTCCGATCGTGAACAAAACTACAGGAAACGACGATCAAGTGCTACTCCTTAGCCGTAAACACAACGAAAGAGTGCTCAAAATGTACCGCCTCCTCTTCACGCAAGTCCTCCACTCTATTCGACCACTCATCCCCGCTTTCAGCACGCCCGACTCGCTCCTGCGGCTTGCCGTTGACGCACTCCGCCAATCAAGACTTCACATCCAAGGGCCCGAGGGATTTCACGGGATCTTGAGCAACGAGTGCGGCAAGAAAATCCTCCCTTCCGTCTACCCGAACATGCAGCCGATTCCCCGTCGCTAATCGTTGTTCATCTTCTGCATTCCTTCTTGTGTTGATTGAATAAACTGTTGCTTTTCCATCATTCTACTGAGCAAAACTATTGACCACTACTCTCCCAGCACGAACGAGAGCTCGTACGTGTACTGTTCGAGCAGTCCGTAATCCCGAAGCGGAGCCATGAACGTCACCCAAACATTCTTTTGGGAGGGCACCTCCAAGAAGGGAAACCTTGCGGCGGTCGCTCGGCTCAACCTTCAACGACGTCGGTGATTCGGAAGGAAGAGAAGTGAACAAACGCCTTCTCGATCCGCTCGCCGTGTTGTCCGGCGCCCACATGATCCCGTCGGCCAGCAGTTTGTCGACCACGCGGTTCAGCACAAAAAAGTTCCCCACGTCGAACACCAAATGGGCCTGAAGAACAATGAAGGAAAAGAGGAACGACAAAGAAGCTACGAGTTGGTTTTCCAAGTGAAATCGGTCGATTCTCGCCAAATCCCACCGAATGGCAGCGAGTTCCGGTCGAATGGCTGGTGAATCCACAGGCCGGAGTTCTCTTCCGTGTAGCCGCCGAACGTCAACAAGAGGGAGGACGAGGTTGTGCGGGCCGGTCGCCAAGCCGAACACTCCTCCGATGGTGAATTTTAAACAACAGAAACAAAACATTGCATGTCCAACTGCTTAGCGTCCACTACTCCCGCTCGGTCGATTCGAAGCGCGTCGGCCGTTGGGCGAGAAGGCGGCATGAAAGAGAGCGTGTCTTCGACCCATCGGCCGTCCATCGCGGGCAGGCCTTCTGGCTGGTCTCTCCACTCGCCGTTTGGGTCGATGGAAGAAGTGGAAGAATTGAGGGGGTCAAAGAACCGATACCACTGCTCGAAGTTGATTTGCCCGGTCGCATGTTCGCGTTCAGTAGGTGCGTGTGAGGAGTAGGCGGCACTCCGGTCGGCGTCCCCGCACATGGGCGAGCTGTTCGGACGAGCGGCCCCGCAGGTCGTGTTTACGAAGATCGTTCCGAAGAAGACGGACGAGAAGGCGATGCGCGTCATGCACCGCAGATTGCCGATCGTGATCGTGGGCTCTCCACACGCGAACTGAATCAACGGACGGACCCCGCAAACGGCACACTAGAGTTTTTTGCGAATTCGGATGGTTTGAGAGCAACGCGGAA
The DNA here is from genome assembly GCA_024699865.1 of Aphelenchoides fujianensis. Taxonomy (NCBI): domain Eukaryota; kingdom Metazoa; phylum Nematoda; class Chromadorea; order Rhabditida; family Aphelenchoididae; genus Aphelenchoides; species Aphelenchoides fujianensis. Next base: position 183,955 of record JAMPIO010000067.1, on the reverse strand, counting down.
CGAAGAAGCAGAACGAGCAGTTTCATACGGAATTCGACGATTGCTTTCTCCTTCTTTCTGGCCCAACGGCAAGTTCATGTGCTCAAATACAATGCTTTTGCGTCTCCTCGCGGTTGCGCTGCAAAGCGGATGAACAGCAACGCACGCGCGGTTTGCAAACGCCTCTCCTTCGAATCGTCGGAATGGAAGCGGAGACGACAGAAAAGTGACCGAGAAGGCGAGCTGGGCCGCTTTATTCCGTCGTTTCACGCCTCTTCTCCACACTTCCTTCCCGTATCCAAGTGGTAAAGAAGCACTTCCCTGCGGTCGGGCGATGTGCTCGCCGAGTTCAAATGGTGAACACGGGAAAGAAAATCGGTAACGCGGTAGTCTGTTTGCAATAAGAAGTGGCTCGCTGCATTTAGACACTTTGACGTGGCGTAGTTGAACTAAAAGCGGAAGAACTGCCGACTTTCTCATTCTTTGGCCTTTGCGCTGCCGATCGAAAGTCCCGCTTCTTTACAGGTACAAATGCAGAAATTCGTCGGGCGCTTATGAATTTGATGACAAATGAAAGCGCCGGAATGATGACTAGGGAGTGTCCGCAGACATGAGTTGCTGCTTCCGTTGCGCTTATCTTTCCGCTCGCTTCCGCGTAGGCCCCGCAAAAGCGGAGCCAACGCGGGGCCGGGGCGTCCACTTACCCTTCAGAATGCGGCTTCCAATTCTCATCATTTCTTTTGTGCTGCTCGCCGTTGCGGCCGCCACCCATCGACTGCCGCTCTTCAAGCAGAAGTCTTCTGTTGCATCGAAACGTAAGTGCATTATTGGTAGTTGTGTCCAACAATAATTTCTTCCCGAAGTTCCAAATGCTCGACGCAACTCGCCGTTCACTTCTTTGCTCACGGGCGACCGCAACGATCCCGCCAAATCCGATGGCTACGGATTCGCAGGCGAGTTCTTATCGTTTTCCTTGAACGGTTCCTTTCAGTGCAAGTGCAAATCGGGACTCCCGCTCAGCTCTTCTACGCAGAGGTCGCCTTGGGCTCGTCTGAGTTGTGGATCGTCGACTCCTCCTGTCAATACTGGAGCGACTGCGATGAGGGCTGCGGAAAGCGTGAGTTCTCGGCCGAAGGGTCGCACTTTCTTTCCTCTCGACCTTTTGCTTCAGACTGCACGCGCTTCGGATGCGAAGGCTGCTGCGACCTGCCCGACCAGTGCCTGGTGAAAGTGCCCTACGACAGCTCGTTCTCCTCCACGTACCGAACGGAAGGAGAGGTGTGGGACATCAACGACGGATTGTCCGGTATCGTCGGCTACGACGCGATCGCCGTCACGGCGGACATCTCGCTGCCCGTGGCGGAGTTCGTGCAGGTGACCTCGCTGGGCGACTGGGCGACGCCGTGCGGCGGTTACTGCCAGAACGTGAGCGGAGTGCTCGGGCTCGGAATGGCGGGCTTGAGTCCCACCGGCACGCCTTCCGTCTTCGAGCAGGCCTACATGCAAGGGGCGATCGAGAAGCCGCTCGTCGGCCTCTGGATGAACGCGAGCAAGCAGGCGGTGGAAGGCGACGTGGTGGGCGAGTTGACGTTCGGTGACTGGGACCACGAGAAGTGCGGCGAGACGCTCGTTTTCGTCCCGCTCGCCGGTCCCGGCGCCCAGTGGTCGTTTTGGATCGACGGGGCGCAGATCGCACAGTACGAGCTCGGGAATGCGTGGCGGGTTCGTTCCCATTGATTGTATCTACTTCTCTTCTTTGAAGGCCGTGCTGGACCTCGATTCGCGCAGCTGGAATTTCCCCAAGCAGCTGTACAACACGATCCTCCTGGGCACCAACTCTCAGGTGAGTGAGCGGGCATTGCGGTTACTCAATGCTCTCATCGGCAGTGGGACCCCAGCATCTACCAGTACGTGGTGGACTGCGCGCTGGACACGCCGCTCACGCTGACGACCGACGGCGGCGACCTCGTGATCCCGTCGGCCGCCTTTTCCTTCCGCTACGACGCCGAGCGGTGTGTTCTCGACGTGTCCGAGGACTCCTACGAGCGCCGAGGCGAATTGACGTTCGGATCGCCGTTCTTGACGTTGTTCTGCGTTGTGTTCGACTACGAGAAGCAGCAATTCGGCTACGCGGTCATCAATTAAGATCAGCGAAGGAATAAACTCGTGAGCATTGACGATATTTTGCGTTGCAAGAATGTCGTGTCGATCCGTCAAACGGGAAGGACGGCACACAATTTATTTTGGGTCGAAACCAAATCATCGGGTCTTCCGCCATCCGCTTAGGACACGCGCCCTCGTCTCCTTTGTTGTCCACCATCTTCTACGATCGTCTGTCGCCGGAACACAATCGATTGAGCGAAGAGAACATTTCCTTACCGGCCTTTCTGCGTGTTTGCAGACGATCCAAAAGCTCGTGGTCGTGAGCGCGTTCTGAAGCGAGTGGACGCCGAACGGCCAAAAGGCGCCGCAAAACGTCGCGATGTCCGCGGCCGCGAGCCACGGACAAAGCAGCAAACTCGCGTGTTGACGGAAGAATGGAAAGGCGGGGCTTTTGCTGAAGTCCCCGCCGTCTTCCTCCGCCTCCAACCTCCATTCGATGAGTGCGGCCATCTCCGAGCCGTAAACGACGATCAACAACGTGCTCGTCTCAACTGCCATGAGAAAACAAACTGCAGACTAAAACAAAGGCAACGATTGTGGAAACTCACTGTTCCAAGCGGCGACTTCCTTTCGAGGTCGCAAGGCAGCGTCAAACCGATAGCGCACAAACCGTTCAGCAGGTGGAACCACAAGCGAGGACTGTCCATTGTCCCGACTGAGAGAGCGGATGCCCGTCTGCGGAACTCGTTTGTGGTCTGTTCGGAACAACCCGCTCACCTCCGCGGGCCAACGAGCGAAATGACCGCCGGCCGCCACCGCCCATCGTTCTCTCGCACGCCGTCGGCTCCGCCCTCTGCGAAGTTTGCAACGAGCAGAAAGGAGTGTCTTCTACCGCCGATCTCCCCGCCAAACGAGAGCGGCGAGCGGGAGATCGCGGTCGGCTTCCTGCTGCGCGGCTCCTGCCTTTCGCGTAAGAACGGCGAGTTCGGCCGTCGAGAAGGCAGACGACCCGCTTTTTCCACCCGCTGTGACCAGCAATCATTCGGCTACAACCTCCTCTTTCGCTTTGAGAAGCGCTATCAACCCTTTCGTTTGCAAGCACATTCATTTTTCATACCCCCAACAACCGTTCTTGTCAATTAACGAAAAGAAGATGGGGGTGTCCTCGTGTGTGGTCGTGTACGTCGTCTCGAAAGCATCGAGCAGTCCGCGAACCTTGACGAGGTTCAGTTCGTTCGACAAGAAATCCCCGGCCTCGTCCGCACGAAACGAATCAGCCGACTGCAATCGAGGGATGAATTTGGCGTCGACGGGCAGCAAACTCGCGCCGTCCACGTACAGGCAGCAGTTCAACTCGGAAATCCGCGCGTTGTTCTCTTCTGCCGCCTCCGCGAGTGCCCGTCCGGCGTCCAACAACTGGCGGGCACGACGACGAAATTCGGGGGTCGTTTGGAAAAGAAGAAAGTTGTGGAATTCAAGGCTTGAACGAACAGTACGATCTGCTTCCAGATTGACGTGCAGTTCGACGACCAGCAGGAATGATAGGTTGATCGTGCGGAGGGCGCGTAGAGCTGCGGGGAACGACGCGACCACGCCCATGGCTTCTTCCTTCGGATCGAGTTTGATAGTGTGCTTCCATTCGACTCGTTCGATGCGGTCGTTGGGTTGAGCCTACAAGAAGAACTGTTGCTCATCGATTGAAGAGAGAACACACTGCTTCTCGGCGGCCAGCATCTCGCCGAACCCTTCGAGGTCGCCGATCTTCAGCACACGAACGGGCAAGCGGAAGACAAAGAGCGAACCTCAACGAGCGGAGGATGAAACGAAAGGGCAGTTGATTACCGAAGGGCTTGTCGTGGCAGTAGTTCACCGAAAAGCAGTCCAGCGGAGTCGTCTTCCGAAGCAGCGGGGCGTATTTCTGGGGCAAGAACGTGCGCACCACCGCGATCTTTCCGCCGAGCGCGTCGATCGCCAGCTTCTCCAGCGACTGCCGAACGAAGTCCAAATCCACGTGCACTTTCCGGATGTGCGGGTTGTCTGCACGAAAATGAGAAGAACAGCAAGTGAGCTCACCTTTGATGGCCGCAAAGACGAGCTGATGCCTGCGGAGATCCTCGCCGATGCCCACCGCTTCGTCCTCTTCCTGGACCACGCCTTGAACCCACACACTGACGCGGGGCACGTTGCGGACGAGCGCGAGAAGCAGGGCGACGTCTTCCGCTCGATCGAAATGCCGGCCAGTCAGCGCCGCGTACTCGCTGCCCTCAATCGAAATGTTGCGGCGAAGAAACCAGACGTTGAGCGTCGGCCTCAGCTGCTCCTCCACCTCCTCGGGAGCGGCCGGGAGCTCAAAGCAGCGGTCCAGGAAGCGTCGACTAATGAGCAGAGCGCGGAGTGTGCGGAGTCGTCGGGCCTCCTCGTTTTGCTCGTCCTGATAGCTCGCGTCCTTCGAATCGCGATCTCGAAACATCATGAACCGCAAGACGAGGGGCGGGCGGAGCGATGGACCGGCCATTCAGTAGAGTTCTTAGCGGACGCGCGAGTTGGACCCGCCGCTCGAAACCAACGGGCTGCAAGCGAGAATGCAGTGGGAAGCGAAGACGAATTCGTCGAATTGCAGGACGGAAGAGAGGGGTGATGAAATCGAAAGGAAGCAAGCCGGCGGAAGGGTGTGCCCACGCAGGCGCTATCGAGCGGTCGTCAACCCTTTGCGCCTATCGCCGAGCAAAACAAAGGGTTTGGCGCTTTCTGTTTCGAAAGAAAATGCTCGTCGTTCTGCTGGCTGAAGCAGATTGCCGGGAAAGAAAACGAATATTTGAGTATTAAACACGTCCGCGCAGCTTACGTGCACCAATTATTTAATTGATGACCGACAACGTCAGTTAACGTGCACTCGAAACGTAATGGACGTGCTCTTGTAGCGGCCAGTGTATTTCGCTTGCAACAGCGAGGGCGTGTGTTTGTGCGCTCCGGGCACTTCCGCAAGGTCCAGTTCGTTCGACAAGATGTCCCCAACCTCCTTTCGATTACCCAAAACTCCGGACTGCAAGCGAGGATGAGTGGGTGAGCAAGAAGCCAAGAACTCGCATTGTCGGCGGAGAAGCTGCAATCCAACCGCTCGATCCACTCGCCGTTTTCTTCAGCCACGTCCACGAATGCCCGCGCGCAGTCCAACAACTTGGGGGTTAGGCGGCGGAACTCGGCGCTCGTCTGAAAGCACGAACGATGCACCCGAGCAAGCGACAAAGGAACGACTATTCCGGCTGCCGTCGTAAAGAGTGCTGGTTCGATCACCAGTCGAAAGGTCGGGTTGAGCGTGCGGAGTGCGCGGAGGGCGCCCGAAAAGAGCGAGAGCTCCCTGTCCGCTCCATCCTCACAGTCGACTTCCCAACAACACGTCCATTCGATTCGTTCGATGCGGTCGTTTCGGTCTAACCTGCAACGAACAGAAGACGATCGACAGCGGACAAGAGAACGCACTTTTTTTCGGCCGCCAGCCGGTCGAACGCCCCGAATTCGCCGCGGATGTCCAGAACGCGCGCGGGCAGCCGGAAGAGAGCGGGCAGACCTTAAACGAACAAACATTCGGGAGCAAACGGCAGCAATCGAACAATAAAAGTGACTGTCGCAGTCAACCACCCAGACGTAGTCCAGCGGCGTCGTTTGGCGCCGTAGCAACGCGTACGCGTGGGCCCACCACCGCTCGACCGCCGCGATCTTTCCGTTGAGCGCGCGGACCGCCGCCTCGCCCAACGGTTTGCGGGCGAGGTCCAAATCGAGGTGCACTTTCCGGATGTGCGGGTTGTCTGCACGAGAATGAATCGAACAGCAAGTGAGCTCACCGCTGATGGCCGACAAGACGAGCTGATGCCGGCGAAGGTCCTCGCCGATGCCCAGCGCTCTTTCGGCGTCGTCGACCTCGTCGCGGGGCCGCACGGAGACACGCGGCACGTTTCGGACGAGCGACAGGAGCAGGGCGGCGTGTTCCGCAGAAAAGCACACGCAGACGTGCGCGTTTGCGTGCACGCTCCCTCCAATGCGGACCTTGTGCGAAAGGAAGTGGAGGCCGAGCCGCGGCCTCTTCTGCTCCTCCACCTCGTCGGGAGCGGCCGGAAGCTCGAAGAAGCGGTCCAAGAAGCGGCGACTGATGAGCAGAGTGCGGAGCCGACGGAGGGCTTCCTGCTCGTTCGGTTCGACCGCATCCTTCAAAGCGAGCTCTCGAAAAGCCATGAACCGCGACACAAGGTGCGGGCGGAGCAGTGGACCGTTCATTCTGCAGAGTTCTGATTAAACTGTTTGATCGGCCGATGGAATGCGAGAGTTGGACGAGACGCTCGAAATAAAAAAAGGAGAATGCGGTTAGAAGCGTGAACGAGTCGATCGAATTGCAGGACGGGCGGAAAACAACCAAGAGAGCGGCGATAAAACCGGACGAAAGCAAGCCGGCGGAAGGGTGTTCCCACAAACATGCAGCGAGTGGCCGTCCACCTTCCCGCGGCGTTTCGCTCTCCCGCTTATCGGCGCGTGATTCACACCGGGAGCGTTCATCGCTCGCTTTTTCCTCCACAAAGAGCGGTCCGTCTGGCGGAAGCAAAGGAACGAGAGAATCGTTCTGCTCACCATTGAATGCCGTCAACCTTCTCACGGCGCAACAATGAGTCTTTATTGCAGATCAACAACATTGAGATGAACAACCGGGTTAAACAGCGCACAAAAACAGCCGAATAGAAGCGATCACAGCGGCTTCGCCCAGCCGAGTAGCAGCGAGGAGTTCGGGATGTGGCGAACGGGGATCGGCCGCATGTTCGGCGAGGCGGAGCGGAGGACGCGGTCGAACGGCGGGCGGCCCATCAGCCGGTGGAAGTCGGCCGGCGGGAACGCGTTCCGCACCGCCTTCATTGCGGAGAAGAGAAGACGGTCGGGCGTCCTGCAACCGATTGAAAGCAAAGAATGGGGAGTGAATCGAACTGACCGGAACATCACGCGGAAGAACTCCGTCTTGTGGAACTTTGCGCCTGTCGGCTGGCCGGGAAGGAAGACGGGCACGCGGCGGAGGAGCAGCACACCGTCGTCCCGCCCGTCCGCCCCGACGATCGGCGAGGCGCCGTCGGTGCGGTCCGACCGGACGGGCAGCACGACCCACTCGCGCCGCTCGATGTCGCAGCGGAAGAGCCGCTCGCCGCCAGTGGCCCGCCACGTGTACGAGAGAAAGTCGCCGCCGCCCGTAGTGAGCGGCGAATTCTGAAGCGAGCAGGAGAATAAAAGCGGGGAAGAAGAGGACTCACGATCGTCCGCATGTCCACGCCGCCCAGCTGGACGGTCGTCCACTTCTTTTGGGCGAGCTCGTAGACGCGGAGGCGGCTCCTCTGCGCGACGTCGCGGACGAACAGCCGGCGGCCGCTCGAATCGAAGCGGCAGGAGGACTCGAGCGCCTCGTCGTCCCGCCAAGTCGTGTGCTCGCCGTCGAGCGTCGCCTCCATGCGGTCGAGGTCGAGGCGCACAAAGAGGAGCAGCTCGCCGCCGCCGCCCGCGTTCACCGCCGCCCGCCGTCGCTCCACGTGCGCGCCGCGGATTTCGGTGAGCGCAAAGGCGAACGGGCGGTCGTCCGGCTGGAGCGGCAGCGTGAGGAAGCGGCGCGTGAACGAGCGGCCCGCGTAGTCCAGCCGCAGGACGCACAGCCGGTCGGTCCAGCGGTGCGCGACGCCGACGATCGTGTGCGCGTCCACGAACACGAAGCCCCACAGGTGCTGGACGCCGCCGTCCAACGGCTCCGGGTTCCGCAGCCGCCTGAAGTTGGAAGAAGGCGAGGGAGGATGCAAGGAAGAGGCGGGACTCACAGCTCGACGTTCCGTACGAGGTCCAGCACGTGCAGCTCGTCGCCCCGACGGAGGGCGAACGCAAGGCGCGCGTCCGGCGAGAAGAACAGCGGCGTCTGCAAGAATCCAAAGGAAATGAGTGGAAGAAAGCGAAAAGGACCCACCTGCTCGACGAAAACCGCGTGGTTCTCGGGCGCCTGCCGCTCGTGCAGCAGGCGGGGCGCTTCCGGTCGATCGGCGGCCGGATCCACCGAAAGATCGCCGAAGAGCGCGGAGAAGTCGGCGGGATCCTCCTCCTCCGGATGCTCGCCGGGCGGCCGCTCGACGACCGCGAGCTGGAAGAAGTCGGGCGGCCGCGTGGAGGTCGTCGGCTGGTCGTCTGTTGATGCCATCCGCTCGGCTGGGTGGGGAACTAAATAATTAGAGAAAGTTCGAGTGAAATTGACGGAATGTCGCGAAAAACCGCGGAACGCAACGGGTTTCCGCGCAATTACTGCGGTAATAGCTCGACTCGATTATCCGCTGAATTATTCGCTCAATTTCGTCCGTCGATCAGCAAGAATCCCTCGAATTCGATCGACGGAGAGCGGAAAGCCGGCGGACTGCTCGCTCCGAGTGGACGACCTGACACGCGCCTCCGCGGACGGCGGCGTCATGTCAAGACTGACCGCCCTCCTCTCGGATGGATAGTGACCTCGTTTATCGCACTTCTCCGCACATTCACACGCACAACAACAAGCCGAAGCTCCACATCAACGATGGGATCGACAGGGGGAGTGCACCGACCCGCTGGCAACAAACAGATGGCAAGAACGGAGGGGCATGGACCGAACAGAAGAGCTAACAAAAGAAAGGAATGCTAGAGACGACCCACTCGTTACGAAGAAAGAAACCAAGTGCACTTATCGAATCGGAGGACAACAGGCGATTAGGGAACAGAGGAATGGAGCAGAAGGAATCGATTCACTAGACCGAAGACCGAGGGATCACTGAGCGGAGGGCTTGCAGGCGGCGGAGATCGTCATCTCGAGCAGGACCGGCCGCGCGCCCCAGTCGCAGCGGCAGAGCGGGCAGGTCTGCAGGACGGGCGCCGAGAGGACCGGCCGGCGGCACCACTTGTCCACGCACACGAAGCAGCCCACGCCCTTGCGGCACTCCGCGCACGCCACCGGCCGCGTCGGCTTCTCCTCCAGGCAGATCGTGCACTGCGCCCCGTCTGCAACGAGTCGAGTGAGTGAAGGAGCTCGGAGGGACGAACCGTAGGGCATCGTGCGCTGCGGGTCCACTGTGATCGGCTCGTTGGAGACGCGGGCGCGGCGCACGGCGTGCATGCGGAAAAAGCGGTCGAGTTCGTCGTCCGTCGGGTGCACGCCTGCAAGAACGAAGTGAAGGGTTGATTCTTCTCTTCATTCGGCACTCACGGAAGTCCCACATCGGCTCGAAGTGTCCCTCAAAGAAGTCGAAGGCGAACATCTCGCCGGGGCCCTGCGGTCCGGCCGGAACGGCTGAAAACAAGGGCGAATGCAAACATAAAGAAGAAGGTCGACTGACGGGTCGGCGGCCTGTTCGCTTGGGGGCCGGGCGTCTCGAAGTCGATCACGACGTCCGGCTCGCCGTCGGGCTCGAATTCGACTTGGACGTCGTCCTCCGAGTCGCCGACTGAAAAGAGAGCGATCGATCGGATGGTCCTGCTCGGCAACTCACGAATGATGACCTCCGGCTGCTGGGGCGGCGGCGGCGCGGGCGGCGTGAGGCGGCGGATCGCACGCAGGATCACGCGCGGCACTAAACACTCGAGCAATAAACAAGAGGAATGGATGAAAGGGGACGTACCGCGGAATCGCTCGGTCTCATCGCGGTACGTGAAGCCTTCTGAAAGCAACGAACCCAGCAGAGATTGAAAGCAAAGGATTGAGGATCTTACCCGACGGAATGGGGGTCGCAGTGTCGCGCGGCGAGCGCACATTGAAGAATCCCTCGTCGTCGTCGCCGAATCCGACCCGAACGGGGCTGTTGCTTTGGGTCGACAGCGCTGAAAGCAACGGGCAATGGGAGGAAAGAAGGGAAGAACGTACGGGTGGAGTGCGCGACGACGTGGTCGAAGAAGCCGGGCTCGTCGCCGCCTAAACACACGACAAATCAACCAGCGAGCGATGGACAACGAGGAGTAGGAAGAAGAAGCAACGAACTTCTTTAGCAGCATTTCCCGCCCGTCCCCTTCCACTTGCCTTCGCCCAAAAGGACGTTCGCCCGCTCGATCAGGGCGTCCATCTCCTCGGCCAGCTGCGAGATCGACGCGGGCGTCACCTCCGAGTCGTTCGCCCCGTTCGGCTCGGCGAACGGATTCTCGCGCGCAGCGGCGGCCGCCTCGCGGCGGTTGATGTCCGCGTTCACGTACGCGTCCACGTTCAGGTGCGGCGGGAGGGGCGAGCCGTTGGGCATCGCGCGCAGGTCGTCCTCCATCGTTTCCACTGAACGGAGGAGCGAATGAAATGAATCAAAGAATAGAACTCACGAAATTCTTCATACTCCTCGTTCAGTCGGTGCTGATTCATGAGATGCGCCTCGAGGTCCTCGTCGAACCTGAAGAACGAGTTGCCGCTCGTCGTGGACACCGGCGAAACCGGTCCGGCTGAAAGCGAAAGAAATCAGAGAGGATGGACGAAAGAATTCGGAGGATTACGAAACTTCGATGCCCACGACTCCCAACCGTTCTTCTTTGTCTCCTAGAAACTTACAGCTGACGGAGTTCGTCTCGATGTGCTCGACCCACACGCGAGTGACGGCCGCGTTCTGGTCGTCGAAGTCGAGGTGCAGCGAGTAGTGGTCCTCGTCCACTCGCTGCGCGGCGCCGTCGGAGTGGTCTTGGCGGGAGGAGGAGCGGGAGTCCTCATCGTCCGTGAGGTCCACGAGCATCCGGTCGTCGTCGAAGTCGAACTCCGCCTGCACGTCGGAGTCGCCGTCGTCCTCCTCGTCCGAAGACAGGACGATCGTCCCGTCCTGCTGGCCGACGGACGCGCGGATGGCCGCCGCCATGTCCTGTCGGTAGTAGAGCAGCTCCAACTCGTCTGAAAGATGCGCACGAGTGGAAGAAGGGAAGGAAGAAGGGGACGAACCGAACGGAACGTTGTTGGACGCCGGCACGTCCACTTCCTCCTCCTCGTGGTCCGTTCCGCTCGCACTCGAGAGGTCGGTGGGCGAGGGCGTGGCGATCATCACGTCTTCTTCTTCTCCGTCCGTTTCGGTCAGGTCCACGGTCTCCGCGCGGCTGCTCGCCGCCTCGTCGTCCGACTCGTCCAGCCAGATGACGGACGGCGGGCGGGCGGCGAACGCGGCGTCCGCCTCCGCCTCCTCGTCGCGCAGGGCGGACGAAGCGGCGGCCGCTTGGGGCTGCATCGGCGGAAACTGAAAGCGGATCGAAATCAGTCGAAAATCGGAGTGAATTTCGAGGTTTTGATCGATTAATCACGAATCTTGGAGGGACAAGCGGAGAATTGCTGGAGAAGCGAAGGATTCTCGAGCAGAAACGCTCCCAAACCCATCCCGTATGATTTGGGCTCGAACAGATCCGAAATCCGCCGACTTTCGTGGGCCCAAAGTCCACGAGCAACTCGTAAACAAGCGCGAATCATCGGAGCAACCGGCCGAGTGGACGCCGAGCGGCGATCGAAGCGGAGGGCCGGCGGAATGCTCCCGCAATCGACACTCGGCGGAGTGCCCAATCGATTGGCGTCGGGCGGCTGGCGGCAGTTGAGGGTCGCCGCATTTCGCTGCTTGTTGTTGGAGTGGCTGGGAGGGGATTGATTTCGGTCGAAATTGCTGTTCCGCAAGCAGGATGAAACTTGGAGCTTTACGGGACGAAATCTCCGTCTTTTCCCAGTTTTCCCAAACCTTTTTGTCCAAAGATTCGGGGATCGCGGGTTTGTGATTGAAATCGCTTATCTACGCTTGTAAATAGTTGCTCTAGCTTCTGAGCACAATTTGCAACCCTTTTCGTCTTCTAATCCACGAATGGAAGCAGGTGAATCGATGATTGCGATCAAACCGAGCCCGTTTGCGAAAACTTTCGGTTTTTTGTTTAATTACCCATTTTGTTTTGTTTTGCCGGGTAATCGACGCGTGGAGCCGTCCGTCTCACTCATTTCAGCGACTTAAACATTCTCTCTCTTTCAGACCACCTCCTGCTACCTCAACCGAAGCGAAATGGCCGACATCAAGATGGAAGTGGACGACGAGGCGCCGGTGGCCGCCGCCCGCAAGAAGCGCTTCGAGGTTCGTTTCCTTGTCGTTCAACCGTTGATTTCTGTCCGCTTGCAGGTGAAGAAGTGGAACGCGGTGGCCTTGTGGTCGTGGGACATCGTTGTGGACACGGTAATGTTTTGAAAAGATGGCATATAACAAGGTTTTTAGTGCGCCATTTGCCGCAACCACATCATGGACCTGTGCATCGAGTGCCAGGCCAATCAGGTTCGCCCTTCACTACCTTCCTTCATTTACTTTGCGGTTTGCAGGCGAGCAACACGAACGAGGAGTGCAACGTCGCGTGGGGCGCCTGCAATCACGCGTTCCACTTCCACTGCATCTCGCGCTGGCTGCGGACGCGTCAGGTGTGCCCGCTGGACAACCGGTGAGTTCGCTTCCTTCCATTCGTTCTGTTGTTCATTTCGCTTCGATTTCAGCGAGTGGGACTTCCAGCGGTGAGTTCTCCGTCCCGTTCGGGAGCAATTGGCGCAGTTTTGACCGAAAACGAGCCAAACTGCGCCGCTCCTTTCGATCGTGTTGGAGGATTCTCTGATTCGCCCTGTTTGCAGGTACGGCCACTGATCGCCTTCGCCCAACGAGTGCCTGAATTCCACCGATGAACCGCGCAGATGTTTCTTTCTTTCTTCCGTTGTCGTGTACAAACCGCCACGAATAAATTCGAGTGCAAAGACGGCAGTCACCTCGATTCGCTTGATTCAACGGCGGTTCGGGTTTGAGCTGTGAGTCGTCGGAGTAACCAACGGTTTCGTTTTGCGTTTGTGAGCTTGAAAAAACGTCGGTTATTGGTTTGTTGCGAAAGTTTCCGGAAAATGAGCTGAGCCTGGCACGAAAAAATTCGTCCGAGCCGGCACGAATGAACGAAGTTTTCTACTCGCTTTCCGCTGCCAAACTCGTTTCGGTTGATGTGTACCTCGAATTTTTGGCCGAATAATACTTGCGCAAAGCTTCTCAATAATCATCCAATCAAGAAACGCATCGTAAAGCCATCAATTAGCGAGCAACAGCGGTAGAAAGCCGTCTGGAACTTCGCCCACCCGCGCCCGCTCGGCCGAGTTCTTTCGTTCGCTTCTCGGCTCATTTTCCGGAAACTTTTGCAACAAACCAATACCGCAAAATCCGCCGAGGGCTTCAACGACTCCCGCAGAAGCCGTCCAACCACCCGTTTCCTTCGCCTTGGTGGGTGTGCTGCCTTCGTAAACACTCGAGAAGTTTTCTTTTGCGAATTGCAACGTGAATCAGGACTCGCAAACGCCTCCCGGCGGTCCGCTCTCCGCATTCCACCCGTCGCGCTAATCGCCGGCCGGGTGATAAGCAACAAATTTCTGCCGGCGGCCGCTTCGGACGGGCGAGTGGCCGCAATTCACGAATTTCGCTCTTCGATCGGCGGCCGAAATGAAGACGATTCGGAAATTCGGTTTCGATTTGGCCCACGACACGCGGCACGACGACGAGGTGCACGAGGGCGACCGCTGCCATCCGTGCGTTCCCTTCTTCGGAATCGTCCTCATCATCCTCGTGGCGGCCGTTGGGACGTGGGCGCTGCTGTGGTTCGGGGCGCGCAATTGGTACTCCAAGTGTGAGTTCTTTCGATCAGTTGGAGTTGGGGAGGTTTATTGATTTGTTAAGAAAGTTTTGGTCCGCCCGCTGCGGAAATGAAGCAAAAGTATTCGGCTGGGCGGAAAAGAGCGAGCGAGGTGTTCGAGCCGAGTTCTTTTGTTCCAGCTGGGCCAAAACTTTCTTAACAAACCAATATGAATTCGAGTGGACCGCTTTGCTTTGTTTTTTTGAAATTTGGCCGTCAATCCATCAACTCATTGCCGCTTTTTAGGCAAGACCGACTGCCCCGACTACTCGAACTACACGTCGACCTCGACCACAACGAAAACCCCGAAGCTGCGAGAGGCGAGAGAGGCCGAACTTCCGCTTCAAGCCGCCGCTGCTTCGCTGCGAGCTGCCGGACCAGAAGACGCGGAAGATCTTCGACCACTCCGCCGGGTGAAAAAACGGCGGGCACCTTTGTGAAGGCTTTTTGATTCGTGGGTTGCAATCGAATGATCAATGTGCAAACTAATTTCTTGTTGTAAATACTTTCATTGAATAAACGAGTCCACATTCCGGCGGTCACCCCCCGAGCCGAGCGGTCGGTTGCTCTTGCCGCCGCTCTCGCTCGCCCGCCCTGGAATCTTCGGGACCAGCCGTTGCGGGCCCCCGAAGGGCCACCAGGCCGCCTGCTACAAATCAGCGGAGGAACGACGGCGCCCCCAGCCGCGACGACCGATGGACCGTCCGTCCGCCCCACGCGCTGGACGTCGACCGCCGACCGCCCGCCAACCACCCGGACGCTCTCCGACCAGCTGGGAAGACGACCTCCACAAGCACGCCAGTCTCGAGCACGCGTCCCGCAAGCGCCCATGGATCGCGACCGCCCAAGACGCCGAGCGATGGAAGCGAACGCGCGTACACTCGGCCGCTCCACATCCCCCACCGGCGCCGCCCGTCTCCTGCCGCTGATCTCACCGCAACGTCGAGCGGCTGATTCCCGTTCTTCTTCTCTTCCTGTTGCGAATGTGAATAAACCAGTGAATAAACGAGTCGATTGGAGCGAAGAACCTGACGGCTGCGGTCGCGATTGATTCGGTTCGTGGAACTTTTGCGCTCTTTATTCCTCGTCAGCTTGCTCCAGTCAATCGAGAAAAAGACTGCTGGAAGCGAGGTGTCGAAATTTGCTCCCGATCTCTGAACTGCTCGTCCGTCCGTTCGATCGGCGGAGTGCTCTTGATGTTCGCCGTTTGTGACCCTCCCGTCTCCAATTGAATAGCACAAACTCCACGAACAATTTTCGAACGAAAGGAAGGCAACGTCGAACAGATGAATCCACTCGTACATCTGCACTAATCGAATCGCGTCACCGTTGATTTCGCAAGAGATCGGCGACGTTTTCGTCGCATATAAGCGGCGAGTTCACAGAAGGAAAGGAACAATCGTTGCACTTTCCTTCTTTTGTTTTGATTCCGGACTCTCGAAATTCGTTCTTTTAGCAATCGTTGCCTCCGTCGATTGAAATGACACCCCGGCCGAATCAAAACATCCTCGTTTCGCTTATGCTGCTTCTTGCCGCTTTCGAAATTCGTAGCCGTCGGGAGGGAAGATCGAGGAATCTTCGTGTTGTCGGAGGCCGTTGCTTGATGCCGCCTTCTTCCTTTGGACGCGAATTTCGTCCCGCTCAAACGAAACAAAACTTTTTCGAAGGCCTCGATCGCAAGCGGCGTCCAGGAGACGAATTCCAATTTCGAAACGCTCGGCTATAAAAAGGGGACGATTTGAACGAGCTTGTTTCATTCCTCTTGCAACCTTCCTGCAGGTCGTTGTTCTCTTCTGTTGAGCTGATTGCGTGCAGTTCGCTGGTGACTTGCCGTCTGTTTGCCCCGCTTTCACGTGAACGCTAATCGCTCGTCGCCGCTCTCGATGGACCCCGCGTTTGAAGACGCCGTTGATTGCAGCCCGGCCGTGGAGATGCCGCACCCACCGGGCGACGGGAAGAAGAAGCGGGGGACGTGCGAGTGCGGAGAACCGCGGTGCCCGTACGGCCCGCCGCGATCGTGGCGCCCCTCCAGCCGCTCGCTTGGACTCTCGCCGGCCGACTCGCCACTCCCGCCGTTCCCGCCGGTCGGTCATCACTGTTCTCGTGCGGAACGCAAACACGCGAGCAGGAAGGAGGGGAAGGCCGCGTGGAAGGCGTGGACGAAGAAGTGGAAGGCGGAGAGGAAGAAGCGGCGGGAGGAGCACCGTCGCTTGCGTTCGCTCAAAAACCCGCACGCCGCCGGCCGTTCCGCTCATTCGCACCGCCGCCACCGTCACGACCGCCATCACCCAGATCCGCATCGTCCTCGCCGCTACAGCGACCTCCTCGACTCCGAGCTGCAGATGATGGAGGACCTCGCGATCGTCGAGGCGCTCGACCGCTCGCGTCACCACCAGCCGGCGGCGGTCGCCGTCGACGAGCCGTCCACCTCCCGCCACCCGGTCGAGTCGATCCGCCACGAGTGCCCGTGGGTCGAGAAGGCGAGGGCTCAAACGAGGGACCGCAAGCTCCACGCGGACCACGGGAAGGTGCATTTGTGCGTCCGCGCCCGCCGCTCGTCGAGTTCGTCCTCGTCGTCCAGCAGCTCGTCGTCCTCGTCGGGCTCCTCTTCGTCGTCCTCGTCCAGCGGTTCGCGCTGCTGAGCCGCCATCTAAGCGATTGTGGAATGCGTGAGTGTCCAATCACTTCATTCTTATCTTTCCTGTTTGTAATTCCTTTGCTGCTTGTCAAGAATAAAACTCCAAAAAGATGTTGTTTCTAGTCCTCAATATTATTCTCAAAAAATAAACTAAACTGTTGTGCATTGCCTTCCTTTTCACTCGCCTTTAATAAAGGTACTCTATTGTTCCCTTCTGATCGACAGTGATATTCGTTTTCATTGTACTGTGTGCTTGTGTAGTCCAATAAACAATGAACACACCAATCCATTGGCCTTGATTGTCATGGGAAGAAAGAAGGGTAGGAACGGAGGAACAGCTATCCAGCTCGCTCATCAGCCGGTCGGCAGTTTTGAACTCGAAGAAAGATCGAAAGATCGAATGTGTTTGAAATGAACAAACTAAAAACGTCGATGACTCCTCTACAAGAAACCACTGACGAGAGGGGAGGCACAAAGTGGACGGCGGGCGGAAACGAAAACATTCGCGCGCTCCGTCAACACTCGCCGCCGTCCACTCGATTGCGTGATCGGATGAGTGATTGCGAGCGGCGGGTAATTGGATGAAGGGATCGTCCGCACACGACAACGTCGAGGCTCGACTGGAGGCTCCATGGGCGATGGCTTGATTGGCGGTCGAGCTTCGCATTTGCTCGGTTCTTTTTTCTCGTCGTCCACTTCGCCTTTTTGCGACCGTGTTTACCGTCAAGCAACTTCGGTCGGCGTGCAACGAATGTTGTGACCTTTTCGCGCGTAATCCGCCGCTGGTCGGCGCCGTTCGAACGAAAACGAAGACGAAAACGGCGCCATTCGATGGCGATTAGCGGCGTGGGCGGCGGCGACGGCGGCAGCGAAAAGAAGCGCCGTTTACGCCGACCGATTACGCGCGCGTTCATCTCCACGCGGTTGCAAAACGTTCGTAATTCGCCACCGGTTTGACCCAACAGAAGTTGGAGGGCTTCGAACGAACGGCAAAAAAGAAGCCGCCACTTTTCGTTTACGCAGTCGACGAAGCGAACGGGAATCGTTTTTTGCACGCGTGATTGACGTGAAAATTGAAGCGGCGGCAGAAGGGCGAGTGGGCGGCGATTTTTCGTCGGCCCTCGCCCGCAGTGACCACTCGTTTTTCGTTCGCGACGCCGAGTTTTTGTTTCCGCCAATTGCGCTTCGGCGATGATTTCCGGCGCGCATCTCTCCTCACAACGCGGTGATCAGCGGAATGAGTGTGGCGGTCAAAAAAAGTAATTGATCAAGGCCGAGTAGCTCCAAAAAAGCAGGTGGTTTCGACGCCAAAGAATGGACGGCACCTGCAAACGCTCTCGTCCGACCGAAAGAGCTTTGCGGAGCGTTGTAACGCCTCGTTTTTGTCGACTTGCGATTGTTTTCCGCTTCTGCAACAAGCCTTCTTGTAATTCCATCCGGCGCACGCTAATTTGCTGCACGTCGACGGTCATTTCGTGTTCGCGGGGATCTTCTGGTCAATTTGTGCGCGGCTTCTTCTCGTTCGTTTTTCTTGACGTCGCCTCTCCCTCGACGTTCGACGAGCGGAAATCCGACGACGCGTCGGGGAGAAGCGGCGCTGGACGACGCAATCGCGGCGGTCGTTTTCCGCCCACTTCTCGTCGGCGTGGTCGTCCGCGTGTTGTCTTTCGGCGAGATCTCCCGCTGCCCGCCGCGATGACGCCGCCCGTCTTCACCCGCGCCGCCCCGCCGTTCGCGCGTCCGGCGACTCGACGAGTTCGTTCATCACGCGGGGGCGGGCTCTCGGGGGGATTGTGCAACGAGAAAAACGTGTTTTGGTTGCGTTGCGGCGGCTTCTCGTTTCCGCGCGGAGATCCGGCGCTTATCACGCCGCTGGGGGCTCGTCGTTCGTTGCGAGGCCTCGCGATCAGCGCGCGGAGGTGTTCGCTTCGCGCAGCCCGCCCTTCGCCGATCACGCCTATTTGTGCGCATCAATCAAAATTCCTCCCCGTGATAACAATCAGCAGTCCACGAGAAGACGGAGAGCAGGTTAGGCGGCCAGTTGGTCATTGCGCGCGTTCACAAAAAAAGAAGCCGTTCGTTTTGCAAGACGAGGAAAGAAGCAGTCGGAGGATCATCCAACGTCCCCTCCCGTCGTTCTGTTTTTCTTTTGCGCTCATCCCCTTGGTCATGCTCTTCTGTTCGTGTTCCTGCCGCTTCTTCCCTTCTGGAGAGCACAGTTCGCAACAGTCGAGTGCTCCTTGACTCCCGCGCACCCCTTCGACGACCGTTCCGCTTCTCCGCCGATCCACTTGATTCCTCGCCCTTTTGTTCTCGGCGAGCATCGCGTCGACAGTCGAATCAATGGCGTCTTCATTATGCCGCTAATTACTTCGATTCTGTGTCTTTGTTTGAAAACGAGAGATTGAGCTCTGGACGGGCTCGGCTTGATTCCGGTGGGCACTCATCACCGTGACCAAAGCCATTCGACGGATGAGAAGATGCCGCTGCTGCTCTTGAAGCTCTTCTGACATTCGCATCGGCTTCTCCGTCGATTTAGCTCATTTGCGGGTGCTTTCCGGCTGCTCGCAACACGAACGGAAGTGAAACCGCGGTATTTTGTCTTTTGAGTTGCAATTACCGAAATGATGAGCCGCGCGTGTCGGTCGGAAAGTCGGCGGTAATCCCGCGCCACTTGACGGAGTTCACGCGCCCGATGATTGCTGGGATGAAGCCATGGGGTTGTTCTTGCGTCCTGCAATCGCATCTGAATCCTCTCCTTCATGCATTCTTGGTTGTTCTTGCGGATCCAAACCGCTTGAGCGGACGCTCGAAAACAAACGGAGGATCGCGCCGTTCTCATCCTCCCGCTGCGACCCCGCACGCCGCCGTTCGATCCGCTCGATTGCAACGACGACGAAAAGAAGAAGCGGCGGCGTGTTTGGAATTGGCGCCAAACAAGCCGCACGATCGCGCGGATCGAACGAAAAGAAGTGGGCATCTCGATGTCAAACTCGTTCCGCCCGCCGCCCTCCCGCTGCCGCAATTCGCTCGCCACCGATCGCCGTTGTTGTTGGAGCGGGCGGATGAGAACGGCGGCGCGTAATCACTTTCACTCCGTCCATCCTCTTCGGGTCGGTTTGATTAATTTGCATTTCGTTTGTTTTCGATTGCGAGTGATCTTTTCCTGTAATTTGTTAGGCTGCTTGTTATTGAAGTCTCTTCACGTCATGAACAGCTACTCACTTTCTGAACGCGCGAATTCTTTATTTTGTCGAGGCAACACTACGATCGTGGCTAAACTAACACGTTTAACCAATTGTGAAGAGCAACGTGGATGAAGGGACTAATGAGTGGCTTGTTTAGAGAAAAGTGATGCCTGTTGGGTTGAGCACCTCGTTCGTCCTGTTGGGCACGATGGCGGCCGTCGTGTGCGGTCAGGAAGTGTTGCGAGGATTGCCGCCCATCCCCGGCGACCGTAAGTCGACCTTTTTGTTTGCATTAGGGATTGGGAAAACGGAGATCGGTGAAAAACAAAAGAAGACGAGGAGTACGGGGATTATTGAAGGAAAAGTGGAAAAAGAGGAATACTGTTGCTCTTAAAGCTTCTAACGACGACCAGTGGATTGAGCAGTCATCCAGGAAGCCCTTCGACCAAACGTTTAGAGGGTGTTGACTGAAATAGAATCGATTATCAATAAAACACTGGTGTGAAAAATAGGCGGCATGTGCAAGGGAAAGTGTTCAAGAACAGCAGCCACACAAGACCCACAGCAAACAACACTCAACCATTTCTTTGCATTATCCCCATTTCAGCCCTCCCCACGACCATTCCGCCGGCCACGTCGACCCACCGCCTGTTCCGGTTCGGCCCCTTCTTGCCGTTCATCCCGCTCCACCAGCTGCCCGCCCATCACCAGTTTTTTGCCGCTCCGACCGTCGCCCCGCCGCTGGCCCGCCCGTTCGATCCCTACAACTACATCAATCCGGTGCCCGAACTGCCGCCCCAGCCCGAGTCGAAGCTGAACGGCTACTTCGACCTGGACGGAAACTTCGTGCCCTACGGCAGCCAAGGCGTGAGTTCACTCTGGGAAAGGGCATAAAAAGACGCGATTGAGTGAAAAGTATTAATTGTTGGGTATTTCAAGATCAAAATAAATGACTTGGCTTCTCTCGCCCAATCACACTCACTTCGTTGCAGGCGCTCGGACTGAACGGTCGGAACCGCCCGAAGCGCGCCGCCGCCTTGGACTCGGAGGACGAGACGTTGAAGCGGAAGTTGCTGGAAGAGGAGGCCGCCTACGACGAGATCGTCGAGCAGATGGAGGAAATCGACCGGACGGCCGTCCCGCAAGCCCCCGCCAAGCCGCTCTTCGTGTCGGGCAACGCCCGCTCCAAGACCCCGCTTGTTGCCCCC
Organism: Aphelenchoides fujianensis; assembly: GCA_024699865.1. Classification (NCBI taxonomy): domain Eukaryota; kingdom Metazoa; phylum Nematoda; class Chromadorea; order Rhabditida; family Aphelenchoididae; genus Aphelenchoides; species Aphelenchoides fujianensis. The sequence goes on along the minus strand of JAMPIO010000067.1, from coordinate 163,178 downwards.
GCGCCGAGCAAGAAGATCCGTGAGTTCGGCTTCGATCTTCCACTTTACTTCTCTTGTTGCAGTGGACGACAGCACGTCGACGAAGAACGCGGGCGCCCACGTGTCGAAGAAGCTGCCGCCCGCCGGCGCGCTCCGTTCGAACGCGCCGCTCAAGCACGCGCCCACGATCAGCGCGACGACCACGCAGCGGCCGATGCACTCGAACCGCGTGTCGAACGGCGGCCGTGTGTCGAAGAAGCCGAAGCAAATCGACGCGCACCTCTTCGCCCAGCGGCTCCTCCGCACGTGGCAGCCGACGCCCGCCCACAAGCTGCGCAAAATCACGCCCCAACCGCCGAAGTCGAACTTCCGCCCCAAATCGCAGCCGGCGGGACGCGTCCAGCCGAAGCCGTTGCCCCAGCAGCCGCAGCAGGCGATCGTCCAGTGGAACGGCCAACCGCAACGGCAGCCGCTCCAAGTCGCCTCGCAACCGCAGCAGTTCTTCGCGCCCCCGCAGTCGCGGGCGTGGGCGGCGCCGTTGGCCGTCGACACGCGCGACCCGACGGTCATCGCGTACTTGCGCGACGTCGAGGACTACGACTGGAACTTCAAGGGCGAGCGGCCTGACTTGGAGCTTCCCGCCCGCCTCCTGCAAGGTCGACCGGTGAGTTCGAGGGGATTTGGGGTGAGATCGAACAGAAGCAAGAAGAAGCGGTTGAGGGTTTGGAGCTTCAGGGTGCTCGAGTATTCAATCGAAACAAGCGATCGATTTGAATATCACTAATTCGTGAACTTGCAGGCCGGAACGACGCCCGAAACGCTCGTCCCGCTCGGCGGAGGCGGCGGCCAGGCGGCGTTGATCGGAACATCGCCGCCGCCGTTCGTCCCCGCCCGGGCGACCGCCTCGTTCACCGCGCCGCCCCCGCCGGCCGTCTCGCTCCCGCCGGCTGCCGCTTTCACGCCCGCCCCCGTCCAGAGTAAGCGAGTGTTTTGGGGAGAGAGCATCTTTTGATCGCTCTGCTAAACGATCGAGCGGAACACTCAACTAAAATCCCCTCTTGCAGGCCCGGACGGCGGCGACCTGCTCGGGATCTTCGGCGGCACTCCGCACCCGCTCTTCGACATCCGTCGGCTCTTCGGCGGACTGGGTGGACGATAGGCAAAGGAATGGTTGTGAGGTTACGAAAGAGAACCGCAACACGCCCCTAACGCTTGCCCTCGTTGTTCCCTCCCGTCCCCACAGATCGAAAGTAATAACGTCTCCCCTCGTGTGCAATATTTCACTTCTCCCATCGTTTCTCGTTAATGCCCCGCATTGAACACGTGTATCTTTTGTTTCAGTTCAACCAACCACCACCACGCACAATAATCACTCCTCTTTCTCGTCGTTTGTCTTTTGTTGCTCATCGCTTCGCTCGTCCGTCCCCGCGGTCGATCAGGCAGCAGTTTTAATAAAAACGTTCACTTCAATCACCACAAACAAACGAACCAAACGAATAAAGCGGATAGAAATGGGAAGAGTGGGTAGAAGAAGGTGGGTGGATGGGGGGCGAAAAAAAAGACGGGTGCTTGTCAATCGACGGTCGTGAAAATGGCCACGGCTTTTTAAGGATTCGATCCCAAAAGAAGGAGAAGTGGGGGAGAAATGGGAACACTCGAAACAAACGAAGGTTGGAAACTACGAGGAATAAATAGGAAAACACACACAAACAGCTACGTAGTGGATGGATGCACACACGAACGGTGCGGGGGATTGCACTCAATCAAACACTGAAAGGAGGAAAGGAAGTGCACGTCGAACACCGAGGGTTGAGTTGAAAGAAGTGGACGGCACTCAGCCGCTAAAACGATCAAACTCACTTTGCGAGTCCGGCAGGATGTAGCTGCAATCCGATTGATGAGAGAGATGAAAGGGGATAAAGGGAACGTACGAGATGTCGTCCCACGGATGCCGGTAGAGTCCCTGCTTCAAGCGGCACTGGTCGAGGTAGTGGCCGATGAAGCCCATGGAACGGCCGAGCACGAACAGGCCGTTCAGGGCGCCGATCTCGATCGCCTCCTGTGCCTCTTGCTGCGTGAACATTCCCGAGTGGCCTGCAAGAAAAAGCGGTGTAAACGAGAAGAATTGGTGAAAACTCACGGAGGATGTCGACGAAGATGGCGCCGATCGCGCCGTCCACGTTCAGGATCAAGTTGGGCTTCTTGGAGGTCGTGATCTGCTCCACCTTGAGGGCGAAGTCGAGCAGCGGCGTCTCCTGTTTGAACTTCGAGCGGTCCAACGCGAACTTCTTCAGGATCTCCACGCGCCGATCGGGATTGTTGATCTGCAGCAAGAGTTTGAATGAGCAGTTAGTCGAGCAGATCTTCGAGCAGATCGTCGAGCAATCGACTGAAAGAAATGGAAGGGAAAACTCACCGACTTGACGCGATGCCCGATGCCGGGGATGAGTTTGCCGAGGCGACGCTGCTCGTTCACGAACTGCATGGGCGAGAGGCCGGCGTCGATGGCCTCGCTGAAGCTCTTCGCGGCGCCGTCCAACGCGCCGCCGAAGCGGTCGCCGATCGTCAGGAGGCCGGACACAAGGGAGGAGATGAGGTCCTTGCCGGCACGCGCGCACACGATCGTGTTGTGGGCGCCCGAGACGGCCGGTCCGTGGTCGGCGGTGAGGATCAGGCAGATCTCAATGAACTTGTTGGCGTAGGCGGGCAGTCGCTTCTGGAACCACAGCAGCGACAGGACGCCGCCCACTCCGAGGTCCTCCTCGAGCACGCGCGTGATCGGGACGCCCGCGTACAGCAGCTCCTCGCCGCGCTCGTCGCAAATCGATGTCATGAACGAGGCCGGCTTGCGGATCAGGCCCAGTTCCTGAAAGCAGCCGAATAGTTGGTGGTTGAGTAAACAAGCTGGTCAATCAAGCCCCTCTCCGATCGGCCCTCCCGCTTACCCTCGCCCACGCGTAGTCCATGGGAACGGGCGGCGGGGGGATCTCCGGCTGCGGGACGATGGTGCCCTGCTGGACGAGCTCCTTGTAGACGCGCTCGATCACGAGGCCGAGGTCGTTGAAGGACTCCGGAACGAAGGCGCCGGCCTTGCGGAGGGCCTCGTTCTTGGCGGCCGCCGTCTCGCTCTTCGCGTTCGCCGAGGCGCCCGCGTGGCCGAACTGCACGTCCGACGTGATGTGGTCGGCGCACGTGCCGATGCACCACGCGATCAGCGGCTTCGTGATCCGCTTGGACTCCAGCGCGCGGACGATCTTGTACTCCTCCTCGCCGCCCAGCTCGCCCAACAGCACGATCATCTTCACGCGGTCGTCGTCTTGGTAGCGCAGCACGTGGTCCGTGTACGTCGAGCCGGGGTACCTGGAAGCAAAAGGATAAATGAGAGAAGCGGAAGAAGGTGCGGAATCGATCGACCATTCGATGACTGACTCTCCGCCCATCTCTGAACGAACTTACCGGTCACCGCCGATAGCGATGCCCTCGAATACCCCGTCCGTGTTATGGGAGATTATGTTGTTGAGCTCGTTGGACATGCCGCCCGAGCGGGACACGTACGCCACGCTGAAAAAGGAAGAAATCAGTCGGTCGGCCAAAAGTTGGATTAATTTTGATCCGCATCGTTCGGTATTGCTTCGTATAGCATTCAGATCGTCTCATGGCTGGCTAGATGAACTACCAGCTGTAAAACTGGCTTATTTTGACCGTTTACGTCGAAAATTTGACTCAAAACGGCAATACAGGCCTTTTTTGACCTCCGACCTCATTTTTCGAGTTCCAGAGCACTTACCTGCCGGGACGGTAGAGCTTGCAAGCAATGAGATTGTCAAGCGCGCCCGCCGTGTTACCAATCTAGGTTTAAATAGCGTCAATAAATGAATACAACATGGAGAGAATCGATGTGAGAGCAAAATGTGCCATCGCAGAACGCCTGTGAGCAAAAATCGAAGAAGTAAAGCGCTTTTTTGCGTGTAGTTCCGAAACAAACTAATAAATAAGCAGATAAAGCGCGCGAAACACAGCTAGCATCATAGATACTTCAAAAAGATCAATAGACTTGAAAAACTCACTTTGAAACAAGTGGGTTTGATTCCTCCAACAGTCGCCGGCCCGACGATCACGATGCCCTTCTCGTGCGCTTTCTGCAACCGATTCACTAACTAGAAGTCCGTAAAGTATGCCAACAAACCTTGATGATGGCACGGGTCTGGTTCTCGGGCACGCCCTCGGCTGAAATGAACGTGCGTGAATGAAGGGATTGTCAACAGCGGGACGTTGGTTTCGGCTCCACACAGTTCCCGCCACTTACCGATGATGCAGATGCAACGAAGCTAAAAGCAAACAAAAGTCAAAGAAGTCCAGAACAACAGCGACTCACCTGAGGAAAGTCGAGGGCCTCCATCACGGTGTCGAAGACCGACCGCAACGAGGCGAACGTGACCATGACGGTCGCATCGGGGTGGGAGTTGAGGGACTTGGCCAGCGACTTGTAGGACGGGATAAGGACCTCTTTCTGCCCGAAGTAGTACTTTTGGCGATGGTCGCCGGTGAACGGGTACGTGGAGGCCACGACCGAGGGGGTGGCGCGCGAGCAGACGTAGTCGAAGTCCAGCATTCCTTGGATCGCTTTCTGAAACATGGAGAGGTGGTTGAGTGTTGCACAGCGGGTTCTTCTTTCGGCTTTCCACCGCCCATCCCCCACCCCTCCTCCAGTCAATCCCCCCGCCTACCGTCTGCTGTCCCCAAATGATGGCCTTCGTGTTGGCGTCAAAAAGGGAGTTCAGGCGGCCGGAAGCTTTGGCCAACGTGGCGTCGGCCGAGTTCTGGACGCCCGCCGCCTGCTTGACGCTCGTTTGCGGCGTCTCCGGCTGGGCGCTCGAGTTGACGGGCGGCTCGGGCGTGCGGACGGTGCCCGCGGTGTTCCGCTCGGGCGTCAGCAGGAACTGGCCGGTGGTGTGCGGCGCGTGGGCGGCTTCCGGCAGCGGACTGAACGGAGAAACAAATAAAATGCAATAGAGTTCCAAGTGAGGACTCACGTGACGCCCAACGCCGCTCCAACGATCGCCGTCATGTGCGTCTCCGGGCCGTACACGTAAATCGGCAGTCCGATCTTTGTGCCTGCAAGCGAATGGAGTAAGTCGAAAGGTCGTGTGCGCTAAATAGTCAGCAAAAAAAGAGGCCACCAAAACCCTCGCCCCTACTCCTCCTCGCGCACTCACCTTCCTCCTTCATCATGCGCAGGCCCTCCTGGTAGTTGGGGCCGCCGCGACGGACGTAGATCGTCACGTTGTGCTGTTTCAGCTTCTCCGCGTACGTCTCCAGCGCCCGGATGATGCCCTGCAATGCGAATTGGATGAACACGCCCTCCATTCCCTGCGGTCTACCCTGAAGGTCGCGGCGACGTTCGTGAAGTTTGCAATGGAGCCGCCGATGATGAGCACCTTGCCCTTGGGGTGGACGGCGCCCTCGGTCATGATCGTGATCAACGTCTTCGCGTACTCGAACGTTTGGCCTTCGGACGGGTCGCCCGAGTACTCGCCGTAGTTCGCCAACTCGCTCGCGCCGCCCAGGTCGCACACCGTGTCCCTGAACCAAACAATCAAATCAATTCTAATCGATCGAAGGCTCACGTGAACACGACGGAAGCACCGCCACCGGCGACCATCGTCCAAATGCGGCCGCTCCGGTTGAGGATCGTCAGCTTCAGCGAGGCGCCCGTCTTCGCGTCCAGCTCGGCGATGTACTTCTCCTGCAAACCCACAAGAATTGAATGAAATGAACGGGCGAGAACCCACCTCTTTCGACAGATCACGGCCGAAAGGCGCGGGGAACACGACCGGCTCGCCCTTGCGCGTCTTCCACGACTCGGAGCACAAGAAGTAGGCGGTCTCGTCCAGACGGGCGGCCAGATCGAGGATGTGCACCTGCCCGCCGCTCACCACCAGCGGGTTGATCTCCAGGTACGTGAAGTAGTTGTTCTTGTAAACCTCGTACAGCTCGCGGATGAATTGGGCCAACAATCTAAAGGGGAGAGCAATAAAATGGAAAGAAGGGAAGGAGACTCACTTCTTGGCGTCCGCTTTGACCTTCGGGCCGATCAGCGCGTCCAAATCGGCGTCCGTCAGCGACATCTCGCTCGTCTTCAGCTGCACGTCGACGGTCTTCGAGCGGGCCTGAACGAAGAGAAGCAATCAATTGAAAGAAGCATGGGGGAACTCACCTTCGCATCGACATCGCCAATGTCCACGCCGCCCTGCTCGTAGAAGAGGATGACGTCGTGCTCGCGGCGGCTGTAGATGGCGATGTAGGCCTCCTCCTCGTCCTTGTGCGGGCACAGCGGCTCGACGATGAACTGCGAGAGGCGGCCGTTGGTGCGGCCCACCTGCACGTACTGGCCCTTCTTTTCGTTGAACCACGCCTTCAACTCCGGGACGGGGCCGAGCTTGACGAGACCGTGCTTGCCGCGCCGCTTGATCTGCTGGTCGGGTTTGATGACGCCCTTCTGCCCGTCCTGGATCCACTTGACGCCCTTGGTGGCCTCGTCGAAGTCCGAGAACTCGCTCAGCGGGACGGCCTCCGGCTTGGCGACGAAGTCCAGCCCGTGCAGGTGCCGGTAGAGCAGCTCCTTGCCCGTGTACTCGCTCAACGCTTTTGCGGACATTCCGACGGTTGGGGGACCCGAAGTGTTGCGGTGGGAGAGAGACCGACGAGAAGTCTGAAATAAGCGAAAATTCGAGTGAACTCCGGATAATCACGAGAAAATGGCCAGGAATTCGACGCGAACGAACGATTAGACCACGACGAACAAGCGGTAATAATTTTCAGGCGATCAAACTTGATGTTTCGAGCAATACCCGTCGATTACGAAACCAAACAATAAATCAATTAAAATTCCAGCGCATTTTCGCCCACAATAATCGAATTGCATTCCAAAATTTCTCCTTGACGACTGCAGAATTTGCGCCCAAACGTCATGAATTGAAACACTTCTAGAACGAACAAAAACGAAGCGGAATCGACGGCCAAATCCGCCGACGGAAATCCGCCCGCTCCGCAAACAACGTCGCCTGCCGCCCGGCCGACCGCTCCGATGCGCCCGGCGGTCTGCAGGGCGGCCGGCCGGCCGACGGGACGAGCGAGGAGGCAGCAAGCGGCAGATTCTTATGAGTGTGCGGGACGGGAACGCGCTGAATTCCGCATTCCGTGCGGCGAGTGTGAGAATGCGAGCATTCGCTTGCCCTCGACTTCGTTCATGAGAGCAAACAAAAGAAAGCTGGCACGTGGGAAGTGAGTGAAGCGAAAGCATCGCCAAAGCCACTCCATCCGAATGAACCCAATTAGCGGTCCACAATTCGACGACCCCGCTGAAGCAAAGCAGCAAGCGTCAATTATGAAGCAGGCATTTTATTCCTCTCCTCATTCCTCATTCCTCCCCCCTCTTCCCTCCGCTTCCCGAATGCTCCGCCCACTTCGACTCGTCGCGAACTTGTGGCGAGACCGCAGCGGGCGATCGAACGGCCATTTCGGGCGGTTTATCGCCTCATTTCTCCCTCTTTCGATCAGCAAATGGATTGCGGGCGATAACGGAGGATTGAATTCGATCGAAAACACTGTAATCCGCTCATTTCATTCCGGCGCTCGCTTATCACGACCTCACGAGTCGAAAATCCCTCCAAACAACCCCGAATCGGCCATCTTAGACGGCGCCCAGCAGTCGGACGCCCGTCGGATTGGCGCGCAGAAACGAGCGGCCGATCGAATTCGCGAGCTCTTCCGCTGGAATTCGAACTCGAAACAGCGAAACGTCGGGCGATAAGAATCAAAGGCGCCGACGAAACAAGCAAAATAGAAGTGCGTAGTTCGAAAACGGCCTTTTTTCTCTGGCGTTTTAACTCGATGGTTTATGGCGGGCACAAGCAGAAACTGGCAGAAGGCAGAACGGTTTATGGATTCCAAATGATGGTCGAGAAGGCCGAACTAATTGAAAGTGCAAGACTATTTTGCAGCTTCGAGACAACAGTTGTTAACAGAAACCGTGCCCAATACCTGTGCGAATCGCGATGCTTCGCTTTTTGTTTCAGGAGTATTCCGCTCGCCCCACTCGCTTCTGTTTGCTTTTTGATTCGTGGATTATCGAAATGAAGCGGGCGTCAACGGGATCGAGGACCACCGCCACGTTTCAAACCGGAGCAAACGAAAGGGCGAAGTCGGGAGCAAGCGGGGAGAAAAGTGGGCTGGAGTTCCGATCATTGCAGTGGATTGATTGTGTTCATCAAACACACAGTCTTCGGATCGGCCATCGTTTTTAGATTCCAACACCCCAGCCAATAAGAAGGAATTCCAGCAGTGCTTGAGAAGAGTGGACGTCAAGAAGTCCCCGTGAAACACACGCCGCCTGCATTCGTCCGCGGCGTGCGGGAGATAAGCGGGAAGAAGTGGGAAAACGGACGAAAGATTTCTTCCATTAGATCAACGATCGAATTGCTCCCGGCGGCGGGGCGGCGGTCGTGAACTGGAGACGGAAATCACCCGTTTTCCACGTCGCCCGCTCTTCTTCGCCTTCCGCATCGGACCAGCGGGCAGCCGGAGAGAACGACGAGAAGTGATAAGCAGCGGGAAGAAACGGCCGAAGGAGTGGGGCCGCGGGGATGGCCGGCAGGAATCGCTCCGCTTCGCTTCGATCGACCGCTGTGGCCCCGTCTCCGTCTTCCCCTGCCCGCCCGCCCGCTGCTTTCCGCGACGGCCGGCGGGCGGGCGAGTGGTGTGATCGCGGCGGTCCGGTCGGCCGTTCGCGTCGATTTTCCCCGTGAACTTCACGCCTTTTGCTCCAAGCGGGCAACGTGTTTTACGTTCGACTTGGAAGTGGGCGGTCAACGAGAAAAAAAGTGTTCGGTTCCGAAAAATTTGCAAAAAGTAGTCGATCGTCATCAACAAGGCGTTCCAATCGGAACCGGTAAAGCAACAAGTAAAGAAACGCGCGCCATACGGGAACGAGCGGATCGGACGATCGTTGCGGCGTGGCCCATCGCCCGTCCCGCTCTCACGCCACGTGCGAAAACAAACACAACGAAACGAAAAGAAGAAGCGTTTGATAAGCGGCGGGCGAGAATGAGAGATGCATGGGCGAACAAAAGAATTCGAATTTTGAAAACCCAATCGAGTGATTCGATCGGAAGGAAAAGTGTCGCAGACTTCTGACAAGCCCCTTGGAACAAGCTCGTGAAACCAAAGAAATCCACTTGCTCTTCGTTTCGTTTTCTTGCCAACTCCCGTGAACAGGCCGTTCGGCCGTCTTCTCGGTTTGACCCGACGGAAACACGCAGCCATAAAAAGAAGACGGGAGTCGGACGGTCTCTCGGGAACAACAAAAACGAAGAAGCCGGTCGACGACGGCGGCTGTTTTCTCTTCGTTTTGTCTGTCGACCCTCGCATTTCACGTCGACGTTCCATAAGAAAATCGGAGAACAAACGGCCGGAAGAAAAACTTGTTGAATAAGAAGGCGATGCTTTCGGTTTAGAACGCGCACAAACGGCCGTCGGTTTATGGCCATCAATCGATCGAAAACCAGCCTTTGCGTGTGGAATCGACGACGCGAATCTTCCGTTTGTCGAGCGTTTCGTTCTTTGACCGCTGCTTTCCGCCGGCTTCGATTCGCGTCGTTCGTTTTCGTTTGGAGAATCGACGCCGGCGCAATCGGCGGTCCGCGAAATTTGTGGCAAAAAGAAACGTTGCACAAAAGAAAACGAACCCAAAAGGAAGAATGAACGTGAAATCCACGCAACTCGCGCAAAGTGGACGATCAAGAAACGGCGATTCCACGCGGGCGACGCGCGGGAGCGGCGAATCCAAGTGCGCATCGACGTGAGCGCGGCAAAACGAAGCGGCGTGGCGCGCGATGAACGGGGGCGTTTGCATTCGATTCGTGCCCGCTTACCTTCCGCCCTCCTTTCCGCTCGCCGCCGCCCGTGCGGCTTCAAGGCCGTTCGTTCGCGTGGAGAGTCGCCGATTGAAAACGCGAGCGGGAGCGACGTTCACGCACGCGGTCGTCGGCGATTTACTCCCGTCGTTTTGGCGAAAGAAGTGATCAACGTGGGCAGACGAGCGGGAGAAAAGTGGCCCGCAACGTGAAGAATTGAAGAGTTTGTTCTTGCTTCATCACATGGAATAAACCAACGAGAGATTTTGCACGTCCAACAATCGTCAACCGCACGACCCCCATAAAAGAATGAGAGTTGACGGTGCGAAGACGTCGTTGCGAACAACCGAAAGCAAAAGTCGGGAAGCCGAACGGAACAAAAGGCGGGAAGCGGAAACAACATCCGCAAGACGCGGCGTCCGGCAATCCGCTCGCCGCAATTCGGTTACGCGGCCGGGCGGGCGGAAGAAAAAAGTTCGCAACTTGTGACTTCGCGGTCGTTCGACGCGGCCAACGCGAATTCCGAATTCTTCGTTTTCTTTCAACTTGGGCGCCAAGCGGAGGGAGCGTGAGAAAATCGAATGGAAGTGGGCGGACGGTTGACCGACGCCGAACGCCGTGAGAACCGAAGTGAGTAGGCGAGCGAGGGATAAAAAGTGAGGCTTACCAGGGAAGTCCACGCAGTTACGGACGAGTTTTCACGCTTTCTATACATCATTCGAATCGTCTCGTCACGCTGATTCCGAATATCTAATTTATTTTTGCGATGAGCCAGGGAACGTGGAGTTACGACCACGCAAAGTTCACGTTGGCGCCCCGTGCAAATCCCGTGCAAACTTCGCGCGGAAGCCAAAAAACGCCAAAAATGCGAAAAATTTTTTTGCGCCCGTCCGGGGACGTTTTTGCACTGGAGGCGTTGGTTGAAGTTTTGCTTTGTGATCCCGGATTTCGACGGGTTACTGTTTGGGACAATTGGCCGAGTGGTCTACGGCGCTGCTCGCAAGGCAAGCAAGCGGCGGCCGACCGAGGCGGAGGTTCGAATCCGCCTCGGCCGCAACTTTTCGCTTTTTGAAGTTTGGGGTAAAATTCTTTTTGCTCCATTGTACTTGCATGATGATCGGAAGTGCACCAAACAAGGTTTCGACCAAAATTCCAAAACTTGGGAATTTTTTGTACAGCGCTGGAAGGAGATGTTCACGCAGATCAGCACGTTACACAACGGTAAGACAACTTCAGCTGACGTAGTATACATCAAAATGTTGCTCTTTGTCTGCTGATTCTTCATGGAAAATTTGGCCTTGTGGAAAGCAAAACGAATAAAGAAACGTGGGCACCTGCGTGGGTTTTTGCGTGGGCTTCAACGTGAACTTTGCGTGGCCGTAACTCCACGTTCTCTGGCTCATCGCAAAAATAAATTGGATATTCGGAATCAGCGTGACGAGACGATTCGAATGATGTATAGAAAGCGTGAAAACTCGTCCGTAACTGCGTGGACTTCCCTGGTTAGAGTAGAGGATACTCATGTCAAACTACAAACAATGACGAACGCCCACTCATCTCACGATCGTCGTATCGAAGCTCTGTCGTCTACGCGTGCGTTCGAAACAGAACCTGGTAGGAATAAACTGGATGTGCGGGTTGCCAACTTTACTCGTGAAACCTCCTTGCGGCATTCACTTGCCTCAGCTTGAGACTCGCCGAATTAAAATCGGAGATCTTCCGCGTGTTTCTCCACCTTTCCGGTTCTTCGTTCCGCGTGGACGGCAGTCGAGAGATGAGAATCAGTTCGTGCCAACGGGAGAATAGATCGTCTTCTTTTGGATTTACGGAGATTGCGGGTGCCGAAACGAGTTCTTTGTGAAGAGCGGAGTGTTTCGAAACGACTCCAGAATTGACGTTGGCCTGCGACCGTTCAGCGCTTCATCTCCGGCGAATGCTTACACTGCACGATTGCTTGCATTGATTTATTCAACAGTTTACTGCACTTCCAACACACAATCGAAGAAGTCGTGTACTCGATCCCCTTTTGATTCATCCCCTCCACTCAGTTTCCGTTGCACAGGTCGGCGTTGCAGCACAAGTAGGTCGTCGTGGTGGAGTTGAATTCGAACGGCTTCGTGCACGAGTGCGTGATGTCGCAGTTCCTGCAAGGGGACCGGTTGGAAGAAAGGAGTAGACATGAACTAACTGGAAAGTGTAGTTGTTGAACGTGAGCTTTCCGCAGAAGTGGACGTCTTCCGCGCACTCGACGACCTTCGTCGGCTCCGTCGAGTTGTAGTTCGTGCCTGACAGAAGGAATGCTTGATTGAGCTTCAAAAGCAAGAGAAAACGCTCACCCATGTAGCACTTCAAGCCGCGTACATCCACCGGCATCAGCGTCACGAGCACGAAGGCGGCGAGGAGGCAGAACAGCGTCGATTTCGCGAACATCTTTGCTTCGAGCTTTGGGTTTGAAGTCAAGAAGCCGCTTTTCTGCCTGGCTTTTATTCGGATCGATTGCAAACAGCGATTGAGTGTGTTTTGTTTGGTTTAACGAAAGGCTAGCGGATGACATCAATCTGTCGTCCTGCCGTTCGATTTACGAGCGATGAGTCGGCCGATGGAACGGGCATGGCAGCAAACAATGATTCTTGTAGATTCGACGATGTTCGCTCTCTGATCAACGGTTTGATGCACACGCAAGATGGCCGCACCTATCTGGCGTTGTTTAACGGTCCAACTAAACGGGATTTACGGGTCGCTTCCTGTCGATCTTTTCTGCTGACGCATCTTTTATTGCTCGTTATTGGACGAACGGCGGATGAGTCAGTGGTAAACGGCTGTTTCCGTTCGATGACGTCTGCTGTTGTTTGATTTGAGCAAACGAGATCTTGATCGTGATCTTGCCCTCAGAAGCTCTCGGAGCCGCATGATTCATTGCTGCTCTTTGGTTAGCCAGCATCGGCAGCAACAGTAAACACAGTGGTGAGTGGCCAAGCGCCTACAACCGATCGCCACTGCCTACTCCGTTCAGCCGCCCCGTTCGGGTGGACGACTTGACCGCTTGTTGGTGGGTCGGGTCTTCCGCCATTCCGGCGTTCGCTTTCCGACCGCCTCTGCTAACTTTTCACGGGCGTTCACGCGATTATCTTCTTGATGTTTCGCGAATGCGGAACAATGAAATAACGGTTGTGATCCTCCCGAATTGCCCATTGCATTCAACACGTTTGGTTGATCGATTACCTTTGAATCCAACGGAGATTTGCCGCAAGAATTCGGCCAACTCCCGCGTGCAAAATTATCAAATTCTCGATCGTTTTGCTCCGGAAAAGATGTGAACTCTCTCGTGTTTAAAGCCCACAATCAATCCTCTCCGCTATCCGCCAATAATTTGCCGCGAACTGGTGTGTTTAGTCGATTTACTTCTGTTTCGTTTGCAGATGTCCGCTGGGGCGAGTGGCCATCCGGTCGGCGGCGGATGCGGGCCAATGGAAGTGGAGCGGAAGGTCAGGAACATGCGCGAACAAGTGAGTCCTCTTATCTTTTTATTCTTTGAGGTTTTCCGATCGCTTTCAGATCTACGCGGCGAACTTCAAGGACGACACCGACGAGTACGGGCAGCAGTCCTACCGCGGGACGTTGGGCCGCTCCGTTCGGCTGATCACGAACTGCGTCTCGTTGCGTTCTCGCGGCCAGGACGTCTTCATGTACGAGCTGGACATGCGGCTGTGGAGTGCGACGAGCGAGCGGTCGATCGACCGCGTCCTCTCCAAACTCTTCCGCCGCGATCTCTTCTGGACGTTCGTAGAGGCGAACATCGCGCAGTCCGGCTGCAAGTACGAGGACATCGTGTTCGACGACGAGCGCACGATGTTCACCGCCCGCCGCTTCTACCCGGACTTCAATTGGATCAAGGGACAGCCGGAAGTGTTCACGTTCTCGTACAACGGAGTGAGTTCCCTTCTCTCCTCTGCTCTCAATCAATTGATCTTCTCGTGTTCAGCCGTTCGCTCGCGGCGAAGTGAACGTCGAGTTCCACGTGAAGCCGAAAGAAGTGGTCCACATTCCGGCTTTCGACTTCGTCTCCGACGGACCGCCGATCTCGACGAAGCTCGCGTACATCATGCAGAACGTGTTCACGCAACCGCTGCGAGGGTTCGTCTGCTTTTTTCTATTCGATTGTATTGCCCGCTGTTTGTGTGTTCAGACCGGAGAAATGGAGCCGCCAGGTCGAATGGTACGGGATGGGCAATCGGCTCTACAAGCTCACACTGGATCGCGTCTCCCGCCCGCGCGACCGCACGTTCATCGCCCTCGAGCTGGACTCGTTCACGGAAGTCGTGCGCGGGCTGTCGGTGAAGGCGCGTGCCGGAGCGAACGGTCAGCCGCTTCTGAACCTGGGATGTGAGTTTCCATTAGATGTTCTTGCAGCTGGTGGATGGGCGGGAGTGGCCGATTGTTCCGTCAATCCACTACCTCCTAACACATGCATTCTTTAAAGTCCAGCACTTACCCGTTCGTTTAGTGCTCCACGGCGTGATGCTGAAGATGGACATGGACGTGATCCAATTCTACGCCCTCCTGCGCGGCAAGAACCTGCTGACCGAGCAGCAGCTGGACGCGTTGGCCCAACAGCCGCTGTCGTTCAGCGAGTTCCAACGGCGGGAGTTCGAGCACCACTTGCGAAGTGAGTTCATTCGATCAATTCGATTGATGAATCCTTCGTTTAGACGTGAAGCTGCGGACGAAGTACGGCAACGAGCGAGACTACACGTTCGAGCGGCTGAACGACGACGACGCGATCGGAACGCACTTCCCGCTTCGCACGAACGACGGCGAGTTCAACATCTCCGTCCGCGACTACTTCGAGCAACACCTGGGCCTTCGGCTTCGCTTCCCGCACCTCCCGCTGCTCGTGATGAAGGCGGGCGCGCGTCGCGTGAAGATCCCCATGGAGATGATGCGCGTCCCGATTCGCAAGCAGACGCTCGCCCACCGCCTGAACAAGACCGCCCTCGCCAACATCTGCAAGGCGGCCACCTGCCCGCCGCGCGAGCACTTCGATCGCGTCGGTCAGCTGGCAAACGCCGCCCACTTGGCGCCGAACGACCCGCAGGCGGGCGAACTCTACCGCCAATCGGACAACTTCGGCCTCGCCGTGGACTTCGACGCGCGCGGCAAGCCGAACTTCCTGCGAGTGACCGGCCGCGTGGAGGAGGAGCCCAAGTGCGTCTACGTGGTGAGTTTCTTCCCTTGATTTGTTGTTTGATTTTCTTGAGTTCAGACCGGACCGAACGAACACCCGCCGTTGACGCAGCCCGTCCTCGGCGTCTGCCGCGAGTTCATGCTCGTGCCGTGCGTCGTGAACGGACGAGATCGAATGATTGCCGAGTGGGTTCTTTTTTCATAGCGTTCACACGTGCCATCTTTGCTTTCAGTCGTGTGGTGCACACGTTGCGGCAGACGGGCTTCCAGATGGAGCTCCGCTTCATGGCCAATCCGGACAATCACACCGAGTGCTCGGTGGAGAACTTCGAGTGTCGGGCGCACGTCCAGTGCTTCATGCAGTCCGTCAAGGACTACTACCTCAAGCGGCATGGGATCCGAAGGACATTCTCTTGCTCTTCTTCCTGGGCGACAATTCGGAGAACACCTACCGTGAGTGTCCATTCATTTGCTCCAACTATGATCTTCTTTATTGCAGGTTGGATCAAACACTGCGGCGACGTGGAGTTTGGGTTCCCCACGCAGTGCACGCGGCTGGACGGCTGGAATCTCGCCCAACGGCCGATGGAGATGCAGATGCCGAAGGTCCGCAATCTGATCGCGAAGATCAACACCCGCCTGGGCGGCATCCTCAACCGCGTGGAGCCCATCGGCGCGCACCATCCGAACGGCCGCGTCAACCGCAGCAACGAGGCCTTCCAGCGGTTCACCAGCGACCACAACTCGACGATGTTCGTCGGCATCTTCGCGACGAAACCCCAGCGGCAGATGGGCGAGCGGCTGACCGTCCTCTCCGCCTGCTTCAATTCCAACCTCGAAGCCACAAAGTTCGCCACGCTGTACAAATTCGAGTCGAGCGAGAACAACGATTTCATCGAGCAGGTCGAGGATCTCGTCTACGAGGCGCTTCACATGTTCCTGGAGGTGAGCGCAATGAATTTCCTCTTATTCATTGGTCCTTCTTGTGTTCAGAGCACGAAGAAACTTCCGGAGAACGTGCTCGTGTACCGCGGCAGTCTGTCGGAGAACGTGGTCACGGAGGTCGCCCAATTCGAGTGCGATTTGATTCGAGCGGCGTGGAAGCGAGTGATCGACGACTTCTGCATGAAGCCGAAAGATCTCCGCCTCCTCTACCTCTTCGTCCATCGCGATCAGATGCGGTTCATCAAAGAGTGAGTTCTCTTTCGTCCATTCAATCATCTTTCTTTCGTTTGTGTGTTCAGGAAGCCCGATCGGCACGAGAATCGAGCGAACGCCGCCGCCCAAGCGCTGAACCCCGACCGGGGGACGGTCGTCGACACGGTGGTCACGTCGCCGCGCGGCAACGATTTCTACTTGTGTTCGCACACGGGCATCAAGGGAACCTCCCGCCCCGCGCACTACGTGATCGAACTGGACGAGTGGAGCGTGCTGCCCGACGACCTCCACGTTCGTTCCCTCCCTTCCGTGATGATTGCATCCTCTCCTTGCAGTGCATCACTTACTGCCTGTGCTTCCTCGTGCAACGGTCCGTCCACTCCACGTCGTTCCCCGCCCCGCTCTACTACGCCCGCCTGCAGTGCAAACGAGCTCGCGAGTACTTGAAGGCGGACCCGTGAGTTCAATGAGAACCTGTTGTGTTCATTCCTCATGCTCGTTTAGGGACGCCGATCCTCTCTTGCTGGCGACCCACGGGAACCTCAAATCGGACACCTTCTTCACGTGATCCCATCGACGAGATTCTCGTTTCTTCCAGCTTTATCCAGCTTTCCTACATTTTGCATCCTTTCAATTGCTCCAGTGGTTCCTATGCTTTCTATGTTGTCTATGGTTGTTGAGTTTGTCGTTGTGCCGATAGTTGTTGAAGAGCGGAGTAAATTTCTATCGGATTCGGGCAAGCGGATGGGTGGAAGCGGTCGAATCCCAATCGAATGTCTTCAATTGTTTGGTGAGCTTCCGGTGAAGGTATTGGTCGTATTGAATGACCTTTTTGCTCATATTTGTCGAGTTCGATGTCGTTAACTCCTCGGAATGCAACAAGCGGCCACTCGGGTGAGCCTTCTGCGTTTCGCCGCGAATTTTTCTCCGCGTGGCGTCTTGGCCCACCGCTCCACGCGTTTTTCTCCTCGGCCTGCCGCTCGTTTGGCAAAAAGGACTGCTAATGTGATGTTCTGCTTTTAATCCCCCTTTCATTCACCGAAACCTTACGAATGCCATACAGGAGCTTCGCGTATTTCAATTCTTATCATACCTCTTGAGATTTCACCACTTCGCCTTGTTTTGTTGCGCGTATTGCGTTAACCAACTTCTTCCGATCAAACCCAGACGAATGTCTTGCAGATCCCGGCCTTCTTCTCGGCTCTCCGCTCGCTTCCCACTCGACATCGAAATGAGCCGCGGAATGGACGTGAGTTCCTTTTTCTTCCGTTTTCCGCATTGATTTCGTTCGCTTTCAGCCCTCGGACGTCGCCGTGCTCCGCGACGTGCTGCACGCGATCATTCTGACCGCCGCTCCGAACGGCATCACGGTTCGTCCATTCGACCAATTGAATTCAGTTGACTGCTGGTCGTTCAGATGGACCGCGCACTCCTAATCGTAAAGAAAATGCACGCAGACCTGCACGACGAGCTGCGCGCCTTCGGAGTGGAGCGTTTCGTGAAGAAGTACGCGGACCCGACGTTCGTCGACCTCGCCGACGTGAGCACTCTTTTCTTCCCATTTTTATTCATTCCACTCGCTTGCAGGGCATCCTGTTCATGCCGGCCGTCATGAAATGAGGAGCGCGCCCATCGGGCGGAACGTTCGACTCAAGCGGGCTCAACTGATGATCTTTTCGCTCCTCCGACCACTCGTTTCCCCTTTGTTCTGTTTTCAATTGTTCTCGCACGGTTCTTTGTTGGCTTTGGCGATAAACACTCACGATCCAGACGAGCGACGGCGATTATTCGTGTAGATCTCTTAACTGCAGCAAGCGGAGTGCTTGCATTGATCATTGAATCAACTCTTCCCCCACCCGCTCCGTTTCTTTCGGTACTCGTTCTGCTTGCGATTTATTCCGACTAATGACTACTCGAAACAATTCCATGGATCAAACTTCCTTGTGGAAGGCCTTCGCGAAGCCCATTCGCTGCTGCCCGACGTCGTAGATCGTGCAGAAGGTGCGGAGGAAGGCCTCGCCGAGGATCCACGGGTAGTAGCCGGTGCTGAACGAATAAGATGGATGAAATAATCCAACTTATTCACTCACTCGTCGTTTTCGTCGATCACCATCGCGCACTGGTTGTCCGGGATGTTGAACTAAACGAGGAGCATCGCCTTCGATTTCGTTCTATTGTAACGCACGTCGAGAATGTATTCTGTGGCCGCCACGTGCAGGTCCTGACCGCCCACCGTGAACACGAGGTCGGGCAGGGAGGAGGCCGAGGAGCAGGGGACCGTGTAGAGGCCGTAGTTCGGATCGTAGGTGGGGTTGATTTGGCGGAGGATCCACGGCATGTAGTCGAAGGGGGCGAGCAGGAACGTCATCGACGTGTCCACCGAGGCGCCCAACGCGTCCGACTGGTGGAAGTTGGCGATCGTGAAGCTGAAAGGAAGCTTGTAGGAGGAAAAAGAGCACTTGACTCACGCGTCGACGTTGAACACCCACTCGGCCTCGCGGACGAGCGGCGAGTAGACGAGCGGCGCGTCGCAGTTCGTCGAGTCCAGAGCGCCGAATGTGATCTGACCGCCCGCGTTGCCTTTCGACGGCTTCACGTGTCTACAACGAGGAAAAGGGTCGTTTCACAGCCTTCTTTTCTCGAACCGGTCGAGCCACAAGTTGAAGATGGGCGCGTCCAGCTGAGGGATCATGTTCTGGAACACGGGCGTCTCGCCGTCCTCCGCGATCGAGGGCCAGCCCAGGCCGAGCACGCCGTCGTACGGATAATACGGAAAATAGCCCTCAACGTCGTTGATCATCCCGAAGGCCTGCTTCTTCACGGAGATCCCGCCCACCTGCAACGAAGCGAAAGGCGACTCGTGGAAGCATGGTCAAATGACGAACGACGAAGGTGTCCACGCCCAAGTAACCGGATACGCCTGTGCCCAGCGCGAACTCGTAGAACTGCGTGTCATTCTTTTGGAACGTAGAGCTTTGACTGAAAAGAACGGAGTGAACCGCCGATGCTCCTTGTTTCCACTCACTTCCGATGGAACTTCTGCTTCTTCCACTTCCCAATGCCCGGATTATATTGGCCTTCACACATGTTTTCATCTACACAAGAATCGTCCAGCACCCAGCTGCTCGCCCGGTCCGTGTCGAACTCCACTTGAAATTGCTGGGCTGAAAACGGACACAATGATGGGTGGTTGAAGAAAGGACGAACGAGGCGTGCCGATCGTGATGTTGCCCGCGTAGAACAGGTCTGCAACGAAAAGGATTTGTGAGAATCTCCTTTCAAACGAACCCATGTAGTCGGTGAAGTTTTGACCGCCCGATGCGAACTTGTGCGCACGAAGGCGGGCGGCACGAGAGGTGGAGAGCGGGCGGATCGATCGCAAGTGTTCGGCCGTCAGGCGGGGCTTTGCGATGGACACCTGGAAGGAGCCCTTCGCTCTGACGTGCTCCACCGCAAGTGCGGCAAGGAGCAGCACAAGAAAGCGGTTCATTTCGTCTCCTTGATCAATTAGAAGCGCAATGTCTTGCTTCGAACTTCTTTTTATCCTCGAATCAGAAAGGAAACGCCCAAGAACTACCGGAGATGATCGCAGTTTGTCGGAATTCGTTGTGAGAAAGCGGAAAATTGGGCGTCGAGTGATCGGGAGTCGTCGGAGCGACCGGGGGAGTGCCCGCCCACTCGATTGGTCGTCCCGTCACCAACCGCATGACCGCCACTCCTTATCGCTCGCTCTTAATTGTCGAACTGTTTACTCGGAAGCAATTAGATTACGACGACCGCATAACGACTCGAACACTGCAGAATGTTGTGCACAGCGTGTAGTGACGCCAATTGCACTTCTTGCTTTTGAGAACAAACAACCTTGCTCTGTTTGGTCAGTTTGGGGCATTTCTCTGTTTGGTCAAAAGGTTCACGCTACTCCACGCAACGCTCTCTACTTGTTTGAAAAACGCCAAAAAACTGCGTTGTGACAACTTTCAAACTGCACTTTGTATTGCTTACAAATTTGCGGATGCACTGGTTTATTCTATTCAACGAACGAGACAACACTTCGAACGGATTAAGCGCTGGCATGGCGGGCTTTCGCGAATCCGATGCTCTCGCCGCCCACGTTGTAGATTTGACACCACGAGCGGACGAACACATCGCCCAGGAGCCACGAGAACTTGCTCTCACTAAACAAGCGGACGTGAGGTGATTAAATAAACAAGAGGCGCTCACTCGATGTTCCAATCAAGAGCCAGTCCGCAGTCGTCGTATTGGGCATCGATCTGCAATCCTCCCATTCACTGCGCAATGCGGAAAGAGCACGTACGACGAAAGTGTACTCGCTGGCCGGAACAGCCAACTGCTGACCGCCGACCGTGAAAACGAGGTCGGGATAAGTGCCGAGCTTCGAGCACTGCACCACGTACACATCGTTGAGGAAGTCGTAAAAGGCGCCCGTCTGGTTGATGATCATTTGGAAGTCGTCGTTCGGAGCCAAGATGTACGCCGTTCCTAAAAGTGGGAATTCTTCTGTCTGCTCCTTGTTGTTACCTACCGGTGTCCGAAATGGCCGACTTCTTCGCGGTGGTCGAGTAGTTGCCAACCGAGAACCTAGCGAACCGAGAAGATCGTTCATCCTTCGCCTTCGCCAACTCACCCGTCGACGTCGAACTGCCAGTAGCCCTCCTTTGTGATGGGCGTGTAGACGAGCGGGTCATCGCAGTTCGTCGAGTCCAGATTGCCGTATGTGATCAGACCGCCCGTTCCTCCGATCGCGTTCGGTTGGCTGCAAAGCGAGTTTGAGAAGAGGAAGCAGGTAGAGGACTTGCAGATCGAGCCAGATGGTGAAGAGCGGCTGGTCGAGCAGCTGGATGAGGCCCTGGATGGGCGGCGTCACCTGGTCGACGGCCAGCGAGGGCCACCCGAGGCCGAGCACGCCATCCAACGGAAACTCGCCAAACGGATCGCCGATGTCCGTCCCCAACGCGAACACCTGGTTCTTCACCGTCAAGCCGTCCGCCAGCTGAAAGCCCAAAGGTGTGAGCGAAGGATCGGGTGGCCGCTTGCCGTCAGCACGTCCGCTCCCAGCACGCCCTTCACGCGGCCCATCGGGTTCCACAGGTCGAACGACTTGCCGTTCTTCTTGAACGTGCTCGAGCGGCTGAAGAATCGAGAGATGAAAGCAATGAGATGTGGTGACTTGCTTGGAGAAGAACTTGTTCTTCGCATAGTACCCCAGCTGCCAGTTGGTCTTGCCGTTGCAGTTGTCCGAGTTGCACGACGCGTCCACCACCCACAGGTTGGAGCTCGCCGTGTCCAGCTGCACTTGGAAGGTCTGGGCTGCAAGAAGAGACGAGTTGAAGGGAGCGGTGAAGTCATGAGAGTACCTGGAGTGCCGAGGGTGATGTTCGCTGTGTAGAAGTTATCTAAAAATTTTTTTTACTCATTATTCTTTCCAGCCCTTACCAAGGTAGTTGCGGAACTTGGTGGATCCTGAGTTGAACTTCGAGCCGCCAATTGCCGCCGTCTTCCGGTCGGCCGCCATTCGGGCACGGATCTCGGCGACGGATTGGGGGCGTTTGCGGATCGCTTGCTGGAAGGACCGTTTGGCCGGCTGCGCTTCCGTCCATCCCACGAATAGGAGCACGGCGACAAAGAGTAGAAGTATCTTCATCTTAGAATCGAACAACGAGAGAAGTGATGGTCGTCGAGTTCGAAACGTGGGCAATCAAATGAAGAGTTCGGGCCACGATCTTGCAAGACGCCGCTGTTTTGAAACAATCTACAGATGATCAGAACATGGCGGAATTTGTCGCGAATGGTCGGGAGTGGTCGAAAAACCGGAGGCTTGTACTCGGAGAGCAGGAAGCCGCCAACGCCCACCTCCGGCTGCTTATCAGTCGCTTGCAATCATCGCTATTGCCTCTTGATCGCGTTTTGTTGGCGATTCCGCTCTAAGCAATTGGAGCAATTTAGCCAACATTCGCTGATCACTTTGCGAGCTTTACGATGACGATGGTCTTTTGTTTCTTACATCGAGCTCAATGAGCCTTTCATGTCGACCTTGCCTTCCTGAATGAAAATATCTACAAACAAGCGGCATTATGAACGATTCTGAGAAAGAGTGAGTTTTTTGCAACCAATAACAAGCCGTGGATTTTGCTTTGCCTCTAACCGTGCCGTGAATTCGCACGGATTCGGCAAGTTAACCCAAAAACGACTGTCAAAAATCAATTCTAAAAGCGTTTGACCCGTTAAACCTTTAAAAGCAGAAATCTACCCCATCTACTCGTGCTGTACGAGATGCAATTCTTTGCGTCAGCGAATAATCGGGCAATAGCAATGTTAGTTCAATCATCAAAACCGACTGCACTCCTCATTCACGTTCCGATACTAATGCGATGCCTGCCAGTTTATTAACTTCAAAAAAACATGAACTGCTCAGTTCGGGGGCAAACGAGTGGCGAATCCGATCTGGAAGTTCGAGTAGTCGCGCAGAACGCAGTGACGTTGATAAACGGAGCGGGGTAGGATGAACTGCTTGTATTCGGAGCCCATAATGCGCAACGAACACCGCCGGGACGTCTCTTCGTCCTCCCGGTCGAGATACTCGTCAGGTGTCAAGCGGACTTCTCCACCGCCCACCGAGAACACGATGTCCGTTTGGATGTCGCAGGGCACGTAGTTGTAATCCTGAATGCCAAGGGCGTTCATGAACCAGTCGATGTACTGAGCAGGCATCCAGAGATCCCACTCGATTTGCGAGAAGCTAAAACGAATGATTATTGATGTTCCCAAAAGAAATGCGGACTAGAGATGGCCGGGCGTGTCGAAGGTGTGCGTTCCAAAGGTTACCCTAAAAACTACAGTCATTTCTTTCCGTCTTTATTGAGCACTCACTCGTCAATGTTCACCGTCCACTGCTCCTCGGGAAGCAACCACGAAGCCTCCGGCTGTATGACCCAATCGTCCGCACAGCGATCCTCCGCCTTCCCGCCGAGAGTCATGATTCCCCACGAGTACATCGGCCAGCTGTCGGTAACACTAAACGTATTCGATTAATCTTTGCTCGATCGATTAAACTCACTGGTCGTAGCTGAACACAACGGTTTTCTCTTCAAAGGTCTCGAGGAGCGTCTGGAAAAACGAGAACGAGCCGTCCGGCGGACGGTTCAACCCGAAACCCGTCGTGTCGAAGTACAGGTACCAGCCGTCGATCATGTCGAAGAACGGGTAGTCGTAGAGACGGAACGGCAGCTTGACGGTCACTCCATCTCCCAGCTAAATTAGAAGAAGCGTTAGACATCTAAGGTATTGCTTACCGTGAAGACGTCCGTTCCGTTCACTCCGATCGGTGTGCCCAGGTAGTTGTCGAGCGGGTTGACAACTTCGAACGTGGAGGAATCCCTGAACAAAAATTGTTAGAATGACTGAAGGAAAGGAAGGCGCACTCTCGGAAGAAGGCGCCTTCGGGATTGTCTTGGCTGTGCACCACAACGTCCGCCTCCGGTTGGGCTTCTCGTTCGAACAAGTAGAAGGACACTTCCTGGCCTGAAAGTGGGAAGAAGTGAGTGGGGCACTAAACGAAAGAACTGACCGGGCGTCCCAACGGTCAGATTGATGCGGAAGCTCCCGTACGCGCCGCCGTCGAACGGTATGTTAACGACCGTTTTCGCCCCCGCATTGCCGATCACGCAGAGAAGAACGATCGAGAAGTAACGGGCGTTCATTTTGGCCTTGTTGGTGTTTCCAATGACGACGGGCTTCTTTTATTGCCCTCGTCCTCTCGTTCTTATCGCCGACGGCTTCTGGGGGCGGGAAACTCAAAACGAACAGAGTGGTGTGCAAACGTTTGCTTAATTAATTTCGGTTGTTCTGAGCACTTCCACGTCGTAGTCATGGACTTAAAACAAGAAGCGAGTTTCGGAAAGTACAGGGATTCGATCAGCCTATTGCTGGAATGCATGAGCGTAAAACACTCTATCATTCCTCCTTTACTTCGCTCTAATTCTTGCGCGTTAACATCACAACGCGCCTTGGATTAACTGGACATTCAGTTGAAATCTTCAATGAATCCTCACAAACCAAAAAAAGATCTGCGTTAGCCGTGAATCGAACACGGGGCCACCCGATGGCAACGGGCGATTTTACCACTAAACCACTAACGCTCAGCGGGGAGCGGCGGGAGGCGCGGCGCATTCCAGCAGGCAGGCGGCGGCTTGCGGGCGGTCGGCGGCAAGTGCAAGCGGGCGGAGCGCAGGGTGATAAAACGTCTTTTTCATCAACGATTTGCGCAAAGCCGTGAGAATCGGGATGAAATCTCACAAACTCCGCAAATTGCGTGTCGTGAGTAACTTTTGGATCAAGCGGCTAATAAAAGCAATGTACAGCCTCGTTCACTCATCTTCTGTGTCCTCCTCGTTAGTGTGCGAACGAAAATCCTCCGTCTTGCTCTAGTCTCAGCTCCAATCTCGGGCCGTGTTGCTACTCGAAAGGTCTATTGTTTAATTTCTTTCGATTGATCGTTCTCCCTCAAACAAATATGAATACTTTGGTCGAAGATTCTTTCTCATTTCAATGTTTTAGCGCGAACATGAACGACCAAGAGCTTGGACGGTCCATCTTCGAGTCGTTGGACGAGAACGTGCGTTCACAGATTCTGGAACGCTTCTTCCAAATTGCGACAGAGTTCGTGCAAACGGAGGATCGAGAAGATTTCGCCCAGCAGTACCGGAAGCATTGGAACTTCGACGGCACTCCGATTGAAATGGACTCGGCGAACGCGATGCCCTACGGTTCGTCCTCCCCCTCCTCCTTCACTCCTTTTGGTTGCAGACGGGGCGCAGTGCACGATCTGCCTGGAGGAGAAGCCGACGCGGCCGGTGGCGTGCGCGGAGTGCCGCAAGGGCGTGGGCTGCTTCGTGTGCGTGGACAAGTGGTGCCGCCGGCCGGTCCTCTCGGCGCCCGTCCTGCAGACCTGCCCGCTCTGCCGCTGCGACTGGGGCGCGCGGCCGGTCCTGCTCGAGATGACGATCTCCGCCGCCTGCAAGCCCTCCGCTCAGTGATCCCTCGGTCTTCGGTCTAGTGAATCGATTCCTTCTGCTCCATTCCTCTGTTCCCTAATCGCCTGTTGTCCTCCGATTCGATAAGTGCACTTGGTTTCTTTCTTCGTAACGAGTGGGTCGTCTCTAGCATTCCTTTCTTTTGTTAGCTCTTCTGTTCGGTCCATGCCCCTCCGTTCTTGCCATCTGTTTGTTGCCAGCGGGTCGGTGCACTGTCCCTGTGGATGTGGAGCTTTAGCCTGTTGTTGTGCGTGTGAATGTGCGGAGAAGTGCGATAAACGAGGTCACTATCCATCCGAGAGGAGGGCGGTCAGTCTTGACATGACGCCGCCGTCCGCGGAGGCGCGCGTCAGGTCGTCCACTCGGAGCGAGCAGTCCGCCGCCTCTCCGCCACCTTATGGCTTTTGTCGACCGAATTCGAGGGATTTTTGCTGATCGACGGACGAAATTGAGCGAATAATTCAGCGGATGATCGAGCCGAGTGACTGGAGCCGCCGAACGGCTAATATTCACTTTAATTCCGCGCAATTCCGCGAGTTCCCCTGAATTACCGCGAATTTTCACTAATTTCTCCAATCCTCGCCCAATTCTCGACGAATTCAGCCAGATGGAGACGACGGACGATCAACCGACATCCTCCGCGCGGCCGCCTGACTTCTTCCAGCTCGCGATCGTCGAGCGGCCGCCCAGCGAGCAGTCCGAAGATGAGGAGGATCCCGCTGACTTCTCCGCGCTGTTCGGCGATCTTTCGGTGGATCCGGCCGCCGATCGACCGGAAGCGCCCCGCCTGCTGCACGAGCGGCAGGGGCCCGAGAACCACGTGGTTTTCGTCGAGCAGGTGAGTTCTGTCCGCCTTCTTCCACTCGTTTCCTTCGACTTGCAGACGCCGCTGTTCTTCTCGCCGGACGGCCGCCTCGCGTTCGCCCTCCGTCGGGGCGACGAGCTGCACGTGCTGGACCTCGTGCGGAACGTCGAGTTGTAAGTCGCGCCCTCCTGCAGGGTCTCCACCTCTCTCCACCGACTTCAGGCGGCTGCGGAACCCGGAGCCGTTGGACGGCGGCGTCCAGCACCTGTGGGGCTTCGTGTTCGTGGACGCGCGCACGATCGTCGGCATCGCGCACCGCTGGACCGATCGGCTGTGCGTCCTGCGGCTGGACTTCGCCGGCCGCTCGTTCACGCGCCGCTTCCTCCCGCTGCCGCTCGCCCCCGCCGACCGCCCGTTCGCCTTCGCGCTCACCGAAATCCGCGGCGCGCACGTGGAGCGGCGGCGGGCGGTCGTGAACGCGGGCGGCGGCGGCGAGCTGCTCCTCTTCGTGCGCCTCGACCTCGACCGCATGGAGGCGACGCTCGACGCGGAGCACGAGACCTGGCGGGACGAAGAGGCGCTCGCGTCCTCCTGCCGCTTCGACCCGAGCGGCCGCCGGCTGTTCGTCCGCGACACCGCGCAGAGGAGCCGCCTCCGCGTCTACGAGCTCGCCCAGAAGAAGTGGACGACCGTCCAGCTGGGCGGCGTGGACATGCGGACGATCGTGAGTCCTCTTCTTCCCGCTTTTATTCTCCCGCTCGCTTCAGAACTGGCCGCTCGCTACGGGCGGCGGCGACTTCCTTTCGTACACGTGGCGGGCGACCGGCGGCGAGCGGCTTTTCCGCTGCGACGTCGAGCGGCGCGAGTGGGTCGAGCTGCCCGTGCGGTCGGACAGCATCGACGGCGTCTCGCCGATCGTCGGGGCGGACGGGCGGGAGGACGGCGTGCTGCTCCTCCGCCGCCTGCCCGTCGTCCTGCCCGACCAGCCGGCGGGCGCCAAGTTCCACAAGACGGAGTTCTTCCGCGTGATGTTGCGGTCAGTTCGATTCACTCCCCATTCCTCACTGTTCGATTGCTTGCAGGACGCCCGACCGGCTCCTTCTCGCGGCCATGAAGGCGGTGCGGAAGGCGCTCCCGCCGGCCGACTTCCACCGGCTGATGGGCCGCCCGCCGTTCGACCGCGTCCTCCGCTCCGCCTCGCCGAACATGCGGCCGATCCCCGTCCGCCGCCTCCTGAACTCCTCGCTCCTGCTCGGCTGGGCGAAGCCGCTCTGATCGATCCTGTTCGGCGGTTTGCGTTGTTCAACCCGGTTGTTTCTCTCGTTTATGTTGGTGATCTGCAATAAACACTCATTGCTGCGCCGCAAGTGGTCGACGACAGTCTATGGCGAGCAGAACGTGTGATTTTGTTCCTTTGGTGGCGTCAGACGGGCCGCTCTTTGTGGGGAAAAAAAGCGAGCGACGAACACTGCCGCAGTGAATCACTCGCCGATAAGCGGGAGAGAATCGCGAGCGGGGGGAGAACCGCCGCATGGCCTGTTTGTGGGCACACCCCTCCGCTTTCTTTCGCTTCATCCGCCCTCTCCGTTGTTTTCCGCCCGCCCTGCAATTCGATCAACTCGTTTACGCGTCCACCCGCGTCTCACCGGTCGATTGAAAACTTTGGTTCGGAACTCTGCAGAATGAACGGTCCACTGCTTCGCCCGAACCTCCTCTCGCGTTTAATGGCTTTTCGGGAGCTCACTTTGGAGGATGCGGTCGAACCGAACGAGCAGGAGGCCCGCCGTCGGCTCCGCACTCTGCTCATCAGCCGGCGCTTCTTCGATCGCTTCTTCGAGCTTCCGGCCGCTCGCGACGAGGCGGAGGAGCAGAAGAGGCCGCGGCTCGACGTCCACTTCCTTTCGCACAACGTCCGCATCGGAGGGAGCGTGCACGCGAACGAACATGTCTGCGTGTGCTTTTCTCCGGACCACGTCGCCCTGCTCCTGTCGCTCGTCCGCAACGTGCCGCAGTAACGGTGAGGGTGCGGGCGCGCAGCGATGCCCGGCGACTCGCTCACTCGAATAACGGGGGATTGGGGCCGTCCGGAGTCTTAAACCTCCCGGTTCGGGCGTCCAGGCGCAAAGGAAGGCGGAGAGAGGAGTCTGTCCGGTCGTCCGACCGTCACGGTTCACGAGCGCGAGTCTCCGTGAGGAAAGCGGAAATGAGTCTGTCCCGGCTATGCCGGTCGCGGTCACGAGTACACACGAAGGAAGTGTCCCGCCTACGGCGGTCGCGAGTTGGCACGAGCACACGGTCCCCGGTCCCGAGTTGACCCACGGCGAATGAGAGAAGAGGGAGTTTATTCGCGAGGGAAATGGACGGGAGTCACCCGAGTGGAGAGAACGCGAGAGGGAGACGAGGAGGCCGAGCAGTCGGGCGACCGCGGCGTCTCGGAGGGGAACTGATCCCTCCATCGGGGCGGCCGAGCGGCTTTTTATCTGATGGGGTCCAGGCGGCCGGCGGGCGGGTTGCGTTGTCGCTGGGCGGAGCGGCCGGAAGGCGTGGCGGTGAGTGTGCGGCCGGAGAGCGCGATCGCTTGATGACGGACGAGAGAAAGCCGGCGAACGGCGGACGGCCGGGGGCGTTCGGCTAATGGATCCCGTGAAGAGCGGACGGTTGACGTGACGATCAGGTGGCGTCCCGCGGGACGCCGGTCTGGCCACCCGTTCGGCTTCCGTTCGGATTCCATTAACGTTCCGATCGCACGGCTGATCACTTGATCTTTTGCGACCCGCCGGCCGTACTCCTTGCTCTCGTTCGTCACGCGAGTGCGCGAATGCTAATTGCCCGGCGAACTCCGAGTTACAAGTGCGGCCGGGAGGCGGAAGTGTGTTCTTCTTTTGAGAGCCGCACTTCCCCTTTCGTTCGGCTTGCAAACCGGCGATCCAAAATCTCGAGTTCTTTGGGGATTTCCTTTGGAGTTTTGCGCTCATTATTCGGTTACAGAGCGGCCGCCTGCTCGGCGGACGTTACACCGCGTGTCTCCGTGCGGCCTCGCGACGAGTGCAACGAAGCAGAGGAAGCGGTGAGCATCGGCGAGGACCTCCGCCGGCATCAGCTCGTCTTGTCGGCCATCAAAGGTGAGCTCACTTGCAGTTCGATTCATTCTCGTTGCAGACAACCCGCACATCTCGAAAGTGCACTTCGATTTGGACCTCGCCCGCCGACCGTTGGGCGAATTGGCGGTCCGCGTGCTCAACGGAAAGATCGCGGCGGTCGAGCGGTGGTGGGCGCCCGTGTACGCGCTGCTTCGGCGCCAAACGACGTCGCTGGACTATTTTTGGGTGGATGACTGCGACAGTCACTTTTATTGTTCGCTTGCTGCCGTTTGCTCCCGAATATTCGTTCGTTTGAGGCCTGCCCGCTCTCTTCCGGCTGCCCGCGCGCGTTCTGGACCTCCGCGGCGAATTCGGGGCGTTCGACCGGCTGGCGGCCGAAAGAGCGTGCGTTCTTTTGCCCTCTGTCGATCGTCTTCTGTTCGTTGCAGGTTCGACCGAAACGAGCGCATCGAACGAATCGAATGGACGTGTTGTTGGGAAGTCGACTGTGAGGATGGAGCGGACAGGGAGCTCTCGCTCTTCTCGGGCGCCCTCCGCGCACTCCGCACGCTCAACCCGACCTTCCGGCTGGTGATCGAACCGGCATTCTTTATGACGGCAGCCGGAATAGTCGTTCGATTGTCTTTTCTCGGGTGCATCGTTCCTGCTTTCAGACGAGCGCCGAGTTCCGCCGCCTGGCCCGCGAGTTGTTGGACTGCGCTCGGGCATTCGTGGACGTAGCTGAAGAATACGGCGAGTGGATTGAGCGTTTGGATTGCAGCTTCTCCGCCTACAATGCGAGTTCTTTCCTGCTTGTCGCCCCATTCGACGGTTACTTGCAGTCGGCCGTTTCGTGCGATCGAAAGGAGGTCGTGGACATCCTGTCGAACGAATTGAACCTCGCGGAAGTGCCCCGAACGCTCGAACGCACGCCCTCGCAGCTGCAAGCGAAGTACACTGGCTGGTTCAAGAGCACGCACATTATGTTTAGAGGGCACATTAACTGAAGTTGTTGATGATTGATGAAATGATTGGTGCTCCTCAACTGCTGCCCGGCTTTGTCTCTCGAGACCTGAACGTGTTTAGAATCAAAATATTTGTCTTCTTTCCCAGCAATTTGCTTCAACCAGCAGAATGACGAACGTTTTCTTTCGAAACAAAAGAGCGCCGCACCCTTCGCTTTGTAAGCCACTCGGCGCAAGGGAGTGAACGACCGCCCGATAGCGCTCGCGTGGGCACACTCTTCCGCCGGCTTGCTTCTTTTCGGTTTCATTACCGCTCTTTTCCGTCCTGCAATTCGGTGAATTCGTCTTCGCTTCCCACTGCATGTTCGCATTTAGTTTAGAGTCTACTGAATGAACGGTCCAGTGCTTCGCCCGCCCCTCGTCTTGCGGTTCATGATGTTTCAAAAAATTAATCCGGAAAATTCGATCGACCCAAGCGAAGGGGACGAGGAGGCCCGTCGACTGCGCACACTCCGCACTCTGCTCATTAGTCGGCGCTTTTTGGACCGCTCCTTCGAGCTTCCGGCCGCCTCAGACGAGGCGGAAGAGCAGCTGAGGCCGACGCTCAACGTCTGGTTTCTTCGCCGCAACATTTCGATCGAGGGCAGCGACTACGCGGCGCTGACTGGCCGGCACTTCGATCGAGTGGAAGACGTCGCCCTGCTTCTCGCGCTCGTCCGCAACGTGCCCCGCGTCAGTGTGTGGGTTCAAGGCGCGGTCCAGGAAGAGGACGAAGCGGTGGACATCGGCGAGGATCTCCGCCGGCATCAACGCGTCTTTGCGGCTATCAGCGGTGAGCCCACTCGCACTTCGTTTCATTCTCGTGCAGACAACCCGCACATCCGGAAAGTGCACGTGGATTTGGACTTCGTTCGGGAGCCGCTGGAGAAGTTGGCGATCGACGCGCTCGGCGGGAAGATCGCGGTGGTGCGCACGTTCTTGCCCCAGAAATACGCCCCGCTGCTTCGGAAGACGACCCCCTGGACTGCTTTTCGGTGAATTACTGCCACGACAAGCCCTTCGGTAATCAACTGCCCTTTCGTTTCATCCTCCGCTCGTTGAGGTTCGCTCTTTGTCTTCCGCTTGCCCGTTCGTGTGCTGAAGATCGGCGACCTCGAAGGGTTCGGCGAGATGCTGGCCGCCGAGAAGCAGTGCGTTCCCTCTCCATTGAGATCAGCAGCTCCTCGTTGCAGCCTCCAACCCAACGACCGCATCGAACGAATCGAATGGGAGCGCACCATTGAACTCGAAACGCAAGAAGAAGCCGACATCGCGGTCTCGTTGTTCTCAGCAACTCTGCGCGCTCTCCGCACGATCAACCCGACCCTTCAGTTGGTTGTTGGACTGCAAATCAACATGGACATTGACAAAATGGTTCGTTCGATGCTCAGCGCCACAACTTTCTTCTTTTCAGACGAACCCCGACTTCCGGCGTCGTGCCCGCGAGTTGTTGGACGCCGTGCGGGCACTCGCGGATTTCCGAGTTGAACTGCAGCCTGTACGTGGAAGACGCGAGTTTGCTGCCCGTCGATGCCGCGTTCACCCCTCGGTTGCAGTCGGGCGACTCGTTTTATGCGGACGAGGCCGGGGATTTCTTGTCGAACGAACTAAACCTCGTCAAGGTTCGCGAATCACCCGATGCTTTCGAGACGACGTACACGACCACGCACAAGAACACCCCCATCGTCTTTTCGTTAATCGACAAGAACAGTTGTTGGGGGTACGAGGAATGAGCGTGTTCTGCAAGTATAAACGTTAATAGCGCCTCTTAAGTGAAAGAGGAGGTTGTAGCCGAATGATTGCTGATCACAGCGGGAGGAAAAAGCGGGTCGTCTGCCTGCTCGTCGGCCGAACTCGCCGATTTCCATCGGGAGAACGCGCGAAAGCCAGACAGAAGAAAGCCAGCCGCGATCTTTGGCTCGCCGCTCTCGTTTGGTGGGAAGTTCGGCGGTAGAAGACACTCCTTTCTGCTCATTGCAGACTTCGAGGAAAACGGAGCCGACGGCGTGCGGGAGAACCGTGGGCGGAGCGACGGGCAAAAGCGAGCGGAACGCGGGCGAAGCCGTCAGTCGAAAAAACGGGCGGGTGGCTGTCGATGGTCTTTTTCGTTTCTCCTCTTCCCACTTCCGCCTCTTCCGCTCGTTCGCCCGTGGAGGTGAGCGGCTCGTTTCGAGCAGAGAACAAACGATTTCCACAATCGGGCATCCGCTCTCTCAGTCAGGACAATGGACAGTCCTCGCTTGTGGTTCCACCTGCTGAACGGTTTGTGCGCTATCGGTTTGACGCTGCCTTGCGACCTCGAAAGGAAGTCGCCGCTTGGAACAGTGAGTTTCCACAATCGTTGCCTTTGTTTTAGTCTGCAGTTTGTTTTCTCATGGCAGTTGAGACGAGCACGTTGTTGATCGTCGTTTACGGCTCGGAGATGGCCGCACTCATCGAATGGAGGTTGGAGGCGGAGGAAGACGGCGGGGACTTCAGCAAAAGCCCCGCCTTTCCATTCTTCCGTCAACACGCGAGTTTGCTGCTTTGTCCGTGGCTCGCGGCCGCGGACATCGCGACGTTTTGCGGCGCCTTTTGGCCGTTCGGCGCCCACTCGCTTCAAAACGCGCTCACGACCGCGTGCTTTTGGATCGTCTGCAAACACGCAGAAAGGCCGGTAAGGAAACGTTCTCTTCGCTCAATCGATTGTGTTCCGGCGACAGACGATCGTGCTGAACGGCGGACAACGCAGCAGACGGCGATGGGAGCCCTAAGCGGATGGCGGAAGACCCAATGATTTCGTTTCGACTCAAAAAAAACGGTTTGATTTCGTTCTTGTTTGGCGAATCAACAAGATCTTCGCACATGCCAGATGAAATTCCAATGCTCACGAGTTTATTCCTTCGCTGATCTTAATTGATGGCCGCGTAGCCTAACTGTTGCTTTTCGTAGTCGAACACAACGCAGAAAAGAGTCAAGAACGGCGATCCGAACGTCAATTCGCCCCGGTGCTCGTAGGAGTCCTCGGAGACGTCGAGAACACACCGCTCGTCGTCGTAGCGGAAGGAAAAAGCGGCCGACGGGATCACGAGGTCGCCGCCGTCGGTGGTCAGCGTGAGCGGCGTGTCCAGTGCGCAGTCCACCACGTACTGGTAGATGCTGGGGTCCCACTGCCGATGAGAGCATTGAGTAACCGCAATGCCCGCTCACTCACCTGAGAATTGGTGCCCAGGAGGATCGTGTTGTACAGCTGCTTGGGGAAATTCCAGCTGCGCGAGTCGAGGTCCAGCACGGCCTTCAAAGAAGAGAAGTAGATACAATCAATGGGAACGAACCCGCCACGCATTCCCGAGCTCGTACTGTGCGATCTGCGCCCCGTCGATCCAAAACGACCACTGGGCGTTGAGGCCGGCCAGCGGGACGAAGACGACCGCCTCGCCGCACTTCTCGTGGTCCCAGTCGCCGAACGTCAACTCGCCGACGATCTCTCCTTCCACCGCCTGCTTGCTCGCGTTCATCCAGAGGCCGACGAGCGGCTTCTCGATCGCCCCTTGCATGTAAGCCTGCTCGAAGACGGACGGCGTGTTTGTGGAGCTCACTCCCGCAAGGGCGAGTCCGAGCACTCCGCTCACGTTCTGGCAGTAGCCGCCGCACGGCGTCGCCCAGTCGCCCAGCGAGGTCACCTGCACGAACTCCGCGACGGGCAGCGACACGTTCGCAGTGACGGCGATCGCGTCGTAGCCCACAATCCCCGACAGGCCGTCGTTCACCTCCCACACCTCTCCTTCCGTTCGGTACGTGGAGGAGAACGAGCTGTCGAAGGGCACTTGCACGAGGCACTGGTCGGGCAGGTCGCAGCAGCCTTCGCATCCGAATCGCGTGCAGTCTGAAGCAAACCGTTCAGTGAAAGGAAGGTGTGTTCTTGCAGCCGAGAACTCACGCTTGTCGCATTCCGGATCGCAGTCGCTCCAGTACTGACAGGAAGTGTCGACGATCCACAACTCGGACGATCCCACATCGACTTCCGCGTAGAAGAGCTGAGCGGGTGTTCCGATTTGCACTTGCACTGAAAGGAACCGTTCAAGGAAAACGATAAGAACTCGCCTGCGAATCCGTAGCCATCGGATTTTGCGGGATCGTTGCGGTCGCCCGTGAGCAAAGAAGTGAACGGCGAGTTGCGTCGAGCATTCGGCACTACTGAAAGCAAGCATTGCTGAACACAACCACCAATAGTTCCTTACTTTTCGACGCCACAGAAGACTTCTGCTTGAAGAGCGGCAATCGGTGGTTGGCGGCCGCGACGGCGAGCAGCACGAACAAAACGATGAGAATTGGAAGCCGCATTCCGTTTAGTGAGTGAACGCCCTTGCCCGAAATTGCCTCCGCTTTTGTGGGGCCTACGCGGAAGCGAGCGGAAAGATAAGTGCAACGGAAGCAGCAACTCATTCTGCGGACACTCCCTAATCATCACTCGAGCGCTTCCATTTGTCATCAAATTCCCGAGCGCCCGACGATTTTGCATTCGTTTCCTCTTAAGGCGGGGTTTTCGATCGACAGCACAGAGACCAAAGAATGAGAAAGTCGGCAGTTCTTCCGCTTTTAGTTAAACTACGCCACGTCAGAGTGTCTGAATGCAGCGAGCCCCTTCTCTTCTTATTGCAAACAGACGACCGCGTTACCGATTTTCTATCCTGTGTTCACCATTTGAACTCGGCGAGCACATCGCCCGACCGCAGGGAAGTGCCTCTTTACCCCCTGGATACGGGAAGGAAGTGTGGAGAAGAGGCGTGAAACAACGGAATAAGCTGTCCACAGATATCTTCTTTTCACGCTGCTGCATTCCTCACTTCAAATCCGGCGGATCTTTCGATTCAGTTCGTGTGTTCATGGCCGCGAGTCACGATCGGCAATCTGCGGTGCATGACGCGCATCGCCTTCTCCTCCGTCTTCTCCGAGACGATCCTCGTCGACACGAACTGCGGGGCCGCTCGTTCGGACTGCCCGCCCATGTGCGGGGACGCCGAACGGAGGGCCGCCTGCTTCCACACGCAACCACTGGACGCGAACATGCGACCGGGCAAATCAACTTCGAGCAGTGGTATCGGTTCTTTGACCCCCTCAATTCTTCCACTTCTTCCATCGACCCAAACGGCGAGTGGAGAGACCAGCCAGAAGGCCTGCCCGCGATGGACGGCCGATGGGTCGAAGACACGCTCTCTTTCATGCCGCCTTCTCGCCCAACGGCCGACGCGCTTCGAATCGACCGAGCGGGAGTAGTGGACGCTAAGCAGTTGGACATGCAATGTTTTGTTTCTGTTGTTTAAAATTCACCATCGGAGGAGTGTTCGGCTTGGCGACCGGCCCGCACAACCTCGTCCTCCCTCTTGTTGACGTTCGGCGGCTACACGGAAGGGAACTCCAGCCTGTTGATTTACCAGTCATTCGACCGGAACTCACTGCCATTCGGTGGGATTTGGCGAGAATCGACCGTTTTCACTTGGAAAACCAACTCGTAGCTTCTTTGTCGTTCCTCTTTTCCTTCATTGTTCTTCAGGCCCATTTGGTGTTCGACGTGGGGAACTTTTTTGTGCTGAACCGCGTGGTCGACAAACTGCTGGCCGACGGGATCATGTGGGCGCCGGACAACACGGCGAGCGGATCGAGAAGGCGTTTGTTCACTTCTCTTCCTTCCGAATCACCGACGTCGTTGAAGGTTGAGCCGAGCGACCGCCGCAAGGTTTCCCTTCTTGGAGGTGCCCTCCCAAAAGAATGTTTGGGTGACGTTCATGGCTCCGCTTCGGGATTACGGACTGCTCGAACAGTACACGTACGAGCTCTCGTTCGTGCTGGGAGAGTAGTGGTCAATAGTTTTGCTCAGTAGAATGATGGAAAAGCAACAGTTTATTCAATCAACACAAGAAGGAATGCAGAAGATGAACAACGATTAGCGACGGGGAATCGGCTGCATGTTCGGGTAGACGGAAGGGAGGATTTTCTTGCCGCACTCGTTGCTCAAGATCCCGTGAAATCCCTCGGGCCCTTGGATGTGAAGTCTTGATTGGCGGAGTGCGTCAACGGCAAGCCGCAGGAGCGAGTCGGGCGTGCTGAAAGCGGGGATGAGTGGTCGAATAGAGCGAAGGACTTGTGTGAAGAGGAGGCGGTACATTTTGAGCACTCTTTCGTTGTGTTTACGGCTAAGGAGTAGCACTTGATAGTCGTTTTCTGTAGTTTTGTTCCCGATCGGAGCGATTTGAATCACGTCCGCGAATGCAAATTCCATTTTTACCCACGCGCGTTGTTCCAACATGCAGCGGAAAATGGAGTACTGACGAGTCCGTTCAACGTTTGACCATCCGCACAACCACGCGTGTTTTTGCGACCAGGAAAGAGCCTCAGGAACAAACTAAAAGTTGGCAAAAGACTCAATTAACGTCTATTGTCTACGAAACGTACTTCAATTGTGCTTCCAGACAATTTGGTGCTGTTCCAGCTCTGTCGCTCAATGTCGAAGGTGTGCAAGTTCATTTCGTTACGGCGCGAAATGCCGTACAACCGCCCGCTCTCCGTGCACATGTGATTAAGTCGTGATGAATAGGCCGTTTGGTGATTCCACTTCACTTCCAATCGACCGGTGTCGATGTCCACGCGCACACATCGGAGTTCGCCGCTCTCATAGCCTTGAAGCACCGCTTGCTCGGCGTCGACGCGTGTTCCCGTGATTGCGGAAAGAATGTAAACGGAGCTGTGAAACGCTCGCCGCTCCAAGTTCACCCGATCAAAAGTCTTCTCTTCAAGGTCCAAACGCAACAACCACAAAGTACAGTTGGTGAGTGCGATAATCGTAATTGAGTTCACGACCACGAAGTCCACAGGAACGATTCGATAGACGCTTTTCGATTTTAATACACAGAAACAGAGAAAATCAGTGAAAACAGATGGTAGAGCTTACATTTGAGTGTCCCGGACGGAACCAAGACCGTAAGATGACCGCTCTTATCATTGTAAGTGTACGCGTAGCGCCCGTCCGAAGAAAACCGAATAAGATGGTCTCTCTGATAAAATAAAGAAAATTGGAGCTTAAAATTGAAACACTTGCCTTGCACCTGAATCGAGTGTATGGCTCCATTCGCTCTTCCAATGCTTGCTCGCTCACACCTGCCGCAACGCTGGTGTCTTCGGCCGCACATCCGTCCGACAGCCGCATTCGCTTTGCCGTCGGAGCGTCATTACTTCCGCTAGTAGCTTGTTCACCGGTGTTCGGCATTCCGGCGATCTCTCTAGAAAGAACCACGACTGCCGAACAAGCAGCAGCCACACGAATGCCCCCGCTCGATTGCCCGCCCGCTCGTCGAGTTCTTAGAGTGCGCAATCGGGACCGCGAGCACTCCGCCGGCCGCCCGCCCCGCGCATCCCAACGACCAAGAGAGCGCCCCGTTTCGACGTGTTCGTGCCCGCTTGCCGGCAGTCACGACTCGCGAGTGCTCTCGACCGCCCGCTTCGAGTCCAAAGGGAGAAGGTGGACACCGCCCTTAAAGAAGACTCGTCCACACGCGTCGCTGCGATCAGTCCGCTCCGTTCGGTCGGCCGCTCGGTCGGCCGCTCGGTCGGTCGGGCGCCCCCCTGCGGATTGGGAGCGAGCGGGGCGGCGGGCAGAAAGAACGACGTCCTGCTGGAGACCGGCGGCGATTCCGGCCGTCCATTCGCGCAGTCGATCGGCCGAACGAGCGGACGGCTCTCCTTCTTTCTGCTCCTCGTCCACCTCCTCCGCCCGCCTCCAATCGACGCCCCTCCCGCATCCCCCGGCCGATGGACGGCGAACTCCCCACTCGCCGCCCGCAGAAACGAGCCGCCTTCCCGCCGGCCGGCGTGTGGGCGGGCGAGTGGACGGAGCGGCGGCGTCTTGTCCCCTCCAATCAGCAGCCGCGCAGTGCGGACAACTCACGCGCCCGCCTTTCTGCGCTCTTTGCCGTCCTGGATTGTCGCAGCAGCGGTCGGGTGTGATGCACGAAAAATTTGTGGTCAATCGCCTAGAACCCTCAACCGTTCTTGTCCACCCGTTTCAGTGGTTTGGATCACCACTGGATCCAAACGCGGATCGTCCGGCCTCTTCGGCAGAAGCCCGAGCAAGCGATAAGAGTAGAGTGACTTTATTCCATGGTTTGCACAACGCGAATTGCTCGCCAGTCGCGTTTAAATACAAAAAGGAGGCTATCAAATGATTAAGAGCCGGGCGGCTCGTGGGAACGATTCTTGTCCGCCATTCGAGCGAAACAATCAGTTTTTCGGGCCTAAAAATTCTTCAAATTCCTTTTCGCCAACTACCTTGCTTACAAATGATTATTGTGAGGTTGCCGGCGATCGGCGTAGTGCCGTAATTTTTGTAATCCACCGCTAAACACGACGGTCGCCAATACCTTCAGCGATAAACACCAACCGGCATCCGCGATAGTTGAGTGGTTCTTGCACTGGAACTTCAGGTCGTCAATGAGCAAAAATTTCAATGACGCGGGCAGACGCTTGACTTCGTGTTCCAAAACGTCCATCAACCGTAGCAAGATTTGCTGAGTAAAAGTAAATGCTGGGCAAAATGTGAAAAAGCAACCTGATTATTGTTGTGTTTGGAACCGATGGTCAACTGCGCGAAATGCCATTCGTAGCGCACTACTCCAACACAACTAAGGCGCTCAATGAATTTGTTCAAACGAGAAGCGAACTTCCGTAACTGTTCTAACAGAACGTCTTGATAGTCCTTCTTCTGCAAGACGGTTAACGTCGCTATTTTGATTAATGGCTTACATCTAGGCGCTCCCATCCGCGCAGATCCGAGTCGTCGATTATTTGGAGGGGCAAGTGGGGAAGTTCGTCGGTCAACTGCTGTATTTCCTTTGCGTACTGCTCGTAGCGTTGCTCAAAATCCACGTCCGTCTGGTAGATGATCTCGACGTATTTGGCGTGACGTTCACGAGAAGAAAGATCCTTGTACGCCGGTTGGTTGGCCATTTGCGCGGCTTTCCGGTAGTCGGCCAGCAGCACACGAACGCAGAGCTTCTCTTCAGTGAAAGGCCGGAAAGCCGCTTGAGTGTACGACAACCTGTGTTGATCTGGCAGAAGAGGAACTAAAATCTAGTGAACAAGCAAATACGTCATGTCACCCGTACCGCAGGTCGATTGGAAAGAGGGAAGCCATTGACTGGTGGGCGGCGAGAGACAACTCTGAAGATCACCGCCAGACGAGCGATCTCGCCATTCGATTCGTTTCAGGTGATCGAAGAGCACTCCCTTCCACACATCAACTTCGACGATGGGAGTGTCGCCAAGCGTGTACGAAAGCTTTTGCGGCACGTGTTCGTAAGGCCGAACTTCCCCACGAATGAAAGGATGAGTGAACGCGTCCGAAGCCGATATGCGATGCGTTGGGTTAACGAACATCAATTGGAAGAACAAATCACGAATTTCCAGGGCTGGAAACGAAGCATAAAACAGGACTTTTGCGATTACTCACTTGTGCTCCTTGTAATCTTCGTTTTATCCATGTCTTCCGTAGTGGACGACGGTTGTTTGACTAAGACTATTGTTCGATAGCGTAAGTGAGTGCGTACCTGTGTCCAAAAGCTCAAAGCAATCGTCGGACAGGTGCTCTTCAATGGTAGCTTTTGCTCGGTTCTCATCGCCTGACAGCAAAGTTAATTGAGGTTGTCTGCAATAACCAACCGAAAAGCTCCTCTTGCTGTTCCAAAACATCCGCTTCAGTATCGCCTTTGAAAAGACGTTCTCCTTTGAGCAGCTCGTACAAAACGCAGCCAGCCGCCCAAACGTCGACTACAAAAAAACTAAGGGATACATAGCTTTGAAATGACCAACCGCTTCTTGTGTATTTTTCTTCGCGAATCACTTCGGGTGCTCGGTAGGACCGAGCGGTCACGTAATCTGTTAGTTCCTTTACGTGCTGATTTTCACTTGCGTCTTCGGTGGAAAGCCCAAAGTCTATGACCTTGATCTCGTTGTTCTCATCGACAAGAATGTTTCCTGGAAACAGATTCTGAAAGCACGAGATGTTGTTCGTGTTATAGCTTTTGGCTTGCGTACGCGATGAATGATGCGGTGTTCGTGCAAATACACGAGAGCATCGAAAAGCTGCTTCATAATCGTTTGGGTGCGGTGAATGTCGAAACGGCCGTCGGTTTTGATCGCTTCTGTCAGACTTCTATTCCACCATTCGGCCACCATGTAGAAATCGTCGAAATTCTCAAGAGTATCGGCTGGAGTAAACACGTCAATTAATTGTCGAATCTAAACGACGCGGAGGTAAGAAAGGCCAACCCGAACGAACGGACGTTCTTGTGAGAAATTGATTGGATTAGAAGCAGTTCTAGACAAGCGTTCTCTGCGTGCCTGATGTCCGCGAATGGCTTTTTGTGCCGCTTGATGGCCACGTTGACTTTATTTTTTTGATCGTAGGCCGTGCTGCAGACGATTGAAAGGATGATTGGCAATGTTCACTTACTAAACATGTGACTGCGCCCCTTCTGCGGCCAAGAGTACGTCTTGGTATTCTTCGGGTAAGTGGCAGGCATGAGACCCTTCAATGTAACGTAACTTTCCTCGAATGCTAGCCATTGCAAACGAGAAGAGGAGTCTAAAAAGCAGCAAAAACTAAAGTTTTGGCGTAGGTTAAATGCTCGCTTTTGCTAAGCTGAGTAGCAGCTCATGAATTTCCGCGCTACAAAACGTCGAAAAACGGGAAACTGAGCACTCAATAAGGATCGGCGATGGAAAGTAAGAAAAACCACTTTTTCTTTGCCGCATCGGCCGCAACGTTTATGATAAGGCCGTAAAGCGCAGAGAATCGTGGGGTGTGTCTCCAAAGCGGACGGACGGCCGAACGACGCAAACATCCGCTGTCTTTGGAAAGCGGACAAACGACTAGTTTAAATGCGGTCCATGAGTCGTTTCCGCTTTATTGCTCGGTACGATAAGGAATGCAAGTTGGCAAAGAACATCCGCTTTCCAACTTTAGAGGTGCAGACGGAACAAGCGCAAAAGATGGCGGTACGAATTATTGATTGGGCAAGAATTTAATCCTGAGAAACGAGGTCAAGAACGAGCCAAGCATTAAACGAAACAGGTGATGGAAGGGAGTGGGCACGGAATGAGTTGTTCGTTTCGTCGTCCACTCCGTGACGACCCACAAACGCACGGGCTACCAGTCCGATGGGTTCGATAAATCGTCCGAATCCTCGCGGCCCGCGCCTTTCTCTTTTGCTTTGATTCAAATCCTTCGCCGCGAACGATGCACTCTTCTGTGTGGCGGCTTCTCCACTTGGCGGCTCTTTCGACTCGTTCAAACACAAGAAGTCCGCAACCTTTTGGTATGGAAGAACTGTGAGCGGCTTTTTTCGGCTGTGAGTTTACCCTCCCGTTTCAGCACTCCTTGTTCACCTTGGATCACTCGCTCAAGAGCAACACGCCCCTCCTTCCGCCCTTTCCTTGTGGGCGCCGACTGCGGGCAGCAGCGTCAAGACTGTCCTCGAATGTGCTCTGTGGACGAGTTCTCTTCGACGTTCTGCTCGTTCGAGCGCCCGCTCACTCCATTTTCAAAAGGACGCGCGAACAGGCCCCACTACTCGCCGTCCAACTCCTAGACCGTCGCGGAGAGTCGAGTCGAATGGAGGGGCAGAAAAGCGAACTTCGTGCCCATTAAAGGCCAGTGGACCACCGATGAGCTCGTGCTTCAAGAGAACACGTCTACGAAAGCCTTGGTGGAACTCACTCTTTCAGCGGCTCCTCTTGTGCTCGTCTGGCAGTTGGACGAGCGGTGCGTTCTAGCGAATAATTGACCCAACTTACATCTATTCCCGTGTTTGCAGCCTAATTTCTACCACCAAATACAGCGGCAACCCGCCGAACTCGGGCATCTTCGGGCTCGCCCCGGGAAAAGGAAACGTCGTTGTGCGCGCCTTCGAGAAGCACTTGATCCCCGCCCCAATCCCCACGATCGTCATCGCCTATAAACAGTTGGGGATCGACCGCTGGCTGATAATCGGCGAGCACACAATGAAATCGTGCGGCGAAGGGATCGAAATGCCGATCAAACGGAACGTGTGGGCCTTCCGATTGGACGCGATCAAGATCACTTCTCTCGGTCCGGACGGGCAATCGATCGATTTCCGCTTCGAGAAACCCTTGGTCCGCTGCAGTCCACTCATTCCACACTTCAGTTATTCGTTTGCAGGTCAAAGTCGGCGTCGACTCCTTTAATGTCCCTCTTTTTGTCCCCGATGTTTTTCTCGATCACTGGCAAGCCCTGGGGATGGTTGCTCGCGAGCAACGGACGGTTTCTACCTCATGAACCACTCGGCCCAAGTGAACATGAGCTTTTAGATCGGCGCCTACAAGTACCCCTTTCCTTCCGCTTTGATGATGCAGCCTCCAGATCACGAAGAGTGTTTGCTGTCCCGTTCGTGACTACTCGCCCATTCGGTACACGAACGACGTTCAATTCATTTGGGGCTACTTGTTTCTCGTCACCCACTGCATTTCTTTCGATTACGCGACCAACACGATCGGCTTGGCGCCACTGCCGTTGCCCTTCGATAAAACTAGATGAATAAAGGGCATTGGCAAAAACAGCCAGTCAGTTGTTTGTTTCGTTTAAACGCATTTTGGTGGGCTCCCCGGAGTCCGAAAGATCAGCTTTCGAAACGAACAAACGGCTGACTTGTCGAGCGGAACAGCGGAAAGCGGATGCTGCATTGCATTTCTTGAAAGACGATGAGTTTCGGTCATTGCTATCAGTTCGTTCTGCCCGTTCGTCAAAGAAGTAAGAAGCTTTCGGTCGGTTGCACGCGACGCACGCCTTCTCCACGAACCGAACGGAACAAAGCGGATTAGGAGCGAGCGGGGCGGCGAGAAGAAAAAACTCACCAAATGAAGAAAACCCCCGAATTCGTTCGTCGATCAACCGAACGAGCGAAATGTTCTTATTTTTCTTGCGCCTTTTCTACATCTTCCAGCCGCATCTAGGCGAAGCATCTTCGGCCTACCCGTGCATCAACGGTCAAATCACGATCGCAGTGGACATCTCGACGGAGTTGAGCGCTGCGAACTACCAGGCGAGCACAGCATCTTTCACTTGTCAATCGCCGATTGCAGAAACAAATCGCCTTCCTCTCGAGCAACGTGTTCACGGACGAGTGGACGAACCTGGAGCGAGTCGTCCTCGTCCCGTACAACCAGCGGGCGTTCGAGCAGACGTTCACCGCGGACAGCACGGCGGCGGATGTGCGCCAACAACTCGCCCAGTCGAAACAATCCCGCCCGTCCAACCTCTCCACGCTCTTCGCCGTACTCGACTCGTGGCAGCAGCAGCCGGCCGAGTCGCCCGTCCACCTGCTCGTCTTTGTCTCGCGCATCGACCAGGCGGCGGTGGACGCGAGCCGCCCGTTTGTCCAGAGCCTCCAGCAGAAGAACTACGCGCTGACGTTCGTGGCGGTCGGCGGGCAGCTGGAGCCCGCGCTCTTCGAAGAGTTGTCGCCGAACTTGATTCCGTGGGACGTGGAGCGGCAGAACGTGCCCGCCGGCTGGTACACGCAGTTCTGGGCGGCCTATGGGTGCTCGGACGAAAGTCCAACCCAAACCCCATCGCCACCGCTCACATGCCCGACCCTCAGTATGTTTGTGGGCAAGGAACGTTCGATCC
Source organism: Aphelenchoides fujianensis (assembly GCA_024699865.1). NCBI lineage: Eukaryota > Metazoa > Nematoda > Chromadorea > Rhabditida > Aphelenchoididae > Aphelenchoides > Aphelenchoides fujianensis. Next base: position 119,326 of record JAMPIO010000067.1, on the reverse strand, counting down.
ATTTGCATCGGTGTTTTCAGCCACTCAAACGCCAACACCCGCCATGCCGTCGTGCCAAAGAGAGACATTTGCTGTGATGCAAGATTTCAGCGTCTCGTTGGATAGTAAACGGCTCTGGGTTTGTCTAGTCGCTCACGAAACCAAATGAAATGAAATCTTCAGGACAGCTTTGCATTTGTTCAGCGCACGCTTTACTACCGAATATACGGCCAGGTCGGACGCTTCTGGTGGGGATACTACGATGATGATGACTCTTGGATTGCTGACTACTCCGGTTACACGCCGGACGAATTTAATCGATGGCTTGTCAAATACTGGCAAGCTAGCGACAATGGCAATCTGATCAAGTGTGTTTAAGTGCGAACTTGGAAAACCCTTGCTTTAGTGCATTGAACAACACCCACCTTTTTTCTCTTGTGAATTCAACAAGTGACCGAATTACGCTGCTTGTCTTTATTTCTCGAATGGACAACGACATCGTTGCGAAGTGCAGTCAAGCGGCGGCAAGCCTGCGAGCAAAAAGCGTCCGTCTGGTTCTCGTCGCGCTCAACGCCTGGCTGGACGCCGACCTGATGGCCCAGCTGACTGAAGATCGCGACACGGTTCAGTTTTGGGATTCGTCGGCGCAAGCAGAACCACCTAACTTCGAACGATGGTTTGACTACACGGTCGGATGTCAGGCAACCGTGAGCAAACACAACAACTTCCCAAAACGTTTATGAATTTAACACAGGAGCCGTTCGTTCCGTGCGGTGATCAAGGCGGCCTTCAAATTATCTTGCTTTTCGACCTGAACGGAGATACCATTATGGATGACCAGGCGGAGGTATTTTTCTTTCGCACGGGACTACCAACCGCCTACCTTGTTTGCAGCGCATCAAAAATTTTCTTTTGATGAGCGAGTTTTTCGACGGCTGGACACACCCCGAACGGATCGCTCTTTACTTCTCTTGCACTTCAAGTAGCAAGCTCTATTATCCGCCCGACAGTTTCACGAGCTACACCGATCTCGCCTCCGTGATCGACGATCAATACAGCAATCGAAGAGACAGCTGCGGGCAAGGGAGAGTTGGATAGTAAGTTTTGCAAAGATTCCATCGCGCAGCATTCTCCGTGATTGTTTAGCGCGGTTTATGATTATGCAAGATGGTGGAATAGCCAGTTTGGCATCAACTACTACCGTCAAGCATACGTCGCGTTTGCCGGCAGTTGCGCCGACGATGACATTAGCTGGATTCAAGAGTTGGCATCGTGGTTCCACGGTCCTCTCACGATCGTCGCCTTGAACGAAGGCGTGATAACGAATGCCACCAACGCGGGCTTTAACGTGATCGACTGGAGCGATCCGACGGCGAGCGCACCGGCCGACTGGAAACGGGCGTTTTCGGCGGCGTTCGGCTGCGGTGAGTTCCGCTCGGTCGCCGTAATGCCCGTCGCATTGCAGCCGGGAATCCGCCGACTGGGCGCTGAACGGAGTGGACGGAATTCTCTTCCTGCAGTTGTGGGTGCAATAAATAGGCATTCAAGCGTCTACCCATTGCATTCTTGTATCGGGAGGCATCCACAAACACGCAGATGAGCGAGTTGGGTGATTTGCAAACAAGCAAAACAATCAGTTAAAAAACAAAACGCTCGTTATTGGTTTGATGCGAAAGTTTCCGGAAAATGAGCCGAGGCTGAAATGAAAGAACTCGGCTGAGCGGGCGAAGTTCCAGACGGCTTTCTGATGCTGTTGCTCGCAAACTGGTGGATTTTCGATGGGGTTTTCGGTCATATGATCATCGGAAAGCATTACGCAACTATGTACTGGTCAAACGCTCAAAGTACTCATCGATCGTAAAGACTTTGACAGCAGGAAACGAATTGAAAACTGCTCATTCGCGCCTCCGCGGCCGAGTACTTTCGTGCCGCGTTCGGCTCATTTTCCGGAAACTTTCGCATCAAACCAATAGAAGAAAATATGGTAGATCCCTTATCCTACACACAGCTCGGTGCACACGAGCATCAATCCAATTTCTTTTTAAGCGCCAGCAGCGGAAAGATTCTACCGACCCGACCGGCCGCTTCTTGCCCTCGCGTCGCTCCAGTCCGGGCTGAGCACACGTTTTCCGCTCGCCGACCGACCGCCGGCCGCAAAGACGCGCGTGTTCGGGCGCCCGACCGACCGGCGGCGGCCATTCGGGCGAGCTCCCCGCCTTCTTCCACTTGCAGAGGGGCGGGCGGGGCGGAAGTGGGCGCCGGCTGGAGGTCGCCGTTCGCCCCCGCCGCCGTCGATCCCCTCCGCCCGCTGCGAACGCCCGAGACGGCCGCCGAGAAACCGTGTGGGGATTCTTTCGCTCGTTCGAGTGGCGGCCGCCCGATCGGGAGTGGCGGCCACCCAGTCGGGAGTGGACGGCCGGCAGTTCGCTTCCGCCTGCGATCGGAGAGGGCGGCCGGCTGGTGCCCGCGTCCTCCGATCACTCCGATGGGCGGACGAGATTCCAGTGCGGCCGGCGACGTCGAGTGGCAGCTCGAATTCGGCCGCCCGGTTGCCCTCCGCGCCCCCACGGCGGGCGGCTCGCTGCCGACTGGCCGCCGGCGTCCACTCGCTCGTCCGCAGCACTCGGCCGCCCGCCTTCCCGTCCGCTCGCTCGGCCTCCCCGTGGAACAAACGACCGTTCGGGCGGGCAGACCGCGGGGCGAGTGGACGAGCGGGAGCGACGGCCGAATTCGCGGTCCTCCCGGCGGTCTGCCCGCTCGAACGGGGATGAGCGGCCGCCCTCCAGCCGGCGGAGAGGCGAGCGGCCGACAGCGACGCCCGCCTTCCTCCGCGCTCTCTTCCGCTCGTTCGGCGGCGAGACGGCGCCTTCCGCCGCGCGGTTCGTCTGCAGCGGCCGCCCGTCCACGAGCACAACGACGAGCTGAGCGGCGAGTGGAGCGGCACGAAAGAGATCTCCCGCCCGCCCCATCCGTTCACAATTCCCCTCTCGTCCACGCCCTCATTTGAGCGGGCGGAGTTCCGCCGCAGAATCCACGCGGTCCGTCCTCCCGCTCGGCCTCCCGCCGCTCTTCCCCGTCCTCCCGCCGGCTGCTCACTTCGAGCTGACGGGCGGCCGGCGAGCGACGAGTGGCCGTCGAAACGAGCCCCCGCATCGCTCGCTCGCCCGTTTGGAGTGCCGAGAACCTCGTACAGCTCGTCGCTGGCTGGAGTGTGCACGAGAACGCGACCGCCCGCCCACTCTTTCCCCGGCTGCTTTCTGCCGGACGGGGGGCGAGGTGGGCGGCCGGCGGAGTGGTGGGCGACTTTCGGGCATCCTCCCTCTTCCGGTCGACTCGCTTCTCGGCCGTCCACTCGTTTTTGACTCCGTTATTCTCCCGCACGGACGGCAAGTGGGCAGAACTCGCCACTCGAGCGGGTAGGCGGCTGTCCAGCTTGCTGTCGGTTTTCTGCCGACTCGCCGACTTTGCGAACGACCCGACCGCACGACTGCGCTCTCCCCAGCAGCGAGAAGCGGGCAGCCGGTTGTGAGGGTGAGTTAAGCGGTTGAAATGCAGCGCTTCGACCACCGAAAAAAGCGGCACTACTCGCTACAAACATCACTTTTCAACTTGGAATTGACAAATCGGCCGAGTCGTAAGGGCAAGAACAAGCGTGTTTCGCTAAATAAGACGAGGATCGGCGGAGCAGGAAATTGAAAGTGTTGGGTTTAAAGATTAACGGCGATTTGCGCTCTTGGTGAGAGCATTATCGCAACGACGCACTCGGCTTTCCGTTTAATCCTGTGGGCACGCGCCGTTTCTGCTATTCAATTCGCATTTCCTCTCTGAAAGAATGCACTCGTTCGTATTGCGTAATGCTTTTTCCGCAATGTTGTCCTCTTTTTCTTCAGGACAGCAAGTGTACAACCTGACGATCGCTGCTGGATGTGAGCCCGCTGCTTGAACATGCGATCATTCGACTCCTCTTTAGCCGTCATTATTCACGTTGGAGAGCCGTTGCAACGGCTGTCCGTCACCCCATCGATGTTGTTTTCGAGCGTGATGCTCGTAGACGCAAACTGCGGACAACAGCGTTCGGACTGCCCGCCCGTGTGCTCGGCGGCGGGCTTCGACTCGGCTTTCTGCTCCTTCGACTGCCAATTCACTGCCGCTGCCTTCTCGTGGCAGAAGTGGTGTCTCGAGCTGGAAGCAAAGCTGGGGCAGTACTCGCTGGATCCTTTCTACATGCCTGCCAACTCTTCGACTGTTGAACTGACGAGACGGGAGTGGCGAGGTCGACTGGCGAGCTACTCGCCGATGAGAGGCCAGTGGATCACGGACAGTCTTGAGTTCACGTCACGGAGAGGAGCACCCGAACTGCGGATCCCAAAAGCTGGGTTCGTCCTTGGATGGCAGTTGGATGAACGGTGAGCGCATCGAACCATATAAATTAACTACCGTCTCTTTTGGCAGTGTACTTCTCGAGAACGACGGAGTTCTCGGCTTGGCCCCGGGCAAAAACATCGTCGTGTAGGCTTTCGAGCGAGGTTTGATCCCCGCTCCGATTGCCACAGTTGTCATCAACGACGACCCCACCGGAATGCTGTTGCTTGGAGGCGAAGCAAACGAGCACTGCAGCCGGTGGGTGCATCGGGCGGCCGAACGAAACGCGTGGGCTTTGCGGATGGACGCGATCAACATCACCTTGTGGGGACCACAGAACGAACGCATTGATTTCCGTTTCGACGCTCCACTGGTCAAAGCTGCAGCCGATCGCTCTTTCATCGCTCTCCTCTTTCTTTAGGTCCAAGTGCTGATGGATGTGCCTGTGGAGACGTTTTACGTGCCGGATCGAGTGTTCGACGAATGGGCGGCGTTGGGGATGGTCGTCCACGACACGGGCCAGCAATCCTTCTTCATGAACTGCTCGGCCGAAGTGAACATGAGCTGCAGCTTCGATCACTACGCGTTCGAATTCGGCCCCGACTTGTTGATGGGCGTGACGGCCGCCCACGGATGCGTTCTCCAAATGGCTCCAATTCGAGACTATTTGCACGTGGAGTACACGGACGAGCCGCTCTTCATTTGGACGTTCGGCTTCCTCGGAACTCACTGCGTGTCGTTCAACTACGACGAGAATTCGATCGGTCTAGCCCCGATGCTCGACGGGCCCTCCCTTCGTTCACATTCCCGACTTCCGAATGTTTCTTCGTCGACGGTGCGATAAAAACATTTACAACGAGTCGCGCGTCAGCGGCCGATGAAGAGCGGCTGCTCACTCGTGGACTCGCTCCGACCGCCCGCTCGGCGCTCGGGAGTCTTCGCCGCCCATTCGTTTTATTTCTGTTGTACACGAGCGCCACAAAATGAACAAGAGATTGTTTGCTTATGTGCGGGTTTATCAAGTGAATCAAGTGGTAAAACGCCGGTTGTTCGCTCCATCCGAGGTGCTCGAAAGGACGATCGACGCGGAGGTCCAACTGCCGGCCGAGCGGCGGACGCACCGCTTGAAGAGGTCGACCACGCCGTCCCGGTAGACGCGGATGTTCAGGAGGACCACCTAAAAAAACCGTTGAACGACGCTCCTCATCGCTTCGAACGAGGTGGCTGAGGAGTCCGTAGAGCGAGGCGGCGTTGAAGGCGAGCGTGCAGAGGGCGGGACCGTGCCGCCACTTGAACTCGAAGGTCGACCAAAAGAGGCAGAAGCCGACGACCGTGGGCGAGTGCGAGGCGATCACCTCCACGATGAGGGCGTTCAGGAGGGCGCGGTACAACTGCAGGGTGCGCGAGGAGATCGCCGTGCGGCTCATGAACGCGTAGCAGCCGAACGTGCACCGCAGCATCGTCGTGCACGTGAGGGCGGCCATCGCGAGCAGCGCGCACAAGACGAACAGCATGCCGGCCGCCGTCTCCTCCTGCAACGAGCGGTGGAAGATCGATTGGAGGAATGAACGGACGGTGAGGATCAGCGTGATCGGAAAGCCGCCGGCCACTCGCCGCATCGCCTCCGCGTCGCTCGCCGCCGCCTCCAACGCCACCTCCGCGTTGAAGCGAACGTTGCGGAAAATTGGCACGAGCACCGCGCCCACGATCAACGCCGTCCACGCCGCGTAAAAGAGGAAGTACGCCCGCAGCGGAGTCAACCGCGCCTCCCACTTGTGTTGCGTTGTTTGCACTGAAAAACGATGAAATAAACGAATCCTTTTCGCCCGCACGCACCGTAGCGAAAGACGAACAGCCAGACGGTCGTGGCGCCGATGCCCGAGAGGCAGAACGACGCGATCCAAATGGCCGCCTCCACAACGGCTGCCTGCAAGCATTAAAGAAAGGAGTGAGTGGGCAAAAGGACCGACCGGAAGCATCCCCAGCGGCCCGTGCAGCACGAAGACCGACCGCGGACTCAACGCTTCCGGTTGGGCGAGGGCGACGATCACGTCCAGCACGCAGCAGTGCAGCGAGTTGGCGAGCAGCAGGCTGAAGCAAGCGATGAATGAAGCTTCCAACCAACGAGGGCTTGCTGCTTGTAGTTGCCCATCTGCTTGGGCGAGTACCGCCGCACAACGACCACCAGCAGGCCGAAGAGGCACACGGTCAGGAGGCAGAAGACGCCCTCGACTGCGTGCGACACCCGCAGCAGCCACGGCGGCGCGAACTGCAACTCGGGCACCTCAACGTGCAGCAGCATTCGCGAAGAGCGTAAAAAGAAGATGATTGTCTTTGAATAGCGTTCCTAAAGTGGGGGGCAGGTGTTCGCCGTCCAGAAACCGGAGATCGCAGACGAGTGGACCGAAACGGGAATGAATGCACCTGTTGGGAGGAACAACAGGTGGTTTCCTGCTCGTTCGACTGTCTGTTCAATCCTCAAAGTGGTGTGCGGGATCTGTGGCTAGCCGGTGTGGTCGCTGGTCGGGGGAATTTTGTTGTGCAGGCCTTTGATCTCCGACTGATCCCCGACCCGATCCTTTCGGTCGTTTCGTGATCAGCGAGGAGCCCGAAGAACACTGCGGCCCGCCGAACGGGACGCGTGGGCCGTGCGGATGGACGGCGTCGAGATTGCCGCTTTCCGGCCGGCACACCGTCTCACTCTTTTCCGCCCCCACAACCCACCGATCAGTTTTCCACATGCTTCCTTCTGTTCCACTTGCAGATGCCACTTGTCCCCAACTACGCTCTCCTTTTGTGCTAGCCGGTGGGAGGATGCACGCGTATTTATTAGATCAACGACGGATTGCTCGACAGTCCTTCGTGTTTATTCGAACAGAGCAATTGACGGATGCTCTCGATTAACAACAAAAATAAATAAGCAAATAACAACTGCGGGCACAACAAGAAGAAACGACTGTTGGCTCACTGGAGCTGACGGACGGGAATGGGCTCATGTGCTCGAAATGAATGGGCGCCCACTTCTGCAGCGGCGTCTTGAGCGGCGGCCGGTCGATCTGCGCGTGGAATCCCGCCTCTCCGCCCACTCCCTCGCGGCTCTTTCGGAAGGCCAGCAGGGCGACACGCTTCAGCGAATCGGGACGACTGAAAGCAGGAGAAATGAGCGAGGAGCAGGGAAGTGAACGAACCGGAAGAGGAGACGCTTCACTTTGATGGAAGTGATGCCCGACATTCGATGCTTCTTGATGACGACGATCCCGTTTTCTTCGCCGTCCGACGGATTGATGATCGCGGAGATGTGCTGCACGCACTCGCCGTCGAACGGGACCTGCTCCCACTTCTTGGACTCAACGTTGCAGTGGAAGAGTGAGCGAGATCGGCAGTTGCTATAGTCGGGCAATGGCCAGTAGATATTCCCCCGACAGCGCTTTGCCTCGTCGTCATCTGGTTGGAGGTACATCTTTTGCGTGGAGCTAACCAGATGCAGTTGGGACTTCTGAAATTCAACTGAAGCGATGAAAAGGGGAAACAAAAAAGCAACCTTTTTGCCGAAAACGTCGACGTTCAGCATCTCCTTCGTCCACTGCCGCTCTTTGAACGAGGAGACGTGAAGAACGTTGAGTTGGTTCTTGTCGATCGTGTAGAACTCCCGCCTGTCCGTGGTCATTTGTGCGGAAAAGAAGTCGAAGGGTCGATTCGTTCGATGCACCACTTCGGCTCGGGCCTTGTCGATGTTGACGCGAAGGAAGAGGAAGTCGGAAACCACTCCGAAAACCGCTTGCTTTCGCTCCACGTCCCGGCCGGTGATGTGCGCCAGGACGAGCGTGTGCACGGACCAGTTCGGGCAGTGCAGGAGGACGGGGGAGTAGTCGGACGCGCGGGGCTGCAGGCGAATCAAGAACAGTCCGTTGCGAGAGAAGTCGTTGGTGTGGACGAGAAGCGTCGTGAGATTCACCACCACAAAGTCCGAGACGGTGTAGCCACCAGCCCACTTTTTTCCGCACAGAAGCCTGAAAGCAAAGATTGGATTCGGGGCAACAAAGGGCAAAGTAATCACTGGTGAGTGTTTTGCACGAGATCCACGACGAGCAGGTCGTTTTCGGACGTAAAGAAGAACATATAGCGGCCGTCCGCGGAACAACGCGTCTTCTCGCCGAGCTGAAAGCGAGTCAAACGTAGAAAAAGCAACAAAGAACGCACATTGTATCCTTTGTAGACGACGGGGCGCTTCATTGCTTGCTGCTCGTCCTCCAGCCACTTCGCACCGTCCAGCGACGCCTCGTCCTTCGCGGTCCAACGGAAGAAGATCGGCGGCAGCAAGGGGCCCGTACACGACTGTTTGTCCCCCTTCCAGCACGCCTCGCATCCGCAAGATTCGGCTGACGGGAGCTGGACGACGTTCGTCGAAAGCGACATAAGATTCGCTGAAAGGCGCCAACTAGAGACGTAGTATTGATTCCGCGATAAGTTCGTCAAAATTCGCAAAGAATTAACGAAAAAGGTTCGCTTATTACTCGACACTTTTCGAATTTGATTTTGAGCAGCAGAAATCAAAAAGAACTCTTGCAATAGGCCAATTTAAGCGGTAAATGAAACGAAACGCGGCAAAAGGAAGCCAGCCGACCGCTTCGTTCGCTTCAAGGCGCCAACGGGGCGAGAGCACGCGAGGAGCGGTGCGCACAAACGAGGCCATCACCTCCTCGCTTTCCCGAATTGGCGGGAAACGATCGGTGACGCCGCGGCGTGCAAAAACGCGGCGCTTGGCGTTCGGCCGGTCGCGCCGAGTCGAGCGGGCGGTTCGAACCATCTCCACGCGAATACCGCTTGTTCGTTTTGGCAACAAACGATTCTTGCATTCCGTTTCGTTGTTCACCTCACAGGTGATGCCTGGCGGGTCTGTCGACAGAACGGGCACTTATGAGAACACACCAAGCATTTCGCAATAATCCAACTTGCAACAAATCTTCTGTTGGGGCGATCGCCGCTCCAGCTCCGTCCGAACGCATTCGCCGTTCTCGTCGCTTTGCGGTTTTCGGCACACAATCCGCAGAACGTGGCGGAGCTGGGCGATCCTCGAGGGCACGAGAAGAAAGCCGCTTTTCGTCTGCGCGTCCTTCGCCCACTCGATCGGCCGTCGCTTCATGGCCGACTTCTTTTAGACGCGGACGAACGCCGAGAACGTAGAGGAGCACAAGAAGCCGGCAGCCATTTTGATCAGCGGGATCGCTTCTAGCCCGCGTACAACCCACTGGAGTTCGACTGTTTCAAGAGTTTCCTTTTCTTTTCTTGCTGGCCGACGCCTTGCCGCGTGCTTGTGTGCGGCCTCAACAGAGCTAAAGCAAGGGATTGCTGGGCATCAGCGAGAACCTCCGAGCTCAAGTGCGAGTTCAGCTGCTTCGGGCAAGTGATCACGAACAAGCGATGGATTTCTTCCGTTCGCAGTCAACCTTTTCGCTTACTTCCGCTCGTTGCAGCTTCGTGCAGGCTCCCCGTCCTTTGCGGACGTTCGACCCGACGTTCGAGTTCTTGCCGCGCTTGTGGTCGACTAATGACTCTTTTGTTCTTCTTTCTTTGCTTCTACCCACCTTTCTACTACTTTTCACGATGAAAGGCGACGCGTAGAAGATGGAGGAAACGAATGAGCAACGGCGGCGGTGTTTTTTCGAATCGATCGGTTCAATTGTTTCGAGCACCTCCTCACTCACTTCTCGCGTCCGCTTCGCCCCGCGAGCAAAGAACAGTTCCGATCGCAGGCGGCCGGTCGGTGCGGGGCGCCTTCCACTCCCTCGCCGCCGCCGCCTCCCGCCCGCTCTTCCTCGCGGTCGAGCGTCAAGTCGGACTGCCGCTCGTGACACGCGGCCGCCGCCGAACTGCCCGCTCGCCGCTTTCCGCCGAAATTTCGGAGGATTTTCGTTCTAAGTACTTAGTGAGTTTTCAGTTCATTTCTCGCTTGCTTCGTCGAATGTTCGATCCGGAGAGGCTATTAAACCGATCGTGTTGCAGATGGCGGCGATTTCTGCCCGAATTCTCGCTTTCGATGGATGGAAAACGAGAGAAGGTGATGCGACGGGATTTGTAATGGAAAATGAGTCAGTTTATTCTTTTCCATGTTTGCTTTCCTGCGAGTTTAGAAGGATGTGGAGAGAAATGCGTAGAATAATCCGGCAAGTCAAAGGAGACGGAAACTGAATGTGCTCTGCAAAAGAATAGTGAATGGAAACAAAGCAAATAACTCGCCGAAGATTCGAAACAAAATGGCTGAAAGAAAAGCTTGTTGCTCACTGCAAAGCCGCACTTACTTGCTTGCTCATCTTCAAGTATTTCAAAACGGCCATCACGGAATTTTTCGACCGAAGCTTACCGAACAAACATTAAGGAATTTTCGAACAGCTGATCAATAGAACACAAAAAACAACGAACCACTCGTCTAAACACCTACAAAAATGCTAAACAAGCCGCGAGTGGAATAAGCAGCTAAGGGATGAATCGACCGAGCAGAAGCACAAGACAGCGGTTGAAGATTGGTTCGCGGAATGAGCGCTTTTTTTATCAACGATTTATGAACCAATTGAACCTGAAGAATGGCAATTTCACAACGGAATTGACTGCCTGCTCATCTTCTCACCATGCAATCGAAAAACCACCAATCGTTTCATTGAAGCTAGCGAATACAAACATACGTGCAAGCCGAATGGCTTCTCGGCAATAGAAGTCGTGGGCGGCGGAATAAAATAAACGATCAATCCATTTGTCTCATTATAAGCGCTGGTCGCTCTGTCACAACTCAACGGAGAACGGACGGAATCTGCTGTAGGGGCTTGTGTTGAACGGATTCCAACAAGTAAAAGAGGCGGAAGAAACGAACGATTCCTGCAATGCAAAGAGTGAAGTAGCCGTTTGTGGTTTGAGCTCATTTAGCCGTCGCTGAAAACGATCACACCATCGTCAACGGAATTAGTGTTCATGCCTTTTCTAAACACCAACTAACGTCGATTTCTCATCGTGGAGTACGGAATAACGGCGTCTACACTCTGTTCATCTTGCTTCAGTTGAACCTAAACGAATCGCCAATCAATCAAATGAATTTGTTTGGTTACGTTCGGCGGAAAAATGCTGACGACTGAAAGCTTGCATGAAACCTATAGACTAAAACCCGACACCAGCGTCCTCTTGTCTTCCGCCCGTCATTCAACCCAAAGAAACTCTTTTCTCCATTCAAACGTATTGAGGTGGCTAACAAGTTTCTACCTCACCGGCTCCCGATGCAAATTCGCTCTCCGTGGCCGTCCCGATGGTCGGAGTGGAAAAATGAGGGGGTTTGCACGGCGGGCTTTGACATTTGCCACTGGACTACGCGTGTCTTCAGAAAACGTAAATTTGCTTCAGACGCCTCTGAGAAAGAAACTTTTGGACACCTCATTACGAGCCGTATGCGGAATAATGTCTTTCAACAAGTATCACTCGCTCAAAGAAGACTGGAGTTATATCATTGCCGTTTCACGTAACGAACGGCCTGCTTGTTTTTTAGCGGATGCGTTGAATGGTTTGCGGTGGCGTTGATCAAAAAGCTTCCAGCCGCTCAGCTGTTTACCTGCTTGAACTGAAGGTTGCAAACGTGAGAAGCAGAGTTATCGATTGAGCAAGCGGCACGCCCGTTCTTGAGCGATAGTCGGGTGTGAGGTCAAAAACAGTAGCCTTTCATGATCGACGAAGTCGTTTACGTAAAAAAGCGTTCAATTTTTGTTGTTTGTTTGTCGGATTCCAACACAAATTTGGAGACGCCACGGAATAAATGCAACCACTACCGATGGAAACGAAGAAGTTCGAGCTTATAAACATAGCTGACCTTCAATTCAAGGAATGGTTTCCCAATGCGGAATAATGACGTACAATCAGCTTCTAGTTTGCTACCAATGGGAAACCCTCTTCATTTTGTCCTTGAAATTCAAACGGTAGATCCCTCACTTGTTACGAATTCTTAACGACTAGAGTCTTTCATTCGCCGAGAAAGCGTGCTTAATGCTTGGCCGGAATCGAACGAGCCCCTCTCAAACCAGTGAACAGGAATCGAAGTAATTAACGGCTGCCAACGACCGAAAGAATGAACCGCTGCAGCAACATCAAGTCCCAACGCTTGTATTGCTCACTGTGCACTGCCGCAATAAGAAGCATAACGATCGCCAGACGTTGGAAAGGTCAATATTCGCCTGGCTCCACGGAATCAGCCGCAACTCCAAATATCTTGATGGACTACTCCGGCGCCCAAAAAGCCAATTCATCGACGACCGTCTTCGCCTTTGGCAAAACAACTTCCGGAATTAATGCTCGGCAGACTATCACGAATTGCAATTGAAGAGACTACCGATCAAAATAGGCACAACTGAGACAAAAAGCCAGAACGGATAAAACGTGTAAGAATGGACAGCCTTCAAAAACAAAAAAGATTGAAGCTTCCGACGACCCTACGGAAAATGATGCGCTGAAGTAACTCTAGCAAAATGGAAAGAAGCGCTTTGATAGACGAGTACGGAATAGCAAACGATACGAATCGGGGTTCCTTTCTGATCGGAAATTTTATGCAAACTTTTCTTGTTCGCCTCATTGGAATGACCTCAAAAGAACGCGGAATGACCTTTTGTTAGCTTGTGACCGCTCAGCAGAATTGTTCCTTAGACGACCAAGTCTGTTTAGCTAAATAAGAGCACCGAAACGAATACTTAGATGAGAAAAAACGCTAGCAGTGATGTGCCTTCTCGGAATAAGAAACGTTACGCTTGGCAGCAAAACACGAGCCGCTAGACGTGAAAGCCTGGTAACTGAACGGAACTAGTCTTCATCCCGAGGATTTGACCGGAATGTCCTGAACTAAAATGCCGCATCAAACAGAGTGTCTATGGTTTGTTCTTTTCAGTACCAACAAGCCATCTGCAATCAACTGCATCATTTTTCCGCTTTGATCCGATCAATTAAAAGAGGCTGCAATATAGCGGCATGTCCCAAAATCAACGGCATTTTATCGTACCAACAACACAATGAACAGCGCGGAATTAGCCCTTTTTACATACACCGACGTCTTCCGTAAAACGCTGCACACATCTACGAGTAACATGGGCCTACCCACACTTCGTCTAACGCATGTAAAACGAAAGAAAAGAAGCGGATGATTCCCCAATCAGACGCCCAAACAAGTCGTTGAAAAACAAGCCTTTAAACCGAGCACCTCGATTGATCCTCCATCAAACCCGAGCTTCTTCGTCCTTGCCGCACTCGCCGTGAATCGGAGGAGTGATCGGATCAATGAACCTGCCAAAAGGTCCTCCGTTTGCGTGCCCATTGAGTGAGCGATCATCTCCGGATTGTGCTACTTTCAACACGTCCACCTGATTGCTGTGTTGAATCCGTCTTCGCTTTTTCTTGTGAGCTCCGGCTTCACAACAGTTCAACGCCCACCGCTCCCTCATCGTTCGCTCGCTGCTCAGCTGCCCCTCCGAGAAGTGAGTGGGCGCACCAATTCGTTCTTCATTCCACACTCTTTTCAGTCCGTCCATCTTCTGCCAACTACCCACTGCTCTCGCTCGTCCATCGCTTCAATCGATCACCAATCCGAACAGCACAAACCAAGCGAACGGATTCACTCGTCCGATCAACCACTCATTCACGCCAACGAGCGGCAAGTCGAGTCGTAGAGGAGTTGCTTCGAAGCGGTGAGTACCCGATCGATGGAAGGAGTGATCAAACGGCTTGTATTAGGATCTTCACAAAACAGTGAACACTTGCATCGGATCGCTTGTTCTCTGCTCGCATCGACTCAAAAGGGATGGACGAGCATACCCCGTGTAATCAAACGATCCACCGCGCTAATTGTGCGCCGCCAATACTGAACTCTCTATTCTTCGCCCTCTTTTTTCGGCCCGTTGCTCTGCATTCATTGGTGTCGTCTACGGGAAATAAACTAATGGGCGGCACCAACAAATGTGCGCGCTCAAGGGCCATGGGCAACCGCGCCGGGAGAGTCGAAAGAGCGGGCGATCGGCTAAAAGAAAGCAAGCGAGTAGACGGGCGCTTTTCTCGCCGCACCGCTCGGCCCACCCGTTGGCTCGCCGCCAAACGAGCGGGTCGTCTTTCTGGCCACGAGCACGTGAATGTCCGCCGCCGTCTTGCTTTCGCCCGCATTCCAATCGATTTTTAGTGGAATTCGAGGCGTTTCGTTCAATCTCTAGCTGTTGCGCCGGGGATTTCAGTTTGTAAAGCCGTATTCTCATTTATGAATTCGTTCAGAAACCCCATCTCAGCCGGTTTCGATGTCCGGAACGAGTAAATAAGCCAGTGAAATTACAAAGTATTGCGGAAATCGTTGACAACCCCGAGTTCCCAATTTTGGTTTTGTTACTTGACAAAAAATCACGCAAAGTGAAAAGTCGTGACGACTTTTGACATTTTGTGCAAAATCGTGACGACTTTTGACATTTTGTGCAAAATCGTGACGACTTTTGACATTTTGTGCAAAATCGTGACGACTTTTCACTTTGCGTCAAAAATCGTCACGAATTCTTACGTTGCGTCAAAAGTCGTCACAAATTTTTACTCTGCTTGATTTTGATTTTCAAGCAATGTCAAATTTTTGTGAACCAGCGTTTCAATGTGCTCTGACAACAAAAAATTGAACAAAGATTGAGGTTTTTTGACATTATGCAAAATATTAGCAAAATTTCGACGAAATTTAGACGCACAAAAAGCAAAAAATGGCGTTGGAACGGTGTTTATGTGCCAAAACACAAAATTTCCGCGGCAAAAACGTTATATTTTAGCACTTTACGCGTCGAAAAATTAATTTATGCCAGCTTTTAAATAGCAAGTAAAATAAAACTACTCATTAACCGGCTAAAACTGGCCGCTTTAACACCGAGATGATCAAAAGTAACGCAATTGACAAAACCTCTGACAAATTTTGTCTTAAGACAAAATCTCTGACAAAAAATCACGCGAAGTGAAAAATCGTGACGACTTTTGCACAGAATGTGAAAAACCGTGACGATTTTTGACGCAAAGTGAAAAATCGTCACGAGTTTGCACAAAATGTAAGAAATCGTGACGACTTTTGACGCAAAGTGAAAAATCGTGACGACTTTTAACGCTTAGTGAAAAATCGTCACGACTTTTGACAGAATGTGCAAAACCGTGACGACTTTTGACAAAATGTAAGAAATCGTGACGACTTTTGACGCAAAGTGAAAAGTCGTCACGATTTTGCACAAAATGTCAAAAGTCGTCACGATTTTGCACAAAATGACATATTTTGTCAGAAATTTTGTCATGACCGCTTTAACTCGGGGTTGTCAACGATTTCTGCAATACTTTGTAATTTCACTGGCTTAAATGGTGGCGGTTAGACTTGTGGCTGAAAAACATCGATTTGTGGAGGGACGACCCAAAAAGCAAGTGGCGTCTTCTGAACCTCGCTACGTTTGTTTCGTTTAGACAAGAGAATTCGTTGCAATCACCAAATCGTCGTCTTCTTGCTGCTGCTAGCCGTCTTTGCTTTGACCGTTTGGCACGTGTGCGCGTGGGAGACGACTCCAATGGACAACGTGAACAAGACCAAGACATCAATCCTTTCCGTTTGTACGCCGCGGTTGGCGCAAACTTTCTTCTTCGCTTTAGTTCTACTTGTTTCCTTCGCCTTCGCTCTTGTTCTACGGTAAACGCAGCGCGTGGGAAGATAATTTCGTCTACTACCTCGTTCTCCTTCTGCTTCTCCTCTCGACATTCGCCAGCTTGTACCTTAACTGCTGGCAGTTGTGGGCACCGCAGCTTCTGGTATCTGGTTCGTTGCTAGATTGTAAATTTGACTAACTAAAAGCTACGTGTTTAGGCGCCTACTACGCCGTTTCTCCATTCCTGCTCCTCGTTGCACTCGCTCGTCTTGTGCACGCGTGGAAGAGGCCGGAAGATGTGAAGGAAGAGTGGACGAGGGTCACTGGACGAGTGATTTTCCTGCTTCTTCTGACTGTCGCGTCGGCGATTCTCGTTTACGCATTCTACCGTCGCAATCAACCGAATTCGAGACAGTCGAAACGGTACAGAGTGGCAGTAAAAGAATCGACGCCGCCGCGAAAAGCCAAGTCGTTGGAATGCATTTCAGTCCCGCTCGTTTAAAGCGGCGATTCAATCGAATGAGCTTTTCTCTTCTGTGTATTTGGCCAATGCTTTCCTTTTGTATCCTCCTTTTTAATAAACGCGCCCGTTCGACTCGTGAAAGGTCGGGAATTTGAAGAGATGACCGGGTGTCGTCGTGAATCCAACATATAATCCACGAGTTCTTGTCGGCAAGACGGCTCGAAAGCAAGAAACACCCGCTTTTTGCCGCTCGCACTCGGCGGTTCTCTTTTCTGCGCTCAAGAGCAAAAGAAAGCGGCGGTCACGACGCACACGCACGCCCACCTACCGCGACTTCGGCTCGCTTTTGCTCACCGCCGAGTGGCGCCTCGGTGGCGCAACGGATGTGTAGACCGTGCTCTTATCGCTTAACCAATGGTTCGCAACCATCGCACCTTTTGCTTTCGACCATGGAATGGAGAAGTCAAATACACTGGGAGGTTCCCCTTGCTTCCTACCGTTTCTTTGTGCTGTAAAGAACGTGGCCGCCGATGAGTCGCTTGTGACACGCAAGTTCGATTCCCACTCGCCGCTTCACAGCGATGGGGCAGTTTCCAGTGGATCGGGGCCTTTTCATCGTGCTTTGCAATTGCTCCAGGCGCCGCGCTTTGTCGGAGCGATTAATCAACCACTCGCTTCTCTCCGCCGCTTTTGTCGTTGAACAGATCGCAACAACGAGATCGCGGCTTTTCGCGCCATCCACGCGCAAGGAACAGTCGCTCGCTCGAACGGCGCCCTGCGGAAGCGACCCGCTTATCCCCGCTCATCCTGCAGAGCGCAAGTGCTTTAGCGGTAAAATCGCCCGTTGCCATCGGGTGGCCCCGTGTTCGATTCACGGCTTGCGCAGATCTTTTGTTCTCGAATTGCTCGTTTTAGTTTTGTATGAAGGAGTTTGACGCCTAGACGACGACGACGATCATCGAGCGTAGTGATCAATAATAAAGAGCTACGGTGTTCGTAAGCCGTGAATTATCACTTCAAACAATATTGAGCAGAAAAGTAACAACGGTGATGGAGGGGCTTCATGTTCGGGAAAGCGGAGGGAAGAATCGTCTCGCACGGCTTCTGGTTCATGATCGCGTAGAATCTCTCTTGCCAGGCGCTGTTCCTGCGGCTTCGACGGAGGGCGTTCAGCGCGATAAAGGTGAGCGATTCGGGCCTTCTGTAATCGAAAGAGTGATCGAGCAAACAAGGAGGACTCACTTGAAAAGCAGACGGTAGATTTCGGCCTCCCAAAAGCGACTTTTGCGGACGATCAGCACACCGCTCTCTTCTTTCGTCTTTGGATCCACGATCGGCACGATCTGTTCGATGCGGTCGGTCACGATCGGCAGCCGCTTCCACTCGCGCTCCTCCACGCTGCAGCGGTAGCCAAAGGACGGGGAAGACGACGAACTCGTCAAAGAAACGAGATAGACGTTCTCGTGTGTGAAGGCACAGAACCAATCAAACGTCTAGAAGAAGATGAACTCCTTTACTGCTTTTGCTCCGGCCAACATACGCTCGTGTCGATGTCGCCGTGCAACCGCTCTCTGCGCCACTCGCCCGTCTCGAGGTCAAACACGTGCAAAACGAGGAGGTTTCGTTTTGAGAAGCCGTACAGCGAGCGCCCATCTCTACTCAAACGATAGGTGCAAGAAGGCACTAGAGGCCGCTCGTTTCGGTCCACGTCAAGCCGCGGCTCGTCGACGTCCACACGAGCGAAACGGATTCTTTCGCAATGAGGAGAATTCAGAACGCCCTGCCGGACCCGCACGCCGCTTCCAGTGATCTCCGTGATGACGTAGGTGGTGGATGAAGGCGATTCTTCCAGCAGACGGCGCACGAAATCCTTCCGTTTGAGGCTCAAACGAATCAACCATACGGAATTTTCCCCTTGGGCAACGATTGTAGTGGGATTCACGACGATGATGTCGTCGATGTAGATCTTCCGAATGTAGTTGGAAGGAAACTGGCTAAAAGGTTCGAACGTAAGCAGGACGAATCAAGAACTCACATTTTCGTGCCGCGCACGAGGTCAAAAGCGGTGCAATAGTAGCACCAATCTCCGAAATGGTACGCGTAGCGGCCGTCCGACGAGAAGCGAATTTTGTCTGCCTTGAAAAGACAGCAATAAAAATAACTAAAGGGTTACTCACATCAAGAACCAGTTGACTGAACACTTCCTTCCGTTCGACCAACCACAAGCCTCGGTCGGTGGTCGAGGAAACGGTTTGTCCACCGTGTTCCGCACGTCCAGTTCTTTTTCGGAAAATCGTGCGAATTGGGAGGATGAGCAGGTTGAGCCTCGGGTTCATGTTCCAAAATCGTCCCCACCGGCTCTCCATCGAATAGAATTGAGCATAGACGAACGATGCAATGGCAAAAGAAGCCGCCCGCAAAAGCGTTGGTTGGGCGCTTTTCGTTCGGCACACGCCGCTCGCCTTTCTCGCTTTCTCTCGAGCGAGCGAGGGCGGCGGTCACGTGGGGCGCACATGAGCGAGCGGTCAAAACCGGCCGCCGCGTGTCCACCCGCTCGCTCTTCGCCATTCGGGCGGCCGAGCGACGAGCACACGCGGCAAGGCACAAGCGAGCGGCCGGTCGGATGGCCACAACCCGGCTCTTTCTTTTTTGTTTGCGACCAACGGGAGATGAAATGGCACGGCTTTCACGTTTTATTCTCACAATCCTTCCGTTCAAAGTTAATTCAAGAACTCTCGTGTCGGTGTCCGCACTGCAAGGTCTGCCAATTTTTTGTTTTTTTGCAGCTACGAGCGATGCTGTCGTCCAGCGGCCGTCGCTGTCGTTGTCCGTGCGCCTCCAGTCGAGATGATCAACCGAAATTCAAGGAATGTCTAGAATTGTTCCTCTCTTTGGGCAATTTGAGCTGTGCTCTGCTCATCTTGTGGGCTGCGGACAAGCGATGGATCCGTCCTTTTTCGAATGTAAGCGCTCGCAATCAACTGCTTAGCCGTTTATGCGGTTTGGGACGTTTACATCGCATTAGGTGCGCTGCTCTTCACGTGCGGCTACACTGCGAGCAGCTCCGTCATCGTCTGCTGTGTTCCGAAGATGAGGACAGACAAATGCTTCCAACGCCTCGTTTCATGCTGCAAAAACGAGCCTCTGCTGGGCGCCCGCTGCTTAGCATTCACGTTCATTGCGGTCGTGCGACGTCTGTTCCTTCCCTTCGGTGCCTACGCACTTCTAAATGCCGTCATGACCGCCGCCTGCTGGATCGCGTGCAAGTACGAGCAGAAGAGAGTGAGTAGTCGATTGTTGTTCTCTTTCATTTTGTTCGTTGTTGTTCAGGACGCGGAGAACGTGAAAGGAGAACAACCAATCGACGAAGAGCCGTCCGAGAAGCAGAAGGCAGACGACTACGCGCGTGCCGAACTGTGCGCCTTCCGCCGCCTCCTCGCCGCTCCGCTGGCCGCCGACTGCCGAACGGAAGGGCGGGCGGTGCGGCGCCTGGCGGCCTTGGAGGCGGACGATTTCTTCGCGATCAACGAGTGGATTCACGACCTCGCCGCCGTCCTCCGCGCGCTGCCGCCCGCCGACCGAACGGCCGCCGTCCTCCGTCGGCTGGTCGGCCGGATGGAAGCGCGCTGCGAACGCTACGAGCTGGACGCCGAGCAACGCGCCGCGTACAAGCGGATCGCTCGAAACGGAAGCGGCGAGAAGACGGCCGATGGGTTGGAGGAAGCGGCGGATGGGAGCGATTCGGACGGCTTTGTGGATCTCAAGTCAAAAGACGTTTGATCCCTGATTGTTTATGACTGTGAATAAACCCGACGATTTGAATCAGATCAGAGGAATGAAGTCAACGAACAGAACGTGGAATCGGCTGCATGTTGGGGTAGGCGGAAGGCAGTATCTTTCGGCCGCACTCGCTGCTCATGATCCCGTGGAATCCCTCTGGGCCTTTGAGGAGATCGATCCGACTTCGACGGAGAGCGTCCACCGCCAAACGGAGGAGCGAATCGGGCGTTCTGCAAGCAACCATGACCAGAAGGAAGGAAGGGAGGACTTGCTTGTAGAGGAAGCGGTGGAAATCCAAGTGATTGTCGTGAGCGTTCTTCTCGACCAGCATCATCCCGCTGTATTCGCCCTCCTCGTCCACCAAGGAAGCAATGCGCAGAAGTTCGGGGCCGGTCGTGGTCGAGAGGTCCCTCCACTCGAGTCGCTCCAGCTCGCAGCAGAAAACGAAATGCCGAAGACGCTTTCCGAAGAACTTGAGGCCCGCAAAGTACGCGCGTTCCTGCGATGTCCAATAGAAGCTGCCGCTATCGAACTGCAAGCAGGGTCGATTTAGTCATCTCTCAAACACGCACCCTTGGGATGTCGCCAGTGAGCCTCGTCCAGCTCCACTCCTTGCTCTCGAGGTCGAACACTTGCAGACGGGAGAAATCCGACCGAGAGATGCCGAACAGCAGGCGGCCGTCGTCGCTCAAGCGGTAGGAAGTCCACGGAAACGCGGGCCGCTCGCTCCACTTGTCCTCCAGCTGCCCGCGGTCGATGTCGAGGCGGACGAAGCGGATCCTCTCGGCCTCCAGCGAGTTCAAGACCGCCCGCTTCACTTCGACGTCCCTCCCGCAGATCTCCGTGAAGACGAACGTCGTGTCGCGTTCCGGCCGCCCGCCCCAGCCGAACCACTCGAACGTTCGGCTCTCCATGTCCAGCCGGATCAAATGCAACGAGTCCACTTGGAGGGCGACGATCGTGGTCGGACTGACGACCGCAAAGTCCTGAATGAACGACGGCGACGAGTATTTGGAGACGAACACCCTGCAATCCAATCAGATGAATGAGGGAGGAGAGGAGAACGTACAGCTGAGTGTGGCGCACCAAATCGAGGACGACGAAGCGCCGGACGCCGTGCCCGAAGCAGAACGCGTAGCGCCCATCCGGCGACAGGCTGAGGTCGCTCACGCCCTTCAAGCAAACGTTTGAGCTTTGCGGAGCGGTCGACGGCTCACCCATCCGCATGCCAAACCGAACGGCCCGCTCACCTTGAGCCACGGCGAGCGTTTGGGGGCGAACGGCTCGTCGTTTGGATCTTCGAGCGAATCTTCCAATCCTTCGGGCTTCCTCCACGAAACAAAGTGGCGAGGTCTCGGCGCCTGCATGCAGTTGCCCATCGCGAGCGTTACAGAAGGTGGGGAGTGATCAAACGACAATGAAAGGAATGCCAGTGGAATGCATTGAAACTAACGGGCAGCGGCTACGTTTATCGGCCGGCGGGCGTTTCGTTTGGCACTCGCCGCCGCTCTTTTCTTTCGAGCGAGGGCGGAAGCACGTGCACGCGGGGAGCCAAACGGAAGAAAGAGCAAAGTCCACTGCCGCCGCCGCTCGCCGGCTTTTGCAGAGCCGGGCGTCGAGCGCGAGCGGATCGCCTTGTCACCGAGCGCATATTTTCGCTGTTGCTTTGCAGACGAAAATCGCAGAAACTGTTCGCTAATATTCTTTTTAGTTTCGAGAACATTTGCTTGCAAAAAATGAATGCGAGTTTATTTGTCCGCGTAGTTACTTACAAAACGTAATCTTGCGACATACAGTTTGTTTTACTTTCAGTTTTGGTTTCACAAACATCGTGTGCTCTCAGGTCGGCATGAAGTGGTTGCGCGACTGGGTCCGAGAAGATGTTCTGAATCCCGCTACTGGGCTGAACATGGTCAATTTTTACCTCGTTGCATCCACTTATTTGATGAGCGCTCGGTCGATCTATCCGCAGACTTCCGTAATACCTTTCTTTTATCACGTTCTCTATACTCTTTGTTCGCCTGTTTGCAGCTTTGGAAGGCGAGTACCGCCGTGGCCGCTTTGCTGACCTTAGGCTACGGAGCGATGCTCTCCTGCTTTGTAGGCGACATTTGGGCGGAGAGGCGGAAGTACCTCGACCACTCGCTCGTCTTCCGCTTCCTCTGCAAATACAAGGAGGCGATGCTCGTGGCTTGGGCGGTGGGACTCGTCCCCCCGCTGTTCGTCTTCTCGCTTGCTCCGTTCGGCGTGTTCTCCCTTCAGAATGTGATCATGACGATCGTCTTCTGCTTCGCTTGCGACTACGCGGACAAGAAGGTGAGAGGAGTCGTTGGCTTGTTCGATCGCTTAGCTTCTTGCTGTTTAGAAATCAAAGAAGTCGGCGAAGACGGCAGATCAACTCCAAGCACCCGCTAGACCGGTCGCCGACTCCAAGGCAGCAGACGATGACGACCGTCCGGAAATGGCCGCTCTCCGCCGAGAGTTGTCCGCTCTCGCGGAAGACGTGCGAACAATCAAGCGGCAATTGGAGCCCGTGGAAGTGGAAGAGTCCGCGGCGATCAAGGAGTGGATCCGCGACTTGTCCGCCCTCCTCTCCGAACTCCCGCCCGCCGATACACGAACGGCCGCCGGCCTCCGCTCCGTGATCGGTCAAATGTGCGAACACGTCTTTTCCGAACGGCCGCCACGGGACGGAAGGCCTGACAAAACGGAACGACAGCCGGAAGCGGCGGACGGGAGCGACTCGGACGGCTTCGTCGATCTCAAGTCGAAGGACGATTGATTCATCCGATTGTTACGTGCTGAATAAACGCTGTACGACGTTGATTGTTCCGTTCAAGCATTGGTGAAATGTCCCCGAACAAGACGCGATGGTCCCGATTTGTGTTCGGCACTCGCCGCTTGCCCTCCGCACCGCCTGCTCTTCTTGTGGAGTGCGCGCGCGAGTGACCACCACGTGGGCCTCACACAACCAACGAGGGTCCAAAGCGGAGTGCCCATTCGCCCGGCTCGCCGCTGTCCGCCATTCGCGGGGCCGAGCGGCTCGGCGAGCGAGGGGCCGCGTGCGGGGCAGTTGGGCGCTTTTTTCTGAGTTTGCGGAAAAAGCGGCGTAGTTCGCGTTTGTGGTCACTCGTGTATTAGAACCGTCGCTCCATTAATTGCAATTTACAGAGTGCTCGAGCGTCGCGATGCAGGAATTTCGAGAAGCATTAGGAGAGACGGTCCGAAATCCCGCCCTTTGGCTCCACTGCGTCAACAACGCTTTTATTGTTGGCATTAATTACGCGGCCCAAAGAGCACCGTTGGAGCCATCTCTTGTGAGTTTTCTCTTCCTCTACGATTTCCTTCCTTTGCTTGCAGACTTGGAGGGCGGGTGTTGCGGGCAGCGCGATGCTCACACTCGGCTACGGCTCGGTGCTCAGCAACTACATGGGCGAGATTTGGATGGGGAGGAACGAAGAAGTCGCCCGATCGCCCACCTTCCAATTCCTCCGCGACACGAAGGAGCTGGTGATGGCCGGTTCGTTGGCGGTCGTGACGGCCGGCGTGTTCGTTCGAGCGCTCCGGCCGTTCGCCCTCTTCTCGCTCCAAAACACGCTGATGACCGTCGTCTTCTGCTTCGCCTGCGACTACCTGGAGAAGGTGAGTGGAACCATTCATTCGAGCATTTGTCCTCTTTTTGTTTAGAAATCGAAGCCCCCCGCAAAGAAACTTCCGCCGGCCGAGGCGCCGAAGCCGGCGGAGGACCCCGTCCGCGCGGAACTCGCCGCTCTCCGCCGCGACGTGTCCACGCTGACTGCCGAAGTCCGCAGTTTGCGGCAACCGCAAGACGCGAGCGAGTGGATTCGCGATCTCTCCACCCTCCTCTCGCTGCTGCCGCCCAACGACACCCGCACGACCGCCGCCCTTTGCTCTGTGATCGACCGCATGCGAGCGCAGACGCTCCGACGTTGAGCGCGCGACGAAACGGATGGGAACGGGGGCTTTTCCGCGGGTTTCTTCACTCTCAAATTCAAAACGATTGACTCCGCTCATTGTTGTTGCTGTAATAAACCACATCGTGTCATTTCATCCGTTGATTTCAAGCATCCACAACCGACGGGTTCAAACAACGAGGAATGGGCGTCATGTTTGGGTGGTCGCGAGTTGACTAAAGATCTGGATAAAGACGCTCAATGGAACCCATTTGCGACAGCTCGTGCCGAGTCCACTTCCTCTCCGCAAGGTCGAGCACGTGCAGAGTGGGGCGGCCCTTCCACCAACCGGAGACTCCGAGCAACAACCGGCCGTCTTTGCTCAGGCCGAAGGAGTAGCAGGAACCGTCTAGCCGCTCCTCTTCGTCCACCTCCAGCCGAGCGAATCGAAGGCGGTTGGTGGAGGGCCGGTTGACGACACTCGCCGCACGTCCACCTCCCTCCCGCTGATCTCCGTGAGGACTTGGGCAGCAGCCGTTGCTCCAATTGGACCCGCTCGAAAGTCCCTCCTTCCACGTTCAGCCGGAGCAGCCACTGCGAATCCCACGTGAAGACGAGGAGGACGAGCGGGCTGACGACCGCGAATGTCAGCACGCTTTTCGTTTGAACTGCCTAAAAGATTCAATGGATTGAAGGAAGGAAGCGACGAACGCACAGTTGAGAGAAGCGGACGAGGTCGACGACTACAAAGCGGAACTGCCGGCAACTGAAGCCGTACGCGTAGCGGCCGCCCAACGAGAAGAGCACTTTCGTTCCGTCTTCCTGACAAAGAAGGTCGTCAATGAATGAACGGATGAATGAAGAGCTTGTCTAGAATGGAAAGTCGGAGTAGGCGGTCAGTTGCTTCAAGGAGATGGAGGTGAACGGCAGTTGGTGCCTCGAGTTGTTGAAAGAACTGCCCGCTGGATCCTCGCCCGCGCTCGCCATTCGACGATCAAGCCGATGGAACGGTGAAGCGGTTAGGGTAACGTCAGGAGGAACGACCTTTTCCGCCTGCGATAAGCACTCCCGGATGCTCGCGAACGGGCGACAAAACACGCGGCGGCGGCTTGATGCAAGAGAGCGGGGCGAGCGAAGGAATAAGCGGGCGGGCGGCCTCCACGAGCCGGACGAACGAGAGAAGGAGCGAGCGGCGAGCCGAACAAAACGCTTCTCGCCGCTCTCCGAGTGTGTTCTCGGTAGTATAGTGGTAAGTATCCGCGCCTGTCACGTGCGAGACCCGGGTTCGATTCCCGGCCGGGAAGTTCACTTTTTGTCCTGCTCGAGCTTGTATTTTATTCACTCACTGTTGTTTATTGGGTCCATTGTCTAATACCACATCACTCGATGCGGGTGGTAGCCGCCAAATGGAAGATGGCGCTGTGTGGATTGTAGCGAAGAGAATCCTGCACACGCCCCGCGTTGACCATCAGCTGCTCGTTCATGCGGACGTGGGACCAACTGTTCTCGACTGCTTGCAACGTCCAGCAGTCCTCTTTCTTCACGAGTGGCCCCCAGCCCTGCTCTTTGCGGAATTCCCCGAACTGCAACAAAGAAGAATGACCATTTGATTCGAGTCATTGCACAAACCGTCTGGCATCGAACGGTGAAAAGGAGATCCGTTTCGTGGAAGTACAATTGGAAGACCTCGTTGCAAACGTCGTAAACGAAGGACACGCAGCGACTCAAACCACAAAACAACTCGTCCCAACGCTGCAATCGTTTACACAGCTCCAAACGAAAAAAGAGGGCTTACGGTGAACCACACGGGCCTTTCTTCTACACGCACTCGAAACGTAACGTAGTCGTTGATGGAGCGAAGCTGCTTGATGGCGAGCACAACCGAGCGGACTTCTTCGGCCGACCAGCCGGACGGTTCGTCCAGCGGTGCGATGACCTCCGGGTCGAACACCAATTCGACTACTCGGATCGATTCGTTCGGTTCGAAGCTGCAAGAAAGCAATGAAAAGCCGGGGGAGAACTCACCGCCCGTTTGCGCAAATATGCTCTGGAGTTCGACGAGCAACACTCAGTGAGAGATGACGAGTTCGCAGTCGAAATACGTGCGCGAGGTCTGCAACGAATCGGCTGAAGATTCTTCCTTTCGTTCGGCAATTACCCGCATTCTCCTTCGAACACGAGTAGACGGTGACGTGGTCGAGCCGGTCCTTTCGTTTGACCAACAACGGCGCGAACACGGGATCCCCTGAGAAGCGATGGATTTTGTCTGGCAGGTGGTCGAGAATGAGGCGATGAGAAACGTTCAACCGCTCCGCTGTCATCTCCAATTCGATGCCCGCCAACGTCCGATGGTCTAAACGCGTTGTTTCATAGCAGACGAACGAGCGGTTACCTACGCCGCAGGACGTCGCACAGTCGCATGAACTTCCCGAGATATTCCCGTTCAAGAAGGTCACGAGTAGTGAAACGAAGTTCGATGAATTGGAGCTCGGTAATGGAAAGAAGTAGAAGGTAGTCGTCATCATCAAAATAATAGATTTCGTGAGGATAATGGCCCAGGCATTTCGCACTGCGCAGAGCGCTAAAGCCGTTTTGCAGAGAGCAGCAAACACGGAGTGTCTGTCTGCTGCCGGTCGTCGTTCAGCTTTCGATCGGTGCGTGGGAAGCAACAAAAGAACGAATCAGAGTAGCGGCGAGAAGCGAGGAAAACGCGCCAGGTTCGACGGCGAGCTTCGACACACTTCCGCTCGTACTTCCTCTTTTCGCCATTAATGCGGGCAATGTCCGAGTCGATCGAGGCAGTTGAAAGCGAACGCTCGAGTCGCTCGTTGCGGTCGATGTGGTTGATCTCCCGATGAGTTCCTTGCCAATCGTCACCTGCAAGCAAATAAATGTGCGGAGATTTCGTCCAAAAACGCTCACTCTCGTTGGGATCTGTTTCGTATTCGTACGCGTTCATGCGGACTAGGAAGACGAAACGGGCATTCAGAGTGAATTGCGGCTTCTTTTTGACGGCGGCAGTCGACGAGCAGCCCGCTTCGTTCATTTCCGTAGAAGAATTCGGCAGGCGGGCGGTAAATCGAATAAAAGAAAACAGGAAGCGACGGCAGAAACGAAACTAAGCGCGGAAAGCGGGCGAGCGGCCGCATGGCAAACGAATGCGGGCGCGAATGCCGCGGTCACTCGCTCGCCGCTCGTTGCGGTCACTCGGCTTTCGGGCCACCCGCCGCTCGCACAGCTGTCGGTCGTTGCGCACTACCTCTCAGCGGGCAGTTGGTCTTGCGCGCGCGCGCATTTTTCGGCCCACTGCGCAAAGAAAGCCGAGCGCAATCTGAACGCTAATAAACGGCGGGTAATTGCAGAAGATCGCTCTTGCAGGCAATGCCTGTTGTAATTTCAACTGCGTATATATTCCCCGTACATTCAACCATCATTCGATCTGAACATTCGTGTGGTTTGTTGACCACAATGAATTCACAGTCGGCAAGGTCAAAGTGCGCAATGGTTGTGGGCATTCGTCGGTGCGGTCTCTTCGTTTCGTCCGTGTTTTTGTTTGCGGCGATTGCGAATCAAAACAACGCCGTCGCCGCCGCGCTTCCGCCGGCAGCAAGTGGGAGCGCAAAAAAAGGTGGTGGAAAGAAGAACGAGCGGGCGAGCGAGCGGGAAGACCCGTAAGCGAAGAAGAAGGAAGAAGGAAGAGGGTACCCGTGTGAGTAGAAGAGAAGTGACTCGCCATCACGCACCTTCGGGTCGTTTCTTCCGCTCACGTTGTTCACGCACCTCGCCGCTTGCTGGGCGGCGGGTCAAACGACGAGCCCTCGACTTTCCGTTGCTCCCGCGCCGCCCGCCCGAACTGTTCGCTTTCTTTCTTCCCACTCGCCTCCTTCGGTCGGACAGTGGCGGGCGGAACGTTCCGTGCGCGAACTCACGTCTGCTTTCGTCCCCCGCCGATCGTCTTTCCGTCCGTCCGCCTGTCTGCTTTCGTTCCGCTCCGTCGAGTTCAACTGAACGCCCACTCACTCCGCGCTGGTTTCAGAGCGAGCAAACGATCGGCCGGTCGGTTGGTTGGTGTTTGGCGTGTGTAAAGCCGTGAGTTTAATCAATAATTCTCCGTTTTCCACCGTTGATTTCAACACTCGACTGATTCCGGTTTGATTTGCAGGATTCCGTTCGATAGTTTGCATTTCATTCCACTGGTGATCCACTCGAAGATCCCGCTGGCTGTTGGAACGCGGCTCGCACACCTCCGGACGGCTTCGGCCGTTTTGGCCCCCGCGGGCGGCAGGAGCGGCGGCGAAGCGGACGATTGGCCGTCGGAAATCCTGCCGCTCGAAATGCGCTACGTGTTCCTCTTCGTGTTTGTCGCCGCTGTCGTCTGCGCAAGCGTCCTGCGGCACGTGGAATCCCGCTCCTACTACCACTACCGAGTGCGACGGCGAACGTTCCGGATTTTGCCCACGATCATCGAGGAGACGCCCAGCGATTTGCGCAACGCCCGACTGCTTTGAGTGAGTGTTTTAAGCGGGGATTCATTTGGTTAAACAAGGTAATCAACGTTCGTTTACCTGCCCTTTATCTTCGTTCCCAACAGTAAGGACCAGAACGTTCCAGCAGATTTCTGATCACCAACTCGCCATCGTTTAAATTATTTTTAGGGCCCCGCCGAGTGGTCGAAAACGAAAACAACGCGCGCGGCTTATCGGCGACGATCATCACCGACGGGCGACCGTCGAGGCCGCGCGGCGTTCGACGAGCACGTGGCACCGACGGCGACACGCGGCGATCCCAAGGTTCTTGTTTGCACATTCGAGTTCTGACCACCTTCATCTCACTTTTCTTTGATTAATGCTTGCTGTAGTCATTCGATATTCGATTGCTAGCACTTTTCTAATGAAAGTCCAACCGTTTTGCACGCTCTTACTCGTTCGAGTTCTATCTTGTTTGTCCGCTGCAATTTCTATGAGTTGAGGAATAAAATTCTCCACAGACGTTGATGTTCGCTTTGTTAAGAAAACACCTGGATTCTGCCGGATTTTGCCGCAATTCCCCCGAATGCAATCTTTCGGTTGCGCAAATCCCCCGCAAAAACATCTGCCGCCCGCCAATCCCCAACCGAACGACCGAAAAGACGGCGGAGCGGAGCGGCAGATGGATGCCGGCCGGCCGGCTTCTTTTTGTTGCGTGTCGACGACAAACGGCGGTCGGTCGGTGGGAGTGCGGCGAGTTTTTGTTGGTTCGTTTTTGTGTCACCAAGACGATCGCCCGTCGACATCTGCCGCTCGTTCCTCCTTCTTGTCGTCGTTCGTCGGGAATCCCGCAGCCGGCAGCTGATAAGCGGGCGGACGGCGAGTGGATGACCTTCGCGCCCGCAATCAATTATGGATCGTGATCTTCAATGTTCGTTGCTGGAGAAAAGTAGGTAAACGAGGCGCCCGCAGTGGATTGATCCGCCGCCTGCTTGCCGCCCGCCAGTCGCCGGCAGTAGCCGGACGGTCGTCAAAGCGATGTTTAGAAGAACAAAAGAAAACAAAAGACGACGTAACGAGTGTATTTTGTGTTCGGGAATGCCGTCCCGTTCTCGCCGGCCGGTTGCCAACAGCCGGAAGTACGAAACGAATGGAATATTCATCGGTTCGTAGTGCTATTCTTTCGAAGTGCTCCCGAATTCTCCGGTCACAAAACGAATCCCACTTCACCTCTCCGGCAGCTGTGCTTGCTGAATGACGGAACGAGAGCACTCCGAAAGCGAACACGTGCACGTGATTAATCCACGAACGTGAACAGTCGACCAACCGGCGATAATTGCGTCCCGCCCGACCGTTCTGGGGCTTTCGCTCTCGTTCGCTCGATCGATCGACGGAATGCGGGACGAAAAAGAATGCCAGGAACTCGTGGATTGAAAGGTGGATGTTCCCATTCGAATGCAACAACAAACGAACACACAATTGAGCGAATGAATGGACGAGTGAGTGAGTGGAATGAACAAGGATTTCCAGTTTGTTGCTTTGATTGACGACCGACCGAGTGCGGGAATTCGGGTCAGCCGGTCGCCGTTTACGGCGGAGCAGAAGTACGAACAACTCGTGCTAGGAGAACGTTGACGAGACGCCCGTAAAACCAACAAGTCGGCAGCGTAAACGAGTGGATCGATTGCATCAGGCGGGAAGTTTCCCGTTCGATTCCTTCCATTGAACACGTCAGCACTTCTCGACGTTTGTTTGTCGTATGGATTCGACATCATCGGGATGCAAGAACGCTAAAAAATGCTCTCGATTCTGCTTTGTTGCCAACTCCCGCCTTTCGTTCTTGCGATTTGGGCGACGTTTGCCTTCCGCTTACGAAATCCCCTAGCCGCCGTTGCCGCCGGATTTTGACGTCGCAGATCGCAATCGGAACTCGCTTCCTTTGGGTCGACGGAAAGCCGCCATCGGGACACGCGGAGCGGCTGGAGGGATCAGCGGGGTGCGGCAGCTGCAGGAGGAACAAAAGAACGGGGAAGGCACGCGCTTCCTCGCCCCGGGCGAACGACGACCGTTGATCTCGAGAAACATTTGCGGTGACACGCCTTCCTCGAGCCGGTGCGGGGCATGTGTGTGTGTGTCGAAATCTCCCGAGAACAAGTCGAAAGATAGAGAGGAGTGTTTAGTGTGTGCTCGTTCTCTCTGCCTCGAGAATCTACGTGACATCTCCGGACGGCGCGTTCTCTCCGCATTCCCCCTCTCTCGTTGCGGTCGATCGGCGGGGCGGGCGGGTGGGCGGTTGCTAGACACTCGCCCCGTCCGTCGCCCCTCCCCCCGCCCGTCGGTCCGCTCTCGTCGCGGATTGCCGCCCGTGTGCGGTCTCCGCCCTCCCGCCCGCCCTATTTAAGCTCCCGTCCACGCGAATCCACAGCTCCGAGTTTGCTCGTCGAATTCACCCGCCCGCAATCATGAAGGTCGTCCTCGTTTTGTGCCTCGTCGCCGCCGTCGCCGTGTACGCCGCCCCCATCGAGGAGAAGAAGGAGGAGGCCGCCGCCATCGTCGTCGAGGCCCCGAAGGACGCGGAGAAGAAGATCGACGAGGCCAAGCCGGAGGAGAAGACGGAGGAAGAGAAGGTCCGTCCATCCGTTGCTTTGATCCGGTGTACTCATTTCTTCGCTTTCCAGAAGGAGGAGGAAAAGAAGGAGGAGGAGAAGCCCGCCGCTATCGCTCCCATCAAGACCGAGGAGGAGAAGAGGAGGAAGAGAAGAAGCCCGAGGCCGCCGAGCAGAAGGAGGAGGAAAAGAAGGTGGGCGCTCGTTTCAATAGTTTAGTGGATTCGACCGCTGGCCATCGCTTTCAATCATTGACCCGTTGCTTACTCTCGTTTGTTGCAGGAGGAGGCCAAAAAGGATGAGGAGAAGCCGGCCGCCGAGACCAAGATCGAGACCGCCGAAGTGAAGGCCGAAGTGAAAAGCGACGACGCCGCCAAGCCCGCCGAGATCAAGATCGAGTCCTCGAAGACCGAAGAGAAGAAGGAGGAGAAGGCTGAGGAAAAGAAGGTCCGTGTCGTCTGTTGATTGCAATCATCCCATTTCACCCGCTTGCAGGAAGAGGAGAAGAAGGACGAGAAGCCCGCCGCCGACGAGGCCGCCGCCAAGCCCGAGGAGAAGAAACAAGAGGAGAAGAAGGTCTGTGCTCCACCCATCTCCAACTCGTTCATTTCCTTTGCTTTCCAGGAGGAGTCCAAGAGCTCCGAGTCCAAGTCGTCGGAGGAGTCCAAGGAGGAAGAAAAGAAGGATGAGAAGAAGGAGTAAATTCCCGTCTCCACCTCTAATTTCGTCTCAAATCCCCGCCATCCACCCTCTCGTACGTTTTGTGAACGTTCCTTTTCGTCCAACCGCTCGTATTTAAATTCCAAACCACGTAGCCGCCTGCTCGAAACGAAAATCTCCGCCGATCTTTGCGTAGTGACTTCCGCATTCGTTTGTTCCGTTAATGATTGCCTGTCTGGTTGCCTGAAGAAGTGTGCAATAAACACGAGAAAATTGACGCGTTCTTCGGTCAGCATCGTATCGCTTGAACACGTGTGCCTGTTTGCCGAAGTGGTCGGGAGATTGCGGAGATTGCGGTCTTCTCTCGCGGAATCTAATCGCCGCTATCACTCCCGCTCGCTCCCACTCGCTTTCCCCACCGAACAAACAAACGGGTATCTTTAAAGATCGAGTGGCCCCTTCCGATCATCAACGGGAAGATCCAACGTGTTTCTTTTTATCTCCCGCACTGATCGGATCGCCGCGAAAAGACGAGATTTGCGTCCTTGCATTCCGCCCATCACTGCCCATTAGTCGGGGGATCCCCGCCAGCCCTTTGATTAGCGTGGGATAAGGCGGGAGGGGATCTTCGCTTTGTTCGTCAGCCGCCTCCCTGTCTGAGTCATTTGTTTCTTTCTGACAAATGGGCGTGCAAGTGTCAATTGCATTCGTTCGATTTGCGGGCTGTTTCGAAGGTCATCATTCTTTGCTTCTCGTCCGGCATTCCGATCGGCGGGCGGCGTGAACTCTGGACCCCGCAAGAATGCAGAAGTGGACGAACGGAACACTCGTGAACGCGAACGAAAAGTGACATTCGATCACGTCGAATCGAAGTGGACAGCCGGAAAGCGGCGAACAGAACGCAATTAGAAACTCACGTACACCCGCTTCGAACAAAACGGTGCGTTCATTCGAATCTGGCGGGCAATAAACCCCGAGGATTGACGAGCTGCCCGCCCGCAGGCAATCGTTTCGTTCTCGTTTTGCTCTCGTTTGGCCCGTAATATTCGAACCGCTGGCCGTCGGCTGCCGCCTTTCCGTCTGCTGTCTGATGGGTGATTGCAGAGTGAGCAGGCGGGCGATTTATTTCTCGTGGGTCAAATGCCACAAGTTGCCGGCCGATCGCCCGCCGAATGTCCCGTGGCTTTCGATCGAAAAAGGCCGCAGAGATCAAACGAGCGGAATCGGAGCGAGCGGAAGCGAAAAGCCACCCAAACGACCACGAGACCCGCC
The DNA here is from genome assembly GCA_024699865.1 of Aphelenchoides fujianensis. Classification (NCBI taxonomy): domain Eukaryota; kingdom Metazoa; phylum Nematoda; class Chromadorea; order Rhabditida; family Aphelenchoididae; genus Aphelenchoides; species Aphelenchoides fujianensis. The sequence goes on along the minus strand of JAMPIO010000067.1, from coordinate 86,170 downwards.
GTTTTATGATGGGCACTTCGCCGAACGATCGAGCCGAACGGCGCGATGACTCAACAAAGGCGGAAGTTACGCGATCCACCCGATCTGCCGATCGATTACCCGCCCGAAATGGGAGGTAGTCAGCGGGTAGCGATCCGTTGGTTCAGCAGTGATGCGAACAATCCATAATTGGTAGACAAGCGACAGAGTTTTGTTGAACAAGTGACAGGACGTTCGAATCGAAAGGAAAATATAGAAGAAGGTGCTTAGCAAATCCTTCTTTCCACCGTTCTCGTTGCATTTGCAAGTAGTTTGAGTGCTGTAGTCATAAAGAAGCGAAATTCGACAATTTTACGACCATTTCGTTTTTATTCAGTTCCCTCTCATTATTCACATCATAAACCCCCTGCGTCTTAAAAGCTGACCGCCAAAGAAACCAATCATTTATTGATTCCATTCGTTTCGATGCGTTTCCTTGCCTTCTGCTTCCTACTGTGCCTGCTGAAAGAAACATCGGGGTTGGGCATCGACACCTCGGATTTGTTCAACGGGCACAAGAATGTCCCCTGGTTGAACATTGCGACGCCGCTGTTCAAATTTCGCAGCGAGAGCACGAACTCCAGCTACTACCGAACGACGTTTAGGGAGGGAAAAGCGCAAGAGTTCGTTCGTGAGTTAATAGTCCCTTGTGTTCATTTGGTTAATGGAAATTCGTTCCAGGAGGTCACGAGCATGTTCTTTAAGACGTACGTAGATGGCCTCACTAATATTGCATTCGGAGGAGGACACTTACAAGGCCATAGCCCAAGTTAGTACGTGGATGTACAATCTTTAAGAGTTTTTGTACAATAGTGACCGAGATGTGACCGGAGGTGACTTCACCTTTTTGGCCGGCACGGTCCCAATCGGGTGGCTGAAAGCTTTGGAGCCCAATGGGGACGTCAAACTCATCCGTCGCCTCGAAACGTATTGTCATCCCCTTCCGCATCTTGGGCCCGACGAGTACGGTGGGTAATCAGAAAAGATTGCTAAGGTTAATGGATTATTGTAGATTTCTATATCCGCGCCCAAGGAGAAGATCACGGCAAAGATCAAAAGATGCCGTGTTCGTTTCCTCGTCCATGGTTCATGGAGATGGGTGCAATACTCGTGGTGATTGATCGCTTCGAAAGCAGCACAAGTCATAGCGAAGGGCCATACCCAAATGCTATGTTTGGCTAAATCCTTTTGTTTGCGTGAATAAACCATTCAAAAACACCGTTGGCTCTTGTTGCGCAGCGTAACTCATCTTCTAGACGTTCATTCGTAATAAAGCAAGAAACAACATTTTTAGATGACTACAAATCGCGACTAGACGAATCTGACCGGCGGAGAATTGATTCTCACACCCCGCACCGGTGGAAATCCGCGAGAAGCCGAGCGTTGGGCGGACAGTCGGGGCGGAAGGTCTCCCGTAGCAACGCGGAGGAAACCGGTGGGGATTCGGTCGGCCGAGTCGTTCGCCTTCTTCTCGTCCACCCGTTCGTCTGTCTACCTTGAACGAACACCCGTCTGTCTACCTCGCGTCTTGTTGGTCGATTGTTCGAGAGCTTGACGTGTAAAGCGGGGAGTTTAATTGCCTCCAATAGACCAGCGGCATGGGAAATGCAAAAAAGAAGGTTTACCCAACAGAAAGTATGCTGCAAGATATGGAGAGCCGGTCTGGATGTCATCAAATTCGCTACTGTCAACATTTTGAACGACTCACTTTCAATTACCAATCAATTTTTACCTAAATTCCCACCGCATCCTCCATTTTGTGGCCTAAAATAACATCGCCGCAAGAAGACAAACCGCCAAAATTCCGTATTTTTCCGCTTGTTTACGTCTTCATTCCGTCGGGTGACGCCGCCGGCCGCTCGCTCGCCCTCGCTCGCCGATCGCCTGCAGCTGGCGGCGACGAGCAAAAAAGCGGCGAGGAGCTCGCTGATAAGACGGGGCGTAAACACGTGGAAGAAATCGGAAAGGAGGCGAGCCGATCAAGAATCTCGCCGCTTGACGCTCTCGTTTGTTGTTTTGTTTTTCTGGATTCTAATTCTTTGCCCCCTCCCTGTGATGAGCGAGCAGGTGCGAGCGCTGGCATTTGCGGTTTGAAGCAAGCGGGCAGAAGGCCCACGTGTTCTTGCGGCGACCGAAAGCGGCCAGATGTTTCCACTTTCTGGTGGCATTTGCCCTTCGATTGGCTTTCGAACGTTTCTTGGGTGGCCTCCTTTCAATCGATTTGACTTTGGAAGTCCGTCCATTCGGCTTTTCGTCAGAGTTTGTATTCCCTTGCATCCTCGAAGACGAAGAGGAACAGCCTTCTGTTAGTCAAAAGCCATGAGTGTAGGCGTTTTTCTTCGGCTTTGTCTCGAGCGTAAATGCCCGCATTTCCCCGTTCCCGTCCGTTCGGCTTCGAAAAGACGTGAATTTCGGATGAACGACGCATTTTTTGTTCTTCTTGTTGCAAACGAACGAGGCTCCGTTTGACGTTTGAAAGCGTTTACTCTTTAGAGGCTACGCGGATTATAAGAGTGAGATGAATGTTGTACTTTCTTGTAACAGCCGAATCCGCTTGTAATGATTTTTTGATGCTGGAAGGCGCACGTGAAATTCGATCCCCGTTACGCAACCCTTTGGATTCGATCAGCAGGCGAAAAGTGCCGGGTGCTTTTTGGTTCGATACACGCGGGTCAATACGCCCGCTCGTGCAGGTGTGCAATCAACGAGAGTGAAATGACCGGGCGGTTGGGGTGGGAAGCAACGGGAAAACGAAGACTGCCGCTTGAACCAAAGCTCTACGCGTAGAACTTCCGCATTCTCTAAACGTTTGCGGATCTCCCTTTGAGTCACCCGACTGGCCACGTCTTTTATTCTTTCGTTCGTGTTTGGAACGAGTTCATTAATCCCCGCGTTCAAATGCACTCACCCGTCCGTTCATCCACTCGCCGCTCGTTTATTTGCGCGCATCCGTTCGCTGAATCATCCCATTCGCCAGCCTCGTTTCGCAACCACTCGCTCGATTCTCTTTTGTCATCAGACGAGGAGCGTTTGCTAACATTCTGCTGTCTATTCGGTGTTTGTCTCCACTAATTCGATCTATTGGGCGTGCAGCACACTTGGCGTGTACCCGTGTAGTCGTTTTCATTGATTACGTGGGTTAATTGGGCGTCTTCCGCCGAGCTCACTTCTTTTGCCCCCGCTCGCTAACGGGACGAGCGGATTCCAATAGTTTTTTCCGCTCGTTGCGCAATTCCACGTCAACACGCGCGAGCGAGAGGGTCGATCGCAACAACAACGAATTCGAAAGGAGTGTTTTCAATTCGCAGTTAGTCTTCTGCTCATGGATTGCGCGTCAAAGGGCTGGTCAACTAGTGCCGATTCTCCAGTCTTCTTTATAGTCAATCCTATCCCGAACCATCTGTCCCAGCAAAATCTGTTTAAGATCTTGGTCGCTATTGCACTCGGAATGCAGCCGTTTTTCCATTCATTTGTTGCTTGCTGGCCATCCGCCTTCTTTCCAATCGGATTACGCGGCGACTCGTCTGCCTGCTTCGTAAAAAAACTCATAGGTTCTTTGAAGAAGCGTGGATCGTTGCAAGATGGGAAATGAAACCCAATGGAACCTCCACTGCGTTTGTAATGAACGGGGCAAAATGGAAGATAAGCCGCCGTTCGTCCCTCGAATCCCGCGGGAAATCGTCGCGGACAGCGGGGGGGCAAACTTGGCTGTCTGCAGAGAAGGGCAGGAGTGTGGAAAGGAAATCGCCTTTTTTTAAACAGCAACTTTCTGGACAACCTTTCGATTCCCACCATCTACTATTTACGCCCAACATCCCAACTTCGAACCCCAAACAGAAATGCATTGATTGGCGCCATTAATCCGCTCGCGCACTTGTCGCCCGCCCGAATGCAAACCGAATTGAAAACGGCACAACGCGGCGAGGTGAGCGGACGGGCGGCGAAATGAGAGTCCACTTTCGCTGACCGCCGCCGCCGCTCGAACTCGAAACGGACCGCAATCTTCTCCCCCGTTTCCCGCCGCCCCGCTCGCTTTCCGCGGCGGCCGCGCGGAACCCCCGGGATGAAACGAGCGGCCGACCGCGGGGCGCGTCCGGCCGCAAATCAAAACCGCTTGTGACACGACGCCGAGCATGACGACGGCCGGACAGCCCGCAATTGAGCGACGTTCGGACAAGCCGGCGGATTCGGCACTGCGGACAAGCGGCCATTTCGTGGACACTCGACTGTTTGGAAGGGCATTTCAATCGAGCATGGAATTTTCGGCCAGACTATTCCGTCGTGCAATGGTCTTCACTTGTCGAACGGATTTGTTTGTACGGCAGAGGTCAAAAGAAAGCCGATGCCCCGCGTTCACTTCTTTTGATCCATTCGCTTTCTCTTGGGTCGGCGCAAAATTCGCGAGCCCTCCAGCACTTTCTCCGCTTTGCGCGATCGAAAACGAGCGATCGGGTCGCCGGTCAAATGCGCGGCGATTAGCCGACGGAAACCCGAGCGATCGCAGCGGTCGAAACCGGTCGCTTGGCCTCGAATTCAATCGTTTGTTTGCTTTTGAAGAAACAGATGAATCAGGAGTACTTGATCAATCCTGGCTTCTATTGAACGAGTTATTTGCGTGAGACGATCTTTAGTCCGTGACCTAGCTCCGAGTACGTTCGATTTATGGCCATTTTCGCGTTACAACTTACTTCAGTAGTTATCGTGCGATTAGTCACGCTTCCTATATCGCCTTAATCCGCCGCATCCGTTGGTCGCGGTTAGCCTCGAGACGACCTCGCAAGCAGCTACTTTTGTTCGCGCTTAATGGAGTCCCCTTGCTTCCATTCGTTCTCTTCACCTCCCAAACGTTTTGACCTTTGGGTTCCGACCGTCGCTCTCCCGAATTAACGTCTCGGATTTCCGCCGGTCGGTCGCGCGCCGGAGCGATCGGCCGCGCGCAAAGCGGGACGCGAGTGGGCGAGTCGGAGGTCAAACGCGCTTCTTTGCGGTCGGCCGGCCGAGTGTGTCCGCCGTCTTGATTACGTGGCCGATGGAATGACGGCCGGAGTGCGTGAGTGAGTGCGGGGCGTTGATCGGTCCGGGTGTGTGTGGATCGGCTTACTTTTCTTTTCCGAAACGCCGAAGTGAATTCGTTCGTTTGCTCACTTTCCTTCGCGCCGCACTCGATCCATTTCATTCCAGTCAACTTTTGTTCGTTTTGCGTTTGCGTTTTGATTGAACTTGGGATGCAAAAAGACTACGTTTTGCAGAGTAGACAGGTTGTTGGATCAAAAAGTTGGTGACAAGAGTGGGATTCGAACCCACGCCTCCGAAGAGACCACGACCTGAACGTGGCGCCTTAGACCGCTCGGCCATCTTGCCCGTGCATTCGCTCCGCTAGAGGTCAGTGCGTAGGCAGCGGCCACTGATCGAATGCAAAGCCGCTCGTGTGGAGGGCGCGGAAGGGGCTTTTTTGAGCGGGGTCAAGCACTCTCGAGTCTAACAATTTACCGTTCGATTCGTTCATGCTCGTCCTTCTTCGACTCTTCCTCAATGCAGGATTTACGGGCATCGAATTTCTTTCCGACCGCGCAAGTTCGCGCAAATCTGTCTTGAGTGAATGTACCGGTGTTCTTCCGCTTTCTTTCTGTAGTTCTAATTAGTCTAAACGCGTGCTCGTTTGTCGTCAGCAAACCGAAACGATCCAAAATGTCCGCCGTTTGGGCGCAAATCGGTCGATCGCCGCGGTTTTAATCCGCCCGCCACATCGGCGCCTCGAATTCGGAGAAATTTGGAGTGCGCGGCGAGTGGAAGGCGGGGAGGCGAGTGAGTAAAAAGAGGAAACGAGTGAATGCGCGGCGAGTATCACGACCTCCAACCCGCCGCTCGATCCGACCGGACGGCGGCGTTCCGCTCCAAAACTCCCGCCGGACGGCCGGCAGGCGGCTCGATCGGACGAGTGGAGTGTGCGGGTTTTTTGTTGTGCAAAAGTGAGTGGAGAGGCGGCGCGTGGATGAGTAAAACGGGAAAAGGTTCGATGAGATGAGTAAGCGGTCGATGCAAGTGAATTAAAGGAGTCCTATCGCTGAGCGCAGAGTGAAGGTATGATCATCACTTAGTTTTTCTTCTTCCTCTCTCTATTCTTCTACAGGCTTTCCTTTGTACATGATGAGAAGCTTTTAATCCTTCCGTCTCTCTCCGAATGCAAGCCGAGCGGCGTTCTGCTCTAATTTTAGACCGCGCCGAGTGGTTCGAACCCAACGAGCGGCCGGCCGATGCGGCGGGGGGCGGACGGGGCGGATGTCGTTTAATCGAATCATCTTCCGCTTTCTTTCGAGTTCGCGCGCGTCCGCTCGTTTGTTTTCATTTGGCCGCGCGCCCGGCGGAACAAACGAGCGGGCGGCCGACCGCTGCGGCTTCTTTGCGGAAGAAATCCATTCGTTCGTTCATCCCGCTCGCTCGTTCCTTTCCCGCTCTTATTCCGCGGGGCCAAGAGCGGCCGCTTCAAAGCAACCGCGTTTTATTTGCGGTCATCAAACGAGCGGATCGTATCGTGGTGATCGAAAGTGGCTAGCGATCTGATGGTCGAGTCCGTGCCCGCAAGCATGACGCCAGGTGCGCTGGATGTTTCGTTAGGTATTGACGCATGTGCATGAAGTTGAATGAATGGGCGGTAATTGTTAGTCTTTCTGTTCGGCTCGTTAGCGTACGAGGATCGAGTGAAAACACTAAAATTCGCGCCCACTACTCATTCACGTTCTCCATCCAGGTATCGCTTTTACCCGCCGCCGCAGGCGTTCCGTTCGCTTTCTGTTTGCATCTTAAATCGAGAATGGTCGGCGAAAAAACGGCTCTTTTCCGCCGCACTTCTCGCCGCTTTTTTCCCGAAAAATCCGCCCCGAACGGACGGCTCGCAACTTTCTCCGTCGACCAGAATGAACGTCGCGCTCCACGCGGCGCTTCGAAAGGCCCGATCCAAAAAACACCGCCGCCCGCCCGTCGATCCACTCGCCACGAGCGGACACGGCGAGCGCGTAGAGTCGATTGGGAGGGACGGGCGGGAGGCGGAAGGATGTTGCGTCGCGGGAGCGCGGCAGCGAGAGGATCGGACGGCGAGCGTCCGCACAGAGCGAGTTTTTGGTGGCGGGCAGCAGTTCACAGCCGAAGCGAACGGCGGGGGCTCACGGTAATCCTTGCGTTTCGATGCCTCGCTAATTGCAAGCCATTTGAACTGCGTACTCTGCTTGCTCGTGTTGTTCGCGATCGTCCATCGTTCGTTCTGTCTCCGCCAAGCACGCTTTGCCTCGTTTTCCATCCTGTTTCGATGCTTCGCTCGACCACTCCAAAAGAAGCCCTTCGTTGGTTCACGCTCTCTTTCCGTCGCTTTGTTTTTGGTCACGAACCGGCGACTCGAAAGACGAAACGAAGTGGACGCGAGCGACGAGGCGGCGATTCCTTGGCGCGCAAACGACGGCGGAAGGCGCGACCACAATTTTCCTTTTCTTTCGGACGACACTCCCCGATTCGATTTTTGACCTCAAAAGAGTCCGAAAAGGAAGTGAATTGGGCGGCCGCCGCCTCTCGTCGACTTTGCGGATCCTCAAAAAACAGTCCGCACCGCGCGCGTCGTCGCAAATGGAAGACGACGCGTGGCGTGTGCGCGAGAAACAACGAGGACGCTGGTGGGCAGCGCGAGCGGAGTTCGGACGACGAGTCCGAGCGTTTCGAAACAAAACGACGGTGCGAGCGTTCGGTCTTCCTTGCTTTCTCGGCCGGCGATTAGCTTCGTTTTGCCAGTGGAAGGAATTCGATGCCCTGCAGCAGTGAACGTAACGAGACGCTCTTTTTTGATTCTCCTCATCGCTCACTTGCTTTTCGGCTTCTTTTTCGGCTGGGGGCGAACGGCGGCGTGCGGGAAAACGGCCGAGAGTCTTCTTTTTGCGCAATTTTGGACCGTCGGCCGTCTTGCTTCGGCCGCTCGTTTCGCTCGGCCGAACGGACGAATGGCTCCCGATTATTTTCGACTTGTTTTTCTCGCTTTTTTTTGGGATTTCCAATTTCAAGCTCTTCTTCGCTTTTGTCGTTTGTGTCTTTGAACTCGCGAACACTTTGGGCGGAAAGGTGCCATTTCGACGGTCGTTTCTCTCCGCTTTTCAACGACGGCATCCGCTCTTATGCAAGCGAATTCCGATAGCCCCTCTTCGAAGTGCGAAAAGAAGCGAGCGCCGGAAAGCCCGTTCGAACCAAATCGGATGAAAAGCGGGAGGACGGGCTGCAATTTCGGCGCCCTCCGCGACGCCGGCGGACCCTCCGAATTACCCGCCGCCCGTCCGTTCGTCCTCGCGGGCGTCCGTATCGCCGAACTCGTCGCGAGAAATCGCCGTAAAGACGACTACGACGGCCGAGTGGATGGAAGAAATTGGGGCCCCTGCCGACGGCCACCGACCGGCCGGCCGGCGGCTCCAAATTTGGACTCGTCGAGTAAAAAACGTCTTCACTCCGTCGCCCCACCCGCCCGCCCGCCCGCCGTCCCCTCCGGCTTCTCGGCGGTCCGGCGTCCCCAGCGGTTTTACCCGCCGCGTCGGTCCTCGAAGAAGTCGGCGGGGCGCATCTTGTGGCCGGCCGGCCGAATGGGCGGAGTAAGCGGCCGACCGAGTGGGGAAAAAAGAGCTGTCGTTTTCCATTTCCATCCGCCCGCCCGCCCTCTTCATTGGGGCCCGACGGATTCGGCCGGCCGGTCGGCCGTTCGTTTTCGGGCGACCGCAATTACGCTCCTCATCTTCCATCGTCCTCCCTCGTCCATCTTCCTCTTCCGTTCATTCGTACACATCGACTGTCAGTAATCGAGGGAAACCTTTGATGACCTCTAATGTCCAATAGGACAAAGAAGGGATCAACTTCCCCGTGTCTAGAGAAGTCCGCCCTGCCCTTTTATCTCCAGTCCGAATCAACAAGCAGTGCGGATTGTTTCGGCCGAAAATCCGCGGGGAAATCAAAGTCATCATTTCGGACGCTTCGGGGGATGCCGCCGGTCGAAATTGACGTGAATGTCGCGACCAAACAAGCCGGCGGCCAATTGCTCGTGGATTGGGGTCCTCTCGACCACGACCCTCTTCGCTTGACATCACACTCATCCTTCCACCCACTTCCGTTGCTCAACTCGATGTCATCATTTGATTAATCTCTGCTGTACGAATTCGTGCACGCGTCGCGTCGTCGCGAGTCGAACCCCACGCGAAGCGAACGGTTTCCATGACGCCGTCCGGTCCGCCGTCCCGTCTCGACCGTCTCCTTTCTTCTCGCCGTAATCCGAGTTTGTTTCCAGCTACACAAATACGGGAGCCACTTTCGTCCACCGACGCCAACGGTTGCTTTCGCCCACCCACTCACTCGGTGACTCACCCGAACTCAACGGATCCCTGAACGTCCTTCCGCCCACTCGCCTCGCAGCCAACCGAACAAAATGGCCGACCACAGCCTGCTCGAGTCCTACAACCCGCTTTACGACGTCCACCTGCGGCAGTACTTCGCTCAGGCGCACATGCAGAAGCACTTGCGCTCGTTGGGATTGGTGGGTGGAAAGAAGAAGAAAGAAGAAAACTCGTGTGTTTGCAGCTGGACAGCAACGGCGTGCCGGTCGCCCAGAACTCGACCACCAACAACGTGGAAGGGCAGCTCTACGCTCGGCATCAAGTGAGTTCACCTCCAATCGAGCAGATGAACGCTGTTGAATTACAGGTGATGATGGACATGATGCTGCGCAATCGGGAACGCGTTCCTCATGCAGCTGGCCGACCTCCAGAAGAAGCTGGACGCCGCCGAGAAGGTCGAAATCTACCGGCGGATTCGGTCGGGCGTCACGAACGCCGACGAGTTCCGTCGGATGCACTTGACCACCCGGAGCTTCTCGCGCCCCGCTCGAGGTAGGCGGAGGAGAGAAGAAAAGGGGTTCGATTGAATAGGAGAAAGTGTATTATTCGGAAAACCCATCACTTGCTCGGAATCATCCCACCCAATTCGCTATTTTCAGGCCGCGCACGCTCGACGGACAAGGCGGACCGCGGCCGTCGGCACTCAAACTCGTACGACGAGTCGGAGTTGATGAAGCGGATCGAAAACGAGAGCGAGTCCGCCCAGAGCGAGTACCAACAACAACACAAGAGTCTGTACAGCCGATTGGCAGCCAACGCCTACAAGTACCAGTACTTGCATAAGGCACGAACAGTCATTCAATCATCTCTATTCATCCTCTGCTTTCAGCTGGACGACCGAACGCTCCTCAACTACAAGGAGACGCTCCGCAAGCAGCTGCAGAAGCTGGAGCGCTTCCGCGAGGCCGCCTTCGGGCCGCACTCGGTGGCCAAACACCAGCCGAACCCGCAGACCTCGTGGTTCTTCCGTCGCAGGTCATTGCCCGCTTTGAACGCCGACCAGCCGGGCGGCACCCAAACTTCGTCCGCTCACTCGACGGCCGCTCCGTCTCGCCCCGTTCAACACTTGAGAGCACATCGGATTGCATCCGTTAAGGTATTTTGGGTAATCAGCAGGCAGGCGGGTCGAAAGGAGACGGCGGCGTGTCGTTGTTGGCTTGTTGTCGTCCCTTATTCCGCCTAATCAGTTACTCCTTTTTTCTACTAATACTTTTACTTTATAATTTCTATTATGAGTTAGCTCTTGATTCTTTCTATCATTTACTGAACTCTCGATTCTTGGTGATCGACTTGATGTTGTACGCTGTTACCTGCTTGTGTACTCAATCATAATACTGTTACGGCTTTTACTTCTGCTCGATGTTTAGCAGCGCTATTTTTGAAAACGAACTTTAGTAGCTTTTCCAATGCATTGCTTTTGAAATCGTTCCCCTTTTGCCTTCACGCGTCCTATCGCTTATCTTGTTTACTGAACGCCCGCTTTGCATTTTGAACGACAAGCCGAAATACGCGTGACTGCCGGTTTTCTTTTGGATTTGCCGCTGCTGATGCCCAAAAGTTGCCTTCGAACGGTTGCTGCGGCTGCTCAAGTGTGAAAAGCGGGGCGGAGCTGAGCGGCTTGTTGATAAGCGAGATCAAACTTGGGGATTCATTTGTGTTTCGGTTGTGTTTGTGTCGTCCATTAGTGCGGTTTCCGAGCTTTCAGTCCAAAACAATCGGGTTTCGCGTACAAATTGCCTAAAATCCAGCGCTGTCGGCCATTCCAATGATTCCAACAGCCGTTTTACCGTCCTCTTCTTTGCAGGACCTCCAAATCGGCGCCTCGCCAGCGAGCGGGCAAATCGATGTCACCGCCGCGCCAGCGCCTGCCGCCGACCGTCCTGTCGCCCCAATCGCAGCCGAGCGCCCGTCCGGCCCAACCGAAGCCGAAGAAGCCGTCCGCTCGCAAGCTGCCGCCCATCGAGAAGACCGCAAAGAAGACGAAGACCACCGCCTCGTCGTCGGAGAGCCGCTCGTCGGCCGGCGCCCAGCAAAAGCTCCCACCCACTGCGGTTATTCGGTGAGTGCCGTGAATTGAAGCAATCTTCAATCATTCTCTTTTGTTGCAGCCCGTCGAAGAAACTCGAAGCAAAGGAGACCAACGAGCAGGCCAATCGCTCGACCTCGAGTGCCTCCGGCGACAAGCTGCCCGCTCTCGGGGCAGCGGCGGCCGTTGGAGTGGCCGCAGCGGCGGGAGCGGCCGGTTTGGGGCTTTCGGTCAGCGACCCCGAGCCCCAGCCGGAAGTTTCGGACACCGACTACTCCCGCCCGGAGACCGAAGCGAGCGGCGGGCTGCCGACCAGCGACGCCGAGCACACGGACGGCACCTCGCCGCAGCCCCACTCGGACGTCGAGCCGGAGCAGCCGCCCGTCCACGAGCCGCCAAGTGGAGGCCGCCGCCCCCACGCCTCCCTTCGATCAGGGCGAGAAGACGCCGCAAGAGGAGGAAACGCCGCATCACGAGGAGACGCCCGTTCTCGTCCAACTTCACCAACAGCAAGAAGTGGAGATTCCCCGATATCAGGACGAACCTCAAGACGACCATCAGCAGGAGACATCATTGAGCATCACGAGAAGAGCTTCGAAGAACATCACGAGCAGCCGGAGCAACACCGAAGAAGAGGAGGAGAATCCATGTTCGCCACACCCGCGAGGTCCAATCCGAGCCGCCGGCCGCCGACGACTTCGAACTGCAGCCGCAAGACGAAACGCTGCCCTCGGACGTCGAAATGGCGTCGCCGATCGCCGAGTTGCCGCCGCCCGCCCACCACGAGGAAACGCGCGCGGAACACGAGCCCTCGGACAACGAGGACGCCCGCTCGAACGCCACACACGATGCGGAGTCCGAGCACCACTCGATGGACGACTTCAACGCGCCCGACTCGCACCGCTCCACCCACACGGCCGAGGGAGCGGAGGTGCACGAGCAGAGCACCAGTCGATTGGCCACGAAACTCCCGAGCCGGTGGCCGCCAACCAGCAGCACGACGACTACGCGCCCACCGACGAGCATCGCGGCGCCTCGGCCATGTCGAAGGACTCGATCGAAGCCCTTTCGCACACGCAAGCCCACGAGCCGGAGCACGAGGAGGCGTCGTTGCACCCCGAGCACTTCGAGCCGATGCACGCGGACGGCGACCACGAGGTGTTCGGCTACGCGGAGCAGCACGAAGACGTTCCCGCCCATCAGTTCGAAGGCCACACGGAAGAAGTGAGCTACGAAGACTACGAACACGACCGCTCGATGGTCGAAGCCGCCGATCACGAGTACGAGTCGGATGGACATCACGAGCCCGACGGAACATCAACAAGAGGTCGAGGAACATCACGAAGAGGAAGTCCACGAGCAACACGCGGAATCCCCGGTACACGCCGCCGCTCCCGACTCGCCCGTTCCAGCAAGACCTCCCCGTGCATCACGAAGAAGCTCCAATCTTCGCCGCCCGAATCTCCGGTTGAGCGCCACGGCTACACGCAGCAAGAAGCCGAAGCTCCGGTCGACCACCACCACGAGGAACATCACGAGGAGGTCCGTGGAACACGAACATCACGTGGAGCAATCGGAGCACGATGGGCACTCCGTTCAACACGACGACCAGTCGGACGACCGCTCATGCATCACGAAGAGCACGAGTCGCTCCCGACCGAAACGCCGCGCACCGACCACGAAGAAGAGGCGAGTGTGGGCGGCGACGTGATGAACCAATCGGTCTACGAGCACCGCGACGTGTACGACGAGACCGCCCAAGAAGCCCAAGAGCACGCCCCGCCGGAGCACGAAGAGGAAATGAACTACGAGGACTACGAGCACAGCCCGCAGATGGTCGAGGCCGCCGATCGCTACGTGGAATCCGAGGTCGCCCACCCACCTGCCGACGAGCACCATGAGGCAGGAAAAGGAGGAACACGAACGTGAGAAGCGGGAGACTCCGATGAGCCAATCGGTTTACCACGAACAAGAGGGCGCTCCGGCGGCCGACGACCACGAGGAGGTCCAGTCGATGAAACGCTACGATCAACATCGCGATTCGTTCGCCGAGTCGGAATCCGAACCCAACCTCCACTACCAAACGGAATCCCTGCAGCCGCCAACTGCTGACGGCCATTACGTGAGTTCACACATCAAAAGGATTCAATTGAATTGTTTGGTTCGATTGCAGGCCGGAGCGGGCACCTTCCACGAGCTGCCCGATGAGGACGAGTCGATGCCGATCATGGAGGGCGACTCGTTACGGGACACGGACGAGGACGACACGTTGGGCCACTCGCTGAACACCCAGCAGTCGGAGGTGCCCCGCCCGCCAGGACGGCGACTCGATGACCGCCGTCGAGAGCCTGCGGATGGACTCCGCCCCGCCCGCCCGCAACGTGGACGAAACCTTCGATTCGATGGCCGTCCAACACGCGGCGGACGGCGACACGCGCGACTTCGATGCCGGAAAGCCAACCGGAAGCCCCCGAACGTGTCGAGTACGTGGCCGACCACAGCACTACGGACACGAGGCGCACGAGGACGAGAAGCATCGATTCCACGACGAAGGAGCCCGTCCACGTGCACGAGGAAGAAACTCCCGTGGTCGAGGAGCCGAAGGAAGAAGTGGCGACCACTCGTCCGTCCACCCACCAGTCGCTTCTCGTCCCGCAACCCTCCATCGAGATCACGCCCGCCTCCGACTACGGCGGCTCGCAAGACCGCTTGGATCAAGCGAGTGCCGCCCAGTCCACTCCGTCGCCGCTGTCGAACGAGAACGACGATTCGGGCCACCCGACCGCCCTGGACTCGGCCGAATCGGAATACACGGAAGATCGCAGTCATCCGTCGACCCAACGCGACGACGCGAGCCCCCACCCCGACGGATCGGAGGGCGGCGAGCACGAACAAGAGGCCGAAGAGGTGATCCCGCCGCCCGGTCCACCACTCGCCGCTGGCCGCCGAGCAGGACGACGAGCAGCACGAAGCGCCGGCCGATCACGAGGCGGCCTCCTTCCACCTTCCCGAGTCGCCCAACCCCGAAGCCCACTCGACGGTGATCCCCGAGCAGCACGACGAGGAGGGCGAGGCGTTGACGGTGCCCGAGCCCGAAGAAGTCGTGCCCCGCGACTCCATTCCGGACGAGTACGTGATCGACGAGCTGGGCCTTGCGGACGGGCAGCACGCGGAGCACCGCGAGGAGCACGAAAGCACCCACGCAGCCTCGAACAACGACGAGGACAGCCAGTACGAGCAGCCGCCCTCCACCGGCCGCACCGCCGAGTCGGGCGACCTGCACGAACACGACCACGAGCGGCAGCAACTGAGTTCGGGCTACGGCGACGAAGAGCAAACGTCGGATGTGGACGCGTACATCCGCGCCCACGAGCACGAGATCCACGGCGGCAATCCGCACGACATCTACGACCATCACCGCCACGATCCCCGAGGCCGAAGATCTCATGAACTCGAACATCCACGCCGCCGACGCGATGCACGAAGCGGTGGAGGGCCACGAGTCGCACGACGCCAACCAAAACGGTGTCCATCACCACAAGCCGACCGGCGAGGACGTCGGCATGGAGATGCACACGAACGGGATCAACGGCAACGGCCACCACTTCGACACGAACGGCTTCCACGCGGAGGAACACCACGAGGAGCACTCCACCGCCTCCGGCGACCAGCCGACCGACTCCGCGCGCACCGCCCAAACCGACGAGTCGCACGCCGACGGCCCGGCGGTCCGCAAGTCCGTGGACTTCGGCCACGAGCACGCCGACCGGCACGCGAGCAGCGAGGAGGAGGGCAGCGACACGGGTTCGGTGGTCATCCACGACGACGCCCCCGCCCACACGAATGCGGCCGCCGTCGACCCCGCCACCGGCGCCGAGCAGCTGACTTCCGGCGGCCTTCCGGGTTGAACGCACTCACCAAACAAGACACAAGTCGATTCACGAGCTTCTTCCATTGATTTCAAGCAATTTTTCATTTCTTTCTAGTCGTTGTTCTAAGCACCAGCATCTCTCCTTTCATTGATTAACCGCTTTTACGTACGGTAACTCGTCACTCTCAATACTTCTTCGTATTCCGCACATTAAACAGTATTCGCCGGCAGTATTCACGGCATTTCTCTTCGTATTTCGAGCAACCACCGCTCGCACGCGCAACTCCCGGATTTGTCGTTTCTCTCCAATCGATGAACTCCCTTTATCCGTAGTTTCTTTTAAGCGTAAGTTATTCCGGATTTCTCCCAGTAGTTTTTGCACAGCAGTTTCATTTCGTGTACGTGTTCCTTTCGATCGTTTCTTTCTTTCGTAGTCGCCGCATCCAATCATCATCGAAATCACCGGAAACACGCGGTTTTCTCCTCGTTCAGTCAACACAATTCGCTTCGTTTCGTTCGGCTTCCCACCCATTGGTTTCTTGGTCGTTCCGATTGCTCATAGTCACCAACCATTGTTGCTTTTGTTCACGATAAACATTTGGGCGTCAGCTGGCGGGCGTCGGTCTTCGAACCGGACGGGATTTGCATCCGTCTTTGTGCGGTTGACCGTTGGCGCGTCGACAAGAAGAGCAAAGAAGGGTTTGGTTTAGAGCAAAGTGCAAAGGTTAGAACGGTGTGACTCCAAAGACCTGAGTGACCAAATGCTGTAGCATTCGCTACAAACCGTCCCTGCCGCATCCAGGAATGTTCGCGAACAAAACGACCAGCCGCCGAAACAAAGCCGGTTTGAGGCGAACGGCCGTACGGAGAGGCTGGAGTTCACGTTCCGTAACGATTTGTGTACGTGCTCGTGCATTTCGGGACGAACGATCGAATCAAACACAACAACGGGATTCCCGATGGGCTTTCGGCCGATCGAACGAGCGGGAGGGCGGTGGATTTCCGCTCGGCTGCACCCACTCGCCCGCGCGCTCGGCAGACAGTCGAGCAGACGAAAACACGACAATAAAACGCTCGGGGGATGCGCCAAATCCGTCCGCTGTGCACTGTAAATTGCGTTGTTTTTGTCCCGAAAATCCTCGTCCTCAAGCAAAACAAACAACACGCGACGAGCGGATCAAAGAAGGCGGCGATCATCCCGTTTGTGGGTGGTATTTATTGCTGCTCGTGTGCCTCAATCCCCCTTCTGTAGGCGGCATTCCGCTCGCTTTCGTTTGATTTGGAGGTGCATTCCCTTCGTTTGCTGCAAAAGCCGGCGGAAATGTGTTGCTTTCCGCGAGGATTCAGCGGTGATCGGCGACGATTCACGTGTTTTGATTCGGGGTCCAGCGATCCCCTCTGATGGGAACGTTCCTTTGTTGAGGAAACACACCTTCTCGCCTCCTCCTTGCATCGTTCTTGCGTCTTTTATGGATGTCCGCATTGACGCCTGCATTCCCCGCATTCTTCCACCGCTTTTCACTCCCCCCCCGCCGGCCATTCACGCGCTCGTTTGTGCGAGCAGTGCGGGTACACAAACCTCGCCTCTCGTCTTTCTTTCTGCTTACCGCAAAGAAATTTCTGGAAAAACGATGAATAAAGTGCGGTTGGTGTTTGGTGCACGTGTTTCTCGCGGCCGAGTGGACGAAACAATGAATGCTCCAAAGAAAGCAATGGGTTGGTGGAATGACCATGCTTTCTAATTGCTTGATTGCGAGCTACTCGTTTCATTCTCTGCTTGAAGTCGGTACGGTAACCCACTTCTTTCCGGTTCGCTCTACGTCACGTGTTTGTTTCTTTCACCCCCATTGATCTCGTCGGCCTTGAAGCGCGCTTTGCGGAGTGGACGACCGGCCGCCGCGGGGCCGTCGAGGGTCGGCGGACGGAAAGTTCGCGGCTTTTCGCTCTTGACCGCCGCCCGCCGGTTTGATCCGTCCGCTCGCTTCACGTGCACGTGTTTGCGGGTGTTTCGCTCGTCGCTCATCTTCCTTTCGCGATCGATTGATTCGCCGCGTAAACAACGGGCGAGCGGGAGGCGACTCCAGCGGGACGATTTTTGATCGTCCGCCCGCACGCCGCACGTGTTTGTCGGCGGTTGTTTTGCGGTTGCCCCCACAAGATCGAAAACTTTCGTGCCAAACGGACGCCCCACAAAAGACGGGCGGGCGGGCGGACGACTTCTTTCCGTCTGGGCGGTCATTCCGCTCGTTGGCGGGATGTTTGCGGCCTTGATCGCACCCACCGCGAATGATCGATGGTTTGTTTGATTGGAGGCGTTGGTTTAAAAGTGGCCTCCCGCTCCCGACTTCCGTCATTCTCGTTTGGTCTTCGGTCCTCCCGCCGTCCTCGTCGCGTACCGATCGTAGCCGCCGCCTACGTCAAGTTCTGCTTCTGCTCGCCGACTTTCGTGGCCGCCTGCAAGCGGAGGGGGCGGGCGATGAATCGGGGGCGTTGCCGTCATTTCGCTCGTCCTTTGGGGCGGCGGCCGAGCGATCGGCCGGCGGAGTGTGTTCGTTCTCATGTTTCTCGTAGTTTGTAGTCGGCGGGGGCCGAGCCGGGCATAAAAGCCGGTCGCCGTCTTGCCACAAGAGCGGCGGCGGTCAGCGGGCCCCTTTCTTGCCGCCCGGCAGACGGCGGAATGTTCTCGGCGCGAGGGGCTCTTTTCGACCAAAAGTCCTTCTAATGACCGTGGCTGGGGGGCCTTCGTTCATTCGTTCGTGTGGCTCCATCTTCGATCAAACTGGCTTTTTCGCTCTACTGGGAAAACGTGCGGGGCATCAACGCCTTGCGAAGACGTTGCAGAAAGTCACGTAATTTCCCGCCCTACCCGCTACTCTTCCATCAAAGCCGTCCGCCGACGGCGGGCGGACCGCAAGCCGAAAGCGATCGGGGCGGGCGGGCGGGTTTCGTCGCTCGAAATCCCTCCTCATCCCCCTCGTTCGTCTCCCCCGGCTGCCGCCTGTTGATCGGATTTCGTCGACGATCCCTACGGATGGACGGGCGCACGTCCAAACCGAAAGCCCGAGCGGCGGCGGACACAAAACACGTCATCGCCGCCCGCCCGCCCGCCCGCTTCTTTCGGTCATCCCCTTCGCCTGCCCGCCCGTCCGTCCGTCCGTTCGGTTCGTCTGCGATCCGATCGGCCGGACGGACGGACGGGATGAACGTGAGCTTTTTTTCTGCGGAGTGTCCATCCCGCCGCTTCGTCTTCCGCCCGCTTCCCACCGCCCGCCCTCTTCGTTCGACCGTTGCGCGGTGAACCGAAAATTCCCACCGGTTTGGAACGTCTTCCCTCGCTTCCCCCCCTCCTCTCCCTCATTCATTCCGGTTGGGTCCTCTCCTCCCACCTTGCCGCTGCCGCTTTCTCATCACTACGCAAGCATTCCGGCGTTCCTTCCCCCCTCCCCGCTCATCCAATTGCACCCGTTTTGACCTCCGAATGGACGGGCGTCGTTGATCACGCAATTGCCCGTTCGATTCTCGCGGCGGCGTCGTCGAAATCGTTTGGGCTCACACGCCGATGCAATCCAATCATCGCTTATTTAATTGCAGGTGGAATCGCCCGCCGCACCGGCCGCTGTCCCTCCGCTCCTCTCCGCTCGACGACCTTCGGGATCCCCAACGAGATGTCCAGCTCGCTTCTCCTCCGCCTCCTCGGCGCCGTGCTGGTCGCCGCCCTCGCCGGTGCGGGCGGAGTTCAGCGAGGACTTCCGGCAGTTCCTCATCCGCCGCTATGGCCGCACGAAGATGGCCGAGCTGGAGCGGCTGGACATGGGCGGCATGCGAATGGGCAGCTTCGGAGGTCGCGAGTCGCCGAACGAACGCCGAGCGAACCGAGTGAGTGGCCTCCAAGTCCTCCCCTCTCCTCCAATTCCTCACGTTTTCAGCCGGTGGTCATGATCCACGGAACGACGCTCCGCGCGGGCATCTTCAACCAACACCGCGACTTCTTCATGCAGAACGGTTCGTCCACTCCTTCCACCTTCCTTCTCACTTCCTCCGTTGTTTAGGGTACCAACCGGGCGAGCTGTTCGCCACGACCTACTCGGACGGCGGCCTCTCGCCGCTCTTCGCCAAGAAGATGGAGTGCCGCGACGTTCAGCAGGTGAGTTCCCCTCAATCCCACTCTCGCAGTGATCATCCCCGTGTGTGTTCAGGTGCGTGACATGATCAAGGCGGTGGCCGAGTACTCGAACTCGACGGTCGACGTGCTCGGCTACTCGATGGGCGTCGCCATGACGCGCAAGGTTCGTCCACTCGTGGATCCCTTCCCTCTCATTCATTCCTTCAAATTGCAGGCGATCCTCGGCGGCCGCTGCGTGGACACGCTGGAGGAGTTGGGCGAACCGCTCACCCACCTCGTGGACACGTACGTGGGCGTCGGCGGCGTCGCGTGGGGCTACGAGTCGTGTGTCGTCAACGAGCGCACGTGGCCCGCCTGCAATCCGATCAACGGAATGGTCTGGCGCTCCAAGTTCCTGGTAAGCTGATCATCAAACGAACAATCCCCTCACTCTCCTTCTGTTTGCAGCTGGACGTGAACGCGCCGCCGCAAAAGTACGAGGGCAAGACCGTGTACGCGATCTACACCACCACCGACCAGGTGGTGGGGCAGCAGTGCAACGGGAAGCAGTGCTCGTCGATCAAGAACGCCGATCTGGTGATCGCGAAGACCGGCTTCGACCACCTGTCCATCCTCTTCCTCACCAAAGAACTCCAATTCTCGCTGTTCAAGTACCACATCTCCGGGGGCTTGTAATCAGTTGGGTGTTCTCCTGCTTCGTTCCAGCTACCTTTCGCAGCCCTTCCCCCTCACGGCGCCCTGGATCGAGGCGGTCGGCTGTTCGGCGTTGCGAATGCACGTCGACTTTAAGTGATCCCTCGACCTCTCGCTCCCGTCTTCCTTCTTTTCGCCTCGCCGCCCGCCCGCCATCCGTCCGCCGAACTTCCGCAACCCCCTCCCGCTCTCCCGCCCGCTCGTCCGCCTCGTCCAATTGCCACAACGTAGAGTCCACCACGAGTATTTGCTCT
Organism: Aphelenchoides fujianensis; assembly: GCA_024699865.1. Taxonomy (NCBI): domain Eukaryota; kingdom Metazoa; phylum Nematoda; class Chromadorea; order Rhabditida; family Aphelenchoididae; genus Aphelenchoides; species Aphelenchoides fujianensis. The sequence continues at coordinate 65,775 of JAMPIO010000067.1, read as the reverse complement.
CTTCCCCCTCCTCCCCCTCTTCTCTCTAATCAACCCACTAATCGTTCTTCTCCCTCTTCCTTTTCTTCCGCTCTTAATCCAACGGGTAAACCCACGACAGCTTAAGCATCTTCACTCTAATCGGTGGGAGTTCGCAATCAAAGCAACTGCCGTTGATTCTGCGAGCTCTCCACCTCCTCCACCTTCTGCTTTTGACGCGCCATTGCTTTTAACCGCCCACCCACCACTTTCCTACGTTTTCCCGCACTCTTTCTTTCGCTTAATATTTTTTGTACATAAACACACGAGTTGCAATCGATTGGATGAGCGGAAGCAGGGAGAATAAGGGGGGATTGAGAAGAAACTAGCGGGACGTCTAAACGAAACTAATGGGAATAAAGCGGAGGAGGCCACAAGAAAGGGCGGAATGTGAGGAAAAACAGGGAGGATTTCACGAGTCGTCCGTCTTCTCGAACACCAGCACGTGATTGTTGGCGGGCATCGCGTGTTTGGCGACGAATCGGAGGCCGTTTCGCTTCGCCTCGTCCACGAGGTCGTCCACCTGCCGCAGGCCCCATTCGGGGTTCTCCGCGCGCAGGTTTTGGTCGAAGGTGACGTTCGATTCGGGCGTGATCCGGCCCGTCCACTCCGTAGGGGCCGTAGGTGATCAGACGGCCGCCTAAACTCAAGCGAACCAATCAAATGAATTGAATTGAAGGATGCCCACCGGATTTCAGTAACCCGTTGGCTGCTTTGAAGAGCCCACTAACGGCCGCATTCGAGGAGATGTGGATCATGTTGATGTTGAGGATCAAATCCACTGATGCGGGCCCGTAGTCTCCGGGCAGCGCCCACCGGTCGGGCGAGCGCGTGCAGTCGATGTGCAGCGGAATGCGCACGTTCTCCGGCTGCAAATCGGCGAGAATTCAACGGAAATAATCGAAACGGAAAAACCCACTCGGTAGTGATCGACGTGGGCGACGATCGAGTGCAAACTGCGGGGGTTCACCTCAGACGGCTGGAAAGTGGCCCGCGTGAAGTGCTGGGCAAAGTGGATCACGTGGCCGCCCGTTCCCGACGCCAATTCCAGCACCTGAACCCAAGGAAATCAACGAAGAATAAACGAGCAGAACTCGCCTTTCCGTCCCAATCCTTCGGGTAGTACTTTTGCAGCACCTCGAGGATCGGCTGCTTGTTTCGCTCGACGGCCGGGGCGATGAGCATCCTGCCGGGTTTACTGCAATCAAACAAAGTAAACTAAAGGCACGAGAAACAAGCGGAAAACCTCGAGGAAAACCACCGATTTAGAGCGCGAAATTCGGCCGGCGGAATCGAAACTCCCGACCGTCCGCGAGCAAACTGGCGGCAGAACGAGGCGGACGGGAAGTGCAACGAGCGGGCGAACCGGAGGCTCCGAAACATGCGCGTGCTTTCGCGTCCGATCGCCGCAAATCGGAGGAATCGAGGGAAATCGGCGAGGCGACCCGTCCGACCGTCCGCTCTCCGGTTTTTCCGTCCGTACGCGATTGGGAGTTTCCGCCGCAACTAAACGACGTGCCGCAAATTGGTTTGCATCCGAATGGAACGCGAAATTTGGAGTTCGAATCACGATTGGTAAACAAATAATAGAAATAATAGTTTTTACTCGAAAATTCGCTCCAAACTCGAACGCGGCGGAGAACATTGTGACCAAAACCGAGCAGACCTGATTGCGCGAGAAACTAACAGCAACCAAACGCAATTTCTTGGTCAAAACGGTGACTACTCGTCGATTTTCCTCGAATTTTCCGGCCAAACCACATCGGCCAGTCCACGGGCAAGGGACGTGCGAATTGCGCCCATGTGACTGCAAACAAGCACTTGTCCCATGCTAACGATGGCTTGGCGCAGGCGACAAGCATTCGTATTGTAGCTTACAGAAAAGGGAAAGGGCACGCTGGAATTTGAACGAAACTGGTACAATAAACAAATGCTTCTCTAAATAACGATGGCGGGTAAAATCAAAATGCTTGCCGTCTGACACCCATGAATACGCTCGAATTGTGCCCTTTCTTTTCGGTTTCTCGTTCCACCAACTAGATAAATTCGGTCTAGTTTCGGTTCCTCCTGCGCGTTATTTCCGTCCCTTTTGTTCAATAGAGTTACAGTACACAGAAAATTGATTAGTTGCTTTTCTTAGCGTTTGTTTCGGAATGCTCGCCCGCTTCTTTGATCGCCGGCGACCGACCGCCCGCTTGTTGTTCGCTCAATCCATTAGCCGCCGCTACGCTCGTCGTTTGGCGGCCAATTGGATCGAATCGATCCGTCGGGCGGACGTCCGGCCGATCGGCCGAGTGATAAATGCGATAAACGAAGCGGCAAAGTGGAACGAGCGGCCACCCCGGCTGGCCGCTGGGCAACAAAACGCATCCAATTTGCGACTTTTAGCAGCGGCTTCGTGTTCGGTGGGTTTGCGGACAAGGCGCTACGTGACCGCTGGAATGCCGAGTTGATTTCTGCACGTAAACTCGACAAATAAAAGCGACTGGACTAACGACAGCGACAAGCAACTCGCAGTATAAGAAGGGCATCAAACTGGTGATTAGAACCGAAAGAACCTTTCCGCTCCAAACTACAGCCGAAGTATCGAAAGCTTCCCGCCTGTTGTCATCGACGGGCACAAAGCAGAGAGAAGGCGGAAGAAGAAGACCCTTTCGGGCACTCCACCGGAGAGCGGACGGAGGCGAAAGTGGGCGGGCGGAGAGGAACGTCCGGCCGCCGGTCGCTCGGAGGGGACGGCGGGCGGGCGGCAAAACGACCGAAAACGCTCGAAAGCCGCAAAGAACGAAGAAAACGGAGGAGGCGGCCGAAAAACGTTCGAACAATTTCGCTCCGCTTTTCGTCCCCGTCGCCCCCACCGCGTCGTTGTCGTCGGTGGCCTCGCGACTGCTTCGGCGGTCGAAATGCCGGCGAAGTTTCGTTCATCAGTTGTCTTGGGTGAACACAACCGTTTGATCGCAAACTTTCCGAACAGCGGGTGCTAAATGATCGAGGTCTACAGTTTACCGTTTGCTCTCAAATGTTTCGGGCAATCCATCAATACTCTCTTGTTGAAGTGTCTATCTCGTTCGTCTTTCTCGCTTGCGTTTGATTACGATTGTTCGCGTTCCGGCAACAAATGATTGTTCTTCTCCCTCCTAATCGCTTTCCACCCACTCTTTTGTTGCCCGAAACCGCGGGTTGTCCGACGGTTTGCCAACTTCAAACCGCCGTGTGAGTGGTCGCCGGAAACGCGGCGCGATTTCCAAGTTCTGAAGGAGTTTGCGAAAAGCCGGGGATGAGCCGATGCCGTTTTGTCGTGAACCAAACTCCATCCTTCCTCCGTTTTAAGTTGGAGAAAGGAGCGGTTTGTTGTCATTTGCACTGCCTTAAAGCGGAGAAGAGTTGAAAGTCGAGTGTGAGCGGGCGGCCGGTTATTCGACGGACAGCCGAGCGAGGCCGAGCGGTTCGTTAGACTTCGAAGTCGAAGTGAAAGGAAGACGACGAGGACGAAGTTGAAGGACGACAAACTCGGCCGTCCGCTCCGCCCTCCTCGCGGCGGTGCGCGGAGCCGCTCGTCGGTTTGCGGCTCCAATTTGGGCGGCCGGCGGAAGTTTTGCCATCGCCCGTCTTCTTTTCCTCAACTTCATTCCCGTCCGCTCACTCGCCGTGTTGCTTTCAGCCCGCGAGTTTCGTCTTCTCGGCCGCTCTCCGCATTTCCGCTTTTCATTTGCGAGGTGCTTTCCTTAGATGAAAGGGTCTCTCTCGTTTGCTCATCCATTGAGTTCATTGGCCACTCTTGTACTTTTGTCGTCACGAACTGCTTTTGTCACTCGTTTCCGCTTTACAACGTCAACGCCAGCAAACCAACGGCCGCAAGCCGCTCGTTCGTTGGAGCTTCCGACTCGGCGGATCGCCGATTTGTCCACCGGAAACTCCCGTCCGGGCGGCCCGCTAACGAGCGAGTGGAACAAAGCGAGGAGAAGGAAGTGGGTACGAAGAAGTCACGATGACGTGGCCGCCGGTTTCTTCTTTTGGCATCAAACGCATCATTCGGATTGGGAGAAGCGAAATGACGTGGCGTGATTCGTCGAAGAAACCGATGGATTCTTGCGGGCAGTTTCCATTTGTTTAGACAGAGATCTCTTCCACTAGTCCATTAGCCGGCTGCTGGCAACAAACAGCACTCTGCTTACTGCTTGGACGGAAGTCAACGTTCATCCAAGAAGTATTTCCCCATTAATCCTCCACTTCCTTCCATCAAAACACTCGCCGATTGCTCGGTTTCGTAGTCTTGCAGCCGCCTGAAAGCGAACTTCTGCAGTTGAATGGCGGGCGGCCGCCGGCGGAGGAGGCGGCTCGAAATCTCACGACTTCCGGCCCGACGGAAAGCGGAGGCGGAGGAGCGAACAAAAGTCGGCGGGGCGCGCGGCCGGCGGCTCGGTTTGCATTCGGGCGGGCGGGGCGGGTCGCGCACGTGGGAACGTTGCGGGTATTAAAAGCAGCAGCAGCAAGAAGAGAGGAGAGCCCAAACAAAGGCGGGCGGGGAGGGGGAGCACATTAAGGTTTGGAATGAAGACTATTTTGCCTTTTTTTGCTCTCGTTTACGGGCCGTTTCGAACCGAACGCATTCGAGAAGTGGAGAGGAGGAATTCGAAAATGCGCGTTTCCAAATGGGGCCGTCGACGAGACCTCGTGCTTCTTCCTCTTTCCTCTTCCCCAATGCAATTTGAGAACGGCGGCTCTTCTTGCCGTTCTTCTCTTTGGTTTGATTTCTCGGCCGTTGAGGACCAACCGTTCACTTCTTTTGTTTGGAAGAAGGTCACACGGGCGGATGAAGCACATGATGCCAGTTCATTAGTTCCCCGCGCGCCCGTCTGTTTGTTCTTTTGCTCAGGGACCATCAGCGATGCCCTTCTTTACGCTTTGAATTTGACCGGCTACACAAAAGCGGATTTCTAGAGTCGCCTTCCAAGTGCGTTCACTCATCTCCGTTCTTTTGAGCGTCACTCATGCGCGTTTCCGGTTACTTCCTCGCTCATTACCTTGGACTCGTGATTCGAAGTTCGCAATGAAGCCGACAGCGGGCGGTTCATACGTCCAGCAAAAACTGGCCTGCTACGTCTTTCAAACTTTCCGGAAAAAGCCACTCGAAAAGCAGGGCCGACGTGATCATTGCTCATCGCAAACAGGAGTGCATTGCTTTTCTTTCTGCGGTTCACGATCCGTTACCATTCGAACGGATTATCTTCTTTTGCGGGGAGAAAGGTCACCGCTGCTTTCTGGTGTTCGTTACTGAGAAAGACGCCAGAGGTACGAACACGTACGCACTTTTGTTGCTTTATTCGACGGTAAATCCCTACTGTTATTTCGACGTGTGAAGGTTTTCTCCTTTCCTTCGCTCGTCGTTTACTCGTACGGTACTTCCGGTAAAAGATGTTCGAAAAGACAACCGCCGGCTTCCTGTTCACGCGAACGAGATTCTCTCGTGCGTGTTTCGTTTGGCACGCGACCAAAAGCAACAGTTAGACGGGCATGAAGGGATTGCGTAGAGTCGCCTTTTTCTCTTGGCATCTCTGTAATTTCGATCTCCCAGTACTAGCGGGATCTTTGCGTCATCGCTCGTTGTCTTTTCAAAGAACGGCGCGCTCTTCCAGCAACCCAACATGTCCCCCTTTTGCACGAAATCCCTCTGCTGCATGATTAATGGCAGAATTTTCGATCGTGTGATCCCGACAGCTCGGTTGCGTCATTCGGATTTCTTCGTTCGTCTAATGAATTCTCGTCATTCTTCCGCCTTCCGCGTCGTTTCGTTTCGCATCGGAGATCCCAATCGGCCGGCCGTCCGGCACGCCACGCGGCTTCCGGCGGACCCACGCGGGAGCCGCCGGGAGTTCGTCCAATCGCTCCGCGCTTTCGTTAGTGACCCCCGCCGTCGCAGCGGAGTGAAGCCTCGGGGAGTCGTTCGGCGAGGCCGATTGCGCGATGGGCGGCCGACGGAACGACCCCCGCGAGACCGCCGAACGGCCGAAAGCGAGCGGGGATGAGCGGCCTGCTTCCGAAAGGAAGGAAAGAAAGCGTTCCTCCCTTTCAATCCTCTGCCGTTAGCCTTACCGCATTCTTGTTGGCCACGCGAACTTCAAACGGCGCTCTCCGCCCACGCTTTTCTCAAAGAGGACGTTAGGCGTTGGGAGCCATGTGGGAGAACCGCTTTGGTTTCTTTCCTTTTTTCTCAAACATCACCCCATGATTGCTCGCGGCTTCTGGCAGAAGATCATGGGCATCCTCGCGCCCTCTAACCGCTCGTCTCCATGCCAAAACTCCTCGCGTAATGCCTGGCGGATTTCAAATTGCCGGTTGTGGGCGAGAAGCGATAAGCGGAAGAAGGGGGGAATGCGGGCAGGAAGTGAAGGAGAAAGAAAGCGGGAGGGGGCGTAATAAGCTCGAAAAGAAACGTGGGATGTCCGCTCGAAAGCCAAACGACGATTAGGCGCGATTTCCGCCCGCTTCCGTTGGCCGCAGCACAAATCCCTCCGGTTGCCGCTTTCCGCGAGCTTTGAGCCCCGCGCACCGACCGGCAACCTCAAATCCGCGCCCATCCAGTGGGCCAGCTCCTCGTTGTAGACCAGCGTGTTTCTGTCCCAATAGTCAACGGGTTTGTGATCTGGACATGCGCTTTCTCTTCTTTCCCAACCATTTTCGTTCATTGCCGTTGCCACACTTTCTTTGCTTTCCACTTCCGATCGCCTGCAAGACGCGGTGGCGGGTTCCCACGTATTTCTTCGTTTTTGAACCTCTCGCCTTCTCGACGACCCGCGACCAACCGGAAGTCCAGCGGAATCTGTGAATTGGCGAAACAGACGTTGAGAGGACAGGCATCGTGCTGTGATTCGGAGCAACAAGCTCGAAGAACAAACCCGCGATTTGAAGCCGTGGGATCTGCTCGGGCGGCCAAAAGTGCAACGAGGAGAAGCGGAGACGGGCGGGCGGGCGTGCGAAAAACCGCTGGGCGATCTCGCAGGCGGTTTTCTTCGGCCGCCGATTTCGAGCAGACGTTTGTTCTTCGATTGTGGGAGCTTCTGCGTTCACTTCCGCAGCTCGTGCTCATCGACTTCCACTCCGTTTTGTAGCGCCGAACCCCCGCTGGAAGCAGCCGAAAGGACCGGCCGGAGGGCCCCTTCATCATTTCAATTAGTCGAAAGCCCTTTCGGCACGCCGCCGCTCGCTCGCCCGCCCGCCCGCCGGCCGCGTTCTGCAGCGTCGTTTTGCGCGCGGGAACAAAACGCCGGCCGCGGCCGGGCGACGTCATTCGCGTCTCCTCGCGGCCCGCCGGCTTCCGCGAAACGGGCGGTCAAAAGGCGAGAGGCGCGAGGCTTTCAAAAAACGAGACGTTCCGTTCGCGAGAACGCGCTCTTCGCTTCCACGCGCGTCGACGTCAACGTTGCGCATCTCGGCTTCGATCCCTGGAACACAATGGAAGAGTCGCTCATGGCAGAATCAGCGAATCGTGTGGATTGCCCATTTTGGAAGAACCCACCGCTCCATCGAATTTGCAAACCTCGAACAAAAAGCGTTGAAGTTTGGAAGCGAGAAAAGTCTCCAGTTTCTGCTTTCGGCGCCCAACGCGCCCGCTGGCCGGCCGCCCGTCCGTGGTCGCAGAAAGCGTGGCGAGAAAAAAAGGCGCTCGGATGGCGACAACGCGTGGCGACCCTCCCGGCGAACCAAAAGACGGCGGGCCGCGAGGGCGAAGTCCACTGCGAAAACTCGCCGGCCGGCTTTTTGTTTTCGCCCGGCGGTCCTCGATTTTCTACGTCTTCTTTGGGGGCCGTGGCCGGCCGCCGCCGCCCGTCGAAACGTCGTTTGGCGAGCGGGCCGCCCTGTCCTTTCCACACACTCCACGGAGGCCGCCGGGCGCGGGGGGGTGTTGTTGAACGAAGACGACGAAAAGTGGCAGCCGCGACGAGAAGGCGGCGGTTTTCGAAAATTGCGCGCTTTTAGGAGCGAGTTTTCGCCCATTTTTGTGGCCGCCCGAAAACACGAACAGAACGACGAGCAGGACGGCGAGGACGAAGGCTCCGGCCGGCGTTCTTCTTCGCAAACTTTCGGCAACACTTCGCCGCGCGTTTTCTCGCCTTTTTGCGTGGTTTCTCTTTTGATGAACGAGCTGCCGAGTTCGTGGTCTTCCAATCGATTTGTTTGCCCTGGATTTTCTTACTGTGTGCGATGGCGCGGCTTTCCATTCGTTAACGAGTTCGTTCTACTTGTCTTCTCAATCGGTCTTTCTCGGTCGAAGTTTCCCAATAGCAACCAGTCACTGCTGGTAAGTCGTAAACGAGCGAGCTCGTTCTCATTTGCATTTTGTAGGCCACCGGTTGCTCGGCGAAACTTCCAAATTCCGACGATTTCGAGGCTGGTTTGGCGTTTGCTTCGAGACAAAATTCGAGCTTAGAGAAACTTCTGGAAATCCGCTTTGATCCTCCCGCTCTTTCGTTCTTGACGCACATTCGGATCATTGTTGCTTTCTTCTCGAATCCCAACCCGTGTTCTTTGGAAGTTCGCTCCAATTGGGTTGATTAATCCGCCGATTACGCAGCTTTTTTGACATTCCTTCCCCGCTCATCTTCTTTTGTCCACGCGTTTCACTTGCGGGTATTTCGAACATTCCCTTCTCGACGCTTCCTCATTCTCCTTCCGTCGGTAGGTGGGTGGATGTCGAGGGAAATAATTGTTGGGTTTTACCGGGCGCCTAGAAGCGAATAGAATGCGGCAGTGCCGTAGTAACGCTGCAAGGATAACCGCGTGGCCGGCAACCGCACTCGCCGATCTCTTTATCCTCAATTACGATTTCGTTCTTTCAACCACCTCCATTCGATTACTCCCACATCGCTCCCCCACGTATTGGCGCCACTTCCGCGCCTTCGCTTTTCGAATTCGCGGGAGATTTGCGGGCGGATCGGGGCGAACGGCGGCCAACGGGGCGGGCGGGCGGCGGATTACCTTTGCGAATTTCCGTCCGGAATCGCTGCAAACTAATCTCTCGTCCGGTGGCAAAAGAGCACATTCGAAGAGCAGAGAGGTCAATCGGCTAAATGTGGGTGGTCCTCAATGCGGCGGCTTTTCGGGATTTTTGTGGAATGTTGCAGCCTAGATTTCTTACGTCATGCTCATGCCTCTGCAACCAAACAACCTTTACACCATACCGTGTTTAGTTATGCACATCCAAGCGGGTGATGTCTACCGAATATCCCTGTTCCTGTACCTTGTAGTTTTCTTTTGTGTCCGGAGGATCCCGTGTTCTTCTCCCGTTAGAAGCCGTCAAAAAGTCATCTGATTTCCGCGTATTTGCTCACTCCTCTTCGTCATTGTCGCTTTTGTTTCGAGCAGACGGGCGGCACGGGATCGTTGGCGGTTATTTTCGCTCTCTGGAGGTCACGCTTTTGATCGAGCTTCGGTCATTGTCGACAACGTCCATTAACGGCTTGTTTGTTTCTTTTAAGAATTCCCTTGTACTCACGGCTTCAATTTCCGCCCGTTTGGTTGGCGACTGACCTCGGGCGACAATCCGCTTAATCCGCTGGACTCCAAGCCGCGTCTAATGTTTAATCATCGCGGTTAATTGAGATCGTTACGCGGGGGATTCGCGTGTGTCATAAGCTTTTGTTGTTCGTCGCCTCCCGCCCGCCACTTCTTTTCTTCCCCGGCCGTCCGTTCGTTTGGACGTAACGGCGGCAATTACGTTGATTGGAATCCGGGAGGGCGGGGCGGGACGGCGGGGATTTGCGACTTCCCAACCGGCCATTCAGTTCACTTCTGTTCGCTAGACGTTCCGCGAAACGTGGGGATTAATTCGCGTAACCAATCGACCGTGTTTGTTTACCGTGGCCGTACTTAAATGACCGCTCGTTACAGTCGGGTGTTTCTTCCGTCTTCTCGTCCGGGAGCGTCAATTAGAAGACGCTTCCGTTTGTTCCCGTTGTCCTTTTCATTTCGACTAGCGACCTTCCGACTCCAACATCCCGTTGTCGTGCTTCGAAGTGAACGCGTCCATTCGACCTTCTCCACTCAACTCCTACGTTCTTCTTCGACCATCGCCTGCCGCCTTTCGACCATTCCGTTCATCCCACTCGATCGACCCGCCTGACGATGAGGAAGAAGTCGATAAGCAGCCGCCCTTTCTCGAGGCCGCACGTGGAGCGAAGCCAAAGACCGTCGGGCAGCGAAGATCGCCGACGAGCGGAGCCCCGCCCGCTGCAAGAGTGCGCGGCCCTGCGGAGCGGCAAGAAGCGAACCCTGCCGGCTGCAAAATGATCCCCGCCGCCGTCCGCCCAACCGCTGCAGCCGCCGCCCGCCTCTCCGTCGCTTCGAATCGCCCCCTCGTCCAGCAACCGCCCCTCTGCCCTCGTTCTCGTCTAATCGATTGTGGAGACCAACCGGCGAACACTTCTGCTGACGGGGCCGCTTTCCGAAAGCTCTCGACGAACGACTCCCTTCGTTCTTCTTTCTTCTTCTTCCAATTGCTCAACACTCGCGGCCGTTGGGATTCCTGCTGATCGTGTATCGCTCGAATTGGGCCCGTCGCTGCTCCTTGCTCGAAGACAGGTGGGTTTCCTTTCGATGAAGCTGTGTGTTTGTTCCTGTTTTGCTGCCCTCTTGAAATTCTCGCGGTCAAACCCTCACCAGTCGACTTCCCCTCCCGTTTCCAAACTCTCTCTTGAGATCTCCGCTTCAATTCGAACGCTTCCAACATTGGGTGAGTGGTCTCCGCTTCACAAAGTCCACTGACTACTCCCGCAAACAATCTGCGGCAGCAGCAACGGAACTGTTGCCATTCCGCTCCAAATTAAAAGATCGCAGCTTCGTGTTTACCAGTCAAAGTACGCGAGCCATCCATTGAACTCCTGCGTCCTTGCGCAACTCCCTCCTTTTCGTCGAGAGTCGCCGGAGCGGAACGGCGGTTTGAATGCGAGACCGAGTTTGTGATCTCCCGACGGCCGCGCGCGAATCAATGGCCGCTCGAATGACGAGTGTTTTCGAGTGCAATCGGCGATGAAAGCGAGCGAGCGGGTGAATGGAGCGATGACGTTTCGTTACGCTGTTTCCTTCATTGATCGAGCGACCGAAGAAGTTCACCGAACTCAATTGAGCACGTGGTTCGAAGGCACAAGCAAGCGCTTCTCGTGGAGCTGCCGCCTTCTTACCGCAAGGCTTGAAGCATCGTTTCTTCTTACTGCCCGGCTTCGAGCGACCACAGTAATCGTTTCGTATTCGCTTTTTTTCTGCAAGCGCCGCGAATCAAAGCCGAACCGAAGGGCCGCGCGATTCCGCCGGGAATTCCGCGTCGCCGTTTTGCTTCACGTCCGCCTTCCGCCGACTTCCGCGAGTTGCTGGAGAGGCGGGCGGGCGGGCGCCTAATGAAAAAAGTCGCGCAAAAAACGAGCGGCGGAAATCCGCGAGCATAACGCCGGCCGGCGTGGAGGCGGCATGACGGCCGACTGGTCGGCGAGATTGCGGCCGCCCGCCCTCCGTTCTCCACGCCGCCCGGCCGCCCGCCTAATCCCCCGGCGACGGCGACGCGCGTTCACGTTGCGGCCGGCCGGCGGGCGGGCGGTCTGTTGGACGAGCGGGCGGGCGGGCGGCAAAAAGCAAAGCGAAACGAAGACGGCGGCCGAGAAAAGTGTAGGCGGAGAGGAAAGACGGACGGCGCGCGCCGAAGGTCGTCGGTTTTTTGACGAAAAATCCGCAGTGCATCTCCATTCCGCGTTTCCGTTTTCTGCAGGGGCTTCGGGCTTCTTCGGCCGTCCGCGAGGGCCGCGCTCCCACTCACTCGCCGCCACGTTCGTTTCGTCTGCGTTCGTCATCGCCGCGAACGCGAGTGATCACTTCGTTACCTTTCTTCCCATTCACGGTGGATTTGGAGTTTGGACGATGCGAACGCAAACACGCGCCGCCGTCCGCAAAACAAAAAAACGTCTGCTTTCGTCCGGCTTGCCCTCACTCAGTTTGTGTTGCCTTTACCTGCTTCTTTTCGTGTAGACGCAACCCTGTTTCTTCCAACCGTCTCTCCTAACAGCTTTCCCCTCTACGTCATTCCTTTTTCTTATCATCGGAAAGGCCGTCCCAATTGATTCTGCGCACATGTCTCGTTCATCTACACGTGTGTTCGTTGTCAAGGGCAAACCGATTCGAAACGCTCGTTTCGGTCCAAATTCCCGCACTGCGAACCCATAAATCTGCGGCAACGGTCGATTTCGAACCAACAGAACGGAAATCATAAGACGGGGCGGTGAGGAGGCGGCGGAGTGGGTAATTTACTCTTCTTTCCCCTCCCTTTCTCCTTCGCTTCGTTCTGCCACGTTCTGTTCGGTCCGTTATTTCCCGGCCTCTCACGGCAATCCCATTTGTTTTTTTACGGGTCTTTCTATGCATTTGCACCGTACTCGTCGAATGTTCTGCACTCCCTTTCCTCATACCCGCCTTCTGCCCGCCTGCAACGACCGTACGGTTCGTTCGCGAACATTTGCGGGGCAGCGACCGGAAATTCGACTCGATTATTCGCGTTTCGTCGATTAGCGCCCGCCCGTCCGCTCCGCAGTTCGCTTCCACAAAACGCACTCAATCGAAGCGAAACCTCCCGCAGTCGTCGATTGGAGGCGCGAGCAGACCGCAGCGAACGAATCGATTAGCCGACGGCCAGCCGAACGAGCGAATTTGCAGGACGGACGGAAGTGGCCGACGGGCGGAAAGCAGTCGGTGGAATCGATCAATTATTCTTTCCGGCCTGAATTCCGCTCGTTCTTCCTCCCGATGCAGTGGGCTGTGCTTTCTTTGCGCTTGCTGGGATCTGCTGGCTGAGCGGAGTTCATTTGGCGAAAGCCTGTAACTCACCCCAAATCTCTTCGTTGCAAACTCCGCTCCGTTGAGTCTCCGTTCTGCTATCGGACTTCTTACAGCGGGCGTGCAGACATCAAACGAGCAGCCGGGCGAACGAGTGAGTGGGCGCATCCTTCGGCCACCCCCCGTCGTCGCGGACATCGAGGCGAATTTCGAACGACCGAAACCGACCGACCGGACGGCCAAACCGGCGGCCGGCGATGGCGGCGGCGGCGGCGAGCGGAAAGCGGCGGAATCGAGCGGAGCAAAACGAGCGGGCGCGAAATTGAATTAGGTTTTGTTGTTGGTGGCCGCCCCGCATCGGCCGGTCGGCGATGGCCGCCGGTTTCGGCGGCGAATTTGGGCCCCATTTGAGCGGGCGGGGGATCCACGAAAAGAACGCCGAAGAAAGCGGAGGAGGCGATCGCCGACCGACCGCTCGCGGGTTGAACTTCTGCCAGCTTTGTTCTGCAACGCGAGTCCCCAAAAAGAACTCCGATGCCGCGTCTCGTTGCAACGTTTCCGCTCCGCCTCCGCCTTCCTCCGACGCCATCCGATGACTCGCCGCCTTGTTGCGGGAATTCCGATGAACCGCCGGGCTCTTCGTCTTCCGGCGCCTTTTGGTGTGCCGCCCGCCCGCCTTTGCTGATTGCCGCCAAAGAAGCCGCGGGGACCGAAGGCCGAAGTGACGTCTTGCTTTCGGTTCTCCGTTTCGCCGTCCAGTCGGCGATGCTCTCCATCGAGTTTTCTCCGCTTCCCCTTTCGCCGACTGCGATTCGGCGAGTCGTTTCGAGCGCGATCCTTCGAACTCCGGCCGGCCGGCAGGTGCGGGAGAACAAACCGGCGGCCACGATTTCTGTACGAAAATCCGCCCGTTTGGCCGCCGACCTTCCGCCCATTCGAGGTCGTCCGAATCCACCTGCTCCACTTCCGGTCCCTCCGTGTACAATTCGGGCGATCCTCACTGCATTTTGTATTTGTTTACACCGCCGAGGTTCACGTGTCGCACCAAGCGGGCAGTCGCAGAGCTTTCCAAGTGGCCCGAATCACCCCGTGAGCAACTGAGCAAGCGGGTAAGTGGGTAGGTCGGCAAGAGTGAGTAAGTCGACGCAGTAAAGCGGTGCCGAGTATACGCTGAGCAGAAGAGACTCTAGGCCACGACTTTACAACGCAATCAGCCATCCAAAGGTCTCGCAAGGAGTTCAAAGAAACGGTGAATCAACGACCATCCCTCTCGCTTGACCGACCGGAAATGAGGGATTCCGCTCGAACGTTTTATCGTCGCTCGTTCTTTCGTTTATGATCGGTCGGGCGGCCGCTTCTCCCACGCGCTTCTTCGCTCTCCGAATTGAACCGTTCCGTGCAAGAAGGGAGCAAGGGGTTCGATTTGTTTGATTAGCCCCGCCTTGTCGTCGGTTGCAAGCCGCGAGGGGCATAAAGTTTGACGAACGCATTAATCGAACGAAGGGCGTGTCGCCCTTGTTCGACGACAGCAAACGACCGGAAATGCGCACCAAACGGTTTGCTCTTCGAATGACGACGGCAGGCCGCAGGAATTTCCGTTTGGACGCCGCTACTTCAATCGCTTTGTTGTAGGGATTGATCAAGGCGATTTTTACTTCTTTTAACCGCCGTGATACGCCAAGTTCACACGGAAAAAGTTCCACCAATTGACCCGATCGGTGCAAAAAGTCTGCGCAAGCCGTGAATCGAACACGGGGCCACCCGATGGCAACGGGCGATTTTACCACTAAACCACTTGCGCTCTCCCGAATAAGCGGGGATGTGCGGGTCGCTTCCGCTGGGCGCCAGTTTGAGTGGCGGGCGGCTGTTCCCTCGAGTGGTGGCGCGAAAAGCGCCGACGAACGTGCCGCTGTTGATGATAAGCGCGCGCGTTTCCAAATCGTTCTTCAATCCCTTGCCGCTCGAAGTTTCTAGCTAAGAGGCGTTGCGAAATTCGTTGTTGTTGTTCTCAACTACTTCTCTTCCGTTCCGCGAGCTTGTAATTAGGCGTTTTCTGCGCTAATCCATCGGAATTACGAGCATGAGCAGCTTAACGTGGATCGTGAGAAGTCCGTTTCAATTCCACCAGAACGCCACCGCTAGATCAGATAGTGCGTTGTTTCCGGTTTCCGTTGAGCCAGCATGTTCTCTTTATTAATGTTGTAGTCCTCGCCGTTTGCCTTTTGTCCATGCTGCCGGCTTGTTTCTGCTGCACATCAGTTTCACCAACCAAAAGCTTCAACAACATTCTTTGGATGACGAACCCTTGCTTCCGATCCGAACCGACCGTAATCCAATAAGCCGGAAGCATGAAAGCGGATCAGCGGGGCGGGGGCGGGGGCGGCGGCTTGTTTTGCGGATTGATCGCGAAAGCCGGCCGCGTTTTTGCCGCCTTGACCCTCGCGGAAGGCGGACGCCGGAAAGCGGATCGGCGGCAAATCGGATGTCCGGGAAGCACTCCAACAAATCAAAAAGCCGCTTCTTCCCTTCGCTTATGGCCGCTAGGAGGCGACAAAGATCACCGCTTGGAGGGCCAACGAAAAGAAGAAGCCGGTCGGTCCGGTGGGCATCAACTGAAGGGATTCTGTAATCAGCGATAGAGTGCGGTGGAAAACAAAGTCTCTGTGAGCTTTAGTGCAAACAAGGTGATTGCGGGTGAAGAACGCCGTTTTGTTCTCAACCAAACTAGGCAGGCTTTGTTGATTCCTTCTCGAGTTCTCCATTTCACGCGACGTTTGCGGCGTCGGGGTGGGCGAGTGGGTGAGCGGCGAGTCGAGAAGTTGATTGCATTTCCACGACGCGGGCGCCCGCTTGTGGACGGTAGCGGGCGAGAGAGAACAAAAAGAACGAAGAAAAGTAATCGAATTGACCGCGCGGTGTTGCGCTCCGTCGACGTCTACCGGCCGCCCGCCCGGCCGACCGCACGGCAACGACGAGCGGCCGAAAGACGAAAAAGAGAAGCGGAGGCGATCCTTTCGTTTAATGATGTCGCTTCACGCCCGCCCTCACCCCCGACGCCCTCGCTTTCAAGTCGACTCGCTCGAAATTCGCGACCTGCAAGTCCACAACATGACCTGCTTTCACTTCTCTTTTGTTCATTAAACGGGTGCATGTTACCGTTCTCGAATTTGCATCACGTGATCGGGTCTGAACTCCTTTTCTCGTCTGTCTCCGCGCCTCCCGTCTTCCTGTCTTCCCGTTCTCTTCCGTTGAGCTCGATCCAAGTCCACCGTCTACGGTTCACGTCAACCGTTGATGTCAAGCGTTCAGTGACAGACTCACCTGCCCGCCTCCTCCTCCTCGTTAGTCACCTGAATTACACGTGGGAGAGGAAGTGATCAGCCGATGTTTTCTGAGGGATTCGTCATTTCTCATGAGTCGCGCTTCCCGAATGGAAAAGTGGATGCGTGAGGATGAAGGCAGGGATTTGCGCCTTTCTATCGGCTTTCTTTGTTGATCGCTTCCTTCGTTGAAGGTGGATGTTTTGATGAATGCGGGCATTAGTCGTTGCCTTTCCTAATCGCCTCAAAAAACGCTAAGACGACGCTACAATCTCTAACCACTCGCTCATCACTCATCGCTTTTCGTGATGACATAAGGAACCCGGTAGACACTTGTAAATCATGTTTTCCTGGCCTCGTCATTGCCATCGGGAAATCATGTTTTGTATTCTGCACTCCACGCGGAAGTCGCAGGTTGGAAGCGGAAGTGAGCCGTAGGGAGGGGAAGCGCTTGGATGACGAACGCAAACCGAACTCATGTGTTCGATTTCTTGGCCAGCTCTTCATTTGAAGTTTTACACCCTAATATTTTTGCTCCATCCTCAACTCCTTTTCCGCCCATCCCAATCCGGCCGGCCACTCAAGTCACAAGCAGCAGCTGCAAAAAGCGCAGAAATCGGCGGCCAAATCGAGCTTTTCGCACTTCCGGTCGAAAGGCCACTGCGCAATTAGCCGCCGTGCCCACGAATGTGATCTCCGGCAGGTGATTCGTCGGGGTTTTCCAAGAACACGCTCTTCATTTCAAATTCACTCCGCTTTTTCCGTTGAGTTTTGCTTCGCGATTCGAGGAATTGGCGGAATTATTCACACGACTTCGCCTGCGAGACTTCTGTCCGACCAAATCAGTGCCTGCCCGCAAGGAAAGAATCGCGAGACTGACAGAAGAGAAAAACTAGGCAAAAGTCTGTGATGACAAACGAAACTCATAACAGTCGAGCCAACTGCATTGCGAGCGACGTCTGGCTGCATCTCTCGTCGCAAGAACGAAAATACTTTGCTCCGTTGGGGGGGGCCTTCATTCGCTCGCCCACCGGTTGCTCGAAATCGTCGGTGGTTTCATGCGCGCCTTTTTGTTGAAATCCCGGCATCCGTACGTGGCTTTCGTCACTTCGAGTACCCTCCTTTCCGTCCACCTTCTTTCTTGTTCCGTCGTTTGTATTTGTTTTGATGGAGGCAAAGAAATCGAATGAAGACGCCCGCCATTCATCGGCTTTCGTTTCAGCCGCCCTTCTTCCTCCTCGCCGTCCGTCGCCCCTCGGTTCGTTTTGGGGCGTGTCCGCAGGTGCTCCCGCCGGCCGACCAGCAGAGGAACACGCCCCCCATTCCGCTCACCGGTGACCGGAGTACAACCCCGCGCAACAGCCGTTGCCTTCGGTTCGTCGGCCACCCGGCAGGCTCCACCCCTTCGCTGCGTTCCGCCCCAGCGGCGGCATAAGAGGGCGGCGGCATGACGGCCGAGGGCCACAACGTGGACGCGAATTTGATGTCCTTGGGCCGCGATCACGGCCACTATTTCGTGAAAAAGACATTCGGTAAACCCCAGCACTGTCATCACTGCTGCGACAAGATATGGGGAATGCTAACTCAGGGCTACGTTTGCGAGGGTAAGTGTAAGCACTGGCCGTCCGGCTAACTCGCTGCCCACTCTCGTTTCAGTCTGCAATTTCGTCTGTCATGATCGCTGCCTGAGGACGGTGGTTTCCTATTGTAGCGGTGTAGCATTGCAATTGATTAAAGTGAGTTCATCCACGTTGTACCACTCTTCTCTAATCGATTCGTCCCTTGCAGAATCCGGTGGCTCATACGTGGTCCGAACCGCAGCATATCAAACGGAAGTTCTGCTGCGTGTGCAGGAAGCGAACGGACGACATTTTGAGTATCGAATGCGAGGGTAGGCGGCCATTCAATCCAATTGATCAATCTTGTCTGTCCAGTATGCGAGTATTTCGTGCACCTGGAATGCCAGGACCTGGCGGTGAGCGACTGCCGAGAGGCGGCCACCTTCGTCCCCTCACTCGGACAAGGTCTCCCACAAGCAGTTCCACCACATGTAAGTTCCCCCTTCCATCCATCCTATTCATTTCGATTGGTTGAAGGCGCGAAGGAAACGTCCCCCGCGACTCCAAGTGTGTCGTGTGCAAGAAGACGTGCTACTCGCTGGAGTGCTTCACCGGAATGCAATGCGAGTGGTGCACCCTGACCGTGAGTTCTCCCCCGATCAGTCTTCAAATGCAAACCGGGTTCAGGCCCATGCCGTGTGCTACCGGCAGGTGAAGAAGGAGTGCGACTTCGGGATCCTCCGGAAGATCATGCTCCCGCCCAACTCGGTGACGATCCCGCGCACCGAGCTGCCAATGGAGCAGCTCCTCCTGCTTCCCTCCACCCGTAAGAAGGAAATGGGAGGATCTGAATTGATCTCTCCGCTTGCAGTCTCCTCTCCCTCACGGGCATCGGCCGAAGAGACGAGCGCGTTGCTGGAGGAGAAGGAGCGCGGACGACCACGAGATCCTCCGCATTTACGACGGCAACAACTCCATCCGCAATCAGGTCTTTCGGTTGGCGAGTGTGCCGAAGAAGGCGAGCTGCGAGGAGATCCGCGACATCGCCATGCGGAGGTTTCACATCAACGACAATCCGGAGCACTACTACGTGACACAAGCCCCTTTTGAAGGTAAGTGCAACAACGAAAGGATTGATCACTCCGTTGATTTCAGCGGGTGATGAGGAGGAGGGCCTCGAGGACCCGATCCCGCTGCGGAACATGAAGCGGCCGGAGGGCAAGCGGGCGCAAATTTTCCTCCGCTACCGCGACGACCCCGAGAAGGCGATCGTGAAGGTGTACGGCGGCTGGCTGCGGATTCCCGTCACGTTCACGGAGATCACCGTTTCGCGCGAGAAGTCCGTTCAGGACGTCCTCATGGAGTCGCTGGACAACTTCGGGATGGACGGCACCACGTGGAACAAGTGAGCGCACTCCATCCTCACCCTTTTTTTATTGTTCTTGTTGCAGGTACCACCTGATCGAAGTGTCGCTGGAGCGGGGCGTCGCCGAGCGGACGGCCAACCCGCAGGAGAACATGCTCCAGTTGGTGCGCAATCTGCGGAAGGTTGGAGTCGATTGAAGGATGGAATGAAAGAAGTGATTGCAGGATTCCCTCCGTCGCTACCACGTCGTCCGCTTCTACATCCAAGAGAAGGAAGACCCTCACGATCACGCGGTGTTCGTCGGCAACCTTCCGCCCTCCCTGCAGCAACGGAGATACGAACGGATTCTCCTCAAACTGCTGGGCGCCAAAGGTGAGCTGTTCGTCGGATTTCCGAGCGGGAACAAATGCTTAGTCGATCCATTCGTTTTTTTAGAGTACCGATCGTTATCAGCGATCAATCTCACGCCATCGTCTGATCGCCGCCATTGCAGAGAAGCCGTTCACGGCTATCGGGCCGATCTACTTCGAGTACGGCTCGCTGATCATCACGTTCAACACGCCGAAAGCCGCGACTGCCGCCGTCCAAAGCTGCAGAACGCGGTGCACAAGGACAAGAAGCTGATCGTCTTGTGTCTGCCGAACGTCCAAACGCACATGCTGCCGCCGGACGTGGAGCCACTGCTTGTGCTCGTGAACGTGAAGAGCGGCGGCTGTCAGGGCACGGAGTTGATGACCGCCTTTCGCCGCCTGCTGAATCCCTTCCAAGTGTTCGACGTGCTCAAAGGGCGGGCCGCTCGTCGGGTTCGTTCTTCCGTTCACCATTCCCTTGCTCATTATCTCGCTTTCCAGGTTGTACGTCTTCCGGAACATCCCGAAGTATCGAATTCTTGGCAGCCGGCGGCGACGGAACGATTGGTTGGGTGCTGCAGTGTTTGGACATCGCGAAACAAGTGAGCACTCAACTCCAGGCAATCCTATTCAACCTTTGCTTCAGGACGCCGCTTGCTTCTCGCCGCCCTGCGCGGTGGTTCCACTGGGGACGGGCAACGATCTCGCCCGGGTGTTGCGATGGGGCGGCGGGTACACGGGTGAGCGGCCCATTCGATCGATTCCTCCACCCTTCACGCTGTTCGTTTCAGGAGAAGAAAACCCGATCGACATCCTGCAAGACGTGATCGAAGCCGAAGAGGTCTCGCTGGATCGATGGGCGGTCGTCTTCCACGAGGAAGAGCGGACACCCCAACAACCGACCACTTCGACTCATGATCAGAACGCGGAGCACGACCAAACGATGAGCAACCCCGAGGATCAAACCTCGATGATCATCATGAACAACTACTTCGGGATCGGCATCGATGCAGACGTGTGCCTGCAGTTCCACAATAAGGTAAGCAGAAGAAGATGGGGCCGAGTGGATCGCCTGTTTGCAGCGAGACGCCAACCCGGAGAAGTTCAGCTCGCGCCTCTTCAACAAGACGCAGTACGTGAAGATTGGCCTTCAGAAGGTGTTCTTCGAGCGCAACTGCAAGGACCTGTGGAAGCGGATCGAACTTGGAGGTGGACGGGAAGCCGGTCGAGTTGCCCTCCTGCGAGGGGATCATCATCATGAACCTCCTCTCCTGGGGCAGCGGCGCCAATCCATGGGGCACGGCGAGAGAAGAGCAGGGATTCCGTAAGCAACGAAGAGGGTAGATGAGTTGAACGAATGGGTGTTCAGAAAAGCCGACCCACTCGGACGGGATGCTCGAAGTGGTCGGCGTGTCGGACATGAGCCGCCTGGCGTTGATCCAATCGAAGTTGGCGGCCGGCATTCGACTCGCTCAGGGCGGGAGTGTACGTTCACCCCTTCGCTTTTCCTTTCATTCGTGTGTGTTCAGATCAAGATCACGACCAAGGACGAGTGGCCGGTGCAGGTGGACGGCGAGCCGCACATCCAGCCGCCCGGCACGATCACCATCCTCAAGTCCGGCGTTGAGAGTGAGCATCCTTCCCGCAATCACCTTCCTGACTTGCTTGTTTGAAGGCCAAAATGCTCAAGAAGGCGAAAAAGTCAAGCAGGAAGGCGGCGGCCGCCGCTCCAGAAGCTGGCGCAAGCGGGCGGCTCGCCGATGGGCTCGCGGAACGCCACCCCGCACCTTGGGCATCGGCCCGTCGAGCAGTCAGGGCAACCACGGCGGCATCGAACCCGAACTCTCGTCCTCGAACCACGCCGAAGATGCGGACAACGACGCCTTCCTATGACGTTTAGCTCGCCGGTGTTACCATTGCCTCCTCTCCGCTCCGCCCACCGACTGACACCGGCGGCCATCCGTTGGACTAATCAAACTCCTGCCCGTTAATCTATTCTTTCTACTTCTCGTGTTATACCTTAACTGTTCTTCTTTCGTTCATCAAAACGTGTCCATCGAATCAAAACGACGAAACCCATCGGATATACGCCCCCCGCAGACCAATCAGTTTGCACGTCCCTCCTCCTCCTTCACTCATGGCTCTTCTTCCCGTGACCCCGATGATCAATGCGAAAAGTCGCAACTATCTTTTCGTGACTCCAATAAAACGATCATGACTTTCCCCTTCTTCATCTGCTCTTTGGATCCAACCGCACGATACAAATTCATCTCCTGCATCCACCCACCTCCCTCTTTCTTCTTTCTTCTTGTTGTTCCAACTGCCTCCGGTTCAAATGCGTTGTCGTTCGAATAAAACTCGAGATTGGGCGTCGTTGCAAAAGGACGAGCAGCGAGAGAGGAAAAGGAAGGATGGGGAGGGATCAGTGGTCTTCCCTTGCATCCAGCAACCGGAAGCTCCACCGAGTAACCTCTTCTGTTTATCTGTACGTGACCACAACGAAAGAAAAGAGCGAGCGGATTCAGGCCGGCGGCACGGAGCCCTCGCCGAACGGCACGTAGCGCTTCACCAAACGCCCGTTCACCATTTTGTACTCGGCCTGCAACGAGGGGGATGGACGTGCAAGGAAGCCAGGGGGAACGCACGACGTAGTTGCCGCCTCCAGCGGGCGGAGGGGGCGCCTCCTCGTCGGCGGCCGCCTTCGCCGCGTCGTCCAGCGACTGGGCGGGCGCGTCCTCCTTGGTTCCCTTCGGCGAGGTCCTGCAAGCGGAGAGGAATGAGTGGGGCGGTCGGCTCATTCCGGGAACTCACGTCTTTTTCTCGCCGGCCGGCTGGTCCCCGCCGGGCGGGGCGCCCTCGATCGTCGCGCCCTCGACGGTGGCGGCCGTCTGGTCGACCGAATTGCCGCCGTCCGTGGGCGGCTTGTTGCGCTTGCGGCGCGTCGACTGCTTCGAGCGGGCCGGGCGGCAGGGCGCGTCCACGTTCGCGAACTCCGTCGGGGCGATCCTGCAACGAGGAGGGCGGAAGTAGACGGGGAGAAGGACGGGAAACTCGCCCCAACGAGGCGGGCGCGTCCGTGGGCGTCGGCGGCGGCGGCGGCGTGGGCGGCGTTCCGGGCTCCGCCGGCGAGGCGGCCGGCGGCGTGTCGGCCGGAGCGGGCGGCGCCGTGTGGATCTGCTTCGGCTTCTTCTTTTCCTTGGCCGTCCGCCTGCAAGCCGGCCGATCGGTCACTCCCCCCGCCAGCCTTGGCCACTCACATCTCGCCCCTCTTGGTGCTCTTGCGACGGGTGCGCGCCGTGTCCTCGTCGCGCGTCTCGCCGCCGTCGTCTTTCGCCTTCTTCTTCGATTTCCTGCAAGCGGGCGGCGGGGAGGTGGGCGGAAGGGAAGGGCGAAGAGGACTCACTTCTTGCTGCGGCCCGTCGAGGCGTCCGACGCCGCCGAGTCCTTCATCTTGTCTCGCATCTTCTTCCACTTGCTGCCCTGCAAGCGACCAGCGGACGGAGTAGGCGGGTGGGCGGGAGGGGGACGAACGCACCTTTCGA
Organism: Aphelenchoides fujianensis; assembly: GCA_024699865.1. Taxonomy (NCBI): domain Eukaryota; kingdom Metazoa; phylum Nematoda; class Chromadorea; order Rhabditida; family Aphelenchoididae; genus Aphelenchoides; species Aphelenchoides fujianensis. Next base: position 42,807 of record JAMPIO010000067.1, on the reverse strand, counting down.
GATTCGCTGCCGTCGTTGTGGTCCGGCATCGTCGGGCGGGGGCGCGGGAGGAGCGGAGCGGGCAAGAAAAGCGGAGCACACCGAAGACCACCGACCGCTCGCGTGCGTTCGGATGTCCCAACTGAACGACTGGCGGCCGCGAGCGAAAAAGAAATCGAACCGACCGAAATCGGCGCCCGTTTGATGCAAATTCCGCTTGCGCAATCTTCTTGTTTTGCCGACCGGAACGCGCAATCCATTCGTTCCGCGGTTGTTCGTCCTCCAAAGTTCCGGGCGTTTATCGCTTGTGATCGTTTATTCCAGTCGCTCACTCACGTAGATAAGCTTTGCGAACAATCGAAAAAGACAGGAACAGTGGAAAGAAAGAAAGAAATCGGAGTGGTTGGGCAAAAGGAAAAGACCCGCGATAGCCTCACTCGTCGCTCGTTCCCGGCGGCCATCGCGGCGTCCAGCTTCTCGTGGATCTTCTCGGTCTTCTGCAAGCAGGGAAGAAAGATCAAATGAAAGGAAGCGAGCGGAAAGAACTTGCCGAGTTGGGCGCGCGTCCGGGCGAACTTCAACACTTCGTGCATCGGCGACTGGAAGCCGCTGGCGCGTTCGGTCAGACGGTCCAAATCGTTCAGCTGTTCGTGCAAACAGGCGGCCACGCGGCGGTCCTCCTCGTCGGCCTCGTCGAGTTGCGCGGACTCCCGCTGGATGACCGCCTCCTCGTCCGCCAGCCGCTGGGCGTCGGCCTGCCGCTCGGCCGTCCGCTCGGCGATCGCGCGCTCGACGGCCGCCCAGTCGACGTCAAAGCCGGCGGCCAGGAAGCGGCAGTCGTCGAGGGTGGGCACCGGCCAGTTGGCGGCCGCCTCCTGCCGCTCGCGCACGTCCAGCCGGCGGAAATCCAAGTCGGCGCGCTCGTCGACCGTCGCGTCCGTCCGCTCGCCGCAAATCGCGAGCTCCCGCTCGACCTCCGCCTTCTGCTGCTTCAGGCGGCGGCGGAGTCCGTCCGGCCGCGTGGTCCTCGGGTCGTCTGAAAGAGGGGGAAGATTGAGAGAAGGAGAGGGGAAAGAAAACAAACCGCTCACGAACTCCCGAACCGCCGCTACCTGTTCGTCCACGAAGGTGGCGATTTCGCTCTCGGAAGCCGTGATTTCGGTCATCGTGCGGACGAGCAGCTGGCCGGGGGGATTGGCGCCTGAAAAGGTCGAAGAAATTACTCGAAAATCAGATGAACAACCGAATTCCGATGACGAAATGCGCGCCGGGCAAACAAAAAGCGGGCGGCGGCGGCTGTCGGGAGAAAAGCCGACCGACCGCCCGCCCGCACGCGATCGCGCCCTGCGAACCGAAAGCGGCGAGCGGCGGCCGATCGGGCGGCTTTTTGTGCGCGCGCCGCCAGTCGGCCGCGGCGGCGGATGGGCGTGGGAAAGAGAATTCGACTGTTTGTTGCGAAGATTTCGCTTTTTTTGCCGCACAGTTCGATCTACTATGTGGTTTGATTGGAGGAGGATACGATCCACAGTTTTGATTTCTCGATCTCAATCAGCAACCAAGCTATTTATTTCCGGCTAGTCGTCTGGCCAACAACCTCTCCGATGCTCATGGTTCGCGCACCGTAATCAAAAGACAAACAGTAATAGTAAAGGAAGGAATTAGAGAAGAGGATGTTCGGTTCGTCTTCGTACCGTCGGGGCAGGCGCCTTCCTGATTTCCGTCCAATGCGGGCAGATCGCCGAAGTTGTTAACCAAAAAGTCGTTTGGGAGGTCGAACGGCTGCCCGTCGATCGTGATCGTAATCCAGAGCAAATCCGGAGTGTTGGTCAAGTAGTAGCCAGTTCTTTTGTCAAGGAACAACAAGCCGCTCTCTACGAGCGAGTCCACGAAGTTCGGGCGGAAGTCGGATGAATAATTCATCGAATCCGATCGGAAGGGGAAACAGCGAACGATCAACTCTAGTCGTATTCAATGCTTACCACCAAATTTTCGGTCATCGCAAACCCGGTGGTCCGAATGCTTGACGCTCTGACCTTCCACGCCCAGCGATCCACGGCCGGTACGGTCGTCCAATTGACACAACGTTCTTTGGCCTCTCCACCGAGTGTCATCGTGGGCCGAATGAAGTCGACGGACGGCGGGCGAGTGCGCCACGAGAACGTGACTACCGGCTGTTGCAGGAGGCCCTCATTGAAGGCATCGAGCACCCAATTTCTGCCTTGATCGTTCACTCCAAAGCCCAGAATGGCGTCGTTGTTGGTAAGAGAGAACAAACTGTAACAACAAAAAAAGTAAACTCGCAATGAGCTCCGTTTGGCGCTCACCTCCAGCTCATCGAAATTCCGGAAGCAAACCGCGCGTGGTGCAAGTGGGCGATCGGAAAGAACAACCGATCCTTCTTCGTGGAAACGCAGCGTTTCCTTTTCCGATTCGCCCCCACAGCGGCCGTTTGACGGGCGGAAGTTGCGCTCGCCAGTTTGTTTCGGTCGCCTCGAAAGACGAGGAGTTCGCGAAATCGAAAACGTTGTTATCATAGTCGTTGTTTGATTCGCACGTTGCGTTCCAATTGATCGTTGAAAGGTCGTCGCAGAGAACGTTAGAACAGTAAACCGAAGCAAAGGAACCTGAAACGAAAGAAGAGCATGAAGATTCGAGAGCTGCACGCCCGACCATCGTTCCTGCAGTACGAAGAACAGCCGCCCGTTTGCCGTCCGCAATTCACGTCCGTTACGATCACATCGGCAGCGATGAAATCGATTACCGCAGCGAAGAATTGCGGCGGTGTGCCCAACGAAATGCGGCAGGTGTCTGCAATCCTTTAATTAAGGTGTCGCTTTACGCAAAGGAACGAACAGATCGATGAATCGAAGGGAATCTCGTACACCCGTCCTCTTGCCAAGTATTTAGGAAAAAAGAACGCGACGAGCCACAGACAACAATAGAGAAACAAGGACATGCGTAACGGTTGAACTTGGCTCGCATTGAAGCAAGTTCAATTTTTAAACGACGAAAATGTTCTGCGTTTTTCCTTCTTCCGCACACTTCTAAAACCGCTAAAGCGGGGATTAGTGGTTTAGCATGCGGCTTTATTTCGATAACAGTGATTGCAGTGAAACACAGCCATATTCTCTCGTTTGACTTATTTTCGTCCTCCGGCGAAAGACCGAAGGTGTTTGCAGCCTTTACTTTACTTTATTTATTTAACCGTCATCGACGACCTCTCCAATGCTCAACGTTCGTGCCGCGTAGTCGAGAGAAACGCAGTAGTCGAAGAGGAACACACGGGGAAGGAGGATGTTCGGCTCGTCCTTGTAACGCCGTTGAGGGCGCCTTTTTGATGTTCGTGGTCAAGGGCAGCTCGAGCCGTTCGTTGACCACGTACCTCGTTGGAAGGTCGAATAGTCTGGCCTTGCCGATCGTGATCGAAGCTCGCAACAAGTCGGCACGATTCGTCTCGTAGTCTCCCTTGGTAATCGAGGAACAGCAAATTCTTCTCTACAAGAGGTCCACGAATTCCGGCGGCACGTGAAACGGGTCGTCCACAAGGCCGGCAATCGAAAAAAAGCGGAATTTAGACGAAGGTGTGAGAATCGATGACTCACCACAAGGTCGTTGGTCAATTCGAGTTCGCCGATGCGAATGCTTCCGGCCGCGATCTTCCACGCGCGACCGTCTAATGCGGGCGTCGTCGTCCAGTTTGCACACCGCTCGCGGGAAGCCGCTCCCAGCGTCATCGTTTGGCGAATGAAGTCGACGGAGGGCGGTCGGGTGCGCCACGAGAACGTCACGACTGGCTGTTGTAGGAGGCCTTGATCGAAAGCATCTAACACCCAGTTTCTGCCGTGTTCATTTACTCCAAAGCCGAGAATCGCGTCGTTGGTGTTGAACAAACTAAAGGAGGGGTGTGTGGGCATCAGACATCGTCTATTTCACGAACATTTGACTCAACGCCATCCCACGAACAAAACGCGTGTGATTAAAATGGCCGAGCGGGAAGAACAGGTCGCCCAGCTCGTGGAAACGCAGCCTTTCTCGTCCTTCAACGCCCCAAAGGCCGTCGGGGCGTGGCCGGCAGTTGGCCTCGCCACTTTTCTTCTGTTGGTTCGAAAGTGGAAGAGTTTGCCGAATCGAAAACGTTGCGGTAGAAATCGTTCGGAAAACCGCAGGTTGCGTTCCAGTTGACCGGTGAAACGTCGTCACAAAGAACTTCAGTGCAATAGATCGAAGCGAAAGAATCTGGAATGCCAAAGAAGACCAGGAAGATGAAGAGCTGTTAAAACGGACCATCGTTTCTGCAAAACGAATAGCAGCTGCTTGTTTGTCTTCCACAGTCCGCGCCCGTCACGATCAAATCGGCGGCAACAAAGTCGATTAGCGCGTAAAAGAATTGCGGTGGAGTGCCCAGGGAAATGCGCACAGTACCTGAAATCGAAGAGTAGTGATGGAAGAAGGTGAAATGAACGGACTTCTAGATGGATGGATCGGAAGTTTGTACACTCTCCCGCGGGCTTCACTGCGGGCAACAAACTCTGCTGCAAGCAAGAACGAGCAGAACATGAATAAACATTATGAAAAGGAACCCGGAAATCGGGCAACGATCGTCTGCATTTGGCGCGTGCATGAAAATCGTCGACACTTGGACCGGAATCGCGGCTTAACGCCGAAAAGCGACCAATTCCCACATTTAACACTTCTCGCAGACTTCTTGTAGTGCGTAAGCCGGACGTGGGGCTTTGATAACAGCCGGCGCGTGGGTTCAGACGGATTGTCGAGCGTGTTGCGGCGATCTCTTCCTGGACCGGAAAGTACCTGCTTGCTTTTTTCCACGTTCTTTGCTCGATTGTTCATTGCTTGCGCAAAGGAAATTCTCAAGTGTTTATTTCTTAACAACAAGCACTAATTGATGGCCGCGTAGCCGAATTGCTGCTTCTTCGTAGTCGAACACTCCGCAGAACGAAGCGAAGAAACTGCGAACCGAAGAGCAACTCGCCGTTCCGTCCGTAGTAATCGAAGAAAATGTCGAGGACACACGTGTCGTCGTTGTATTGGTAGGAGAAGGCGGAGAGGGGGATCACGAGGTCGCCGCCGTCCGTCGTCAACGTGAGCGGAGTGTTTTGATTGCAGTCCACCACGTAGTGGTAGATGTTCTGATCCCACTTCAGAAAAACGATTGAGCACTTGCGAAGCACCGATCACTCACGTTGGAGTTGGTGTCGGCGACGATCGTCTGGAAGAGCTGCTCGGGCACACTCCAACCGCTGAAGCCGAGGTCCAGCGTGGCCTGCAGCGAACAAACAGTGAGAATCGAATCAAAAGGAAAGAACCCACCCGCCAAACTTTGTCCAGCTCGTACGTTCCAATTTGCGCCCCGTCAATCCAGAACTTCCAGAGGAAATCGGGGCCGGCGATCGGGACGAACACGACCGAATCGCCGCACTTTGCGTGATCCCAGTCGCCGAAAGTCAACTCGCCCACCACGTCGCCCACCGCCGCCGTCGTCGCTTCGGTTCATCCACAGGCCGACGAGCGGCTTCTCGAGCGTCCCCGCCTTGTACGCCTGCTCGAAGACGGACGGCGTGTTCGTGAAGCTCACGCCCGCAAGGGCGAGGCCGATCTTCCCGCTGATGTCCGGGCAGTAGCCGTAGCAGGGCGTCGCCCAGCTGCCCAACGAGGTCACTTGTACGAACTCTCCCGCGGGCACCGAGAGATCCGCATTGAGCGTGATCGTGTCGTAGCCGAGGACGCCCGACAACCCGTCATTCCAAAACCACGCTTCTCCCTCTGTTTGGTACGGTGGACGAGGAGGAGTTGTCGTAGAACACGTTCACTTGGCAGTGGTCGGGCACGTTGCAGCAATCCTCGCATCCGAAAATGTGGCAGTCTGAACAAAGGAGAGCGTTAGCGATTGCCGGCGTTTGTTGGCACTCACGGTTTATACAGCCACCATCGCAGTCCGTCCAATAATTACAGCTCGAGTCCGCAATCCAAAGCTCCGCTTTGTCCAATTCGACTTCTGCGTGGAAGAGTTGGGCGGGAGTTCCGATTTGCACTTGGACTGAACGCAAATGAATGCGAGAATAGATCAGCGAGAACTCACTCGCAAAACCGTAGCCGTCGGATTCGCCGGGATCGTCCTGACCATTACGGGCGACCACTGTGGGCACCCGCGAGCAACGAACTGAATTTCGAATTGTGTCGGGCATTCGGGCCTTCTAAAAGCAACAATCAATGGTCGAACAACAGAGTCACCTAAACTACCTACTTCTTGAAGCAAGTGAAGATTTGTGTTTGAAAAGCGGCACTCGATGGGCGGCGGACGCGACGGCGAAGAGGACGAAACAAAGCGAAGAAAATCGAGAGTCGCATTGTGATCGAAGAGGAATGCTCCTGCTCTCGGTTTGCCTCCGCTTTTGTGCCGGGCACGCGGAAGCAGGCGAGACTGATAAGCGCACACAAATCGGCGACAACTTCCCTTGATTTCGCCTAATCATCCCTGTCGGGCGCTTCCATTTGTCATCAAATTCGTGGCCTCCGCCTTGTTTTTGCATTCGCTTTCGTGAACAAAAGCGGGGCTTGTGCTCGACAACGCGGGAACTTAACGAAGGGGGGGATCATCTTAGCTCATATTCTTCGGTTAAACAACAAAACGGATCATTCGCGCTTCTGCACGCGTGATAGTCAAAGTATTGGATCTGTTCGGTCGATTAAAATTGCAGCCAAAACGAATCTTCGAGTTCATTGTGCACGAAAGTTCTTTAGTTTGTTTCCACGTTTGCGTTCGACAATCTGCGATGTGCACACGAACGAGGGCGTGCACGCATTTAAACGACAAATGAAAGATTGGTTGTCCAGATGACGAAGGAACGAATGTCTTCTGCTCGGCACGAATCGAAATCGTCTGAAATGAAATCAAGCATTTTGGGGAAGAATTTGAAAATTTGAAGGGAACGAGTTGTTCCGAAGGAGTGCAGGCGGTTGTTAATCCGGCCCTCTTCCTTCTACGCCGCTTCGAACTTCGATAAGCGTGGAACAAAATGAAGGTTAAGTGGGCCGCGTGTCTGGGACGTGCGTCTCGATAATCCGGGGCGGGAAAAGAGGAATGTGAACAGAATTGAATAGCGACGTTCAATGTTTCAAATGAAATTCACGTTCTGTTCTCCTTTGCTTCATCTGTTCCATTAAACTTTCTGCCGCTTCCTTGAATGCTACCACTAATGCTGTAGACGACTGTTTCTTCCATTCGTTTGACCCAGCACTACGTCGAAGAGCCGAAAAGTAATGGCCAGTTCTTCATCAAATTCGCCGATCAGAGGGAAAGTAAGGACATAATTTTTCTTGACATCAATCTCTTCTTGACTGCCGTTTCAGTGTACTTCCACTCGACCGTTGGGACGTTGCCGCAAAACCGCACGTACTACAACTTCAACGCCATCTTCGACCTTTCCATCACTCCGATCCTCATGAGCAGTGCGCATTGTGGTCAACGGCAACGAGGTTGCTCCGTCTACTGCAACGATCGTAAGAAACAAGCACAGGACATTTAATCTCTGTCCCTGCAGTGGCCTTTGGTCCGCTCTACTGTGTGCCGTTGTGCTCGCCGTTCCTGTCCGCCTACCAGTACGCGCAAATCTGCACCGAGTGGGGCCTCAAAGAAATCAACGATTCTCTCACCTACGTCCCTTCAACAACGGAGTGGAAGGGTGACTTCAAGTGCTGCATGCTCGAATTCTTCGGCCGCTTCGCTCAAGAAGCTTTTCGCTTCGAAGGGCACGACAAACGCCCGCCGTTCACGCTGGAGTTCGTCGAGGGATTCCTCATGCAGACCACGTAAGTCCGTCATTTGCCTTCAACACACTTCGCCCCGTTTTTCCAGTATTTTCAACAGCAACCACATGATCTTTGGGCTGGGCCGCGGCGACTCCAGCGGACGGCCGGGATTCGTCGAGCAGCTGCACGATCAAGGCCACATCGACACGGCAGTGATCACAATTGCGGGCACCCTCGGGGCGACGGTCGGTGGAGTCGACACGACGAACTGCGAGGACGACTTGGATGCGAGTTCCACTTGTCGAAGGCGCCGTCGGCTGGACGATCGCTGTGGATCGAATCGAAATCTTCGGCGTTCCCTTCGACAACCAGCTCGTAGGTTTACACAACGATTAGCCGCCCTTTATCGTCCTGCAGATCACATTCATGGACATCGGCGCCAACATCGGAATCCCGCAACCCGTCTACCGAACGTTGATCGAGAAAGACGATCATTTTTCCCGCCTGTTCCGGCTTGTCGTACTCGCGTGATTGCGTTCCCGCAAGAGCTCCGCGACAACTCACCTTCCATTCCGGCGGGCGCGTGTTCCACAGCAACATCGAAACGATGAACAAGCCCACTGCACCACTCGCTTCAACCAAACGGTCTGCGATTCTCGCGCTGAATGGGACGACCCCGACCGCTCGTACGACCGGGAGGCGTGGCTGATGGACGTCTTCGTGCGCTATAGCACTTCGTGTTTCCTTTTCGACTACACGAATCGTTCCGTTTGGATCGGAAAGTTCAAAAAGGCCAAGACGTGACACTGCTTTATAGCGCCTCGTGTTGCTCGACTGTTAAAAAATAAATAGTATTTACGGCAACTGCATACGTAGAAAAAAAAAGCAGACCAAACGCAAAGGAATGAATGCCCTCTTTTCACAAAGCCTTCTTTGTAGACAGCCAAAAGAAGAAACCGAGCTGGTACTCGTGGTACAAACATCCGCAACGGATTACTCATACGGAAAGTGTGCAGATCGACGCCTGACTCGTATTTCTCGACGCCTCTAACTTCGATAAAAAAACGACAATCCGTGGAAATAATCGCGCGTTAAGCGGCACGCGCCTCTCGTTAATACCGGCGCGGGACTAGAAAAGCGACGGAAAGTGGAAGACGTAGAGAGTTTTCGACGGTTTTCGTTCGGCGAATTCATGCGTGTTCTCTACTGCTTCGTCCTTCTCTACGTGTCCGTTACTGCTTCAACGAATGTGACTAGTGCTGAAGACGACTTAATTCAACAGCACGATGCGTCGCTGGACGAAAGCTCAACGCAGAGCGGCCAGTTCGACATCCAATTCATGGAACCAACCGATCGTAAAGGACGATTTTAGGCGACGTACTTATGGTAGTTTTTTGCAGTGCATTTCCGATTGCTCATCGGAACGCCCGCTAACAATTATTCGTGGGTTTCGTTTGTGGCAATTTTCGACCTCACCATCACTCCAATTCTTATGACGAGTGCGCAATGCGGGCAGCGACAAGAAGGCTGCCCGCTTTACTGCAACGATCGTGAGTTCAACGGCAGCATTAGTCAGATGAAAGGTTTCTTGTAGTGTATTTCGCTGCGCTCTACTGTGTTCCGTTGTGCTCGCCTCTTCTAAACTCCTTTCAACACGCGCAGATTTGCAACGAGCAAGGGCTCGGCCTAACCAATCACTCGCTTACCTACGTGCCGTCTACCCAATACTGGAAGGGAAACTTCAAGTGTTGTCTGCTGGAGTTCTTTGGCCGTTTCGCCGAGGAATCTTTCCGTTTCGATAACCACCTTCACCGTCGGCCGTTCACGTTCGAATTTGTCGAGGTATTCCTCATGCAAACAACGTGCGTCTGGCATGCAACGATCCATCTTGAAACTCCAGTTTGTCTGCAGGATCTTCGGTGCCACCGACAACAGCGTGATCTTCGGACTGGGGCGCGGCGATTCGAGCGGCCGGCCGGGCTTCGTCGAACAACTCCATCAATCAACGGCTGACCGATGCGCCCGTGATCACGTTCACCGGAACACTCGGGGCGACGGTCGGCGGCGTCGACACAACCCAATGCACAGACGACTGGCTTCGCGTTCCGCTCGCCGCCGACACCGCTGGCTGGACGATCGCGTTGGATCGAATCGAACTCCTCGGCGTTCCGTTCGACAACCAACTGGTGAGCGAGCCTGTTTGGGCGGTCTGATTGCGTTTTAGATCACATTCAACACTGTGGGCTCTTCTATTGTGGTCCCCAAACGCGTCTACCGGTCGTTGGTCAAAATGAACCTTCTTTCACCCGATTGCTACGGATCGACGAGCGAACACAATTGCGTTCCACTAAAAGCTCCGCAGCAACTTGTCTTCCATTTCGAAGGTCGCGTTTTCGAGAGCAACATCGCAGTACAGTCGGGATACTGCTTTCATCACGGCAACGACTCGGTCTGCCCGAGCCGTGTTGCACGCGGCGACTCCACCAGCTCGTACGAGCGGGAAGCGTGGCTATTGGACGTCGTCATTTCTCAAAGTCGCTCGTGTTTTGTGCTCAACTACGCAAATCGCTCCGTTTGGATCGGAAAGGTCAAGTAGTCAGTTTTGATCACCTCTGCAATAAATTCGATTATTTGCTTTGTTCATTTGCTTTACGTTAGTCGATAAAGTGATCAAACGCATAAATAGACGGCTGAATTGCAGGCGTCAGGGAAAGGTAGACGGCCGTTTGCCCGCCCCGCCGCGCAAACAACCGGCCACCACCCGCTTGCCGCCGATAGCCCGCAGTCATTCGCGCGCAAAAAGCGTAGATGAGGCAAACGAACGAGTCAAGGCGGCGAATGCCGAGCAAGTGAACAAGCAGCTTCGTTTGCCTCTTGCCACTCCTTGCGCGCGTTTTCGTGTTCGCCCACCCGCCAATTGCCGCCCGCCGTCATGCCAGTGGTCGAGAAAGAAGTGCACGCGGACGCCATTGCCGACGTCGATCAAAATGATTTCCGCCACAAATTCTGCCAGTCGGCCGTCGTCTCCGATCGTCTCGCCTTCCACCTCCCTCCGTTCCATTTGGTCGGGCGGCACAAACGAGAACTCACGGCAATCAACTACCTCCTACACGAGAAGCGGTTAGTTTGTGGTCTTTCCGATACTTCATGTTCCTTTCCAGTGTGTTGGCCGGAAGACCGCCGATTCTCTGCTCGTTGAAACCTTTCCACGAGCGACGCGACGGGCCCGCGGTCGGATTCCTGCCGCTGACCGAAGCGATCGGAATGCTGACGGTCGACCGGACGAATCGCGCCACACGAAGCGAAGAGCAGCGAGTCCTGATCGTGGATTTGAACTACGAGCGCGCTTTCTTCACGGTCCGACGGCCGCCTGGAGACGACCGGACGACACGATGGTCGCCCAGGGATCCCACCCGCGCCGTTTGACCGCCGACGGAGGGCTCGTCCTCTTCAAAGCGGACCACAAGGACCAAGACGTCGATTCCTTTACGAATTCGACGAATCGTTCACATCCATTCGGCTGCTCAACGACATTTCGTTCACCAGCGAGCACCCTTCTACCGAAATGCATCTTCTGGACAACCGCCTTCTCTTTCTTCGTCGATTCGATGTTGGGCGCCGATCCCGAGCGACGATTGGACGCATTGAAAGAAGCCATGACCACGCTGCACACGCTCAACCTCTCGACCAACGAGCACGAAGTCGAGCACCTCAACTGTCCATCTGTTTTGGACGAAGCAGCCAAACGATTCAAGACGTTCGTAGTAGGGAACTTTGAGGGGACGTGGCTCGACCGCCACTTCTACGCGCTGATCACTTTCGAATGGAAGTGGGAGTCCCGAAGAGGTCAGCCGACACTTTAGTCTTCTTGCTAATTTCTTACCAGATGTAGGCGACGATCATCAGTGGTATCTCGATGCCTCCGACTTCGCCTTCTTCGTTTGTCGGTTGGATTTGGACACGAGAACGTGGTCGGAGGTTGCAATGCAAATCCCTCTTCCTTTCCAACGACTCGCGAATCCACTACGTCGATCTTTGTGGGCGGCCAACGATCACCTCTTCTTTTCCAATCACCGAAGTCACGTCCTCCACTGCGTGGGACGTCAGACGGCGCGACAACTTGTTTCCCATCGTCGTGTGAGCTGCCGGCCTACTCGTGTTTAAAAGGCATTTAATTGCTTTCAGGAAACCTCTCCGACTGCACAAGCTGGCACTCGAACAAGTCGCCGAAGACGTGCGCAAAAAACGAGTGGATCGCGAGGGCCTTCCGTCGTTCATCTATTCTCTTCTCAAATGCTGTGTCCGCGATCAAGCGAAGAATATCACCACTTTGCCTGCTTGCTGACGTCCGCTCGCTTCCTTCTTTCCGCCCGCCTATTTAAACCCCCTTCCTTTGCTTGTTTCTTCATCCTCCATTCAACCAACAGCTTCTGCCCCCGCCGACGACATCGGCGAGAAGCACGAGGCAGTTTTGCAAAACAGCGATTCGATCCCCATTAACCAATCCCTTTTCTATTGTGTACACGTTTGTGCAGGGACATGCTGAACGCCACGAGTGGTCCCCAAATAAACTTGTTTATTTACTGCACATAAAATAGAGATCAACCACTGATAGCATGAGAATACTGATCAACAAATCGCATAAGGAAGCACAAAACAACGAGATCCACTCCGTTCGTTCATCCCAAGAATCCGCTGCTCCCGTACGGCGAGTATTGAGCGAAGTTCGCGTACCGGCCGTACTCGTTCATGCTGACCGCGTCCGAGTAGCCCCAAACGATGTTGCCCGGGAAAGGTGAAGTCGTAGCGGGCGGGCATTCGACTGGTGGAAGGCGGCGAGCAGAAGCAGCAGGACAAGCGTCGTCGAAAGAAGCGTCTTCATCTTTCAAAGCGTTTGAATTCGACGGTGAAAAGGGGAATAGCGAAAGAGTAGATGGAGAGTAATAACGAGAATGACTCCAGCAGACCCAACTGATGACCAACGAGTCGATCGGGCTGCTTTTAAAGACGACCAGAATGATGGGTGGAGTGTGTAGACTACGCGCGAGACTCCAAACTTCGCCGTTCGTTTCTGCACCCGCCCTTCTTCTCTCCCGTTCGTTCATTCGATTTGCTGAGTGACTTCAAAAGCAGGGCGTGAACTAATTGCCGCAAAAGGAACGGGTACTCTGCGTGTTCCGCCCGCGTAGTTTCGTCTCTACTTTGTATGGCCTTCCTGCTTGATGATGTTCGCCGTGCGGAGTCATCCGCTGGCTTCGAGTCAGAGTTCAAAATCGCTCGAGCAAAGTGTGTTTGATGAAATCGGTTTGAATTCGCCGTCAACATCTTTTTTTGAATCAAAGCTCGCAATCCATCAATCACTTTTTTGAGTCGCTTAGATGTCCTCTCTCTTATTGTTAGACCACTTCTTATTTCACTCCCTTCTCGTTCAATTGATGAGTTGCGAACCAACAAACAAGATGACTCAGCTGGTCGTAGACGCAACGAATCGTTTATTCGGACGCAGCACCACGTGATCGTAAAGCGAAAGGAAACGATAGAAGTGATTATGCTGGGAACACCCGCTACTCGAGCTTGAGGTCCATTCTCGCAAAACCCCCAAAGAGCATCGAACGAACAACGGAACAAAAGGGTGACTAATTAGATGACCGTGACGTGTACACACAACGGGGGGAAACTCGTGTTTGGATTGGGGATGCGGGAGGGAGATCGACGAAAAGACGCTTCAGCGGCTCCGCCCGAAACGATCCACTTGCTTCTCCGCGCTGCAAAGAAGAGGAGATGAGTGCAATCGATCGATCGGATGGACGAACTTTTGGGCTCGCAGGTAGTCCTGCACGTTGAACGCGTCGAAGGGCATCGGCGGCAGCTCGTCGTAGAAGACGGTCTTCTGCGGCTCCCGCTCGACGTTCGCCATCGCCCAACGCGACTGGCGGAACAAATCGAACTGCAAGCCGGCGAAAATCAATCGATAGTCGGCGGAAAGAACGAACGTTCGGCGTGTGATCGCGCGGCTTCACGATGAGCGGCGCGCCGCGGAAGTGGACGCCGTTGAGCAGCTCGCAGACGTAGAGCGCGTAGCGGGGGAAACGTGTAGGTGGCGAACACGAAATCCGAGTGCGGCCGGATGCTCACCGCCTCGAGGCCGCCGAACTGCAAAGAAATCGATTGATTGGGGGAAGATGGAGGGAAAACTCGCCTGTCCGAGCAGCAATTCGATCACCTTGTAGTCCAACTCGCCGCACTTGCACGGAAAGCGCACGTACACGCTGCACGCCTCGACTTCCGGCGGCGGCATTTCGAGCGGGAGCGGCGGGCGGGCGGAAAGACGGGCGAAAACAAGCGAAAACAAGAGTGGACGGCCGCCGAATGGACGGCGAGAGAGCCGAGCAGGGGGCAGAAATCGATATGCGGAGATTTCGTCCGCCCGCTCGATCGGCACGCTGCCGGAAGTTGGCGAGAAGTCTGGTGGACGGCCATGTTCGCGAATCGGCGACTCCGCGGAACGAGCGCTTTCTACTCTCTTCTACTTGCACCAGCATTTTACAAACCCTCGCAAACAGGCACAAACCGCACAATAATTCGTCATCCGTTTTTGTTGGGTAATCGACACTACTTGTTTCGTTCAATTACGTTCGTAACACCCGCAAGACCACAAATCGCCGACCACACCCGAACGAACGGCAGCGATTGCGAAACGACGGCGATAAGCAAACGGAACGGCGGGCGGGAACGAGCGGTCGCTTGCGAAATTTCGCCTCTTTCCGCCCCCGAAACGGCCGGCGGCGAGCGAATAAAACGCTCTCATTTCACGGGTTTCCTTTCGTCCGATCGGTGATTCACATGGGTCGTTCTTTCCTCCTCACTATCTTCGACGGAAGCTTCGGTCTGAACCAAACCCAGCCTCTTGGAAAAGAAATCCACCCGCCACTCGTCCACTTTGGCAAATCAACTCCGAATCGACATGAACACGCGAAAGATTTTCTTCAGCGACCTGTGGCCAATGCGCACGATCGACGGGGTGGACGGGCGGAAGATCCTCCCCTTCTACGCCACTCGCCAGTGTCTCTCCAACTTCTTCCTTGTGGACTTCAAGGTCGAGGGTTCGTTCTTGTAACTTCCACTGATCGATTCTCATCGCTTCTTGCAGGAGAAGACTTCCACTCGGTCGAGCAGGCATTCGCGTACGCCAAAGCGAAACACTTCAAGGACTACGAAGCGGTGGAGAAGATCCTCGTCGAGCGGAACCCAAAGAACTGCCAGCAGTTGGGCCGAGCGGTGGAGAACTTCGACAAGACGGTTTGGAATCAGAATTTCCTACGATGTGAGTCGATCACCGCCTTCTAGTCAACGATTTCCTTTTTGCAGGTGATGCTCCGCGTGTTGCGGGCGAAGTTCTCGCAACACTCCGCCCTCCGCGAGTTCCTCGTGCAGACGGGCGACGCCCTGATCGTCGAGGCTTCCGCGAACGACCGCCGGTGGGGCATGCGGGGTGGGGGCCACCGATCCCTCGCTTGCCGATCCCCTCAAGTACCCGGGCGAGAATCTTTTGGGCCGCGCGCTAATGGAAATTCGCGAGGATTTCCGCACCGCCTACGGAACATTCCAGTTCGTGACTCCTCCCAGCATCCCCACCGTCCATCCCTTCGACTGTCGAACTCATTTATTCCCGTCCGTCTTTTAAATAAACAAATACGAGTGTTCGCCGAGCGATTCGCACGAGGCAGCAACCAGATCAACACACAATCAATCGAAACGAACAACAACAATCGAACGGAAGGAACATACAATCGAACTGGCAACCGTCGGCTGATGATCGAAGGAGCAGAAACGAAGGTCCACGTTGAAGATCGTGCGAGAAGATCACAACAAACAAATAAGAGGCGAATGCACACGCGACTGATCAACGGTTTCCAATTACAAACAAGTGGATTGCGGTGGGGAGGCGCTGGATTGCGGGCGGGCGGGCGGCGAAGTGAACAAATCGAATTCGAACGGAAAGAACCCAGAAGGAAATAAATAAAGCAACGAACAATCAAGTACCATTCCATTCAATACAATGCAATCAAACGAAGGCTCGAGGGGATTAGAGGGAGTCCAGATTCATCGCTCCGCCGAGAGGCCGTGCCCAGACTGTCCTGATGCGTGGGATCGACCGGCCGCATCGGCTGCAGCTGCGTGACCTGCGGGCCGTCCGTCGAGTACGCCCTGCAAAACGACGAGAATCAACGGGAAGCAACCAAGAGGACTCACGGCATCGCGTATCCCCCGTACGAGGTGGGCGGCGCGCCGATGAGGTGAGGGGCGGCGCGTAGCCGTGATGCTGCGAGGTGGGCGGCGCCTCCGGGGTGCAGGTACTGGGGCGGGGCGTCTGGAAACGCAAAAAAATGAACACTCGCACAAGAAAACAAAAAGAACTCACTGTAATAATCGTAGCCGACGGAGTGCTGAATCAAATGGGGCGGCGGGGGCGCGTAGGCGGGCCGCACGTGCGGCGGGAGGGCGTACGCGACCGGGTGGTGGCCCACGTACTGCAGTTGGGGCGGGATGGCGCCGTGCGGGCCGCGTTGGACGGGCAGAATCATCGGCCCGCCGGCTGCGTGCGGCGGCGGGGCGGCGGCCGAGTGCGCGGGCGGCGGCTGCGAGACGGCCGCCGGCGGGTGGTGGGCGGAAGTCGACGGGACGGCGGCGGGCGACGCGTTCGGCGCCTCGACCGTCGAGTTCTTCCCGCGCCGCTTCCGCGTGGAGCGCGGCGTCTTCGCGTCGGCCGGCGTGGTCGGCGGCTTCGGCCGTGGAGTTCGAGCGGGGCGGTCGGCCGCGTCCCCTCGGAGCGACGGGCGACTCGGCGGCCGGCGAGGTGGTCGTGCTGAGGATCGGGTCCTCCGGCGGGTCGGACGAGTCGTCGGCCACGGGCGTGTTCTGCAAACGAGCATCGAAATCAAATGAATGAACGGAAAGGGGAACGAACCTTCGCTTTGCTCGCGGACTTCCGCTGGGACGGGGCGACCGCGGCCTTCGGTTTGGGCGGCGATTTGCTCGTCTTCTTGGGCGGCGGCGGCTTCTTCGCGGGTTTCTTCGCCTCGACCGCCTCCTCGCCCGAATCCTCGCCGTTCTCCTCCTCCTCCTCGTCGTCGTCCTCCTTGACGGGATTCGTTCGGCGTTGCTTCTGTTTGGAGCGCTTCTCCTCCAACTCCTTGGCCAGCTCCTCTTCGATCTCCTCCTCCTCTTCGTTCTCTTCGGCCTCGTCGATCTCCGAGTCGTCGGGCTCGAACTCGTCCTCCTCGTCCTCGCCCTCCACCTTCTTCGTGGGCGGCCGCGCGACGGCCGCTCGCTGGGGCGGCTTCCCGACGGCCCGTCCGCCTTCAGCCGGCGCTTCGGCCTCGTCGCCCGCCTCCTCGTCCTCCTCCTCTTCGTTCAGCTCCTTCTCCAGCTCCTCGTCCTCGCTCTCGATCTTCGCAATCCGCTTCTTCACTTCGGTGGCGGCGCGACGGAGCGGGCGGCCGGTTTTGGTCGTCGGGCCGTCCTCATCGGAGCCTGCAAGCGATCGAAGAACGCGAATAAATCGGATGATAGTGAGAGAACTTACCGGCTTCGTCCAATTCGATTTCCTCCTCCTCTTCCTCTCGCTGGAGGACTTCGGCGGTCCCCACTTGCGAGCGGCCGGTTTGCTCGGCGCCTTCCGTCGTTTGGATTTCGGGGCCTCTTCGGAGGAATCCGAATCGAACTGCGCCTCCTCCTCGGACTCGTCCGGAATCCGAGAACCGGCCGCGTTTCGCTCCACGCCCGCCTGCAATTCGAGCGAACAATCAAATGGAAGAGAACGAAGGGAACTCACCAATCCGACCGGCAGCCTTCCGCTTCGACGCGCCCCCACCGCCGCGCGTTTCTTCTTCGACGAGGAGCGCGGGTTGAAGTCGGAATCCGAGTCGTCGTCGTTGATGAACTCGTCGTCCGAACGGGTGCGCAGCAGCCGGCGATTTCCGCCGCCTCCGCCTCCTCGACGACGCCTGGAAACGAGACGGGAATGAACGAAAGAAATGCGAAGAAAATCCTCACCGCTTTCGTTCCTCTTCCGACGGGACGAACTCGTCCTCCGAGGGCGCCTCCTCCTCGACGGACTCCTCCTCCTTCGTCGTCGGAGGCGCGGTACTCGTCGGTGTCCGACTCGGTGGCGTTGTCGAGGTCCAAATCGGTGAGCTTCTTGGTGGACTTGCGGCCCTTCTTCTTGGGCGGTTGGCCCTGCTTGCGGGCGGGCGGCTGCTGTTCCGCTTTGCTCGAGGCGGCCGCCTCCTCCCGCTCGGCCGGGGGATCGCCGTCGGCGTCGTTCGCGTTCGGCCGGCTCCCCACCATCTTCCGCCCGCTCGTCGTCTTCGCGCGTCCCCCCGGCGGCCTCCTCCTCGTCGCCGTCGTCCATCGAACCCCGACGGCGCTCTTCGGCCTCGTAGATGTTCGCCATGTCCTTGCCGCGGCCGAGGCCGTTTGGCCGATCGTCTAAACTCGAAGAATGATCGAATGGAGGGAAGCGAAGAAACAAACCACGCTGCGCGTTCGGAGGCGGCGAGTCGATGGCGTCCATCGCCTCCTGCAGCTGATCGTCGTACGCTTGGAAGTTGTAGTCGACTTTGTTCAGGTGTCGACGCGAGCGGCCCTCCGCAATCGTCATCACGGGCCCCACGTACACGTCGGCGGCCGCGGCGATCACCCGCGCGCCACCCGCCCGAACGTTTCAGGACGCGCTTCAGGGCGCGGCGTTTGGAGCGGCGCTGTCCGTCGTCCGCCTCGTCGTCCGGCGATTCCTCTTCGAAGTCTTCGGCAATTCCTGCAAGACAGAATGCGGTGAGAACGGGCGTGAGAATAGAAAGGGGTTTGTTTGACAGCCGCGATTAACGGGAACAAAACGAAAAGAAAGCGAGTGGAGAGCAAAAGTCGAACGGAACGGCCGCCAAACTGCGTGGTGATCGCTCGACCGACGATAAAAGTTTCCGTCCGCTCCCACACGCCCGCGTTCGTTCGGCCGCTCGCCGTTCCGATCGATCGGACGCCCGGAAGTTCCGCGACTTTTGACCGGCCGCGCCGCTCATAAAATTCGAGCGGCAGGCGGGCGAGCGGGCGAGCAGCGCGGGCGGAGGGCTCGCCGGCGTGCCGTGATGAGGCGATTGATCGGCGGCCGGCGGGGTCGAAAGAAGCGTGGAGGCTCGCTCGTCGGGTTCGCTTTGGGGGCGGCTGACGATGATCGTCGCATTCCATTCTCCACGCCTGCTTCTTTATGCGCATGTTTTCGAATGTATGAAGGCGAAACGTTCGTTTTTTGCGGGATGCGGGCGACGGTTCGAAAGGTCGCGTTTTGAAACGGCGAGGAAGCCTTCACCTTTGGATGAACAATGAGCAAGCAAACGTTCCAAAGCGCTCATTCGTCGAATTCTTTCGAAAATCAAAGGCTTTGCCAGGCAAAGGAATGACGAAAAACGTGTGACGATGAATGTTCTGCGACGTTGCCCTGCTGACTGGATATGAGCAAAGCCGCGTAACAGGCTTGCCAAGTGAACAAACAAATGCAGGAAACGCGCAAGGGCGCAGATGCGAAAAGATCAACGCCGCTCGGCGTCCTTCGCGTGTTGGACGCCCAAAAGAATGATCGGCGGCGGCGGCGAGTGCTCGTCGTTTTGGCGCGCGGGACGACTCGAATGGCGGCGTTGGGCAACCGGGGTGACGAAAGCGAGTAAGACAGAAGAAGACGGGAGATTCATGCGTGAAAAAACGAAAGGCGAGCGGGAGGAACGGCAGTTTTTGTCGGAGTGCAAGCTCACGTTGATTCAACGCCCGCCCGGCCTCCGCACTTTGCCTCGAACCCCTCGCCATCCCCGCTTTTGCCGCCAAAAACTCGCGAACGGGCGGTGAGGGCAGACGGCCGCCGACGTGGCGGGCGGGCGCGGGCGGGACGACTTTTTCGCGTTCCGGCCGGCCGTTCGCCCGGCTGATTGTTTTCTTGCGTTCCCAAAAAACAAAATCCTTCCGGCGGGCACGCCGAAAACGGGCGGACGGACGCGGGAGGGCGGAAAGACGGAAGGGAAGAGAAACGAGTGGCAAAAAACATGTCGGCTGTCCGCATTCCGGCCGCATGACGTCTCCTTTTGGATTGTTTTGGGGCCGCTTCGAATGGCGCCCAAATAGAGTCGACGTTTTCAATTACGCTCTTTGCCTATTTCGGAAAGACGTAAGGAACAGAAAGAGGGAGGGCCAGAAGCGAGTCCTTCAAAGTGCAAGCTGAGATGGTGATGGTGAGTTCGAGGCCGAAACCGAACCCTTGCTACAGCTTTCGAAATCGGTTGTGTAACTAGCCAGGCGCCATTAAAAGAAATTGACAAATAGCGAGCATTTGACTTGCGTGCAACAAAAAGCAAGCGAGCGGGAAGGTTGTTTGGGTTCGCAAGTGCTCGTCTTCCCGCTCGTTCGCACATCGCCGTGAGTCAACGCCGGCGAGTGGAAGCGAATGGTGAGTCGAAAACAAAATGCGGACGTCCATCGCTGCCGAGTCACGTGCGCGCAAACGGCGAGAACGCAAAGGGCAGATTTTATCGCCCGTCCTCCTCGTTTGACCCCGGCATCGGGGCGGGCAGAAGAATTCGAACGAAAACGAGCCCAATCGTCCGCGCCGTCCAGCGCCCATCAGGCCGTCCGAACGCGATGGATCGAGCGGGATGGCGCAACGGCTAATGGAGAGCGAAAGGCCGAAATTTATGCGACGATCGGCGGCCTTTCGCAACGCGACGCCGAGCAGACGGCCGTTGTCTGTTGCCGAACACACTAGAAATTACGGGACGGCAGGATGGAAGTGCAGGAACGCGAGCGAGCAACAATCAAACGAAAGGCTCCCACGAGCGTGACTCGTCGGGCGCGAATGGCCTGCTCGCTCTTTGCGAAACAAGCCGAAGCGAACCAAGGAAGCGAGTGGATGGGAACCACAAGCGAAGAGTGTAAAGCCCAGCAGTCGATGATCGCAAAATTGCAAGCGGTTTTATTCCGTAAACAAAACTCATCACTCGGCCGACCGTCAATTCGAAGCGACCGGACGGTCGGGGGTCGCAGCGAGCCGCTCGTTTCCCAGTTGCGATCGATCGAGGTCGCTTTCCGCGTTGTTTATTTTCGAGCGCGTGTACCCTTTGCCGGGCATAAACACACAAAACATCCGCGAAAGCAAGCGTCACGAGTGGCTTTTGCCCTCGCTTCCTTGCGCCCTCCGCCCTCCCTTCTGCCTTCCGCCCGCTTGTTTTCGTGCCTCGATCTCATTACACGCGAACGACCGGCGCGCGTTTCCCGCTTTGCCGCCCGATCGTCGCGTCCTCGCCGCTTTCCGTCCGCCCGCCCGCTTTGCGCGTCGCCGTCGCCCGCCGATCTACAAGCCACTCCGCCCGCTCGCTCGTCCCTCCGAACGCGCGCAAACGAGCGGCAAAAAGCGCGGGCGGCGTCAGCAGATGGCCGCCCGAAGTCACGCGCTTCGCTTTTCGATTCGAACGCGCGGGTTTTCGCGCCCTCCGTCGATCGGCCGCCAAGCAGGGGCCGGCTCGACTCGTTGGAACGAAAGTTTCGGTCGCTCAACCCTCCGTCAAGCAAGTACAGACATATGCACTCCACCTCTCCATCTTCCCTGAAACGAACCTGTTGGGGAAGGATGTTCTTGAGGTCGATGCCGCGCGCCGACTGCCGCTCCAGCTTGCGCATCGCTTCGGCCTCCTCGATGGCGCGCCGCCGTTCCTCCTCCTCGCGCTTCTGTTGGGCTTCCTGCAGCTGGACGAAGGCGAACGAGAGCTTCCGAATGAGCATCCGGTGGTGGCACTTGGGGCAGAACCAGTCGCCGTCCGGCACGAAGTGGAGCATCGGCTTCAAGCAGAACGTGTGCCACGCGTCGTCGCACTCGTCGCAGAGCAGGAGCTGAAGGAAAGGATCTGGTCGGACGGTGGGCCTCGCAGTGGAACTCACGACGTCCGGCCGCTTGGCGCTCTGGCACTTCATGCAGAGCGTCTTCTCGGTGGCCTTCTTGCGCTCCTTCTGCCGCTCCTCCTCCTCGTCGTCGTCGCTGGAGGACTCGTCGAAGGCGACCGCCTTGGGCGCCCGCTTTCGCTCCAACGCCGGCGCCGAGCGGGGCTTCCGCGGCGTCTTTGACTTGTTCGCGCGTCTGCAAGCAATCAAATCATCGGCGAACACTTGGCAGATCGATGAGTGGAACGCACAAGCACAAGCAAACAACAAGGAAATCAACCCGAATAATCGGCAAGATGCTCACCGCTTCTTTGCCCTTGCGGCCCCGCCGACTGGACGGAAGGTTGAACTCGTCGTCCGAAGAACCCAGCTCGTCCTCCTCCTCGTCCTCGTCGGAATCCTCCTCGTCGTCGGCGGTCGAGTCCTCCTTCTCGCTGGGGGCCTCCGCCTCGGCGGGCTTCTCGCTCTTGGCCGTCTCGTCCTTCTTCTTCCGGTGGGCGTTCGGTCGCGTGATCGCCTTCAGGTTGTTCAGCGCGGTGTTTCGGGCACTTCGGCGCGGTAGAATGCGGCGGTCCTCCTGCAACGCAAAAGAAATGAATGGGAAGAGTCCGTTCCGGATCGATGAAGCTGTTTAATTGGTCTCGTTGCCATCAAGTCACCAGGCGCTTTTTGAACGCGTGACTCGCCGGCAACGAAACCAATCGAACAACCCACCTCTTGTCACCATCTGCTAAACATCGACCAAACACAATGGAAAGTGGGCTCACCATGAAGGCGGAGAGGTCCTCTTCCTCCTCCTCCTGCTCGACCTTCTCTTCGGCCGGCTTCTCGCCCTCTTCCACCTCTTCCTCCGGCTCCTCGGCCTCCTCCACCTCTTCTTTGGGCGCCGCTTGCTTCGCGGTTTCGGCCGGCTCGGGAGGCGTTGCGGGCGGCTTCTTTGTTCTTCCGCCGTTCTTCGCGTAGCTTCACCTTCTGCAAACGAGGAAGAGAAATGAACGGAGTGGATGTGGGGAATGCACTCGCCTTGTTCAGGGTCTCCTCGCCGCGGAAGACGTCCCAGAAGGTGTGCTTCTTGGTACACATTTGGATGGCCTCCCGCTCCGCTTCGGACATCTCGATCGTGAGTTCGACGCCCGCCGGGTCGCCTCCCGTCCTTCGAGTCCTCGTCGTTGAACTCCGCGCTCACGGCTCCTGCAAGCAACGAGAAAATGGAAGGAAAGAAGAGGGGAAAAAACAAACCCTCAACGATCTTGTCCTCGTCCAGATCGCCGTCCGAATCCTCGTCCTCCTTTTTCGCGCCGTACGTGGACGATTTGAGGTCTTGGATCAGGCGGTACAATCCCTTCAACGATCTAAAGCGAACAGGAGGAACTAAATCGAGGAGGATTGAAAGAAGTACCGGGCTTTCAGCATCCAACTCGGCGCCCGCGTGGTCGTCCGGCTCCACCGAGTACACGCGCATGTTCAGCTCGAAGTCCTGCTGGTAGTAGAAGGCGCACCCGTTCCGATCAAAGCCGATGGGCGCCAGCCGGAGCTCGAAGTTGTGGAACGTGTGGAAGACCTTAAGCAACGAACAAACGGGGATAAATCCAATGAAGAGTAGCAGCTTACGGTCTCCTTGAACTTGTAGTTGAAATCGAACTGTGACTCGCAGAGGGCGCGTAGGATCGAGAGCTTCGCGTTGATCGGAAGGTCCGTGTAGCCGAACCGCTGCAGTTCCACCACCTCGGCGTCCAGGGCGGGCGACGTCTCGCAGAACTTCTCGACGCACATGTCGAACTTGTCCGCCCGCGCCCATTTCAGGTACACCTTCCGCATTAGCGACAGCTGGAGGTCGATCAGCTCGCGGTCGACTGGAAAGAAGGGAAGAAATAAAACGAATGGAATGGAACGAACGAACCTTTCCCGTTCTCGTACGTACAGAGGACCTTCTCCAGCTGCTGGAACGAGTAGCGGAGGCCCAGGGCCGAGCCGAACGTGTTGAAGAAGGAGCAGACTTGGGCGAAGGTCGGGCTCGCGGTACAGAATGCGCGGATTCGTGTGGGTGATGACTTTGGACTTCGGCTCCTCGACCTCCTCCTCGTCCTCTTCTTCTTCCTGCCGTTCGTCCTCCACCCCGTCCTCCTCGCCGTCCTCCGGGCTCGCTCGTCGGCCTCTTCCTTCTTGACGGTCGGGGAGGTGCCGTTCCGCTCGACTTCGTCCGCTCCAGTCGGCGGATCCTCGCTTTTGATCGGCGGTTTGGAGTCGACGAGGTCGGAGGCGCCGTTCGGCTCGGCGGAGGTCGGCGGAGCGGCCGAATCGGCGGCGGAGACCGTCGGCTTTTCGTCGACTTCCGCCATTTCGACGTCTGCCGCTGCCTCCTCCCGTTTGGTCGAGGATTCTGCCGGGATTTCGGAGGATTTCGGTGCGGAGTCGACCGACAAGTCCGCAGCCTCCCCGTTCTTCCCGTCCGCCTTCGTCGGCCGCGGCGAGTCGTGGGCGGCCGCCAGTGAGTCACGATCGCCGCCGTTCATCGCGTCCGTCCGGTCGCTCGAATGGCAGCGAGGAACGCGGCCGGCAATCTGAAAGCAGATAAAATCGGAGTGGAACGGACGATAAAATCGCGGACTGCAAAGCGGAAGCGAAAAACGCGATCGAACGGAAGTGCGAAGTCCCCCCGTAAACGGAGAAAACCGGTGCGTCTGTTTGTCCCACCCGCCCTCCTCAACTTTTTAGCCGTTGGTCCAATCGATCTGAAATTTTTTCTGGCTAGAGGAAGTTGCATGCGCGAAATCCGAAAATGTGCATTTCGACCGCCGGCGGGCACGTTCAACGTTCCGTGCCGACGTTCCGCGCCGTACCGTTTTTCGCGCCCGACCAAATTCACCCGCCCTGTGGACGAAAAGTGGCGTCTTGAAACGAAGAACATTTTATCTGTTGACCGCATCGTCAGGAAACGCCGTTGAAGAAAGTTATGATCGTCCAAAGGCGAAAGGTCGAGGCGGAAAATCGAAGAGGTCCACACTCGGAGGCGCCGTTCTCGGTTCCACGAATTTTATTCGGCAAACGAAAAAAAAAGTACCTAGAAGAAGGTCGTGCGCATCTTTTAAGACCACATTTGGGTCAAGGGAAGTTGTCACAACCTCAGGCTCATGGACCGAAAATTTTGTGTCGGTTTGAAAATTTTGGCAAATTTCAATTGCGTCGTTCTCATCGCACTTTTGACTTCAAGACATGAATGTGGGCTCGTTCGAAAGCGCAGAGTGCGGCCTTTAAGACTGCGTATATGCGTCAGCGTTGGGTTGGACCATTTGGCCCACGCACTCGTGCAACCGCAAGGCATGAAATCGCGCAAACAGCGGGCGGGTTTGGACATGCGTGGACGGAATTCCATGAAACTTCGCAGAGAGGTCGAGCACATAGTTGCCCTTCTTACCACCGTTTCACATTTTTCAAACTGTTCGTTGCTAGCGAGTAAAAAATCGTTTTGTGGTGGGGGTTTTGCACTCGAGCTTTGCGGTCGGTTTATGGTCGCCGCCGCCGCTATTTACCTTTCCATCTGCTCGAAGCAGGCGGTTTTGCATCGTTTGCCAAAAACAGCTATGGTTGTGCAAGCTGTCCCGAAGCTTGCAGTCGCAAACGACTTTCGCAGTCCGCATCCGTTTTTCTTGGAATCGTAAAAGTAAAAAAGAATAAACAGGCGGGTTTTGTTCAGAAACTGACCATTCGACGAGTTTCAATCGACTTAAACGTAGCGAAGCGCGACTCGGCGTTTTCCAGTTGCGGCGAGCGTACGGTACGTTGAACAAAGTCCACATAAGCAATCGATACGCACCTGTCTAACGACACCCCCAGCAGGGGACGGCGCGAAGCGCCGTCAACCGCTGGTGTAATTGAATTATGAACACAAATTTCCGAAATATTGGTGATTTTAAGAAGAAATTGATGCAATTGGTTCCAATCCGGTTAAAAATCAATCAAACAACAAATTCAAGCACGAATCGAACGGATCCAATCCCAAAACCAAGCGATTTCATGAGCAAGCCCGCCGTTTCGCGTGCAGGCGGGCGAACAAGCGGGGCGGAAGGGCGGCGGCGGGGGCGGCGAGCGGACCCCGTCGGCTCCACACGGCCGGCGAGCGACTTGACGCGAGCGGCACCGCCAACGAGTCGGGTGTTTCCCGCTGCGGCCGCCGAGGTCAACGGCGCCCAGCGAGCGGGCGGTTCGCGCGCTTTCTTCGCGGCGGCCGGCCGCTCGACCTCGTGGTCAGCCGGCCGCCTTCTTCCGCGGCCTCCTCGGCGGCCAAATGCCCGGCCGGCGAGCGGCTCGTTCGGATCGCCCGAGTGGACGGCCACCATTCTTTCGGCCACCTCCCGTGGTCCCGATTAATCGGCGGCGATTTGCGGCCGCCCGGACGAGCGGATTTCTTCGCCTTTTCGGTGGAGGATTGCCGTTGGATAAGCCGGTTTCTTTTCGAATTCTTGTGATTCCTTGCATTTCTGCACTCAAAATGCTCCTATTTGAAGCCAGTCGATACGGTCAAATCATTCCCTTTCGCTTGCCAAAACTTTCGCTAATCCGATTAGCAACCGTTCCATTCGAAAACCTCGTATGATCTTTCGCTCTTCTGCTCCCGACTCAAAACTGAAACAAACTGACGGCTTCCGAGTGCGGGCAATTCAAGTCACCGCACGTGATCGAAAGCGAACGGAACGGGCGGGCGCGAGTGAACGGCGAGTGAGTGATTGAGGGGTGACCTTGACGGGCGGGCGGAACGGACGGCCGAAACACCTGCTCGAACGAGGGCGGCGTGTTCGCAACGTGCCCGGCCAATTGGACGTGGGGATGAGCGGGCGGCTTTAGTCATGTGTTCGCCGCCCTTCCGTTCGTTCGTGGTGTTTCTTTTTCGACCGCGTGCTTCTTGCAGCGGGTGGAACGGCGGGCAAATGGCCGAAGTGTGCCGCGAACGCGTCCACTGGCGGGCCGCCGGGCGAAACGAACGTTCGCATTTCGATTTTGCCCGCCGCTCTTATCATCCGCCCATCTTCGCACTTCTGGGCAGGCGTTCCAAGTGATCAAATGGAATTGTTGCTGGCTGTTGGAATGATGTGACGTTGGCTTACCACCAGGCCTTTTCAATTCGGACGGCAATTTCCTTCTTCAAATTCATCGATTCCTTCCATTTGACTGCTGGTCCACGTGTACCAGCACGAGGTGATGATTTCATTCGCTCGCTTTTGATCAAACAAACACGTACGTAACACGCCAGCCGCCCGCTTATCACTCCGACGATCGACGGGCGGAGGGCGACGGAAAGGGCGGGAAAACCGAACGGAAGGAGCGGAAAATTGGCGGCAGAATCGACTCGCTGCAGATGCGAAAACAACCTCATTTCCTTTTCTGTTCGGCCCACCGATCGGTATGGTCGCTTTCTTCCGATTTCTCGCCGCATTTCCCCCGCCTTTCGACGTTCACGTGCCTCGACCGTGACCTTCGAATTCCCGCCGGTTATTGCAGCAATTTCGGCGGGTTTATTTGCGGCGTGATTGATGGCCGGCGTGTGCGCGATGGTCATCTCCCGCCTTCTCGTCGATTGCCGCGTGCTCGGAGTGTAAAAACGGCGGGACGGCCGCCCGCTTTGTTCACTTCTGCCCCGGGCGGGCGTGATTCCCGCAAGGTCACCCGTTTGCACGCTTCTCATCACGACCAAACGTTTCGTTCGCTTTGGGCGGGAGTTCGGGAAGGCGGGCGGGCGTGAACTCCTCGGAATTTTCGACCGTCTTCCGCGACTGCCATCGTCGTCTCTTCCTACATTCTCTTTTGTTTTCAGGGTTTCTTCGCTCCGTCGGACGTCCTCAACACTTCGGCCCGCCGAAATGCAGCGCGTGTTGCCCGTCGGCCGCCTGCTCTCCGCCACCGCCTGCCGCTCGCTGGCCACGGCGCCCGCCTCGCATCCGAGCAAGATTCTCGTCAAGAATCCGGTCGTCGATCTCGGTTCGTCCCTCTTCCACTCATTTCTCTGGTTGATTGCCCGTGTTCAGATGGCGACGAAATGACGCGAATCATTTGGGACGAGAATCAAGAAGAAGGTGAGTCTTTCCTGCCACTTCCATTTCCCCTTGTATTCTCCGTTGTTTGCAGCTGATCCACCCGTACCTGGAGATCGACATCAAGTACTACGACCTCGGCCTGCCCTACCGCGACGAAACCAACGACCAGGTCACGATCGACGCCGGCCAAGGCGATCCAGAAGTACAACGTGGGCATCAAGTGGGTTCTCCCTCCTTTCGACTCGTCTTATTTCGTTCGTTTCTCCGTTCAGATGCGCGACAATCACTCCGGACGAGGCGCGGTGAGCATCCTGCTTGGTGCGTTCCGTCGTTTAATCATTCCCCGTTGGGTTCAGAGTGAAGGAGTTCAAGCTGAAGGAGATGTGGAAGAGCCCGAGTACTCCCCGCTGTAGCATGTTTCCTTTTCTAATTCGCTCGTTGCAGACGGAACTCTGCGGAACATCCTCGGCGGGACCGTCTTCCGCGCCCCCATCATCTGCCGCAACGTGCCCCGCCTGGTGGGCGGCTGGAAGCGGCCGATCATCATTGGGCGTCACGCACACGGCGATCAGGTGAGCTCTTCCTTCTTCCGTTCACATTATTGATCTCGCCTTGTTCAGTACAAAGCCACGGACTTCGTCGTCCCGGGCGCGGGCACCCTACAGGTCGTGTTCAAGCCGAAGGACGGCGGAAAGGAGATCGTCCACACCGTCAATCAATACAACGGGCCGGGCGTTGCTCTGGCCATGTGAGTTGCCCTCTTTTCCATTCCTTCAATTTCTTATCGTTTGAAGGTACAACCTGGACGACTCGATCCGCGACTTCGCCAAATCGTCCTTTGAGTACGCCATCCATGTGAAGTACCCGCTGTACTTGAGGTGAGTCCTTTATTGCGTTCATATCCTTCCTATGCTTGTTGTTTGCAGCACGAAGAACACAATCCTCAAGCGCTACGATGGCCGCTTCAAGGACATCTTCCAGGAGATCTACGAGCGCGACTTCAAAAAGAAGTTCGAGGCGGCCGGCATTTGGTACGAGCACCGTCTGATCGACGACATGGTGAGCGTAGAATGCTGCGAAAAAGCCACAGATAACGTCGTGAGTGGGCTGTTCAGGTCGCCCAAGCGATGAAGTCGGACGGCGGGTTCATTTGGGCGTGCAAGAACTACGACGGCGACGTGCAATCGGACTCCGTGGCCCAAGGTTCGTCTCTTTCATCCATCCTTGTTGTTCATTCCTTTCGTTCAGGCTACGGATCGCTGGGCCTGATGACCTCCGTGTTGGTGTGCCCGGACGGGAAGACGATCGAAGCGGAGGCCGCCCACGGGACGGTCACGCGGCACTACCGATTCCACCAGCAGGGCAAGGAGAGACCTCACCAATCCCATCGGTACGTCTTTTGAAGCCGTTGATTGAAACCCATGCTCCTCCTCGTTTGCAGCCTCGATCTTCGCGTGGACCCGCGGCCTCATGCACCGCGCCAAGCTGGACGACACGCCCGAGCTGCAGAAGTTCGCGGAGAACCTCGAGGCGGTGTGCGTGGAGACCATCGAGGCTGGCGACATGACCAAGGACCTCGCCATTTGCGTCAAGGGAACCAACGAGTAATTGCACCGTTCACCTAAGCGTTATCCATCCCCCTGCTTTCAGTGTTGTTCGTTCTGACTACCTGAACACATTCGAGTTTCTGGACAAGCTGTCCGACAACCTCGCCAAGAAGCAGACGGTCGCCACGCAGAACTGAGTGCTCGTCCAAAGAAACCAGAATTCTTGTGCCTTCTTCGCTATTTCGAGTGTGTAAATTGGATCGATTGAATGGAAGCAATGAGTGGGACTGTTAGGCCATAAACCTCGGCGGATTGATTGTTCCTAATCGAAAGCGTGCTTTAATCCCGTCGGTCATAATTGAATAAAAGAATTCTTCTGTTGGATTCGGCTGCTGGTTTGACTGGTGCTTGGGGGATTCAGGAACGAATTAGGTTGCGATCGAGCGAGCAGGAGCGTGAAGCGAGCACACGGGCGTTTATCCCGCAATGTTCTCAATTCTGATCGCGTTCCGCTGATCACAAGCCACAGATCTCGTGCGGTGACAGATGGGAAATCTCGATGTTTTCGACGTTTGCTCGGCCGCCCCGCCGTTGTTGTCTTTTTGTTCGCCGACCGTCCGCCCGTCGATCCAACGGGCCGCTCGGCGGTCACACGGCGGCCCGGCAGTCGTCGTTGTCCGCTCCGTCGGAATCCCGGACATTCGCGACGGCCGCACAAATTTGCACGCGTGCTTGTCGCCCCGATCGACCGTTGCTCGCTTTTTCTTTGCTTGTGATCGCTCCTGTTGGCATTGAATTGAGTGTTGCAGGCAGCCTTTAGTTGTCCAATTGCTCCGAATGGAGCTTCACTTTGGATTGTGGGCGGTAACCGACGCTGACCACATTGGAAATAGTGATTGCTCGGTGTGCTTTTAGCTGGTGGCCGTTGGGTTTTTCTTTGGCGGTGTCCGCGAAGGTGCTCCGCTCACTCAAGGCAACGCCCGGTCACGTCCAGCTGATGCTCATCAACGGCCACTCGTCCATCAGAAACAGCGGCGGGAGACGAACAAACGGGCGCAAGACGTGAGTGTTGGGGTCGATTCCAACGACTGTTGGTTGTTTGCAGGATGATGCCGAACGGAAGATGAACGATGTGAGGGTTCTTTCGTCTTAACACTCGCCTGACTGTCCTTCTTGTAGCTGGTCGACGAGCGGGATCAGTGGACGTCAATCGAGGAGTCCCGCAGCACCTCGCCGATTGCCCGAATTCTTCCGACGGACGAGCCGCCTCCTCCACCGCCTGCCCACCGATGCGCCGACCACTCGCGTTCTGCTCGTGCATCCCGACCGTCAGCTTCCGAACACTCGCGAAGAGCGCGACTGGAAGCCGGCCGTGCGCGAGTCGCCGGGTGGATTTGGGAAGCGAGGACGCAAGCCGCCGATTGATTCCTCTCGTTCTATTCTGCTTGCGATTCATTGGAACATTTGAGCTTGACCTTGAGCGGCTGGATAAAAGCAAGGAAAGACCAAGAGCTAGCGATGTGGGCAGAAGGCCCCGCCTTTGAGCGCCATCCCCGCATTCACCCGACCTTCTCATTGAACTTCACTCATCCAGTCGTTCGTAATCGAATTCGTTAATGGAATTTACTGTTACAAAAGAGTTAACAACAACATTCGAATCGAACGAGAAGGGCGGAAATCGAAAAGAAGCGAACGATCTCGCGGGATTTCCCGGCGGCCACTCGCTCAAGTGCGTAGCGGATTTTGTCCAGAATCTCCTTCGCTTCCTCCAGCGCCTAAAAGATTGCTCGCCTAATAAGTTCGAAAAGAACGAGAACAAACCTTCAAGTTCTCCGCCAACTCCTCGCGCATTTCCTCTTTCTTCGCATCTTCCGTGAACAAATAAGCGCAGTTGGTGCGGTAGATCTTGGCGTTCAACGTGGGGAAGAGCTTCTTCTGCGAGTAGACGATCATCTCGGCGACGATGAGCTTCGGGACGGCGTCCGCCACGATGCTGCGAGTCCACGAGAAGTAGGCGGGCACCACTTTCTCTGAAACAGCAGAGGATCAACAGCAACAGTTGAAAAGACGAACGGATGAGGAGCGCGTTGCGCGTGCCGCCTCCGAAACCGACCGCGTCGTCTCCGTCGCCCTCCGGCCCTCCATTTCCTTTGGCTGAAGCACGCATAAGTCAAAAGAAATAAGTGATCAATTCATAAATGCCTTTCTGATCCGCCTCAGCCAGCTCCTCCAAAATCTCTTCGTACTCGTCTTCGAAGGGCGGGAAGTTCGGATTGATGTACGCCTGGTGGGCCTTGACCGAGGTGGTGATCGACTTCTTCGTTGCTTCCAACCGCTCGCTGAGCATGTCGTACAGCACGTCTTTGAAGAAGTCGCGGATTTTGCCGTAGCGTTCGAAGATCGACTGCAATCGAAAGGAGTGAGCGAACAAGAAGTCCACAGAAAAACCCACGTCCACATTGCAGTGAGCGAAAATGTCCTGCAGTTTCTCGTGAACTTTCTCCGCACAGTTCAGCGAAACTTGGAGCATCTCCTCGACCGGTTCTTGGATCAAATCCTGCATCACGACCGGATTGGGGAACAAGCTCGGCTCCAATCCCTAATTCAAGCGCGGATCAAAAGTGTTCGCTTCTACTTCACTCACCGAGGTCGACTTCAGCAGCTTCTCGAGGTCTTCGAGCGTGTACTTCTCGAGCGATTCGATCTTCTCCAACTCGTCCACCAGCTCGCCGTGGAAGCACTCGGCGATTTGAGCGGCGGGACTCAACTTGTCCGTTCCCGCCTTGTACACGAAGCCCGCTCCGCTCTTCGTGCGATTCACGTACTCGGAACAGAAATCGACCACGTAGTGGGAGATCGTCTCAGCGGGGTCCCTTGGCCTTCGTGCCCATCTTCTTAAGCTTCGCTTCGCATTCCGCCTTCTTCTTGACCACTCGCTTCTTCAAGTCGGGGAGGCACGTCCAGATGTGTTTTTTCAAGGTCTGAACGAGCACAAAATAATGCGCGGCGAGAACTCACTTTGCTCAAGATGGTCTTCAAATTCTCGCAGCCCTGAGTCTCGGCGAGATCCGCGTAGTGCTCGCGGAAAAACGCGCGTTCGTTCGCGTCCACTTCCGCCAGGCTCAAGTGCTGGTCCGCTTGGCTGCGGTTGACGACGCCCACGATGCCCAACTTGAAATCTTCCTTTGTTCCGTTCAAGATGTCCGTGGCTTTGGTTCCTGCAACAAACGAGTGAATGAACTGTCAGTCGCGGAAAGCCCACCGCGATCCATCATGTCGAGCTTCGTGAACACGGCGATCGTGCGATCGCCTAAACATTCGAAAAATGATTCCAAAAGAAGAGCGTCGCTAACGGTTCGGATCCACGCTCTTGGCCATCTTCAGCGCCTTCGAACGGACGAGGTCGATGTTCGCCGGGAAAAAACGACGTTTGAACGAAAAGAAAGAACGCCGTACTCCGGTCACGGCGAGGATGATCGCGTTTGTGTTTGAAATGTAGCGACCGACCATCGTCTCGATTTGAACGTCGATGTCCGCCGGCTGGTCGCCCGTCGGAATTTCCGTCAAGCCGGGGAGGTCGACGAGCGACAACGGCGGTCCCTCCAACGAGTAGATCGTCAGGTAGATCGGCTTGTCCACGACGCCCTAAACAAGAAGTGTCTTCCGAAGTGACGAGCACTCGCCTTGTTCTTGCCCGCCTTCTCGTTCGTGAAGCGCTCGATCTCCGCCGATAACTCCTCGATTTCGAACACACGCTTGTTCTCGTTGAAGATGCCGAACTCGCGGTCCTCGGGAGCGCCTAAAAGATCGTGAACGAAAGCAGAAAGCAACAACGAACGAACCTTTCTCTTTGCGTTTTGGATCTCCCTTCGGACACTTCTCGATCGTGAGGACGAGCGGCACGCGCGTGACGATGTCCGTGCCGCGCGGCAAGAAGTCCCAGCCAACGATGCGCTCCAGAATGGAACTCTTGCCCTCCGACTGCAAAGAGCAAAAGGTGAGTTGATGGGAACGGATAAAAGTGACCGACCTGCGCGCCGATCACGACCACTTGCGGCGGTTCGATCTCCTTTCCATGCGAGCCCATCTTGCTGAACACCTTTTGGAGCTCATTCATGGTCGAGATGAGAGTGTCCATTTTGAAGTTTGATTGCTGAAATCAATCGCTGACGAAAGAATGAAAAGCGAGAAAGAAGGAGCGCGATTAAACAGGCATTTCCAGACGACACTTGCAATCTCCATCGTTCGTTTCAAAGTCAAGAACCAAACCACAGCGAAAGGCAAAAGTTCGTTCATTTGTCTCCCCTCCAACTTCAATCGCCAACAGGCGCCAGCTGGAGCGATTTCAACGCAAAAAGGGCGGGCGCATTCCATCGTATGCCCGGCCATCTGCCTTCTCCGTCGTGACACTGGTTAAGTGCGCGCAGCGGAGTGCCGAGCGGAGAAGCCACGCGCAAGGATCGTTGACTCATGGCTCCCTTTTTCACTTTTTCGCGGAATTCCGATCTTCACGAGCGATCGGCCCGCGTGTTCCCGCCGTCCAGATGTGCGCGATTGGCGGCAGAAAGCGGCGGCCGAATTCGAATTGCGGTGCGCAAAACAAACGACGCGCCAATTTCGGCCTCTTCTTCGCCTTTGACCCGTCTTCTGCCCGCTTTATTGCCCGTCAATTCGCGCTCGTGCCCGTTGCGGCCGCCGTCTCTTTTCGCAATCCGCACCTGTCCGCCATCAAACGGTGATCGTGGAAAACGGGCGTCGATTGAGAAATTCGGTTGATGGAAGAGAAAGAAATGCTCACTGCAATCTGCTACAATGCACACGACGAAACACAAGCATTGCGGTTCGATCGAGCAGATTTGCTTCCATCAGCATCCGTTTGTTCTTCACAAGCCCAGGGTTGCATCCTTCAGTTCAGTCGCGTCGGTTTGTTCCATTGATAGGATCTTCCATTCGTTCACAAAAAGCAAGTCAGCAAAACGGGTTTTCAGCAAAACACCACAATTCAATGCGCCATTCTGTTGGAACAAACGGACGAGTCAACAGCTCGTCGTTGTTTCGATTTGTGCACACCTGGCCTCAAGCGACTTGCGAACACCCAATGCAGCCCCTCCACAACGTTCTTTCGATTGTTCACTCGGCAAATTGCCTTTCGGATTGACGCCGCCGACACTCGCCTTCGACCAGTGAATTCCGTTGGGATTTCGCGCCGTTCGGCCGATGGAAAAGAAAGGGCCGAACGGACCAACAATCGAGCGCGTGTGTGGCCGTTCGGCAGTGACTCACAATTCATTCCGAACGACCGCCGACTGTCTGGATTTCGGAGGGCGCCGGGGACGTTAGCGAGCGAACGTCACAAACGGCGGAAGACGGACGAGTGGATTTGCGGGCAGAGAACGACGTCGAATTCGCCCCAACCTTAAACGAATTTGGTTTCCGGTTCGTTCCGCCCACGATTGAATTCTTTTGCATTTCACGTTAGTTTCTTGCAGTTTGTGTTCGCGAAGACAGAGATCGCGGGTTGTTTTCGGACAGTAGCGAGTCGAAAGCTGCTTTCCGCTCGCTCCTCGGCGCTCTCCTCCTTCCGATTGCAAAACCGCGTGCTTGTGGCTAAAAGAGGAGAGCAAAGCGGATCTACGATCCGTTTTGGGCACAAACGGGAGCCCAAAAACGGATTCTCGGAGGGCGAAAACACGAGCAGTCCATTCGACTAATGGAAGCGAGCAAGCAGTCGATGCAGTGGTCACCCACTTGTTGCTTCTCCTTTGCACCAAACGATTGCGGCAACCTTCGCTGATGTCACCCACTTGTTTCTATTTCGATCCTGCCGCCGAATGATTCCATCGCCGCTTCTTTTGCTTCGAATTCGGCATCGCGGCAGCCATTTCGGTCGTTCGCTCGTCCGTCGAGAAGTTGCGGCCATTAACGAGGGCCCAATTATTCGGCCGCTTTCTCGGCACCTCTGCAAACATTCCGCTTTGTTCTTTGCCCTTCACCGAAGAGGAGAACAAAGGAGCGGAGAAGAGAGTTCGCAGAAGTGGTAAGCACGGCGTGTAAACGGGACGCCCGTCGATTATTGCTCGTGCCAACCAGCTCGTCCGTTCACACTCGAATGTCTCGTTCGGTTGAAAATGGACTGGAGGATCCAAAGATCTCCGTGATCCCGACCATCCTTCGTTCTTGATTCCATTTTTGTCGACGATTAGGCAATTACAATTGGTCATAGCGACCCCTCGAAGTAATCCGCCGGCCCGCTGGTAACCACCGGAAACTCAAATCCCCACGGAATGCGGTAGATTTCGAACTACGAAAGTAAGACATTCGAAGATCGCCCGCCGTGGGCTGAAATCTAGAGCAGACGGCCTTCTAAACACTTGCGTTCGAATAACTAGCAGGTGAAAGGTATCGCTTGTGGAAATATTTCGGGATGTCTAGCGATGAACCTCGACCCACAGCAACGTTCACTTCTACCATTCATTAGTCAGACGGCGTGAAACTCGTGGTCTTTTCGTTGGCATCAATCCGATTTGTGGACGCCACGCTCCAAAAATGGCCGCCTCGTTTTCGTCCGCGGGTTTCTGCAAACTTCGTCTTGGAAACGGGCCCCTCGATTGTTCGTCGCTGGGGAGGGGCCGCGGGTCGAACGGAAACAAGGCGCGCTAAAAATAAACGAACGGGACGAAAATAGAGCGATTATTAATGGACGTGACAAAAAGTGCGTTCTTCTCTACCCCGTTCCGCCCGCCCGGTTGTTGTTCGGGTCTTTTTGATGAAAGCGGGCGGATTTCACGTCTTTTCGAATCCGATTCGCTCGCTTGCCGGCCGGCCGCTCGTTCACGAGTTTCGGTTTGTGTTTTGCGGCCGGTTTGTTTGCCAAAAGTTTATTTTTGGACGCCGCCCTCCCGCGTCCGCCCGCACGTTCTTCTCGCGTTTTTAATCCAAAAGATTCGTTTTCTGCGCAGAATCTTGAAGGGGGCAAGACGTGCAACGCGCGAATGAATGGAACGCACGTGAACAAGAAAACAACAACGAAGGTTGGCAACACGGGTTGTTGTTTTGATGAACGTGAAACGACGAGAACTTTGCGCACTTCTTTCGCCCGAGAACGACAAACTTGCTGTGGATCTTGTTTCGAACTTCTTTCTCTACGATTCGAGAGCAACCTCGTTTTTGATCGGTGTCGTGTGCCAGTCGAAGGTCCGAGTTACGTGGAAGAACGCAAACAAATCGGCTCGAAATTCACCAAAACGTTCGCTGTCTGCCCCCTTCGACCGGTCGGTTCGCCTTCTCGTTCAAAACCGACAAGCCGCTTGATTTGCGGTGATTTTGGCCCTTCCGTCAGGTCGTCTTTCCTTTCGGCGCCTGTCGGTCGCCGTTCTTTGCGGTCGGGTGTTTTCTGCTCTCCGAATTCGTCGTCTTTTGTTCCCAATCTTCGATCGCCCTCCGGCAAAGGAGTCAGCAACAAAACTGACTTCTTTTCGCTCGACGTTGTTTGCGATCCATTCGCGCGTTCGAATCAAAAGACGGCTGTTTGTTTGACTTCGCCGTGAACTTCGAAGTGTTTTTCGATCGAAAACACCCGCGTTCACTCGTTTTTGCCGCTCGTCCCCAAACGAGCAGAAGTTCGCGGATGACCGGCGGCCGTCTTTTGTTTTCCGTTCGGTCTGCTTCCCGCATTGTCCGCGGTCGAAGTGGGCGGCCGGCAGTTGGTTTTTCGGTGCGAATTCGCGGAAGCCGGCCGAGTTCGGCGGCGCTCGAACGCGTGTTTTGGCGCTCTCGAGCGTGTTCGGGCCAGAGAACAAAAGCGGCTTCTCGGAAGTCGTGAACTCCTGCTCCCGTGTTAGAAGAAGGCGTGTGGGTGGCCTTGTACAAGGTCGGTGGAAGTAGAAGAGTAATCAACGTTAGCTAGTCGAGTCATCTCTATTTGGTCTCGAAAGCCGCAAATGTACGAAGACGCTGACCATCAACTCGAACCCGTAACCGAAAGGATTCGCAAGCTTTGGACCGGAAGCACGCTCGATTGCTCCCGCCTTCTACAAGGTTCGAAAGCGCTTTGATTTTGCAGGAATACTCGCCAACTCGACACTTTGAAGTGAGTCATCCAGCGAACGCTTGCTCCGCCAATCGAACACCGACCCATTGGTCATCGCCTTCTGTTCGCTTTTTCCGCTTCATCACCTCGCTCGACAGTCCGTTCTCTCCGCCTCTATTTCGGGTGTTTGTTTACGCTTTGGCTCACTCGCTTCTCGCCGCCTCCCGTCCGCCGCTTCCGGTGCGGCCGCTCATTGTTCGCCTCCGTTGCGACGTCAACGCGCCGCGTGCTCGTTGTCCCGCGAAGAAGCCGCGAAGAACAAAGCGGCCGACCGGCCGAACGGCAGCAATCCGCCGATTTTTGGTCACAATTCGAATTTTGCGGTTGAACGTTCGGATTTTGCGAAATTCCGGCGAGTTTGTTTGCGGTCGGCAGCGATTTTCGATCCTCCGCGCTGTTTGCACTCCGCCGCGCGGCCGGCATTCCAGCAAGCGATCACGTGCCGATCACTTGGGAATTCTTTCAATCAAACGCCCTCCTTCTTGTTGTTTACTCCAGCGGATGGCGTCAACTGAATCGAGTGAAAGGGTTTCTCGCGTGCTTTCGCTCTGTGGATCGTGTGTTTTGCTTCACTCCTTCAATGGGGGCTATTCGGGCCATCGATGTCCCTAATCTCCGAATCCTCGCTCGTTCGCGAATCTTCCGCCATAGTTATGCGTTGTTTCCGGATTACAACGCCGTAAATGCGAGTCTTCGTCAACGGGACTTGCGATCCGCGAATTCCTTTCGACTTTGACACGAGGCCGAAATCTCTTGTCTGCGATTTCATCGCCCGTTTTCGTTCCTTGGCGGAACACTCATTGCATTTGGTCCTCCAAAGGGAAGCAATCCGATTACGGTCGGTGTGGAGGGGACAAGAACCGCTCCGATGGATCGAAAGTGTCCGCCCGGGCGGTCGGGCGATTCGGCGAACTCGACGAGGGGAACAAACACCCGGGACACGCACACCTTCCGTCCTTCCGTCCCCTCGTTCTCGCTAATCCGCTGGCCATCCGGTGGGTCGCCGGGTGGCCGCAGGGGAGAGCGGCACGAAACGGAAGCGAATGGACCGTTTTGGACACGAAATCCCTTCGTTGTGAAATGCCACTCGCTTCGTCCCGATTGTACGTCCTCCTTCATGTCGACGAATCCCCCGCTACACCTTCGTGATGGACTCGCGAAGAGATGTTCGTGTTCTGAAAGGCCAAAAATAGCCACGAGGCCTCCCTTCCGCCATCGGCGATCTTCGGAGAGTCACGAGCACCGACCGGACGACCGTCCCGAATCTTCCGCCTTGAGAAATCCTCGCTCGGTTCTTCGTTTCGCTCGTTCGGTTGCGGAGTTAATCCGCTTCTGTTAGACGTAAACGAGGTGAAGGACGAGGAAGCGAGAAGGTGTGGGGGTTTCCGTCTAATCTCTTCCTTTCTTCTTCGTTGGCACTCGCTTCCGCATCCCGCGCTCTTCGTCATTCGCTCCCAATGGAAGTGTTGCCAAGAAGGGGTTTCCAGTCTTGCGCCGTTGCCCGAGTACGTGCACTTCGAAGCTCGAATAGCCGATCGAAATCGATTTGGCCGCCATTTTTAACCTCAAAAATTGATGACCCACCCGCCGGCCATCTGCTCGCCCTTTTCGAGCAAAAGGCGGCAGAAAGCAGATGGGCTCGAGGCAAACCGAAGGCGTTCGATTAATCGGAGCGGTATTTTTGGTGGCGATCGTTCGAAACCGGTGGATACTTTGAGCCTAACAAGTGAGGTATAAATTTGTGTGCTTCTTTGTGGTTTCGGAAGTCACGAGTTTCGAATGTCCCCTGATTCGATGAACGAGGATTGTGGCCTGGTGCTTGATCAGTCGGGTCTCGCTACGTGAAGTGTGCTCTTTGACTCACTACAATTCCGTCCATTGCGTTGCCTTGTCGTTATCTCGCCGTCTACAAAACAATCCATCGAAGAGGAGTGAGAGCGGAAGAAGCGGATGAACGGTGGAGTTAATCTTTTTGTTTGCGTTCGCTCGGCATTCCCCCCCCTTCGCGTTCGTCCTCTCGCTTGCAACCGTTTTCGAGCGGACATCCGCGAGAATCCGCTTCGTTTCGTCCGTCCGTTCGCTCACTCGTTCGTGAGAAAAAGCCGGTCGATTCCAAATCCGGCCCCCCGAACAAGCGGGCACGCAGAGGAACGTGTGAATCTCGCGGGTTGTTTACGCCGGCGGGCGGTCATTCCACTCCCAATCCTCGGATTTCCTCCCTTCGAATAGCCGCGTGTTCAGAGAAACGTTTGTTGTTGCAACGCCGCGATCAACGAACGTTTTCTCACGATTTGCCTTGAAGCACGAAGAATTCTTGAAACAATAATCTGTTTTCGGCTACGTGTTCTACTGCACTTTATTCGCATGTTCTCGCCCGCGATTCAGTTTAGGGGATTGCGTGTTCGAAACGAATGAACGGAAGCGATTTCGTCAACGCCTTTGTTCACTCGACCTTTATCGTAGGCAACCGCATGACCAAGTTGATTATAAGAAGCAAAGGCTCTATGCGGCATTTAGCGTCTTTGTTTAAGGGGGGGGGGGGGGGGGTAGACTTCTTGCTGGGGTCTTTTGTAGACGGCCGCCCTTTTCGACTGCTACGACATTTCAAACAAGGATTGGGATTCTTTTTAATCACCCGAGTTGAACTCGAGATCAAAAGCGAGAAGCAGTTCGCGTTCTACACGAAGCGGCAAAAGACGTTCGCCCGACGGCTTCAGCCGTTGGCTGTTCGTTAAGACGGCGAGATCCGCAGAGAGTGCAGCAGCTTTTACGTGCTTTGAAGGGCCTACCGGCACATGACTGCACTTTCATTTGTTCTCTCCATTTTTCTTGGCCGTCATCACACCCATCGGTTTAATCCAAAGAAGGTGGGGCGAAGTCGGTGTTTGACCAACGGGAAGTGGGTGGACTTCTATGAACAACTGAGGCGAGAATGGCAAGTAAGGAGGGTAGCGAGAGGTTAACGGAAGAAGCAAACGATAGAAATCTGGAGTGATTACCCCCGTGATCAAACAGCGCCTCGGCCAGCTTGCCCATTTGTTTGCTGCTTTCGTTCCAACACACGTGTTCGTGCACGTGCGAGCAGAACGAAGGGCGGGCAAGGGGGATGAGCGGGCGGGCGTGTTTTGATTTTCGAAGTTGCCCGACCACCGAAGAGCAGAAAGACGGCGGGCTCGACGGTCATTCGATACCCCCGGGTTGGCGGCGGCGGCGGAAATCCCGCTCGAATCTTCGCGAGTTGTTTTTATCCGCTGAGATACGAAAGAACAGAAATTGAGTGGGGGATTTGCGTTCGTTTCGGCTGGACTGGACATTCAACCCGTCTATGTCTGACGCTTCAATGGTCTCGATTGGCGCATAACGGACGTTCGGACAGAGTACCGTTGACCGTGATTCTTTGCTCTTGCCGGTCGAATTCCCAAGACGCTAATTAGCCGCACCGATTCGATTGCCCGTTTTAATCGTGGGAAACACGTGCACTTGGCCGAACAAGCAGCTTGTTTTCAGCCCGCTGTTTGCTGCTTCGATTCGTTTCTCACAATCACGAATTCATTCGTTTAATCAATCAGTGGAGTGGGCGACCGATGGGCAGTTCTCGACTTCCTCTGCTCCTTCTTGTTGACAATCACTCGGCGTGCGTCACAAGGAACGGAAAAGGCAGGGAAGGCGGAGATTTGCCGTTTGACTTGCAAATTGGTTCATGAGACTCGCCGCTTTTTCTTCGCTGCTTAGTCGTCTTTCTGCAGTTGATTCATGGCTGTGGGTCGTGAGTTACGCGTTTAGTTGGGCTTGCGGGCTTGTACTGCCAAACCGAAGGCGTGAGGGAGAGGTTTGCTTGGTCCTGATATGAATGAAGACCACCTTGTGTTTCTTCTTTCTGCTCTTGTATTTATTTCTTTGCTGTTGCTCTTCGGCAAGCGCGAGTATCAATTTTCGTTTTTGTATCGTCGTCGAAGGCCGTTGAAGGAAGCGCGGCGGATGCTCGCCGAATAAAACAGGCGGCTTCCCACGACCCAAAAGTACTCCCTTGTTCTTTGTTTTAGGTATTTGTTCTTTCCCACTTTAACGGCTTTTCAAGGTTGCTCTTCCTTTCGATTGATGGGCAAGCCGTTTGTGAGCGTACGTAGCTCAACGGGCCCAAAACGTGCCACGTGACGCACCCAACGACGTCTCTCTTTGGCTTTTTACGTACAAGAAAACGATGATTAATCACTTTTTTGTACAGCGCCCGCCCTCGAATCCACGCTTCTCGTTTCCGTCAATTATTGATGAGCGCTAGCCCGTTGGCCCGCTCGCCCTCCAGACAACGCCGTGCCGAATAATGAGCGCGAGAAGCGAGCGGGTGAGCGGCAAACGCTGCGTGAAGCGGCCCGATTCGTCTGCGGGAATCTTCCCCACAGCCCAGCGTTTATTTCCGTCTTCGCCCATTCGAGCCCTCATCCCAATGTTGTACAAACCGTAATGAGAAGCATTCGTGGAGTGCAGAGTGCCCTCATCTGTTTGATTCAATGAATGGAGAGTATTTCGAACTCATCAATTTGAACGCGAATTGCCTCTCGGGCATCTATCTTCTCGTTCACCAGCTCTGTTTGCTCCCTTCAAGAGTTCCGCAATGACGTTCCGTTTGATCGCCCGTTGTCGGTTGGAGCCCTGCGGCAAGGTACAAAAGCTTGTCATTGATGTTTAAGGAAGCTTGGGAAGGTCACGGTCATTTGCTTTCATCGTTTGTGGTTGGTTGTTCTGTTTATCGCACACGGCTCCCGTACCGCTTGCTCTCGTGTTCGAAGCGGATGTCGGATACATTAGCAACTCTAACGACACGATGCGCTGGTAGCATCATTTCATTGGTCTTGTCTGCTCAATCTTGTTTGCGCGTGCACAATTCTGAAAGTAATTGTCGTTTGACAACGTCAGCGGAAACGGAAGACACGAACATCTTGCTACAAACTCACCAACGCTGCAAACGGTCGGCATCCAGGATTGCAGAAAGCGGCTCAATGGCCGCCATTAGAGTCAATACGTGCTGCCTCAATCCCTCCTTGAATTGACCTGACCCAGTCGCGTCCCGCCCCAACCCGAATTTGTTTCGATTTCACTTCTTTCGACTCGTGGGGGCGAGCGGGGTGGGTTTTCGGTTTAATCCCCCCGCTGTCGGCCCGCTCGGCGGTTTCTAATTGCCGCCCGCACTCCGCGGGCCGATCCCTTCGGGTTTCCTCGGATTCCTCGTGGGATTCTCCTTGCACAAGGGGGTGGACCTCTTTTGGCCGTGATTCCCGCCCGCCCCTGTCCGTCTATTTTCGCCCGAAACTCCCGCACTTTGTTCGCAACGCGTACGTGAGTTCGCTGGCTGCCGATCGCGTCATTTTGCCCTCGCCAAACTGAACGAGGCGAAAGACCCGGAACGATGAAATGCGATCTG